>CM042863.1:182937-782937 GCA_023658055.1 Thaleichthys pacificus | reverse complement strand
AAAGAAAGGTGGTGGTGTTGCAATGATATATGAAGCTAGCTTCAACCTCAGCCTAAAATCTGTAAATACCTTTAAATCATTTGAAATAATTTGCATGAAACCACCAACTACTCTAAAAAGGAATAATGCTACTACTCCTGCCCCCCCTCCCTCATTTTGTATAGTTACTCTATACCGGCCCCCCGGCCCGTATTCCCTCTTCCTGATTCCAGATTTTAGTGCTGATCTTGTGACATATACTGATAACATCTTAATTATGGGTGATTTTAACATTCATGTGGATGACCCAAAAGATCCTTTAAGTAAGGCATTTACTGCTCTAATGTATTCCACAACTCAGGTGGTTTCCAAACCTACCCATCTTCACTCGCATACATTGGATTTAGTTCTCACGCGGGGAATCAAGATTAGTGACGTCATTGTCCACCCCCACAATCCTATATTATCAGACCATTGCCTGGTCACCTTCAAAATGGACCTCTGCCAGAGCCTTGGAGGCACTCAGAATATTTCTATTAGCCGCTGCATAATCCCAAACACAGCTCTGGAACTGGCTAATATTCTACCCGCTGCACTAGAAGCACTTGACGTCCCAAATAAATCATTAAATGCTAAAACGAGGGATCTGAATTTGGTTCTTCAGCTATCCCTAGATTCTGTTGCCCCACTCAAACCAAGGAAAAGAAAAGACAAGAAACTGGCTCCATGGTATTCAGAGGAAACCCGCACTCTCAAGAGGTCCACTAGAAAGCTAGAACATAAGTGGCGTACCACTAAATTGGAGGTTTTCCACCTGGCCTGGAAGGACAGCCAAATGGCGTACAAGCAAGTCCTCATCAGGTCCAGATCAGAATATTTCTCTAAGTTGATTAGTAAGAACAAACACAACACTAAGTTTCTATTTGATACTGTTGCAAGACTCACTAAGAAAAGTACACTCTGTTTTAGTTCAGATCTCTCTCCCAATGAGTTCTTAGATTTCTTTGACCAAAAAATCTATGCAATAAGGGACAAACTACAGACTAGTCCTGGAGGAGTGGCCATCAACACTGAATTTTCCTCTATACCAAGCATGCTGCATGTTGAGGCTCTCACTCACTTTAACCTTATTTCTATGGAAGCGTTCATCGAGCTGATAAGACTCCTCGAAACCCACTAGCTGCCTTCTCAATCCCCTCCCTGCCAAACTCTGTAGGGAACTTCTCCCTATTATTGGACCACCCATGCTTAGTATTATTAATGAATCTATTGTAACTGGCCAAGTCCACAACGATTTCAAACAAGCTATTATTAAGCCCCTTCTTAAAAAACCAAACCTGGATCCAGGTTGTCTTAGCAACTACAGGCCAATTTCAAATTTGCCATTTCTCTCAAATTTTTTGGAAAAGGCTGTGGCACAACAGCTCACTGAGCACCTCTCCTCAAATCAGCTTTATGAACCTCTCCAGTCTGGATTTCGTCTCCACCACAGCACTGAAACTGCATTAGCCAAGGTAGTCAATGATCTACTGTTAGCCTCTGACGCGGGCTCTATCTCTGTCCTGGCTCTTCTAGACCTAAGTGCAGCTTTTGACACTGTGGATCATGAGATTCTCCTGGAATGTATGGAGAACTATGCTGGGATTTCTGATACGTCACTTTAGTGGTTTAGATCGTATCTATCTGATAGATCACAATATGTCCACTATGATGGCTGCTCATCCAGGAGCTCCACTGTAAAATACGGAGTACCACAGGGTTCAGTTCTAGGCCCTCTGTTATTTTTACTCTATATGCTGCCTTTAGGAAACATAATTAGAAGCTCTGGGGTAAATTTTCACTGTTATGCAGATGATACTCAGCTATATATGTCTATAAAGTCTGGAGAATTTCCACGTTATGGAAAAATGTGTTTCCAGGTTGAGAGCTTGGATGACTGCAAATTTCCTTCTTCTTAATTCGGATAAAACCGAGGTTCAAATTTTCGGTCCTAAAAAATATAGAAATAATTTTTCCAATCTGACCTTAGACCTAGACCGCGTCAAAGTCTCTCAAAGCCAGCTGGTAAACAATTTTGGAGTCACAATGGACCCAGACCTTTCGTTTGAGTACCATATTAAGAAAATCACCAGAACTGCATTTTTCCATCTACGTAATATTGCCAAAATACGAAAATTCCTCTCAAAGAATGATCTGAAAAACTAATACATGCATTTATTACGTCCCGATTGGACTACTGCAATGTGTTGTTCTCTGGCCTCCCAATTACCTACCTAAAAGATTTACAGCGGGTGCAAAATGCTGCTGCTAGACTATTGACTAGAACAAGAAAGTTTGATCGCATAACATCTACTCTTGTCTCTCTACACTGGCTCCCTATCCAAGCCAGGGCTGACTTCAAAGTTCTACTACTAACCTACAAATCTCTGCATGGATTGGGTCCACTGTACCTCTCCGGTCTCCTTGCACCCTATTGCCCCTATTACGGATCTAGAAATTGAATTGCTAGAACACCAGCTGCAGGTGGGTGCATGGTCACAGGTGAGTGAGTGTTAATTGTCAGAACAATATATTAATATTAATTGTTGCATTTCTATTTGTAAGCAATAAAGAAGACAAAATGAAATGGTAATGATTTGTGTTTATTTCAGTGTCAGGGTTGGTGGAAGTGTGTGCGGCACAGTATGTGTCTCTCCCATCTTGGACATCTGCAGGGTGGAGGGGATGGTCGTCCTCAGGGTCGTTTTGTACAGCAGGGTGTTGCTCTCCTCTAATAGTGGCAATATTATGAAGAACAACACATGCCACAATAATATCTGTGCCGCCCTTAGTCACACATACTAGGTCCAGGTTCTTTAACACTGATGTTCTTTATTGTGCTGATAAACACAGACACCAATACACCGTAGAACTATACAGAAATGAATAAAAGACATACAGCAATCAATCATACGTTCATACCCACAAGAACAATCTTAAATGTTATTAAAATAATAACCAAACAAAACGTAACATACCACTTTTGCCTGCTTGTGGACTAAGAGGGATATACAGCTTGTAGTTCTTTATAGAGACCATGAGAAAATATTTCAGCTTGTATCGTCTTTACCTAGTAGCTTAATACTAGCTAAACTTGACCTTGTGCGGGCATCCAGTCATTCATCCAACTATCAACAGGAAGTGACATGTTACATGCATTCTGGGAAAATGAGTCAAACATACTGTACATCAAACATCTTTAGTAGCACAAGATACCACATAGTGGAGAGACTAATTAAAACTTTTGTGACTGCAATTACACTCCCACCATCACACCAGGTGTGATCTTAAAGACCCAAAGATTAGTTCGCACATATAATTCTTCACATAGTTATCAAAACACACATAGTACATGAACACATTTAATTTGCATTTGAGAAACACTTTAAACTTTCACTTTAATCAGATTCAAGTAAAGATACTGTTTTGTGTATGGGTCTTTCTAGATATACTGGCTTAGTGGTGCGTGTACCTTTGCTGTCTAGCGTTGCATCACTGACTAAAAGTTTGACCTTCCTGACCCGCCCATCAGATCCTGGGAAGACTTCAACCACTTTGGCAAGCTTCCAACGGTTCCATGGTGCCAGGTCATCTTGTAGTAGGACAACGTCATTGACCTTTACGTCTCTGCGATTCTTATTCCACTTACTCTTTTGTTGCAAATTCAAAAGATACTCCTTCTTCCACCTGGTCCAGAACTCATTAGCCAGAAATTGGACTCTCTTCCATCTCTTCTTTAGATAGAGATCTTCTTTAGAGAACTCTCCAGGTGGTGGTGCTATAATCTCAGACTTCATTGTTAGTATATGATTTGGCGTTAATGGCTCTGGTGCCAATGGATCATTGATGTGTTCAGAGGTCAAAGGTCGACTATTCACGATTGCCATGGCTTCATACATGAAAGTTCTAAGTGAAGAACTATCCAGGGTTCTGGCAGACTGATCTAGGATGGCTGTCAAGACACTCCTCACTGTTCGGATCTGTCGCTCCCAGACTCCTCCCATGTGACTGGAAGAAGGTGGATTCAGGATGAAGCGACAGCCTAGCTCTTTCACGCGCTCTTGAGTGAATCCTTTCATGAGTTCCATGAACTCTCTCTTCGCACCGACAAAGTTAGTGCCTTGGTCGCTATAGAGCTGACTTACATTGCCACGGATGGAAATAAGGCAACGCAACGCATTAAGAAATGCGTCAGAACTGAGATCATCCAGCACTTCAATATGAACAGCTCTCGAACACATGCAAGTGAACAGAAGGCCATATCTTTTCAATTATTTTCTTCCATCCTTCACATAGAAACAGTCCATTCCACTGTATGTAAATGGAGGGGTAGGTTCTAATCTTTCAGGTGGTAGATCAGCCATGATTTGTTCTTGAATGCATTTGCGATACTTCCTGCATTTCACGCATTTGTAGATGATGGAGGACACTTCACTGCTACATCCCAGAATCCAAATTCCATTAGAGCGGATCGCATTCATGGTCATGCCACGACCTTGATGGCAAATCCGTTCATGAAAATGTTTGATGAGTAGACGAGAAACATGATGTCCCTTAGGAAGAATGGCAGGGTGCTTGACATAGAGATGGAGTGCTGCGCGAGTCAATCTTCCTCCCACCCGTAGAACATCCTGGTCATCCACAAATGGACTTAACTTGTGCAGTCTGGAAGACTGGTTTGACTTCACCTCTTTCTTTTGCTTAAGAGCCTTGATTTCTTCCCTGAAGACTTCTTCTTGGACTAAGCGAATTATGAATTGTTCAGCATCTCTTCTTTCATCAAGTGTTGTGGACTCTGATCTTTCTTGTAGCCCTTTCATATTCCTTGCACAGCGCTTGAGTCTTGCTATGGCCTTCACCATTCTACTCCAGTCTGAGAACCTTTGCAAGCGATCCAACAGAGATATCTGCTCCGTTACTTTAGTTGTGTGGACTTGGGCCTTTCTGAGCTCTGGGTCACCATCACTCACTCCCACCTTGACCTCTTCTTTGGGGAGTTCTCCTTGCCACAGGAAACTTGGCCCAGTGAACCAATTTGACTCCATGCGCTCCTTTGCTGTGAGCCCACGAGAGGCATGGTCAGCTGGGTTATGTTCTGTAGCCACATGCCTCCATTGATGAGGTTCTGTGCTTGACTTGATCTGCTGAACTCTATTGGCCACAAAGACATGAAACCGTCTTGCCTCATTGTTAATGTAGCCAAGAACGACCTTGGAATCGGTCCAATAGTATTCACTGAGCTGACTCAACTCCAGTTCTCTTTTAAGCAGATCACCTGTTTTGGTGGCGATGACGGCAGCAGAGAGCTCTAATCTAGGGATGGTTGTCACTTTCGTTGGTGCCACTCTGGCCTTTCCCATAACAAGCGTGCAATGCACCTCACCAGACAAGGTCACAGTCCTAAGGTAAGAGCAGACTCCATAGCCAGTCGCGCTGGCGTCAGAAAAATTGTGCAATTCTTGACACTGAACATCTTTAAATGTTGGTGGCACATAGCAGCGGGATATCTTTATTGCTGACAGATCAAGGAGGTCTTGAAGCCAAGCTTCCCAATGTGGCTTGAGGTCATCTGGAAGTGGCTCGTCCCAGCCTACCTTGTCTCTACACATGGTTTGCAGTATTCTTTTCCCAACTAGAATGAAGGGTGCCACAAATCCAAGGGGATCAAAAATAGATGCCACTGTGGACAGAACGCCTCTTCTAGTGAATGGGTTTTCCTTCACAGTCACTCGGAATTGGAAAGTGTTGGATGCCACACACCATTGTACTCCGAGTGCCCGTTCTACCTTGGACTCTCCTAGGGCGAGGTCGAAGTCAGCTGCACCTTTAGCACATTCTTCTCTTGGGAGAGAAGCAAGCACCTGCTTACTGTTGGAGATGAACTTGTGCAGGTGAAGCTTCCCAGACTTGCAGAGGTCTCTGGCTTCTCTCACAAGCTGGATAGTCTCGGACTCTGTTTCGACACTTATCAGACCGTCGTCGACATAGAAGTTGCGTTGTATGAATCTTACTGCAGCTTGACTGAACTTGCCCTCACCTTGAGCAGCGAGATACTTGAGTCCAAAGTTTGCGCATCCAGGCGAGGAGGCAGCGCCGAACAGGTGGACTCTCATTCGGAATACTGATGGCTGAGCTTCCAGCTCACCCTCTTCCCACCACAAGAATCTGAGGTAGTCCTGATCTTCCTTTGTGACATGGAACTGATGGAACATGCGCTCTACATCGCACATGATGGCCACTTGACCCTTACGGAAACGACACAGGACTCCCACAAGGGTGTTTGTGAGGTCTGGTCCAGTCAGTAGATGTTCATTCAGGTAAGTACCAAGAAATTTTGCAGAGCAGTCAAAGACTACACGGATCTTGCCAGGCTTCTGAGGGTGATAAACCCCATGGTGAGGGATGTACCAGGCTGGCTGACTACTAATCTCCCACTCTGGAACCTTTTCTGCATCGCCTCGGGCAATAATATCCGCCATGAAAGCCATGTAGTCTTTATAGTACTGTCCATCTTTCCTGAAGCGTCTCTTTAGACACTGAAGTCGATGTTCTGCACAAGCCTTGTTGTTTGGCAGAATTGGCCTTTCTTCTTTGAAGGGCAGTGGCATCACTAAATGGCCGTCCTTCTTCTGCTTGATACCTTGTTTCAGCTTGGCTAAAAAACGCAGGTCTTCTTGGGACATGGCTACATCTTCGCCAGTTCTCTCTGTGAAATCTGACTCAAAGATCTTTACCATGTCTGCTGGAGTAAGTATTTCCTTCACTTTAGTCCGGCATACAAAGTGGACCTCAGACTTGAGTCTGAGAGGTGGTTGAGTGGCTGGAAACACTTCTCTTGAGATGATTCGATGACTGACTCCGATTTCATCTTCAAAAACACCATCAAAATCACTGTAGCCAATGATGCTCCACCCCAACACAGACTTCTGGGCAAATGGCTGGCCTTCTTCGCCACTGACCACATTTCTTGGAAGCAAGACTTGGGGGCAGTTATAGCCAATCAGCAATCCCACTTCACAGTCAAGTTCAGATGGCATCTCATCAGCTAGATGTTCTAGATGAGGCCAACCCTTTGCAGTTTTGCATGTGGGTATGTCAGATCTATTGGCAGGTATGTATTCTCTGGTGTATGCTACTGGGAGCTTGATTCTTTCTTCAGACATCAAGCCTCTTACTTGTAGTCCATCCAACTTGTGACTCGACACAACCTTTGTTCTTGATGTGATTGTGGAGATCTTGAGTCTCACAGGGTCTTGCTTGACGTGCAACAGATCAGCTATATCCTTTAGAATAAAAGTGGTGTCGCTCTGAGTGTCGAGCAAGGCATACACCAAACCTCTTCCTCAGGATTAGCTGCTGTTGACACATACACAGGAAGGATTGACGACGTGTGAGTGCTTTTCTTCTTCTGAATGACTCTGTTGGAGGTTGCTTGCTGTGTCTCTAGCTGGTCATTGGGTTGCTCAGGCCTTCTTTCTGCAGACCCTTGGCTCACCAGGGGCTGTGTTTGGCGAGTTCTGAGTCTTGGGTTTCTCTCCCAATCTTGATGCAGACAGGTTGGATGACGTTTGTCGCATTTCTCACAGGTGCTTCTGGAGATGCAGGACTTGGAATTGTGGCCGATCTTGAGACAGCCAAAGCACAGTTTCTCTGATTGAACAAATTTCACTCTTTCTTCAACTGGCTTTTCCATGATCTTTCGACATTTATGCAAAGTATGTCCATGCCTTTTGTAAAAAACACACACAGGGTTGCTCTTCTCACTTGAACTTGTGGTAAAAGTTTTGGCGCTTGAGTTACGATTTCTGAGAAGCTTATGATCTGGATCACTTTGTCTAGATCTTTCTGGTTCTGCTGGCCTTAATGCTTGCAATGAGGTGATAGGATTACAGGCAATCCTGGCCTCTTTGTTGAGAAAGTGAACAAAGTGTTTGAAGTCAGGAAAGGCTTTGTGTTCATCTTGGAATATTGTAGCTGTTCTGTTCCAACGGGAACTCAACCAGTCAGGCAACTTGGCGACGATTCTCTGATTTTCATAACAGTCATTCAGAGTTTGCATGCCCTGAACATAAGGCATGGCGGTTTCAACGCTGGTTAAGAAGTCTACGAACTCACGAAGATCCTTACTGTCTTTAGAAGCAATCCTATGCCATGACTGTATCTTGTCTCTGTATGCTTTGCCAACTATGAAGGGATTTCCAAAGCGGTCATCAAGTATGTCCCAGGCATCACGATAGGCATCCTTTGTTCCGATTAGGGAATATCCTTCAATAGCTCGTTTGGCCAAGCCGCCTACGTACTTGCGTAGAAAAAATAGTTTTTCTTGGTCTGGCAAATTCTTACGATCAATTAATGTCTGAAAGGACAGCTTCCAGTCTGTGTACTGCAAGGGATCTCCGAAGTAGACAGCAGGTTCTGGAATCGGAATCCTATTAGCTGTTATTGCCTCTGCAAGCATTCTCACAAGGTCATTGGTAGCTCCAGGTGCAGTAGATAGTATGTCTGCTTGAGGTACAGCTGCTGCATGACTGGGGCCTTGTAGGAGGAGAGAAGATGATCTAATTGAAGGGACCCTACCTTGCAAGGACACAAGTGGAGGAACAAGAGGGCCAGGCAAGTTGAGTGCAGTGACACAACTGCCTTGTCTGCCTAGAGAGGCTAAAGCAGGGAGGTCTTCTGGCTCTTCCCCAGCATAAACCTGTAGTCTGGCCTGTGCAGCATTATGCCTTTTCAGTTCCTCCAATCGCTCCACTTCTTTTTTCTTTTCCTCCAATCTCCCTTTTCTTGCAGAGCTTTCTGCTACAAACAGAGCTCTTTGCTTTGCCTTCTCTGCTTCCATCGCCTTTTCATGTGCTTCTCGCTCAGCGGTAACCTTTTTCTCCTCTGCTTCAAGTTCTTGGATCTCCTCCTCATATTGATGTTGAGATCTCATGATTTTAAGCACCTCATGAGTTGCTGCCACTTCAGCTGCTGCTTGCTGCCTTTTCTCTGCTGACTTGAGAGAGGCCCGATCGGAAAACTTGGAAGCAGAAAAGGATTGCAAAGAAGAGCGACCAAACACTGAGTCAGTATCAGGCCAGGGTATATCTTCTGGATCACCAGCAGCATCATTAATGAAGCACTGAGTCTTTTCATTTGCAGTCTTGGTGATGGCATTACATGAATCATTTTTCCTTCTAATTTCAAGGTCAGGCACCTCAATAGCTCTGATTTGATCATAAATGACATTAACATCAACTTGATGGGCATTAAAGGCAGTGACAACTTCAGAAATAAACTCTGGATCTTCTTTGTGTTTAATGGATCTTTTCAATCCATTGATATGATACTTCCACCTTTTATACATGCATTCAAAGTCTCTTCTTAGATCATTCAGTTTAGCATCTTGCAACACCTTTCCCTTTTCAGTGAGTGTGCGTGTGCGTTGACCTCTCCGAACGTCTGGGGGTTCAACTGAATCATCAGCATCTGTGCTTTTGTGTGCCTGTTGTATTTGTGTAGACTCTTCTGGGTCAGGAAGATTTGAACTTTCACTAGTGTCTGACATGTTAAATTACTATCTGGTGTCAAATTATACTTGAGGATTAAGCTAATTTGCTATTAAAATAGCCAATAAAATGCTGCATCAGTATTTTGTAAACTTCAGTGTTTAAACATTAAACTTAATGTGTCAGTTAAGGCTAATGTGAATTGAAGGGTGAATTATATCAGTTACAATAGGCTATAGGTACAGGTTAGACTACAATGTAATATCAAAATTGATATGTCAACCTTAAACATAGCATTTAGCATTTAAATCAGGCTAGGCTACAATGCAAGTAATGTGTAACACAGCAATAGCTACTGGCATTCAATATTCCAACAACATTAATCAATGCAACTTTCAAAATGGCAAAATACCCTTGAAACAATTCGATGAATGAGAATGTCCATAAATCTTTAGAACGCACGGGAGGACGTGAGATTGAAAGTTCCAACAACCGTTCACAGATAGGCTACTTGCGCTACTTCCAAGACACCAACCTTAAGTGCTTGCTTGTTAGCTTAGCCTTACTTGTCTGCTAGCTGCTAGTCCTTCAAACGGAATCGCTCCCGCGATGCGTTGCTTCTTTGCCGAACACGAAGTCTCTTAATTGCTTGCCGACTTCAACGTGCAGGTAACTTCTGGTCCTCGACTTCACCGAAGCAGCAAGTGTTCTACTGTGCCGCCCTTAGTCACACATACTAGGTCCAGGTTCTTTAACACTGATGTTCTTTATTGTGCTGATAAACACAGACACCAATACACCGTAGAACTATACAGAAATGAATAAAAGACATACAGCAATCAATCATACGTTCATACCCACAAGAACAATCTTAAATGTTATTAAAATAATAACCAAACAAAACGTAACATACCACTTTTGCCTGCTTGTGGACTAAGAGGGATATACAGCTTGTAGTTCTTTATAGAGACCATGAGAAAATATTTCAGCTTGTATCGTCTTTACCTAGTAGCTTAATACTAGCTAAACTTGACCTCGTGCGGGCATCCAGTCATTCATCCAACTATCAACAGGAAGTGACATGTTACATGCATTCTGGGAAAATGAGTCAAACATACTGTACATCAAACATCTTTAGTAGCACAAGATACCACATAGTGGAGAGACTAATTAAAACTTTTGTGACTGCAATTACAATATCACATGCCCTCTCTGGTTTTACCCTCAGTCTACGTAGGCACTGGAACCGGGCTTTGAGAATGCCTCTGGTCATCTCCACCCGGGCTCTAGTCCTGCAGTGGGCCACATTGTACCACTGCTGAGGGCCCGGCTCAGGGTCATGGTAAGGGGTCATTAGAGTGGGCTGGCATGGGTACCCTCTGTCACCAAGCAGGTGGCCATGAAACTCTCCTGTAAGTATATAGTGGGTACATTGTGAGTGTGGTAGAAGAGGGAGACAAGGGAATGTTATTTGTTCAAAGCTTAACTTACCATTTGCAACTCTGTTGCTCAGGGTAGACTCGCGATATATCCTTGAGTCATGTACCGAGCCAGGCCATTTGGCCTCCACATTTGAGATCAAATGTGCTGCATCACATATAATCTTGCCAGTGCAGAGAAGAGATATTAGCTGCAATATTTTAAAGTTGTGCTGTAGTCTTTATTATTGTAAGACAGTAAATCTACCTGCACATTAATGCTGTGGAATGACTTCCTATTCACATAGTCTCCTTCATTAATGGATGGATCTATGATGGGGATGTGGGTGCCATCAATGCAGCCAATCACATTGGGAAATCCTGCAAAATGGAAAGGATTTACTCATCCCAGTCTGAGATTGCAACATTGTCATTCACATGATTTCAAATTTCTTCATTGACTTAGACTGAATGTGTGCTACATCAGTCACCTGAAATCATGTGAAATTCCTCTTTGATGGTCCTTAGAGGTTTGTGCCCAGGAAAGACTACGTAGGTCTGCAGTAGGCCTTTCAGTGCCAGGGCCACTTTTCTTATGGCTCGGCAGACTGTTGCTTTTCCGAGATGTTCTGCATCGCCAATGTTGTATAGGAAACTCCCGTTGGCAAAGAAACGGAGAGCAACGCATATCATTTGGTCTGTTCTGAGAGCACGTCCACGGTGTGTTACATTAGCAATGTATGGATGGAGAATGTTGGTGAGATAAATTATTGAATGTGATGAAAAACGGTAGAGTTCGCGTAGGTATTCATCGGGGAATGAAAGTACATCCAATCGCGGTCTTAAAATCCTCTCCTGGCGTAAGGCTATGCGAATTATATTTAGCTCGTAATCGATCGGCCGACCCAGGAAAGGACACCCCATGTCTGCAAACTGTTTCAAGATCCGAAAGTGGGTGGGGATTGCTAGGAAAAGCAGAGTTTTTCATAGAAAACCTGCTAGCGAGCAGGTTAGTTTCACAGCGTAAGTTACCATGGCAACTTACCAAAAGGTTTCGTTACCTCTCTTTCTGGAACGTGGAACTCGGAGTATGCCTCTTTTCAGGGTTAAACAACTCAAAGTTTTCACTAAACCCGCTACTTGGAATACCCCCCTGGTCAAAGAAAACAACTTAGACTGCATTTGTCTAACAGAAACCTGGCTAAACACTGACACGGCAACAGCAACTTTGATAGAAGCGTGTCCGCCCGATTACAGCTTTCACCAAGTTTCTAGGAAATCAAAAAAAGGTGGAGGAGTCGCAACTATTTTCTCCTCTAAACTGTTGTTCAAAATCACTGAGCTAGGTGAATTCACATCATATGAATATCTTGCTATAGAGCTCAAAACCGAATCAATACTTTTTGTTATTATATATCGGCCAACCAAGCACTCGCCAATATTCATACAAGAATTCTCTGAACTATTATCACTATGTGTCACTAGATATGACAAAGTAGTTTTAAACGGAGACTTAAATATCCAAGTAAATAAAAAAGCAGACCCAAGAACTATTGAGCTCTTAAATCTCCTCGACAGTTTCAATCTAACTCAACACATAACAGACCCAACACACCGGCACGGAAACACACTAGATCTAGTGATAACAACTGGACTAAATATCAATAATATTTCAATAACTGATCTACCCCTCTCAGACCATCATTATATACTTTTTAATGTGGAAATTATCTTAACAAAAAACAAAAAATAATTCTTAGTCCATAGAAGATATTTAGACGATACAGCTGTGATGACATTTTCTGAACAATTTGCTCTATATGAGCCGACTAATCATGATTGCTCTCTGAATGAAATGGTAGAGAACCTCAATGATGCACTACTATCTGTGTTAGACTCTGTTGCGCCACTGAAAACCAAAAGGAAGTACACAAGCAGAACCTCCCCATGGCTGAGAAATAAAAATGTTAGTGAAACGAAAAGAAAATGCTGTGCAACAGAGAGAAAATGGAGGAAAACAAAGATCACTATCCACTACAATATCTACAAAGATACACTAACCACCTATAACAAAACCATCCGTCTAGCAAGGAGAGAATATTTCTCCAACATTATTACAGAAAATGCCAGAAATTCCAGAGTTCTTTTCTCCACCATTGACCAGCTGCTAAACACTGTCCCTGCCCCACCTCCATCCTCAGCAGTTAAATGTGAAGAGCTTGCTTTGTTCTTCAAGAACAAAATAACTTTGATCAGAGCTAGTATTATTAATAGTGGGGTCGAAACTGACATCAGTAGATTCTGCAACATAACCAAGAGCACATTTACCTGTATCACACTTAGTGAACTCTCCAAAATTGTCAACAAATCTAACTCCACAACCTCAGATATTGATCCTATACCCACAACATTCTTTAAGCGAGTGTTTGATAGTGTCTCAGGTCCGGTGCTAGAGATTATAAACACATCCCTTAGAACTGGTGTCTTCCCAGATGCCTTCAAAACAGCTGCGGTAAAGCCCCTATTAAAGAAACCCAAATTGGATAATAGTCTACTTGCAAATTACAGACCAATATCAAACCTTCCATTTATTAGTAAAGTACTGGAAAAGATAGTTTTAGTCCAATTAAATTATTTTCTTGAAGAAAATAACATCCTGGAAGTCTCGCAGTCAGGTTTGAGGAAATATCACAGTACTGAAACTGCTCTCACCAAAATAATTAGCGACCTCAGACTAAACTCTGATGCAAATAAAGTCTCTATCCTTATCCTGTTAGATCTCAGTGCAGCATTTGATACCATTGATCACGACATCCTAATCAATAGACTGGAAAAGCTTATTGGGTTCATGGATAGTGTATTGAACTGGATGAAATCATATATCACAGGAAGGAAGTTTTATGTTAGTTTAGGTGACCATAGGTCCAAGAAACATGAGAACTGCTACGGGGTTGCTCAAGGAAGCTGCTTAGGTCCATTACTTTTTTCTCTTTATATGTTAGCACTCGGCGACATAATCAGAGAACATAACATAGATTTCCATAGCTATGCGGATGACACACAACTATATATATCCACTGATGCAACGGCCATCAATTCCATTACCAACTGCCTGTTGGCAATAAACAAATGGATGAATGATAACTTTCTTAAATTAAATGAAGACAAAACCGAAGTCCTACTATGTGGCCCCAAATCCAAAAGAGAGATGCTTATTAAGAATCTTGGAGGCTTAACCCCCTGTCTTAAACCAGAGGTGACGAGTCTCAGTGTAATCCTGGACTCAGATTTCAATTTCAACTCTCACATTATTAAAGTGACCAAAACAGCTTTCTTTCACCTGAGGAATATAGCAAAGGTACGACCATTCATAAACCAAAATGATGCAGAGAAGTTAATTCATGCTTTTATATCCAGCCGGCTGGACTACTGTAACGCACTTTTCACTGGTCTTCCCAAGAAAACCACTGAAAGACGACAGCTCATTCAAAATTCTGCAGCTAGATTATTAACCAAAACTAAAAGGAGAGAACACATTAGTCCTGTCCTAGCTACTTTACACTGGCTCCCTGTTACCTTCAGAATTGACTTTAAGGTCCTTCTCCTCACATACAAAGCTCTACACGGACAAGGACCTAGCTAAATTGCTAACTCCCTTATATACTACACACCAGCTAGAACACTGCGCTCATCAAATGCAGGCCTATTAGAGGTCACCAGAAGTCATAAGAAGATTGGTGATTCGGCCTTTATCAATTACGCCCCAAAACTATGGAACAAATTACCCATAAATATTAGGGAAGCAAACACTCTAGACATTTTTAAAAGACAGCTTAAAACCTACCTTTTTACCAAAGCATTTAAGTAATTTTATCTCAAAAGGGTTTTCCTACTTTTATTAGTTATATTATTGTAGAATCTTGGTTTAGTAAATTTGGGTAATTATTTGACTTGCTATTTTTACTTTGTCTAGGTCAGAGTTGGCGAATTCTGATAGCGTACATGAACTCTGGTCGCGTGAAGTATTTAAACAAATATGTAAAACAATCTGTATTCTTGATCTGAGGCAAAGGATCTGTTAACAGAGAATACGGCCCATACTCTTGACCTGGGGAAAGGATCTGTTAACAGAGTGTATGGTTTTATATATACAGACCAGGGGTGAACCAAATGTATATGTTACTTTTAAGATGCATGTTTAAAGTTGTTTTCTCTCTTTAACAGAGATCTTATTGGGATTTTTATTTTTGTTTGAATTGTTTATCACTTGTATTATTGTTTTTATTGATTTTATGTAAAGCACCTTGAGCTACAATTCTTGTATGAAATGTGCTATATAAATAAAGTCTTACTTACTTACCCACCTAAGTCGATCCAGTTTGCTTCAACAACAGAAGTGGAAACAACTAACGGAATCATTTCAAATGATATCTAGTCAATCTGTTGAAAACAGTGTTGTGTAGACACAATAGATTTATTTGTAAGTTTTTATTTCAAGTCTCCACCTTCGTTGTTTCAGTGAGTGTTGGCCATGTTGCGTCTTTGCTCCACAGCTTCACTCATTCTAAACCAACCAATTAGCGCGCAGCTCATCTATATATTCATGAGCATACCATAAAAGGAGAAAACCTAGCGTTTTTTCCCGGGAAAATTTCAGAGGATGTGTCAGGGGGCATAGAACAGCACCCGGGCCATTTTCAGCCCAACCAATGTTACATACCCTATTCTATACTAAACTACTATTAAACTATTACATATATGCATACAGGATATTTATGTACAGGGATGCAAACAGGTAAGGGGTAAAAAAAGGTGAGAACATTGCATGGATAGAGAAAACCTGCCACAACTAGAGGGGTCCGGGGGCATGCTCTGCCAGGAGAACATTTTGATTCGCTTTACATACTCATATCTAGTTACTTCTAACAACCCTACATAAAACACATAAAAGGATTCAATAGATGTCAGAGCTGAATACATCAACAAGACAAAAACTAAAAGATGAGATGGAATTGTAAGTTGGAAATCAGCTTAAAGTAGTGATGAAACAAAAGTTCTGTACGTCTTCAGTCAATTCTCAAACTTAAAACAGCACTGGAACTCAGCAGGGTTGATGCAAAGTGTTTTATTGGTTCTCAGGTAACAAAGATTCCCAATAGAACGTGAGCGTGATCCCGGGATCAGACTGAAGTTTTCTCCGGACAATTGAACTTAGGCTATATAGTCTTCTCCCCCTTGTATGTTAATATGATACGATATTTGTTGATTACGTAGACATTCGGTAATATTACCAAGCGTCCCTTTGTCTCA
Source organism: Thaleichthys pacificus (assembly GCA_023658055.1). Taxonomy (NCBI): domain Eukaryota; kingdom Metazoa; phylum Chordata; class Actinopteri; order Osmeriformes; family Osmeridae; genus Thaleichthys; species Thaleichthys pacificus. The sequence continues at coordinate 766,703 of CM042863.1, read as the reverse complement.
GAGGATTCAAATTTCTGGTACACATCTCCCAATTTAGGCTCTTTCTGACCTTGAACAGCCAGCTGCATTAGGCTTCTGGGCGTAAGGCCACAAATGTCTCATAAGTTATAGCTATGCATCCTGGTTCTTTATGATAGCATACACCTGCTCCTCTCCCCCACTCATCCTTTAATTATTTAGACCTTATATTTTGGGCTTCATGTCTCCTACCATTGTTTAGGGATAACAATAATCAGCCAACAGCTTTGCATCTAGTTTTCAATAATATAGCATGTACTGCAAAAGTGATTACAAATGTCAATAAATCCATAATCATTACCCATCTTCATAATTACAACAGTATGATGTTTTTTCCACAACAGTAGCTTCTTTATTAACAATGGAAACTAAAGATCACACTTAGCAAGACACAGCCTACTGTAGGCTACATTATACGGAGACTGTTAACTGCTAACGTATCCACCCTGTTAAAAAATAACACATTTAGACTAACCTTGTGTCTAGTTAAGTTCCCCAGCTAGCCTGACGTTGCAACATAAAAAGTAACTCTGTATACCTGAACTGCCTCCTGTATAGGCTACCAAATTGCAAACTTCTTTTTCATATGAAAAAATATATGAATACCTTATGTAAATTATGGCTGTCTTGTGCGTAGTCACTTTACCGTAATACATTTTAGATTTTAGCTATTAGTCTAGCCTACCGTGCTCAACAGTTAACTAGTAGCCTAACTAAACTAGCTAGTTAACTTTCATATGGCCTAACATTGACCGTCTTAAATATGCACATTTCACCGTCAGTTGATTTATCATATCATCAATTTTTCTACATATAAATAACTAATTATATAGCCATGTTGAAAAAAGTAGTAAGGCTGCGTGTCGGTCTTCATTTTTGGATTCCTACATTTCTGTTCTAAAGTATTTCACAAAGCGTTTTAGCCCCAAAGCCTAAACAAATAAAAAATGTCTGCTGCTGGCAATCCGCTTTGGAACGTAAACATTTTAGAAACATTTGGTGATAATGAGCTTTTAAAAATATATCGCCTTAATCTCAATGATAATATGATTGTTGTAGAGATAATCATGGATGTAGTCCTTCATAGAAACAGCCCAATAACACCTGAGATCAAGGTTTTGACAACTCTACACCACTTGGCCACATTGTGAAAGTGCTGCTATGCAGCGCAGTCAAACTAGGTATAGGCTAGGCAAAAGCTCAGCCAACAAATATCCTCTACAAACCCCAACACATTCTGCATGCAGAGCAAATATTTTGCAAGCTATTTAGTTCGCTAGCTGACACTTTTAGAGTGACTGACTTAACTACCCAAGCCAACAGCTACCTCCAACACACAAATCTAAATAAACACTACCTCAGCAATACACAATTAAATAATGCTTTTTCAAACTACATAAATCCCCCGACTGTATCGTTTTTGTCCTGCAGCAAGGCATGCTGGGAACCAAGAGCGTCTCCACTACAATGCTGTAGTGCAGTGGTTCTCAATCCTGGTCCTCGGGACCCCCTGCCCTGCATGTTTTAGACGTTTCCCTGCTCCAACACACCTGATTCAAATGAATGGGTCATTATCAGGCCCATTTATTTGAATCAGGTGTGTTGGAGCCTTGGAGTATTCCAAGGTATACTTTTAAGTACTTTAGGAAGTATACTTGATGAACTGAAATTGCTCTACACAGGCTACTTTAGAGTATTCCAAAGTATACTTTGAAGTACTTTAGGTTGTATACTTGATGAACTGAAAGTGCACTACACAGGCTACTTTACAGTATTCAAAAGTAAACCTTGAAATACACTATAAGTGTACTTTAAATTGTACTAAGTGACCTAAAAAGTGGGCCAATTCAGTTTACTTAGTACAAAAATAGTATATAAATAAGTACAAAAATAGTATATAAATAAGTACACTGCTAGTATACTTTAACTAACATGATAATAGTATACTTTTTATACTAAGTATACTTACAAAATAAACTTGAAGTATAGGCCTACTTCTTTTTTGTAAGGGTATGCAGTCTACCGGGTGAGCCGTTCTCACTCAAATAAGACTATCACGACCCAAATCAAAATTCCGAGTTGACAGATCAATGGGGAATCGCTTTTTCTTCTAAAGGCTGCCATCCTCGACCGTTTTGGCACAGAATTCACAGAGTTATAAAATTGGAAACTGGAGGCATCTTGTTAGGCCGCAAGGTGAACCACGAAAAGTATTTTAGAAAAATACTTTTGACCGCTCCACAGTCTGGCATCTACACAATCTTTAGCTCATAAAAAAGAACGAGTCGTGCTAAGCTACCAAAAAAAAGTTTGTCGCTGAAATTCCAGTCGATTATCCTTGCGTCTATGTTTTATGCAGAACTAGTTTCTTCAGAGCGTAATAGGATTTTGGTGGCACGGTTCGACACGTGATCGTTCTACACCAATAAGGTAGCTGCTTTTATTCTGCCCTTGACAGTGTTTTGCATGTGATACACTGCGGCTGCAAAAGTGCCTGTGAGACAGGCAGATGTTCATGTTTTTCTGCAGGACTGTGTTGCACAGACTTATGTCGTTGTTGTAATTGTGCCAACACAAAAGAAACTGAGGAACTGGAAGATAACTGTCCTGACACTGACAGTGAGGACTGATTGTCCTTAATCTGTTATTCCTTATTCTGTTTTGTACAGTTTTATATATCATATTTAATATTTTTCATAACGATTGTTTTTATGGTTGATCAGTGTTTTCATTTGTGGAAGAATGAATTGAATGTTACAACAACGACATAAGTCTGTCCCCCCCAGGTTAATGTAATAGTTTAATAACTAATGTAATATTTCACATATTTTCGTACTATTTCCCCTAAAGCAACAAGGTTAGGCTACTTAGAGACCTTCCACTCATAAAGTATGTTCTAAATGGCATAAATGCTGCCAATTATTAATTGACGTATTAATAATTGACGTTGGTCAGTAGCCTATTGCCTATCGATTAAGGTAAGCATGTACACTGTCTGCTTCATTTGAGCTTGATAGGCTAAGCATTCTGTAGCAAATAATAACAATAAACCCACTATTTATTAATTAAAACTACTTCTGCATAGTAATGCACCAAAAATACAATCGTAAGCAAAGGCAGTAATCGCTATCGAATCAACAAACATGTGCAATTTAGCTAGCAGGGGAATAATACAAACAACGAAGATCACCAGTTAACTTAATTTAAATTAGCAAGAACTATAGACTAATACAATAACAGGCTTAAATTAACTGACAAGTTAGCTATACGACTTCTCAGAGACGCACAATCTCAACTGCGGTGTGAAGCGCGTATCCGTGCTATTCTCCGACATGCACTCTAACAATCACATAGACGTCCTAACATTTTGTACAGCCCTATTTCTGATACCATGGCGGCAGAAATTTGGCGGGCCGCCACGGCAAAATAAACATGGCGCGGTTAGGGAAGCGGGCTAGTAATCAGAAGGTCGCTGGTTCGATTCACGGCCGTGTCAAATTGACGTTGTGTCCTTGAGCAAGGCACTTCTCCCTACTTGCTTTGGGGGGAATGTCCCTGTACTTACTGTAAGTCGCTCTGGATAAGAGCGTCTGTTAAATGACTAAATGTAATGTAAACATAGAGGAAACACTTTAACGTGCAAGGTCCCATCCTCTATTTGACAACCATATCCATCCATGTTGACAAAAAGCAGCTACCTTATTGGTGTAGAACGATCATGTGTCGACCAGGGCCGGATCCAGGGGGGGCTGGGGTGGGCTGCGCCCCCCCCAGATTTCTGCCGCGCACCCCCCCCCCCAAGCTCCTTCTGACTTCAGCCAAAATGGTTACATGTTGAAACTATGAAAAAGTCTGTTAGTGCTTTCAGTAATTTGCTTTTTTTTCAACCAATCTTTTAAAAAGATTCCCCAGTGATTGTCTTGTTGATAATGGGCAACGTAGGTTAGAGCTCCGCATCCACGTTTACCGATAAAAGTGAAATCAACCTCGAATCTCTTGCCACTCACTCACTTGTTCTCAAAGTTATTGTATATCGGTCTTTTGTGGAGGAATAGTAAAGTGTAGCATTGGTGTTTAATGTTAGACCCTGGAATTTCATACTTCTGTTTCAGTTGTAATCTTTATTTGTTTTCATAGAAGATACACGGGTTAAAGACGTTAACAGTAGTCTTTTAGCTTCGTTAGCCCTCGATTGTTCTTTGTGTGCGTGTTTGTACCTACAAAGAAAAACCTTTTCATGCATCGATTTCTGATCCCCAAACCATCTACTACTGCCCCTGCGACAAGGGATATTAAACTCATCCCTTACAAAAAAAAAGTATACTTCAAGTTTATTTTGTAAGTATACTTAGTATAAAAAGTATACTATTATCATGGTACTTAAGAGTATACTAGCAGTGTACTTAGTTATATACAATTTTTGAACTAAGTAAACTGAATTGGCCCACTTTTTAGGTCATTTAGTACACTATAAAGTACACTTATAGTGTATTTGAGGTTTACTTTTGAATACTGTAAAGTAGCCTGTGTAGTGCACTTTCAGTTCATGAAGTATACTTCCTAAAGTACCTCAAAGTATACTTTACAATACTTTCAAGTGCACTTTCAATTAATGTAAGTACGTCAAGAAGTAAACTTAATAAATGTCAATTAACTCTAATTTACTATTATATTTAATGTTTAGGGGCCCTTCACACGCCACTGATCTTGCGTCACTTGGCGAAAACGGGGGCTTTCACCAAGTGACACCGCAGATCCTTAGCTGAATGAAGCTAATTATTGTGTATTCACACATGTTGAAATAATACAGCTCCTCTTATGAAACGTAACACTCATTTAACTCATGGTTACAATGGTAAACCGGCACAACAATGACAATGACCACGCAACAAAACACTACATTCTAAGCAGACACATTAAAAAAATGAAATTCATGAAGTTACATTTGTATTTCGAACAAACGGCAAACTTATCTGCACATTTTTACATTATTTACCGCCTTGCATCATGGGAATTGACCAGCCAATGAGCCACGCTATCTTCATTTTTTCACGTCCTTATTTCGTTCTGACAGTATAACCTTCAAATGCACAATGCAACCCTTCTGTCTGCTTCTTTCTCAAGTAGCTTTTTCGTTTTTTCCATTAATACTCCAATTGATAATTGGTGGCCAAGCCGCAAAGCGGCCAAGCCACCTTAAGGGTTTCCATTAATACTCAATTGATAATTATTAGTATAAGAGTATAGGACTTCAAAATGTTTTGGCAGTAATTAAGGTTACAGCTTCAGTACGAAAAAAGATTCAATGTGCAATGCATAATAGATTTTCCTAGACATGAGTAATTAGAATGAGATGGATCTAAAGAATTTAACCTGTAATGTACTTAGAAATTATTTAGACTGTTTTTGCTGTATAATAATAGAAAACGTACATCTTACTCCAGAACAAATGTATACAATTTTCTGTTTCGAAGCATACTCCTTAAAAGTATATCAAAAGTGAACTATTTTCAAAGCATACCTCTTAAAAGTATATCAAAAGTGAACTGAAAGTGTACTATCCATATTTTAGTATACTTATAGTATACTTTAATATACTTCTTTTTTGTAAGGGATACTCCAGAGCAGGCACGCTCGCACTTCCCTGTCTCTCGGTACCAACATTACCGCTGCTGTGGGTGAAGGCGAGCATGGTTTGAATGACAGCAATCCAATGCAGCATCTTCTGCAAACGTACCCTCATGCGCATTTTCAACCAAGGTCCTAGGCATCGCTCTCAAACTTGGTTAGAGTGCCAAGCTACATGCATGTTTCTGCTTCCCCTATCGACAATTTGGAGCCAGAAATGATAAAGACATCACCTTCATAGACAAGGTTTTTACATGATAACACAAGGTTAAATGATAACATAATGGTTATATAAAAAATTATACGACCCCCTTCCGTAATCATGAAGCCCCCCCAGAAATGTTCACTGCCCCCCCAGTCAAAGCAGGCTGCATCCGGCCCTGTGTCGAACCGTGCCACCAAAATCCTATTACGCTCTGAAGAAACTAGTTCTGCATAAAACATAGATGTATCGACAATCGACTGGAATTCCAGCAACAAACTTTTTTTGGTAGCTTAGCACGACTCTACTTTTTATGAGCTAAAGATTGTGTAGATGCCAGACTGTGGAGCGGGTTGAAACGATAACAGGGTTCACCTTACGGCCTATGTGTAAAACACCAACATGTCAGAATCTAAGGCTGTGTCTACTACCGCGCACTTGTGCACTTCGAGGACTGACTTTCAGTGCTTAGGGCGCTTACACTGACAGAACCAGCAGAATTCAGTGCACTGAAAGTACCCGGATGACGCACTGCAAACGGTCAAAAAATGCATTGTACAACGATGGACACTATTCGCCCTAAACGGGCGTCATATTGGCTACGTAGCGGAAGAGGAGGAGCCCTTTCGGTAGCTTTTCATTTCATTTCTAAAATAATGGCGGACGAAATGACTCGCGAGCAGATTCGCCTTAGATTCGCGGGTGTCACAATCAGATTTGCGTCCGTCACTGGTTAACTCAAGTGGTTAACTTAAGTGTTCCATTTGAGACAGCACTACTCAGCGACGGAGTGCACTACAGTTGTAAGTGCACTGTATTGCAGTGCACTGTATTGCAGTGTACTTAGTAAAGTGCGCGGTAGTAGACACAGCCTAACTCTATGGTCAGAATAGAGCATACAGGGGTCTCATTTATAAAACTGTGCGTAGGATTCTTACTAAAAGTGTACGTACGCCCAAAAACCTAAAATTGCCTAAAAAATCCGATTTATAAAACCGTGCGTGCGCACACCTGTAAGCAATTTTCCCTTTATAAATCACAGACTACAAGTGTGCGTACGTGAATCTGCATTTTACCCCGCCCTGAACTCGCCCATTTTTAAATGGTCAATGCAAAGCACCTCATGAATGCTAATCCAGTATATTAATGACCCTGGCATGCGATTGTTCTTTACGGTGAATCATGGCGCATGACAACTTCTCAGACACTGTTAGCCTATTGGCGGAGGCCCGAAAACCACATTATTTGGTGGCCGGTGGATCTCTAATAAAAAAAAACTGTGTGAGTGGCGTCAACTGTGCCAGTAATACCGCGAGTCGAGATACAATTTGAAAACAAAAGCGTTTTGTTATTGAACAGTAGTCTATTGAAGTCTGGACTGATAAAGAGGACGTAGATTGTAGCGATTGCGCGGGAGCTTAGCGACTGTATTTCCAGTTTCTGACATATGATGATATGCACAGTATTAAAGAAATATATTTAGTTATACAATGTGTTCTGCAGTTATATAAAGGTAGGATATGTGATGTTATCCTGTATTCCATGCAGTCGGGCTCGGGGATCTCCCCCTCCTACACTCCCGTAGTGGACAATCTGATGTTGAGACATACAGCGCTGAATTTTTATAAAAAATTTGAGTTGGATTGTACAAGGTGTTTAGGTAACAATTATCACTCAGTACTAGCGCAAATAACACTACTGGATTTAATCTTCATGATAATTATGAAATCGAGTGAAAAAAACGTGTGCGAGGAAAACAAAATATATAAATATTACGAGTAATGTTCTTCCCACATTCACTTTCTGCAGTCTGACTACAGTACGGTCATCTGCGTCGCCAATTCCAACTGTTTCCAAAATGTGCGTAGGCCTACGGGAGGGTCAGAGTTTGCGTGGAGGACCGCACATTCTCCTGTCAAGTTTGTTTTTTATAAATCACAACCTTTGCGTGGAAAGTGGCGTACGCACATTTTCAGCCCCGTTTTGTGCGTACGCAAGCTTTATAAATGAGACCCCAGATCCGGAAGTAATGATGTCTGTTTTACCGAATACGGAAGTGTTTTCCGCATAACCCCTATTATCTTACGTCGTAGGCCTGCTCTTATTCTGAAAGCGAATTCAACCGGAAATACTAGACGCCACAAAGCGTCTCGACAGATCGTCCAGTGACACAAACATGTGCTTGCTTATTGCTTATTATTTATCAAATGCGACAGTTTGAGACGACTTCTTCATATCATTGCACCTTAAACTGGCGCAGACAGCTTCATACCTTTAGCCTACAGTTCTCTTCTAGGTTGGCGCCACCATTGGCAGCACAGAGGCTTGTGGGAAAGAGTAAACAATCGATCTTGGATTAAATACTTAATGCCACTTATAAATGAGAATTGTTCCATAAAATACTTAAGGATATGGCTCATATGGAGTGGGCTGAAGCCCAAATAGCAGAGATTGACCTGCTGTCAAGTATGTTTCCATCTCTGGAGGAGTTTGAGATAACTGACCAGCTGGCACTTGCAGAACTAGTGGAGCGCGTGGATAACTCAACAAATACCCTAACTTCTAGACCCCAGTTTGTTATTAAACTGAAAATTGGCACTGTCACCAAAGAGGTAACTATTGAGAATGTGAACATGAGCCTAACATTATGATATCAGTTGTATTTTAATCTACACTTTACTTGCTTTTGCAGGTGATTGTGACAATACGTTGCACTTACCCATCTGAATACCCAAATGTCTTACCAGAGATAACCATAAGGTAATCGTGTGTCTTTCAACATTACTGTAATATTTGACAATTTGGTAAAAACAATTACAATTATTGTTCCAAAGGACATGAAGAATATTCTCCAATAAAGTAAAAATGTTTCTGCTCAATAGGTGCTCTGATCTAAACAGAACTCAGCAAACCCAGCTTCACTCAGACCTGAACACATACCTGATGGACAACTGCTGTGGAGAAGTGTGTGTGCTTTTTGTGGTGGGGTGGGTCAGAGACAATGCACACCTGTACATTGAAAATAGCTCACCTACAACCTGGGCTACCAAGAGTGTGTCTGATTTCCCTCAGACCAAAGACACTTTCACCAGACTGTGGATCTACAGCCACCACATATATAACAAGATTAAAAGGAAGAATATAATGGAGTGGTCTAATGAGCTAGAGCTCACAGGATTCAGCATGCCTGGAAAGCCTGGCATTGTATGTGTGGAGGGATCCAAGCCTGCTTGTGAGGAGTTCTGGGCAAGGTATGGCATAATGGAATACGTGGAATGAATATCTAAGAATTAGAACATCTGACAGCAGATCTAAAAAGTTGTAGTGTTTAAAAAGTTAACAAGAAAATGCTGATTTAGAGGTCCCTTTTCTCATCACAGGGAGGGGTTCTGTATTAAGTGCACTTCCTTTGAGATGTGCCAGCTGGTAACACCTGTATAAGGAACTTCACATCAGGTCAACACTTGTAATAATGCTAATTTGTTGTTTTCTAAATACTCTCCACACCTTAGCGGTCTTAGAAATGTGCACATTAAAAGGGTACATAGTATTCAACAGGTACTGTATATTGCCTTCAGATTCACTACTCACTATGGTCTAAGGAGTCATTATTGTCTGCTGCATCAGAATGTAGTTAAGAAATGGGTAAATCAACTTTGCTGTTAATGTTCCACATAAGTGGAATACTTGGATCCCTTAACATTTATAATAAATTCTGTCACATTGAAAAAGACCTTGGTCTCAAATGGGTGTCCCTGCTAATACAAAGGTATAGAGGCTTAATCTTCTCCCTGTGTTTTCTAGAGTGAAGGTTTTAACATGGAAGAAGATCATGATTCGCCACAGGGAGGATTTTACTCTGGACAATCAGGATGCAGAAAGCCGTGCTGGGGAATGTAAGAACACACTTAACAGGTTCACAGGCTTTAAAGAAACCATGTTCGATCCACATGGTAACAGAGGCAATCACATGGACCTTGGACAGCTCTATCAGTTTTTAAATGATAAAGGATGTGGAAATGTCTTTCAGCTGTACTTTGGTATTGAGGGAAAATAGTGGTGACCTATTGGTTGTCTCTAACCTGTAGTTTAAGGACATACAAGTAATGGTAAACCCATTTTGTGAAACTCGACGCACAGTTCTTATTCAGATTATGCTTCAAGAAGCAGGAGTGAACTCTGATGAATGATGCAACAGATGATTTTGTTATGCTCAATTTTATGTCCTGTGCACTTCAGCACTTGGCGGCCCCACTCGGTGGGTTTGTGTGTCTACCACACCGTGGCTGGGCTGTTGTTGCTCCTAGACGGTTCCACTTCACAATTATTGCACTTACTGTTGACCGAGGCAGATCTAGTAGGGAGGAACGAGCTGACTTTTGGACATATAGTGTATCTTGTTGCATAGCGAACCCCACCTTAATAAACAAATCCCAAAACCCAAAGACCCAAACCCAGAACTTTACTCCACCAACACTAGAACAAGACCAGCTCAGGAAAGAATAAAATAACGACTCATCCCTTAAACCATAAACCCCACCACCCCTTACAAAAAAGAAGTATACTATAAGTATACTAAAATATGGATAGTACACTTTTAGTTCACTTTTGATATACTTTTAAGAAGTATGCTTTGAAAATAGTTCACTTTTGATATACTTTTAATAAGTATACTTAGATAATAGTTCACTTTTTATATACTTTTAAGAAGTATGCTTCGAAACAGAAAATTGTATACATTTGTTCTGGAGTAAGATGTACGTTTTCTATTATTATACAGCAAAAACAGTCTAAATAATTTTTAAGTACATTACAGGTTAAATTCTGTAGATCCATCTCATTCTAATTATTCATGTCTAGGAAAATCTATTATGCATTGCACATTGAATCTTGAACTGACTGAAGAACGAAATAAGGACGTGAAAAAATGAAGATAGCGTGGCTCATTGGCTGGTCAATTCCCATGATGCAAGGCGGTAAATAATGTAAAAATGTGCAGATAAGTTTGCCGTTTGTTCGAAATACAAATGTAACTTCATGAATTTCATTTTTTTAATGTGTCTGCTTAGAATGTAGTGTTTTGTTGCGTGGTCATTGTCATTGTTGTGCCGGTTTACCATTGTAACCATGAGTTAAATGAGTGTTACGTTTCATAAGAGGAGCTGTATTATTTCAACATGTGTGAATACACAATAATTAGCTTCATTCAGCTAAGGATCTGCGGTGTCACTTGGTGAAAGCCCCCGTTTTCGCCAAGTGACGCAAGATCAGTGGCGTGTGAAGGGCCCCTAAACATTAAATATAATAGTAAATTAGAGTTAATTGACATTTATTAAGTTTACTTCTTGACGTACTTACATTAATTGAAAGTGCACTTGAAAGTATTGTAAAGTATACTTTGAGGTACTTTAGGAAGTATACTTCATGAACTGAAAGTGCACTACACAGGCTACTTTACAGTATTCAAAAGTAAACCTCAAATACACTATAAGTGTACTTTATAGTGTACTAAATGACCTAAAAAGTGGGCCAATTCAGTTTACTTAGTTCAAAAATTGTATATAACTAAGTACACTGCTAGTATACTCTTAAGTACCATGATAATAGTATACTTTTTATACTAAGTATACTTACAAAATAAACTTGAAGTATACTTTTTTTTTTGTAAGGGACCACATCACATCCCAACCACATACCACACTCATCACACAAAGGTTTGACCCCACTGACCACACTATCCACAGCATATGCAAACTCAGGTGTTTTTCAGGAGTTATTTCTCTACATAACTACATAGTACAGATTTAAGGTGTTGGTGTTGAAAAGCAATGTATGCACTGATCATACGGTATGTAATAATGTTCTCATCCAGCAGATGGCACTACTATGCTAATATGTGCATCTACAGTATATTATATTAAATATTACCTCAGACCCAATAAGTCACTATTTTAATAATCTTAACATTTATTTAACCATTGTTTCTGCTTATTTACTGATTGTGGCAACCTTTTTAGACCTTCCAGGCAGGGAAACTGGCTTAGGCAATGGGAATAATGGTTTTCAGTACAGGTTTTATCCTCTAAAACATTTATATATGACATACAGTAGTAACACAGTAACAGTAGTTGATATTGGCATATTTAATGAACTGCTATATGTTTTATTTGGCTGTTCCGTTTTGGTTGTCTTGAAAATTACATGGACTCATGGTTGTTGTAGCAATAGGAAAAGGTGTGTCTGTTTACTTTCAAAACACCAGAGTACTCTCGCCAATCCTGTTCTGCAGGTTCCTCAGTTTCTGTTCCTGTATTTAGTGCTTAGGTCTACTGGCTAGAGAATCAGATGGCACACAAAAGACAAACTTTCCTTGAATAACTTCAGATGTACATTTGGCTGTTGTCAGGAACTCATTACATTTTCCTTTACACCATCCCAAATCTTTATTCAGGAAAGAAATATCAGTATAGTCAAGCTTAAACTAACATTGTCTACTTGTGACTAATATATTCCCCTCACTTTGCAACCCAGTCATTTTTAATCAATCATTAATAAAAGGTAAGGGACACTGTATAGAGGTTTAAGTATCCAGCAAATTGGAATATGGAAACCTTGGGTGGATGTAAGAGTAGATAAAGAGTTCAGTAATGACTGACATTTCTTGAAAATATAGCCGTCTTGCCCACACTTTTTGACATAAAAAACAATCATTATGAATTTCCACATAAAAGCAGAGTTGTGGCATAGTGGCTTTGCATTATTCTTTAACCTGTACTGGTAATAAATTGCATGTTTCTTAAGTTAGAAGGTTTACCTGGGATCCTTGTCTCTGTTTTGTAGCTTTTATGACCACACAGAAGAAAGGCTGGTCAATGGAAAACTCCTTACAAAAGGACATTTTATTAAAGTAAGAACCAAGGCACTTACATACTGTATATAATCCAAGTATCATACAAGAAAGCCAGGCAGCCTGCAGCTGTTTGGAACTGACTGTAAATCGGTATGTGGCCTGCTTTGATGTTTCTCACTATAGTACTACTTAAAAATATCTAATACATAAAGTTTGACCTTGAATCTTGTCTGTGAATTGATTGTGTACAGTGCATCCAGAAAGTATTCACACCGCTTCACTTTTTCCACATTTCACAAGTTCAGTAATCACACCATAGATTGAATAGTTAGCTTTTATTGAAGCAGAGCTGGTAGCAGAGCCAAGCTCGATGGTGGAGGAGGCTGGTAGCAGAGCCGAGCCTGGAGCGGTTGGTGGAGGCCGGTAGCAGAGCCGGGCCTGGTGTCCGGGCATGGACTCGGGTGTGGCGGAGAGTCCTAATGGGTCACGGCCGAGCAGCAGCTCAAGCAGATCCCCTGGGAAGCCTGGATAGATGATAGGGAGAAGCAGAGAAGAAAGGGAAGGGTGGGATGGTGACAACAACATGCTAGCACAGGGACCAGAGGAATGGAAGATACTTTATACAGAACTCTTAATTGACCAAGGGGAGTTTGGTCGCATTCTTCCGTGCTTTACTGGGCTGATGCGTATTAGTTTGATTGGAGAAGGAGGAGTCTTGGTGTGCCACCTTCCTCCCGAACTTTAGTTAACCCTTTCAGGCCTAACTCCATTTTGTTATGTTACAGCCTTCTTTCAAAATGGATTCAATTCATTTGTATTCTCAAAATTCTACACACAATACCCCATAATGACAAAGTGAAAAAAGTTTAATATTTTTTATAGATTTGCATAAATTATGAATAAAAATATAACATGTATATAAGTATTCACAGCTTGTGGTCAATACTTCGTTGAAGCTCCTTTGGCAGCAACTACAGCCTCAAGTCTTTTTGAGTACGATGCAACAAGCTTGGCACACCAATTTTTGGGCAGTTTCTCCTATTCTTCTTTGCAGGACCTCTCAAGCTCCACCAGGTTGGATGGGGAGCATCAGTACATTTTCAGATCTCTCCAGAGATGTTCAATCGGGTTCAAGTCTGGGCTCTTGCTGGGCCACTCAAGGACATTCACAGAGTTGTCCCGAAGCCACTCATTTGTTATCTTGGCTGTGTGCTTAGGGTTGTTGTCCTGTTGGAAGATGAACCTTTGCCCCAGTCTGAGGTCCAGAGCACTCTGGAGCAGGTTTTCATCAAGGATGTTTCTGTACATTGCTGCATTCAGCTTTCCCTCGATCCTGCCTAGTTTCCCAGTTCCTGCCGCTGAAAAACATCCCCACTACATGATGCTGCCACCGCCATGCTTCACTGTAGGGATGGTATTGGCCAGGTGATGAGCGGTGCCTGGTTTCCTCCAGACATGACGCTTGGCATTCGGCCAAAGAGTTCAATCTTTGTTTCATCCAGAGAATTTTGTTTCTCATGGTCTGAGAGTCATTTAGGTGCCTTTTGGCAAACTCCTGGCGGGCTGTCATGTTCCTTTTCCTGTTATGGGGTATTGTGTGTAGAATTTCGAAAAAAAATAAGTGAATCAATTTTGGAATACGGCCGTAACATAACTATACGTGGAAAAAGTGAAGCGCTGTGAATACTTAAGGATGCACTATAGGATGCTATATTTGTGTTCATGCTAGTGCTTCTAAACCATTCAAAATGTAAAACGTATAAAAACTTTCATTGACATTAATCAAATGTGTAAAAACAAATAGACAGCAGCTCTGATGTTGGCAATTGTGGATGTGATGTCCAAGGGCCAGTTGTTCAGAAATTATCTGATCGGATTTCGGCTTTTGGATTGGATCAAATCTTGAAAATGTGTTGTTCAAAATAAAAAAAGGATTCTGAAATTGGATTAGATCACGTAATCCAGTCTTGGTTTTGATCTGGATCAAACCTTCAATATGTGTTGTTCCAAAACTTTTTAGTAGGATTGGGATACCTTTGATATAAAAAAAATCACGATCATTCTGATCCCAGCAGAAGGGTGGATTCAAGGTGGATTTCAGGAACAAAATGTAATAAAATTTGAAATTGGTCTAATAAAACTGTATTTGTATCATGTAATTCATATATATTTATTTATATGTAAGAGCAGAAGTACAGATTATTCTGGCAGAGGGAACAAATCACTCCTTCCCAACTTCAGCAAACCAAAGCCTGAAATCTGCCTCCTAAAAGGAGTTTAAAAAAGCTGGTCTCGCCACAATCAAAGACTAACTTTGAAAGTTCTTTAATTTGGTTAACTATTGGACATTTAGCCTTTTTCTGATTTTGAAACACATGTTCAAAATATTCACATTGTATTTGTGAAGAATGCATATTTGTTTGTTTTCAATTGTTTGTGGATCTGATGATGGCTCTGACTGTTTGGATTGTTTTGTCTTCAAATCATAAACACTTAAAATTGACCCCATGCTGGCTATTGAACCTGTTATTTACTTGGCTAGCCTACTACATTGGCCTACATTGTTATACGTAGTCCCATTTACAACACTGGGAATCCGAATTTGGTCATCTTGAAAAGTTTGTATCTGGATCAAGGTGATCCAATCCAATGTTGTTTTGAAAAACCAGTACAAATGTAAAATGGATGACCTGATCCTGGATAGCAAAACATGGGATTTCAAAATCCAGATCATTCTGATCCAGATTAAACTTTTTGAACAACTGGCCCCAAGTGTTAAGTGGTGTTGAATTGAAACGGACCCATCTCCAGTTTCTCTGCTCCATACCTGTCAGAGGCTCCTTTTACACACTGTCTCAGCCAACAAGACACCCACACACAAACGATTACCCTGACTGTGTACATATACTCTACACAATTAAACATAGGTATTACAGAATATAAATATATATAATAATATAACATATAACATAATTTAATGTTATTTCAAGTTTCAATGACCGTCTGTTTGTATCAAACCAAGAATTGCCAGTTTCACAGTCCTCATTTATGAGATTGCTATAAAGCAGGTAAACCAGTACGGTTGCATTGCATCGTTAGCATATTTTCTGGGGTGTATAAATTGTGAGTCCTCATCCTATGCTCTCATTCAGAAGCCAGCAGAGAGGACAGTCACAGGCCTATTGTCTGTGTCTTTCTGACAAACAACATGGACAGGTCTTATACAGCCTATAGTGGCTATGATGGTAAACCTTTATCTTATGCTGGCACTGCATATGATGAGAAGACAGCCCAACAGTATGCAGACTCGGTGCAAGCGGATATAGAGATGCGGGAGAGAAAGGACAGGAAAGAGGCTATTTACTGTGAGGTGGTGGCTCTGGCCATTGGATTTATTGGCCTTATTGGTGTAGCTGCTGTGACTGGCTTACCAATGTGGAAGGTGACAGCTTTCATCCAGGAAAACATAATTGTCATGGAGACACGTTGGGAGGGCCTGTGGATGAATTGCTACAGACAGGCCAACATTAGGATGCAGTGCAAGGTGTATGATTCTCTGCTTTATCTGCCCCCAGACCTGCAAGCAGCTAGGGGCTTGATGTGCAGCTCTGTGGCTCTCACTTCTTTTGCGCTCATTGTTTCTGCTGTCGGCATGAAGTGCACAAAAGTTGTGGACCACCGTAAACGCACAAAGCATGTGGTTCTGGTGGCTGGGGGTTGCCTGTTCCTGATGGGCTGTATCACCACCATCATCCCAGTGTCTTGGACCGGCCATGTCATCATCCAGGATTTCTATAACCCCCTGCTGATTGATGCCCAGCGCAGAGAGCTGGGGGAAGCTCTCTACATTGGGTGGGTGACATCCGCCCTACTCTTCGTTGCTGGGGTCATGCTGCTGTGTCGCCATGCACCCCGCACTAACGAGGAAGAGGAGAGGATGGTTTATAACCCAAATGCAAACATGTACCTGCCTGGATATACATACCAACCCTACACATACCAGCCTGCATATTCCTACCAGCCTGCATACTCTGCCCCACCACCTGGCTCTGTGGTTTACGCTCCCAACCCCCAGTACATGTGAGGGAAATCAAGCTCACAAAACAGAGATTCAGTTGAGTATGCCTACTTCAATCCCCATTATAATTTTAGTGCCGGAGTGCAGTGATGTCTGGACTTTTTGTTGCCAAACTGAACTTAATGATGATAACATTGTCTCCAATGATCTCACAAATGAACTGTTTTCAACGTATGCTATGTCAACCAATGAAAATTAGATACGTCAAGTGTTTCAAAACCCTTAAGAATTGTTTTACTGTCAGTAATATCAACTTCTGTAGCCAGACCCTTTTAAGAATCTGCTCTTTGTTACCATTACAAGCACTAGGCTTATTCAAATGTCTAAAAGTAACGTTTCATTTTATTGAATATTTTCTTTAGCATTTTCTTTTTTGTAGCACTGGCCAAAACTAGGTCTATTGTGGTTTGAAATAAAAAATAAAAACATTGTAAAAAATTGTCCTTGATGTGCAATACCTTCAAATCTAATTATAGTGAAAAAGTTAAGACATTTTATTTTACTGGCGGATGGTTTCATGTTTCTTACCAAACCAGTTTTTCTCTACTCTGAGGTAAGTCAGTGAAAATGTCCCATTGTCTCTTTTGTTGTTGCTGGAACAGTACCTGAACCAGTTAAACCAGACTGGTGCAATGGGTTGACCCAAAAAGGTATCATGTCAGAAAAGAAACATGGGACAAGCAATAACCTGTTTTTCATTTAGCAGACATTTTTTTCCAAATGTATGTACAAATAAGGTATGTATAGAAAGTACAGTAGAAGATCAAGGATCAGAAGTGCATGGTCAGAGTCAAGGAACATACTTACAAGCCCCATTGCTAAGTAACCACATCTCAGCTTTAACAGTGGTTAAAACAGATGGGTTTTATTTTATTTTAGAACAAAAACAATACGACTACAGTGCAACAATAACATCTCAATTGCTTAAGTTTATAGTAACATTTTGATTACAGTGACTTGCCAATTCATATTTAGTGAACAAAGATAATGGTATTGCAATGCAAAAATATCTAAATTCCTCTGTTAAAGTCTGACAATGACATCTCAATTACAGCAGTGCTTACACTTATTCCAATGCCTAGTGCAATGCAGCTGAAAGCAACATATCTGAAGTGCAACACCGACTACTCAGTGAGTGCAGTTTCATGCCAGATCACAGGATCAGAAATAAAATGTGCAGGAAAGGGACAAAGTTGTAGTTATCACAAGAAGTGATGATCTGCTAAGTGTTCCTTTTGGTGCCATTAGGCCGAGAAGAAGAGCAGAAGATGAAGAGTAGCTCCAAGGGAAGTTTGGTCTCCAATAGTTATTTGTTAATGTATCAATGAAGTAATTATTATATTACGTCTATTTTAGCTGAAGTTGTGTTAATTTCGGCCAGTAGTGTTTTGTTTAATATAATTAGTAATTAATGTAATGAAATTGTGCTCATTATTGAAGAGAAACAAAGGTTTCTACTCATCCACTTTGGGATGAACTCTGTCTTTGCTCTTTGGTGGTATGAATTAACTCCCTGTTCAACTACGCACTTCTCAGTCACTGATGACCTTATGAGGAGGTTTGAAGATGCTTTCTGGACTAATAAATTGAATTGAGGGCATTGTACATATTACTTAAATGTACATCACTTATCGAGGTATATGTGAAATGGATCCTTTTGTATGTGTTATATTGCAGACGATGTTGTCTTGTAAAACACAGACTTTGTTTTCTTTTTCTTTGGCACCAACCACTGTAACACTGTTAGAAACGTCAACAGATTAGATTAGGGGGTATAGTTGGACCAGTATAGTACAGGGGGTGATTATTGTCACCACATGGCTGAAAAGCATACTAAAAAAGCATACTTTGCACACCAAGTCCATTTTGTCGCAGCATTTTTATCATCTGTTTCCACTGGAGGTGCCAGCTGAGGTAGCAATGATGTAGCAACGCTGTCTGTGTGGGAACTTTGATGTTGGCTTCTAGAGGCGTCTTCACGTGAGTGAACATTGTATCATTAAAATGTACCTGTTACAATCTGCAAATCTTACAATCTCTGCGTCTCAAATTGCATACATTTTCTTTTAGTCAGTACTGCGACTGTCCTTACAAAGTATGTACTGTTGCATGCAGTATCCATACAATTGGGACATACTACTTCATCATAACATTGTACCTTGAACTTTGACCCACTGACTTGCTGGCTTCGCTAGCTCAGACCTACACATCAGCCCAGACTGAACATACACAACTCATTCCCAAGCACGGCCACCCTTCTCTATCTGAACACCCTTTTCTCAGTTCTAACCCCCGTGCACTTCTTCCCAATTACCCCAAGGTGTCCGAATTAATGTGATTGGCCAATATCTACTGTCCTTTTGGTCTGTAAACCCAATTGTCTTTTATGTTATAAAGGTTACCTAGCTAGTAAGGCTGCATCATTCTTGATAAAATGACAATAACAATGATCTTGCTTAGAATTGAGATCACAATTTTCAACAAAACATTTCTTAACAAAATGTTAATATTCATTAAACTAATATGACCTGAAATAAAAGGAAATGCAATAAATATGATGGTGCCTCATTAACTTTGGGCAACAGAATGGGAACGCTCCTGTTTTTAGCTTAAACTAGTGCTGTGCCAGTTGGTGACACAAGATCCATGGCTCCATCGCTTCAGTGCAGGTCATTGCGGTTAGTAAATATTGGGCCGTTGGCAAGCACACCCAACTCTTAATCTATGCAATCTTCGATACTTAAAAATGTATAATTATACAGACATATCAGTTGAAAAAATTAATAAATAACTTTTTTCTCACTCTACTCGCTGGGTTTATTTTCCTTATTGCCGGTTTCTGCTGCTTAGCATCATGTGGCGTAACACCGCATTGAGGGAGAAAGTAGGAAAGCTAGTTTTGATGCAGCTCATGTCCCTAATGAAAATGTGGCAGAATTGTTTCGAAATTTGAGATAGGAATCTAGATCTAATTAGCTAACCTAACTATAATATATTGAGACTAGCAGTGTAGCTCGCTAAAGTAACCTTACTGGCATGTGTTTCCCATTGTTAAGTCAATATGGCCAGAATCGAGACTTCTTTGATTTTGTTTATGTTACTGATGTAATTAGATTAGGCTACTTTAAAAGCTGTCATTACTGTGGTGACTTTGATGAAGCAGAGACTTGGGACAACAGGAGGTTAAATATATGAGAAACACTTGGAGCATGCTGAGGGAAGCAAACACAATCAAGACTCTGAACAAAGGCATATGTTTTGAATGAGATATCGTACCTGCTTTGGAGTCCATCAGGGCCGGATCAAGGCATGGGCAGGGGTGGACAGAGCCCACCCAAACATCTGTCTTGCCCATCCAATCAGAATTTAGGCAAAGACGGCATGAATCTTGTACTTTTTATGATTTTTGCATTGGTTAAAAGCAATCTGAGGCAGGCTGTGTTTTGAGAAGTTTGAAGGAGGGCTGTAGACTGCCACAAAAAATAACACAGAAAATCTTCCGGGGGGTCAGAATTTATTGAATCGCCATCTCCATCTCCATTGACAAGCGTTGACTTCCTTGTAGGCGGGTACTCTGTTGAAGTTTAAAACTATTGGATCTGCCCAGAGCCACTCTGATCTGCCATAACCAATCGCTAGCGTTCGCCAATTCCTTCACCACTATTGTAACAGAGCTAGCTGCCGTAGCTGGAAAATCTAATTGTTCCCGAACCACGTGGGGAGCAGGGCCACAACATCATGGCCACCAACAAAATTCAGCAAAACTTGTTCTTGCTCCGGCTTTAGCTTATGGATATTTGGCAGCGTTGCTACAACGGACCGAATGGCTTCGCTCGCATCTTTCTCCGCCGCCATTACGGAACTACAACACAAACTAGCGCACGACATCAATGTCATCGTTCTCAGCCACTCCCTCTGTTCGCTGATTGGCCGGTAGAAAATTAACCGGAGACATCTGACTTACGTACCTCATGGCCAGACCTAGTACAGAAGCAAAATCAAAATTGAGCAGAAGTACGTAGGAGGGCAGAGCCAGGCTAATATCTTTATACTAGGCTGCTATTATACATTTTACACGTTCAAAATCATACCAGTCACGACCAGTGTTGGGTGTAACGCGTTACAATGTAACATGTTACAGTAGTCAGACTACTTTTGTTAGGTAACGAGTAACTTTACGCGTTACTTATTTAATTGAATGAATCCGTTACTAGTTCCTAGTTCAAACAAGTAACGAGTTACTTAATTTTGTCTTTTGGTCGCGAGCCCTCAGCATGTAGCTAAAAGTCAAGGAAAGTTGAGGCTACCTTTTGCTAGGTACCTACGAAAGCGTCATAATCTGCTAGACAAGTGGGTTCCCCTTCGTTCTTTTGGTGAACACTCTCACGAGCCCAATTTACCCGGCGTCATGGAGCCGACCAGCTAAATAGTTATTTAAGACTCGCATGTACAGTAGGCCTACGTAATGTCACATTAAATAATGTATTTGAACTCAAGCTTGTGTGATGTGTCGCTGTATCGTTGCAGTGGTTTAGGTTTAGGATTATATTACAGTAAGTAAAATAGTCTGGTTCAGTACATAAGTGAAGTGAACACCATTTTGCTACCATATACCTAGCTATAGCTTAGCTTCGTTTTGCTCCTAGATTCAAATCTAGCCCTGGTAAATTGTAGAGCTAGCTAACTACTAGACTTCTACCTGGCATTTTACGACATTATTTTTGGATTAAAGAGTTTCTTACGGTGGCCCTGAAGTGCAAACCACACTCCCTAATATGAGTACATCCCCCAAATGAAAACACTCCCCCCAAATACGAGTCAACTTCCCCCAAATAGGATGGCTTGCTCACCCCCCCTCAATACAAAGACACGCTCCCCCAAATTGGAAACGACATTACATTAACTGAAAAACACATTACATTAACTCAAAACGGAAAGGGTTGGTACTACACTTCGTCGCTGAATGGATGCAGTAACTAACAAGAAATTGATCGACAGAAGTACAAAATGCAATATCCTGACAGAGTTACGTGCACCAGGACATTTGTTTGGCTATCGAAGCATGTAGCAAATAGTAGGCTACTTATGCAAAAGTATAAATTGTGTGTTAAACGTAAAAATCGATAGCCAAACAACTATCCTGGTCCACGTAACTCTGTTACGTAAGATCTGGATCCAACATTTTATTTTCCTCAAGCGCACTTAAGG
Source organism: Thaleichthys pacificus (assembly GCA_023658055.1). Classification (NCBI taxonomy): domain Eukaryota; kingdom Metazoa; phylum Chordata; class Actinopteri; order Osmeriformes; family Osmeridae; genus Thaleichthys; species Thaleichthys pacificus. The sequence goes on along the minus strand of CM042863.1, from coordinate 744,719 downwards.
TACTTATTAGCTATAATTTCACTGTTTGATTAAACTAAAAGAATCTGGAGTTGGAGTGGTTAGATTGTCTTACAACGATTTAAAACTGAATGTTTTTATATTATTTTATCTGTAGGTAGTCGGTCTAGGTCCCCAGGAGTTAAGTAGGCTATGGGTATGACCCTAATTAATGTCAAGTTTAATGTCAAGTTTTTATAGCTCTAGGTTCAAAGAATAACTGGTTAGTTACATACATGGTGTACAAACTGCAGCATGAGTCCACTTTGGTAAGACTTAGTTGCTTTCTGTTGTTATCAATAAGATAGCTAGATAATCATAGATATGTTATGCAAACAACAAATTGTTGCACTAATAATTATAAATGTCATTCATAAGTGTGAATCCTCCTCACATGTAGCCTATATTCACTTTGTTGACGGAATTTAGTTATCCACTAGCCTGGTCCTAACCAGACTCTCGTACATTTCATTTGTACAGAGAGTCTGGCCTCGCTCCATTGACAAGCGTTGACTTCCTTGTAGGCGGGTACTCTGTTGAAGTTTAAAACTATTGGATCTGCCCAGAGCCATTCTGATCTGCCATAACCAATCACTAGCGTTCGCCTTAGCCAATTCCTTCACCACTACTGTAACAGAGCTAGCTGCCTTAGCTGGAAAATCAAACTTTTCCCGAACCCCGTGGGGATGGCCAGACCTAGTACAGAAGCAAAATCAAAATTGAGCGGAAGTACGTAGGTGGGCAGAGCCAGGCTAGTTATCCACAGCAGTAAATGCACAATTAAATGAGAGGTTTTTCAGAAGGACAGGTGTGGCGACGTTGTGTTTTGCATAAAGAGACACAACGCTTGTTTACATCACATGTCACATAGCCCACCATATGGAATATTCCATATGGTGGAATATTTTAACCGCATTAGTTTTCAGACATATACAGAATTGTATATATTTGACTTGTGGTGTAGATGAAAAAGACCTGTGAAATTACTGACAGGTCATTTCACTTTTCTTTTTACTGCAGTATTGGCTAAACATTCAACAAAATCATTCATATTCAACATCAACAACATCCTTCTTTGTTGTATAATGTATTAATTTGAATATTATAAAATCCAAACAGTGCAATTAAAAACTTTCAAATACTTATGAGTGACTATGTTATATTTAGGTCCAAAATGTCTATAAAACAATTGGACATGTTTGACATTCTCTCCATTAAAACAGGATACTGGAGAGTAAACTGACACTGTGTGATTAACCAAAACCACAGCCTAATTTGGCTCCCAGGGTTGGTTCAGGAAAAAGATCCCTGTGGATTTTGTTTCATAGCAACAGTCTTTAGTTCCCTCCCCTCTCACACTACTGCCTTGACAGAGGGAACACGTATCAGCTCTGCAGTGGGATCCGGAGTCCTACCATAGTTACAACCTACTTTCACATACACTCGTCTGTTGAAAAGGTGGGACAGGCACAGTGAAGGATGGCGAACTCCGCTCTGGAAATAGTCGGTCTTTGTCTAACTCTGGTTGGGCTCATCATGTCAGCTGCTACCACCGGGATGCCCATGTGGCGGGTCACTGCCTTCATCGGTGAGAACATAATTGTGTTTGAGACCCGATACGAAGGTCTGTGGATGAACTGTTTCAGACAGGCTAACATTAGGATGCAGTGCAAGGTGTATGACTCCCTGCTGGCGTTGTCTCCTGACCTGCAGGCAGCCAGAGGTCTTATGTGCTGCTCCCTTGCCTTGGGTGGAATCGGCCTGCTGATTGCTATTGTGGGGATGCAATGTACTGCCTGTATCCATAACAACAGCCGGGCCAAACGCATGGTCCTCATCATTGCAGGCAGCATGATCATTGGGTCTTGTATCTGCGTGATCATCCCAGTGTCCTGGACAGGCCATGTCATCATCAGGGACTTCTACAATCCCCTGCTGATCGATGCCCAACGCAGGGAGCTGGGAGAGGCTCTTTACATTGGCTGGGTGGCCTCTGCATTTCTTTTTTCTGGAGGTTGCATATTTGCCTGCTGCAACATTTCTGAGGACAAAGGACAAGACAGGTATATGTATTCCAGAAGTTCCCACTATTCAGCCTACCCTCCACAGCCCCAACTTCTGGTTCAGCCCCAGACTTTCATACAGCCACAGCCTTTGGTACAGGCACAACCTCTGCAACGTCAGTCATCCATATACAGTTACCACTCCAGATACCCTTCTATACGTAGTGCTGTGGCTTACCTCTGAGCACTGGCCTGGTAAAGACAAGACTGTTCTTATGAAATGTTGTGTGTGGTGCCACTGGACCGGTAATCTAGGGAAAAGTGGATAAGACTTGTAGAGACTTGAAGAGTGATTTTATAGAATACAAAATGTATTTCACTTTTTTACTAGACACACTTTATATGATTTTATTGTGTGTGAGATTATTGAAAATATTACTTTTGTTGTTTAAGTTTTTATATGTTTGTACTTGTGTATAAGATAGAAATGTTTTACACACATATTTCATATAAGTTTCATATAAGTTCCAGATCTTGTAGACTGACAGATGAATATATATATATGTGATACGTAATATTTTCTGTCTCCTACAATATCAATCAAGAATCATTGTTACATTTCAAACTTCCTCTTAACCTTATTCTGCTCTGAGCTATTACTCTGTCTAGGTTATGTATTTACTATATATATATATACTGTACTTACCATAAAATAAAAGCTTTATATATTGTGAGAAAAACAAGATCTATAAATGACCAATACACCAAAAAAAACATCTATGAATCATGGCCCTTTCACAATCAGCTCATGGTCTCTCTCTAGTGGTAAGTTATTATGACGTGCCTATCCAACCTTTTCCATTTGGATAAAATGGAAAATTGATATTAATTAGGGTTCCTATTCCTAAAAACCTATTGTTTTTGTTAGTATTCTTATTAGGGTTCCTCCGGTAGGTGGAAACCTATTGTTTTTGTTAGTATTCTTCTTATTATTAGGGTTCCTCCGGTAGGAGGAACCCTATTGTTTTTGTTAGAATTCTTATTATTATTAGGGTTCCTCCGGTAGGAGGAAACGTATTGTTTTTGTTAGTATTCTTATTATTATTAGGGTTCCTCCGGTAGGAGGGAACCTATTGTTTTTGTTAGTATTCTTATTTTTCTTCTTCTCCGCTAAATGGCCCAATAGCTCAAAAAGTCCTTGACCCGATTTTTTACAATTTGGCCCAATGATACAACAGGTCACTCACTACTCCCTGACCGCTAATGGCCCATGTACGCCCATAGGTGGCGCTATAAGCCACGCCCAGTCTACGTGATTTCCCCAGTGCCCCATTATTCCAAAATGCCTGAAAATTGGTATACATGCCTTATTTCTCATGGGGAACAAAAAAGCCTCAAGAACCCATAAGGTCCGCCATGATAGATTTTGCTGTACTGTCCAAATTTGGTAAAACCTTCAAATCCATTCTCCTCATGAACCGTAGTACCAATCGACTTGAAATTTGTTACAGATTTGTAGAATACATGTCTTTCTATAGGGTGAAATTGAATAAGTAATAATAATCCCTTCCTCCAGAGACGGTTGGTGAGAGAGAGGAGCAGAACACATGCTTAAACGTAGTCATACAGTGTCAATGGGTTTTGAAACACAAAAATCCATTGTTCAACTTTATAGATGTAGGACAGGACCGGGAGACTCGCGACCAGGTCCAGCGTTGGCCGACCGACGACCAGGCAGGTGCTGACAGCTCAAACCGAGCGAGTTTGGCGAGACGCACACACATACTTTCTGGAAATTATGCAATAGTATGAACCTGCAGAGCTGGAGACCCGGAGAGGACCCTCGTTTTATCTGACAGCGCCACCTAGCGAATTGGATGACAAAATATACTATTGAGTACGTGTCACTAGATCACAACAAGATAGGCTATTTGAATGGTTTGAGAGAGGCAAGAAACAAGGAAAACTGGGGAATTTGATTATTCAGATATGATATATTTAAAATATATATACAATAATAAACAATAACAATCGCAGTATCACATCCATCCACCCCTCCACCAAATACACCTGCATCACTCCATCCAACTCTTCATAATTCCCTCCACCCCATCAACCAGCAACATTTTGAAGGATTTCTAGATTTTCACGACCACCAAAATACCAAAAAGAGTGCGACCAAAGCAGTATTCCCCACAAACAGTATTTTCTGTCTTCAAGTTGGTTGTTAACAGTTGTATGTTTGGCAATCAGTGTAGCTCATAGGTAAAAGTAGCTAATGTGAATCACGTGTGGTTAAGTATAAAACCACTTCGGTGTCTTGAAATGATTTCGACAGCAAAGTTGAAGTTAGCTAGCTAACGTTAACATTATTGTCCAATTCAAGACACCAGAATTGTTTTATACATAACCACACATGATTCAAATTAGCTACTTACACTCTGATTCTCGTCCATCTTGTCATGAAACAAGCTACATCACTTCCTCTTCTTCTTGTTATAATTTAATGTCGAGCCGTAACCTGCATTCACTACTGCAGGAAAATATTAATTATCTTGTTCCGGTCCATGGTTATCCAATTCGCTAGGTGGCGCTGTCAGATAAAACGAGGGTCCTAGAACTGCGGTCCTGAAACTGCGGTCCTGAAACTGCAGCTCTCCGGCTCTGCAGTAGCCTGGCTGCCAGCCCAACTTATCCCCGCCCACAAAAAAATTTGGTCGGGAAGTTGTGTCTGGAGTAGCCTGACGTTGTCATACTCATAATTCTTGTCAGAATATGAGTCTGAGAACTCTCCATTGGGCTGTGACTATGGGGCGTGTTTCAACTGAACCCGGAAAACAAATGCCTCTTCGCTCAATTGGATAGACCTACAACCAATCAGAGCAACGTAATATGTTAACTTTTACCAAACCCCGTAGGAAGGACGGCAAAAACATATTTTCCATCGACAAATGCCTTGATTGCGTTTCTCTGTTCCTCTTTCAAAATTAATGCGCTGTCGATGTCTTCTAAAACAGACTCGATGGCAGAATCATAACATCCCAGCTCTCCAGCGGTAGCCATGTTTGTTGAAAACGAATTCAACCAAAGCGCTCTTTGGTGACGTGGTTGATTACGTTACTGTTGATCATCTGTCCATCATCGTATAAAGCCCGCCCTGACAATTTCATTGGTCCGAACAGCTTCTGTTCGGACATAGTTGTTCCCCAACCGAGACTCCCCAGACCCAACTTCCCGACCAAATTATTTTGTGGGCGGGGATAAGTTGGGCTGGCAGCCAGGCTAGGGATTCAATAGTCGGATGTTTGCTTCCACTCAACCTGTTTCGCCGCCTCTCGTTCCAGTTTCTCCTGTGGTTGGAGATAACAGTCATGGCAGTAACACTCTGGATCTCTCCAAAGTAAATGTGGTTGTCAAGTCAGATGCCTGGGAACCTCCTGTGTTTAGAGGTGAGGGGTCTGATAGGTGCACAGTGCAGGAATGGATTGAGGTGATGAGGTGTACTTGCGAAAGAAGAACTGTCTTGCTTCAGATCAGGCTGATGAGATATTAAGTCATTTAGCAGGGAAGGCTAAGACAATTGTGAAGGTGGGTTTGAGGAGTAGCTCGATACCTGACGATGCGGTCCGGCCAGAAACTATTTATGATATGCCGTTAGCGGACTTTTATGCCACCCGACCCAGTGTGGGCGAAAATGCAGTGGATTATTGGGTGCGGTTGAACACAGTGGCTGAGCAGGCAGATCATCACCTGAAAATGCAGGGCAGGAAATTGGAAAATATGAGTACCGAGATCTCTATGATGTTCATTAAGAACTGTAACGACCCAGAGCTGTTCATTGTGTTTAGGAGCAAGCCAATGAGCAGATGGACGGCTATGGAAGTACAGGAGGCCATTGATGAATATCAAAGTGAGTACCTGTCCAAGACGGAGTCGGGGAAGGAGAAGGCACTCAGGGTAGCTGTGGCTGCTGCTTACTCTGTGCCAGACGGCGAAGAGGAAGGGAGGCAGAGTGTGCCCAGTCCACCCGGCTCAACCAGGCCTTGCGAGTCTTCGAGTGCAGAAGGGGGTGCGTTTGAGCGTGTCCTGTGTATGCTAGAGAGGGTGCTGGAGAGGACCAACCAGGCTAACCCTACAGGTGCTACGCAGTCAAGGCCCTGGGTTCGGTTCTCGCACTGCCGTGTTTGTGGCGACAAAGATCATTCCACAAACTCACACTGCATGAGAGAGAGGTGTCTTGCGTGCTTTGCAGTTGGTCATCAGAGAAGAGAGTGCACAGTGCGTGGGACCGCTGGACCTAACCATACTGCACCCGACCAGGGAAACTGAACTACCCACATGTAGGAGGGGACAATGTGGCTGCATTTAGTCAGTCCCTCAGCCTTGAAGATGACATGCTACCTGTTTATGAGGAGAGTTGCAAGTCTGCCCCTAGTGGTAGTGTGATTGTATGTCAGAATGTACATAAGTTAGCGAAATCTGATTCTCTTTTTTATACTGATGTCGTTGTGGGGAATCAAGTTTCATTGCATGCATTGATAGACAGTGGCTCAATGGCATGTACAATGAGTGAAGAGGCCGAACAAAAACTGCAAGGTGCTGGGTTATGTCCAGAGATCTATAATTTGAACACTAATTTTGTGCTGGTGGGTTGTGGAGGAGTGCAGGTCAGACCTAAAAGGGGCGATTGATTGCAAAACCGATTTTAACCTTGTCATAGTTGAATAACGACAGTTCGGTGGGTAAAATGAACATACAGTGAACCTCAAAGTCCATTGACACCTCTTTCCTATGCAAATCTCAAAATGAAAAAAAGTGGCTGTAAAACGCTAGCTTTTCAACAAAGCCACCGGAGTGACGTAGAACGGGGGACCGCCCTTTTTGGCTCTGGTCTGTATCTTTGTCACGCCCCAGAATTTACATTCAGACCACTGGTGTTCTTGCCCAGTTCGAGGTAGCGTAGATCTCCGATGCTAGTTTAGCTGCGCGCTGCTGTGTAGGCTACTTCTAAGCAATTACAAAGAATAACGTTTTGAAGTATAACAAGGATATTGAAAATGGACCACGGTCGTAAATGCTGATGCTTTAGCTACATTGTCCCAGGTTTTCAAAACCGTCCTTGGTGAAATGGTTTGCGCAAATGTGTCCAGGGTCGAACTGCACAGGGATCTTCTATGCTTCGGTATCAAACATCAGCCATGCCCGTCTAGTCAATGTTAGCTAGACTCTAGCTCATCTGCTTTTTATTAATGCTGATTTGCAAGGAATGCAAGAACAGCTAGACTGTAGGCAGGTAAACTAGTTTAGCTTGCTAACGCAAGAGCATAGGTAGAATGATTTAGCCTAATTTATTGGCAATGGGGCTAACGTTGTTTCATGTTCCTGACTGTTTCATTCAAATAAATAACCCGTGTTGTTATGTAAATCTACAATTCACGATGCATGTTTGTCCAGATCTTTGTCAGGTTATTTTACAGCAAGATGTCTAGAGTAAGCTAGCTGAAGCTGAGTTGAATCACGAAATAGTTTGGTTGCTAAGCTGTAACGTTCTACCCACCTAAGTCAATCCAGTTTGCTTCGACAACAGAAGTGGAAACAACTAACGTTATCATTTCAAATGATATCCAGTCAATCTGTTGAAAACAGTGTTGTGTAGACACAATAGATTTATTCGCGCGTTTTTATTTCAAGTCTCCATCTTCGGTGTTTCAGTGAGTGCTGTTGGCGGTGTTGCGTTTTTGCTCCCCAGCTTCACTCGTTGAAAACCAACCAATCAGCGCGCAGCTTATCTAAATATTAATGAGCATACCATAAAAGGGGAAAAGCTAGTGTTTTTTCCCGGGAAAATTTCAGAGGATCTATCAGGGGGCATAGAACAGCACCCGGGCCATTTTCAACCCAACCAATGTTACATACCCTATTCGGAGACCTTAAGGAACAGTGTGAAATACCCCAAAAACCCAGTCAATCGCCCCTTAAATGTGTTTATCAGTTGGAGAAGAATGTCTATGGACAGGAAGTGAGTGTACCTACTCTGGTTGTACCTGGTCAGCATGATCAAATGATTCTGGGCTCCAATGTGATAAAACATCTGATTCACCATCTCAAACAAACCCCTGGTTACTGGCGTGTTATGAACAAACCTGAATCCACAGATGACCCAGCTGTTGAGCATTTCCTGAACATGATGTCTAGGGTTAACAGATGGAAAGGGAACGTGATTCCTGACATCATTGGCACAGTCAAGTTGACCCAAGCTGTGACGCTGCTGCCGCTTCATGAACATCTTGTGTGGGGTAGGCTGCCGGTGAACGCACCTGTCTCTGAAGGAAGTGCCATACTCGTTGATGCACCACGTTCTCAGCCTCACAAGAAGAACCTCATGATGGGTAGAGCTGTGGCTACGATGTCGGGAGACCGCTGGGTGCCTGTTAAAATAATCAATTAAAGTGACAAGCAAGTGACATTGAGGCGTAACGCCAAAGTGGCTGATGTTTTTCCTTGTGTTGCTTTGGAAGACCTGGATGTGAGTCTGGTGCATGACCCTCCGGAGGAACTCCAGGTGCACAGTCAGAGTGTGCATGATGTTGCTACTGGTAGTCTTCTCCCTTCCCCGTGTACCTCTCACTTCAGTGGCACCCTACAGGAGCTTGGATTGAGTGACATTGACTCATGTGATGTGTCGCATCACTGGAAGGGTCGGTTGGTCGACCTGATACAGAGGTATGAGGGTCTGTTTTCCAGAAGCAAGTTAGACTGTGGTGAAACTCCTGGGTTTGTCCATCGAATCCACCTCACGGACGGCCGTCCATTCAGACTCCCTTACCGACGTGTTCCGCCGGGGCATTACCAAAAGCTGAGACAGGTGCTGTCTGAGATGGAGGAAATGGAAATTATCCGAAAGTCTTCCAGTGAGTGGGCGTCACCCTTGGTTCTCGTATGGAAGAAGAACGGTGATTTGAGAGCAGGGTTTCTGCAGGTTTCAGTAAGTCAAATTTAAGACCCTTTTAAGACTTTTTAAGACCATAAAGATCGAAATTTAAGACCTACATGACGCATTACCAAAATTCTAATCAAAGAAATTCTGAAAAAATATTTTTATTTAAATGAATTCAGTCATTGAAAAAGCATTAATTTTACACATAGGTTAATCACATTAGTAACCTTCCACACCCAACAATGTGCCAAATCCCCAAAACCTTACCCCCAAAATGAAAATAGGGTAAAACAAACTTGCCCTCAAATAGAGACACACCCAATTGAATAATTTTTTGGCAAAGTTTGCAGCGAGCCTCGTACCTGAAGCTGGGTACCACTTGTAACCAACAGCGGAAATCGTTGTGATCTAGCCATGTCTCGTTGAAAGTACACTTTCCCATTTTTTTACTGTGAGGAGACGCAGACTTATTTCGCGGGAAGATATTGCATTTATCACAGGATTTGTAGTTTTATCACCGCATACGTACCAACACCAAGATCCCACAGAAAGAACTACAACACACCGAACCAACGTTCTGAGGGCAGCATTCTGCTGGTTTTGTAGGAACGATTCTAGAGCTCCGCTTTGTAGGATACGACTCAATAATATTTTGCTACTTTATAATAACTTTCTGCGGCCAGCGTTTCTGGAAATGAACGAGGGTAAAACTTTTTTTAGACCTGACTAGATTAAATTTAAGACCTCGGATGAAAATCAAGCAGTTTTTAAGACTTTTTAAGGCCTTGCGGAAACCCTGTGAGAGTGTGTGTGGACTATTGTTGGCTGAATTCCAGGACGATCAAAGACACTCACCCGTTGCCTCATCAGGCTGACTGTCTCGCTGCTATGGGGGGCAGTGCATTCTTCAGCACCATGGATCTAACATCAGGATATTATAACATCCCGATGTGTGAAGAAGACAAGAAGCTGACAGCCTTTACCACGCCCATGGGTCTGCATGAGTTCAACCGCATGCCCCAAGGGTTATGTAATGCACCAGCCAGCTTTATGCGCCTTATGACCAACATCTTTGGCGATCAGAACTTTCTGACACTGCTGTGCTATCTGGATGACCTCCTGGTCTTTGCACCCAATGAGGAGGAGGCTCTGAGGCGGCTAGAAACAGTGTTCAGCAGGCTGAGTGCACACGGGTTGAAGCTTGCACCCAAGAAATGTCATTTCCTCCAGCGTAGTGTAAAGTTCCTGGGCCATGTCATTGACGAGAGTGGCGTTTCGACCGACCCTGAAAAGGTGCAGACAATGACCGGCTGCCATGACCGAAAAGGCGCTGATGGGGGATGATGGTGTCACGCCTTTTCCAAAGAAGATAAAGTCTTTCTTGGGGATGGTGATGTACTACCAGCGCTTCATTCAAAACTGCTCTGGTATTGCTAAACCCCTCTTTGCATTGACTGCTACACCAAAGAAGAGCAAGGGCCAGGCGAGAGGTGGTGCCTCCTTTAAGAAGCTCAAGCCTAGTGACTGGACGAGTGAACATCAGAAGTCATTTGAACAACTTAAATCCGCTCTGCTCGAGTCAGTTGTCTTAGGTCATCCTGATTTCAGTCGGCCCTTTGTTCTATCAACTGATGCGTCCCTTGACGGGCTGGGTGCGGTCATCTCACAGGTGCCAGAGGGGGAGAGCAAGGCCCGTCCCATCGCCTTCGCGAGTAAATCTCTGTCTCATGCTCAGACTAAGTACCCTGCACATCGGCTGGAGTTTCTGGCCCTCAAGTGGGCGGTCTGCGAGAAAGTCAGCCATTGGCTCAAGGGCCACGACTTTACTGTCTGGACAGATAATAATCCATTGACGTACATACTTACTAAACCGAAGTTGGACGCATGTGAGCAGAGGTGGGTGGCGAAGTTAGCTCCGTACAACTTCAGTATCAAGTACATTCCTGGCAGAAAGAACATTGTCGCAGACGCTCTCAGCAGACAGCCCTTTGTTCAGAGCCACGTTAGTAAGAGGTTGGTGTCTGAGTCGTACGGAGCCCTGCTTGAGGAAGCACAGCAGATAAAAGAGAACACCATACAGGAGGTCTTCAGACTGAGTGCCAATCAACAGGGTGTCGGATACTGCGCACGCACCACTACACTGGAACACCACTCACTCGACAATGATGAGGTGAAAGACGTGCTGGAGGGTCATGCTGAGTGGGAGATGGGCCCTAAAGGGAGAGCTGTCTTTTGGCTTGCTCATGATGTTCAGCAGTTGACGGCTGGTCAGAGTACTTTACCTGTGTTCTCCATCAAGGAGCTTCAAGACGAGCAGCAACAGGATAGTGCGCTGTCCAGGGTCCTGTTTTATGTGATGCGTGGCAGGCGACCGTAGAGGAGGGAAAGGGCCCTTGAGAGAGGCAAAGTCTTGAAAATACTCAAACAGTGGGACAAACTCAAGATGCTGGATGGACTTCTCTATAGAGTGAGAAAAGACCCTCTGACTGGAAAGAAAAGGTTCCAGTATGTCGTTGCAGCCTCGTTAGCCAAGCAGGTGCTGCATGGTATTCACGATGATGCGGGTCATCAAGGACAGTACAGAACTTTGTATTTGGCGAGGCAGAGGTTCTTTTGGGCAGATATGGAACGGGATGTTAGAGAGTATGTGAAGACCTGCATGCGATGTGTGGTTGGTAAGACTCCTGAACCAGAAGCCAGAGCCCCTCTGGAAAGCATCAGAACCTCAAGTCCACTTGAGCTGGTCTGTATTGACTTCTGGTCCGCTGAAGACTAATGGGAAAAGTGTTGATGTGTTAGTAATAACTGATCATTTCACTAAGATGGCTCATGCCTATCAATGTCACGATCAGACTGCAAAGCAAGTGGCACGCCAGCTCTGGGAGAAGTATTTCTGCGTGTATGGGTTTCCTGAGAGGATTCACTCGGACCAAGGGGCCAACTTTGAAAGTGAACTGATCCGAGAGTTGTTGCAGGTTGCTGGAGTGAAGAAGTCTAGGACCACGGCATACCACCCAATGGGAAATGGGACAGTTGAGCGGTTCAACAAAACCCTGGGCAGTATGATCAGAACCCTCCCTCCAAGAGCAAAACAGAAATGGACGCAGATGTTACAGACTCTGGCGTTTGCTTACAATTGCACTGCACGGGGTATGCGCCCTTCTATTTAATGTATGGAAGAGTACCACGTCTGCCTGTTGATGTTATGTTCCAGGGTGCTGGCAGAGACTGTGACCTTGCAGACTGACCAGTATGTTGTTAAGATGAGGCAAGATCTCAGGGAGGCTATGGCTGCTGCACAATCCTATGCTTTCAATAGTCAAGAACGTGAAGCTGAAATGTACAACAGGAAGATGAAAGGCAACATCATTGTGGAAGGTGACCGGGTGTTGTTGGCGAACAAAGGGGAGCGTAGACGCAGGAAACTGGCCGATAGGTGGGGGTTGACCCCATATGTCGTTGTTTCTGTTGACCCCAGGTGCCATACTTATCGTGTCAGGAACACTTCCAATGGGCAGGACCATGTTGTTCATCGCAACTTACTTCTTTTGGCCAACTTCCTCCCACTTGAACGGACGTTGAGGTTGACAAATCAATTATGAGTGAGTCATGTGAGACAAGGGATGAATGGGAAGCACTAGTTAGAGCACTGCTGTCATGAACATGTACACTTACACACTGACACTCTTACCAAGAGTGTGGGAAATCATGTATGTGTATATTTTTTCTTTCTTTTTTTTGTTGCTTATTCTATGCCAAGTAAGGTATCAGTCGTAATTTTGAGATGTCACGGGTAGTGTATAAGGCACGCCTGTAGCAAGTCCATTATGGGGGGTCTGCGCTGCCCTCTGTAGTCGCTTTCCCTTTGTTGGGTGACATATGTGTTGTAGTATATTGTGAAGTGTACTTTCTCAAGTGGTAATGACAGTATTTTTTTATATTTTGGTGAAGTTCAGAGGGGAGTATGTAACAAGGTTAAAATGAAGCTAAGTTTCTTTAGTGAACTTTCTCCAAAATCTATTCTAATCTATTTAATATTTTGTTTGGTTTCTATATTGGGTTCAGTATTGTTTCGGGTGGGGCGATAATTGAGGTTGCACACATTCAAACTTCCCGCTTGTGGAAGTTTGTAACAGTGGTAAGCTGCGTTTTCTCATCCTCTGTGAACAAAAACTAATTTATATTGTATATCTTGCCAAGTTTTCAATGACATGCATTTCTTTTGTGATCTAAGATTGCCTTTATTACTTCTGATAATTTGTATTGTGTTAAATGTACAAATTAGCTTAAGATATACTTGAATGAATTAAGATATAGTTGAATGTTTGTTTAGCCGTCAAGTAAGGGGCTAACTGGCTAATTACATTGTTGTAGGATGATTGACGTGTTCTACTGTGTGTGAGCCTGTCATCGCTTCACCATTCCTGTTACAGGTATTTTGCCTGTCTGTTAAAATACTGTAAAGCTACCTGCTATCTACTTTCTTTTTAATTCTGTCATGTTTTATACTATACGATCAAATTGTGTAGCTAGCAGTCTGTTATGTATTAGCTTATAGTTGCCTACGAAAACTCGCGCCCCCCGCTTGTGGAATTTTGTAACAGTGGATGATTGACGTGTTCTACTGTGTGCAGAGGTGTCAAAAGTATTCACATTCATTACTCAAGTAGAAGTATAGATACTAGGTTTTAAAAATACTTCTGTAGAAGTTGAAGTATCAATTCAAGCTTTTTACTCAAGTAAAAGTATAAAAGTACTGGTTTCAAAACTACTTAAAGTATAAAAGTAAAAGTAGTAAGGGGAAAAAATGCCATTAAGGACAAATGCACGACCCCACCTCCCCCCAAAAAAAACATTTTTCCAAAGGCCATAATGACTTGTTATATTGAAATGTTAATGTTGGAAAATGTGGGCTGCACCTGTTTATGCCCATTGAAAATGAACGCATTTTAGTACAATGCAAATACATTAAAGAACCATATATGTGTAGCCTACTACTAAGCATTAACATGCGTTTCATGGAGCGGAAGATATGATGACTAGTTGCCTATAAGTATTGTAATGCTGCAAAAAGTCAAACTTCAGAGGCATGTTATCAATAGCCTTTATTCAAATTAGACGGCGAGTTTGTGAAAGCCATTAGCTCGTGGTAGCCTACTTGGGTGCGCAGAGCTTGCAGCGCATTCGAAAGGAGTTGTTTTTGCATCCAAACATGTAGAAAAAATTATTCCAGGTACGGCCAGGGATGTAGAAGGGTTGGCTAATCTTCCTAGCTACCAACCTCCTCGCTGGTGCTTGGTTCGGACATTTTGCTCGAGTTCTCTTGAGTCTCTGCCACGGCCATCCTCGTAGGCTACATAAGTCTGCTATTTCCTTGCTGGAGTTTGACGAGATTTTGTGTCATGTGCAGGTGATGGATCACGTATAAACCAATAGGGTGTGGGAATGGTATATGTTTACTTCTCATCCAACCACAATCAAATTCACTCTATCTGGATGGTGCGTTTTTTCTGGATAGTTTTTTTGTGTGTGTTTTTTTGAACGATGACAATTAAGCCGGAATGAAAACAAGCCAAACTGAAATTGGAGTAACGAGGCTATTTAAAAAATGTAAGGAGTAGAAAGTACAGATAACCGCGTGAAAATGTAAGGAGTAGAAGTAGAAAGTCGGCTGAAAAATAATTACTTCAGTAAAGTATAGATACCCAAAATTTCTACTTAAGTAAGGTAACTTGACACCTCTGACTGTGTGAGCCTACGTGATCGCTTCACCATTCCTGTTACAGGGAAATAAACCTGATGTCCGCGACTTCACGTCTCTATACTTCATACAGCTGACCACAAAAATACTTTGTTATTTATAGTATTGTAGCGGACTAGTTAAAGTCTGTTACACCTATAGTAATCCAAAAAGGGAAATAAAGAAGAACTGTTACATTCCTTAAAGGGGTCATTGATTGCAGAACCGAATTTACCTTGTCACAGTTGAATAACGACAGTTCAGTGGGTAAAATGGACATGCAGTGAACCCCAAAGTCCATTGACACCTCTTTCCTATGCAAATCTCACAATAAAACCACCTTTTTGGGCTCTGGTCTGTACCTTTGTCACGCCCCAACATTTCCTTAGCGCTTCTCTGTGTATTTCCACAGAGTTACAAAGAAGAACGTTTTTCTAGCATATTGAAAATGGACTACGGTGATAAATGCAGTGTTCCAGGCTGTACAGGGAATGCTGACACTTTTCAGAGTCTTCCCAAGGAACCAAACACTCGACGGGCTGTGATGTTTGTCTATGAGAAGATCCCTGTGCAGTTCGACCCTCAATTACACATTTGCTCAAACCATTTCACAGAGAACAGTTTTGAAAACCTGGGACAATGTAAAGCAGGATTTGCTATGAAGCTGTTGCTGAAGAGGTGCTGTTCCGACCTTATGTTCATCACAGCCGCAAGCTGTAGTATGATGTTGTCGCTAAGTTATTAGCAATGCTAACGTATCGTGCCTGTATCTAGCATCGGTAGAATGTGTGATGATTTAGTTTACTGGCAATGGGGCGAACGTTATTTCATGTTCCTGACTGTGTTTCATTCAAATAAATAACCTGTGTTGTCATGTAAATCTACAATTCAAGATGCATGTTTGTCCAGATCTATTTTTCAGCAAGATAGCTAGAGCTAACTGAAGCTGAGTTGAATCACGATAGTTTGTTTGCTAAGCTGTAGTGCTAACGTTACCCACCTAAGTCGATCCTGTTTGCTTTGACAACAGAAGTGGAAACAACTAACATAATCATTTCAAATGATATCTAGTCAATCTGTTGGAAACAGTGTTGTGTAGACACAATAGATTTATTTGTACATTTTTATTTCAAGTCTCCACCTTCATGTTTCAGTAGTGTTGGCCGTGTTGCGTCTTTGCCCCGCAGCTTCACTCGTTGTAGACCAACCAATCAGTGCGCAGCTCATCTATATATTCATGAGCATACCATAAAAGGACAAAACCTAGCGTTTTTTCCCGGGACAAATTCACTGGAAGCATCAGGGGGAATAGAACAGCACCCGGGCCATTTTCAGCCCAACCAATGTTATATACCCTATTCGGAGACCTTAAAGAACAGTGTGAAATACCCCCAAAAAAGTCAATCACCCCTTTAAACTCTCAAATTCAGTCACCATTCTATAAAAGTCAAATTGTTACCTTGAGTGCGATTATGAATGTGTGCCTGGGCCTATTGTGTAGGCTTACTTGTCCATGGATGACTCACCACAATATCCCCTGTTTAGTTGTTATTTACCTATAGTCTCTCATAAACCAATGAGCCATGCTGAAAGTGTGTGTGTCTCAGTTGTGGCCCTGGCCGAAGTGGCGTTCAGCATATAGACGGGCCTCCTCGGGGTCTGTGAATGTGGTCTTGTTCCCGTTGTGCGTCACTCTCAGCTTGGCTGGGTATAAAAGTCTGAATTTGACTCCAGGCTGGTCTCGCAGAAATTTCTGGCCGGAGTGAAGGCAGCTCGGCGTTTAACTACTGCAGATGGCAAGCATTAGCTGACTCACCTAAACTTTCCAAAGTTTCATTTTGGGTGTCTAATCGAGCATTTACGTCGAAAAATGCAGTGTCGCTTTCTGTTTTCAGAGCGGCCATTTCACCTCTCGAAGTTGTACTCACGTCAGCAATCTTTTCATCAATTTTGTCACAAATGTCTGACTTGGCTTGGTACAATTCCGCTTGTAGTGATGCTATATAATACCGATAATACCACTTGGTTGTCTGCACTCTGGCCTCCGGGTTACCATTTCCACTCTGGTTCTGTGCTTCAATCGGGCCTCCTTCGTCGTTCGACTCAGCCTTGGAATGTCCTCTTGGCTTTGGCATTTTAACTAAACAGCAGGTACCAGGAGTGTTTAAGGTACAAAATCTGAAAAACTTTAGATTCAAAATTGCACAGGTTTTGTTTTAAATGTAATTTTAACACTACGCTACAGCGAGGCACGTCCTATCTCTTATCGCTTATGACATTGTTGGTACAAGACAGATGATTGACTTGTTTTTGTTTTACAACTTTGTGTTAAATATGTAAGGGATAATGCCTGATGAGGTGTACATTATCACCTGATAATGGACGATGCGGAGGAGTGCACCGTCCGATGCGCAGCGGATTATCAGGTGATAATGTACACCTCGAAGGGCATTATCCCGCTTATACCATGGTCACCCAGAGGAACATTTTATTGCTCAAGGGTTGCTATTCTACAGCTCAGGAGAAAACTAATTTCAATTTTGTCTGAATAATTTCTTATATGTTGCTCCTAAAATTCACTAGGAGAAATATATATAGAAAATTGATGGAGATAACTTGCTCAGGCTCGTTAATGGCTCATTTTGTTCTTCTTAGGAAAGAAAATGAGCAGTACCAGAGCTAATATTGAGCAATATATGAGTCATATATATTTATATATCTATAAATGAAAAAAATCAAGGAAACTTTCAACAAATGCTTAAACAAATGGACCCTTTATTGGATGTTAAACAAAAATGATTTTACTCTTTGACAAAAAGGTCCATCTCTGTAGGGATCCTTTTCATAATGCTGTCAGACACTTACAATAATAATCTGAGCCTGTCCGCGGCAAAAAGAGAACTTATTTAAAAAAGAGAAAGTATTTATAGTAGTGCTGTCAAACGATTAAAATATTTAATCGCATTAATGTCATAGTTAACTTGCGATTAATTGCAATTAATCGCACATTTTTATCTATTCTAAATGTCCCTTGATTTCTTTTTGTTCCATAATTTTTTCTCATTTTAATGCTCTTATCAACATGAAAAAGTGGATTGAATTGCTTTGTGCAAATGTTTTTTTTAAATTGAAAACAATATTGCAATCGCCTGGCTTTGACAAGGGGGGAGAATTTGCATCAGCTGTGTGCTTGGCCATAAAGTGGTATTTCAGACTGGACATGCTGCGATGATAGCTCAGTTCACAACGACAAAACACACAGATCACTTTGGTCTTGTCAATGGAATCATTTGGCAACTTTTTTAAAGTAAACTTTCCATTCAGAATCTTATTGGCATCCATTTCGGCGTCTCGCGTTCGCCATACACTCAAAACAAAACGTTAGCCTACTACTCTTTAGCCAGCTCGCAAGCCCAAACAAGTGTGTGCAGCGTGCCTGTTGTTTTGTTTCCGGTCTAGCTAGATCTGTTGTAGTTTTTCTAACGTCAGTAGTTGTTGCAACAGCATGTGAAAAAAACTACAAAGTTTTAAATATTAATCTTTATCAAGTATTGCACACAGTCAGTCGGTGAAGAAGTTAAGAAAGCTTTATTACTTGCGGCCGGCCCACAAGGAGATAAAAGACCAAACGCCATGGTGGTACAAAGTTTGTCTGTTAGCATGTTGTGCTAGCTAACCATTTAAACAAAACCGCTCTTAACAGTGATTGGCTAAAACAAATGCACGCAAATGTCCGATGGCTCTTCATTCATTGGCTCCCTTGCCTAGACCCGGCGTGCGTGTTTACGTGTGTGCGTGCTTACGACATCAACCATGATTGAAACACAACAACAGGATCTCCGGTCCTGATGTCGTAAAAGCTCCTTCACATAGGTGTCAAGCAAATGGTCCCCAGACTTCGCGTTTCCCCCTAGTCCTTGTCACACAGTATCTCCTTAAAACAACCAAAACCCCCCTCTTCTTAGTCCTCAGCCCCAAGATAAGGGTTTTAGAGTTCAGATTTGGGGTAGGCCTCTCTTTGCACCCAAGGAATACTGAACACAGAATCATTCTTATACAGGATAACAGTTACATCTTTAACTTTTCTAACAACATGAAATAACAGATAAGTAATGTAAATACAAGAAAGGTTGATAACTTTTGCATTATTGCTATGTAAAAACAACAGTGACGTACACAAAAAGCCTAAACGGTAAATCACTGTGTTTACTACAGAAGCATGTGGTTAGAACTGATTTTACCCTTTTGTTACATCACAATGATATGGTCAACAAGAACATGTGTGTACCTCTATGAAAAGAGCAATTTGACACCAGCACAAAAAAATGCTGGTTTAATATACACTGAAAACAATAAGACTGTCCTGGATTGGATTAAACTAAGCATCTTTTGTGGGCAAGGGAGCCAGGGAAGGGAGCCAATGAAAGAAGAGCCATGGGACATTTGCATGCATTTGTTTTAGCCAATCTCTGTTAAGAGCCGTTCTGTTTAAATAGGTTGCTAGCACAACATGCTAGCAGACAAACTTAGCACAATGGCGTGTCATGTTTTTGTCTCCTTGTGGGCCGGCCGCAAGTAATAAAGCTTTCTTAAACGGGAGCGTGCCTATGTTCCCACAACCCTATGTTCCCACAGCCCAATGTTCCCACAGCCCTATGTTCCCACATTTCTAAGAGCTTTTTCAAAATTAAGGATTCACCATTCCGTAGCTGGCGATTTGAAGGAGCTACCTAGATTCCAAACTGTCTTGACCCTAACCCTAACCCTAAATAAATCTGGGAACATAGGTCTGTGGGAACATAGGGCCTAATTTTCAAAATTGTCAGTGAAAAAAAACTACTTAGAAATGTGGGGACATAGGGCTGTGGGAACATAGGGTTGACCCCTCTTAAACTTGTTCACCGACTGACACTGCTTGATAGCTAAATATTCCTGACACATGTTTTATAATTAACAGTTTTTTTACTGTTGCTACTTTACAGCCTTTCACCGTTAAATTACCGATTTTTTTTTACAGTGTGGTTATCATCCTCGTTACTAATTAGCTGTTTTCCATGTCTATTTGTCCTATTCAAGAGCAGGTAATATTGATAGATTATTGATTTAGAAATATACAGTGAAAAATATTGTTAAATTAGCTTTTGTCTGCATTATGCAACCCCAATGTTCACCATGTAAATATCAAAACATCTGTTTAAAATGTCATGGGAATTTGTTTTTTTCGTCATGGACAAGCATATAAACGCCATTACAATGGGCAAATTGAGTTAATTTTGGATGAGAATTCAGAGCAGAGAGATCTCAGCATGAGATGCATGAATTAGACTAGGATGTGAATAGATTGAGTTCATTAAGAGAGCTCTCTGATATCGCTGCCTGAGTTCAAAAAGAGGCACACAACTTCAGAAAATCTGAGACTTATTTCAGAGCTTGATGAGATCTATTTTGAAACCTAAAAGGAGACTAATTTGAGATTTTGTGAGGCTTTTTCTCAGGAGAAACAAGCCATAATCTCGTTTTGGTTTCACACATACCTCATTGTTATCTACGAGAAATGCATGAGACATTTTTGAGAGCTCTTTTCTAGTTCTTTTCCTCTGGGCACTTGCCAATTTTTTTTTTTTTACAAACATTAATTTATGTTTTCATGCATTTTGCAATAGAAACCTAACTTTTTCAACGTTAGCCAAGCGATATTTCTAGTCCGCTCAGCTCATAGAACCAACACCGCCTTTCCTTTGGCTGACCTATTATCCAGAAAGCTAACGTTATGCTAGCAAGATTCAAAGGCAATAACATTGTGTACGGTTGACTTAACAGTAAATATAATAATATGTTTGGCAAGAAGACTAGCCAGCTAACCAGCCATGACATTGTCCCCAAATTAATATCAAGATTTTCACGAACAAAGTATCGGCCATATACTAGTACTAGGCTACAGTATGGCCGCAGCCTGTGTAGTGAGTTGAATAGCAAATGCATGTGAGATGGTAGCATCATGTTGACATTCTCCAATAGATGAGCGGTTTACATGTTTTACTTCATTTTCAGTGGAGAGGAGTGGCCCGAGTCCTGGCAACCGAAGGCGACCATACAACCTGTCACATCAATATAAATTAAAACAAATCCATTCTTTCTCCTTGTATTCATCTTAGCTACAATATGTTGAATAGGATGTGTGCAGGTTTTTTTCTTTTTCTTTCAGTAGGTTTGTTGGTGCCAACAAAGTCTTATCAGGAACAGGAAATTATATTAAGAATTACATTTTGACATACCGGTCTTTAAATTATCTCTTTCTACATCTGTATTTCTGACCAAAATGTGACCAGTGCTTCGGCGTGGGACAACCTGGAAGCCTGCAGCAAATGTAGGTTTGTATAGCGAGTCTCTGAAGCAACCATCTACTGATAGGTCGTGGGCCGAGCCCGCGTATCTGCTTTAGTTTTTTAAATGACCTGTCCCCGTCGATGGAGGAGCTGGATTTTTTATATTATCAACGTCGTTTAAAAAAAAAACATTTTTGTTTGTTGGCACATCCAATTCTTGCACATTTTGTCTGTAGCTTAGTTCAAAGTTAGCAACTTTATCAGGCAATCGTCTCAACTACCTAAATCTCCAACCAACCAGAACTCGTGTATCATCTTGTTAGCTAATCGAATGGTTCGTAACAGGATCAGCTGATAGTAAAAACAACCTAGGTTACCATGGGTCAAGTAGCTAGCCTAGTAAGCCTACAAGTCTCGGCACCACAATGGTAGCTTGGTGAGCTTTAATTAAATACTTGCTTTCCGTGTCACTGTTTGTCTTTAATTGACCTTATTTTCTTCATTTAAAAAAAAAAGTGGCGGTGATTACAACTGTTGGGCACTCACTGACCTGGAGATTTAGCTGGCTGAGCTCAGGATAGCCAAAAAACAAAGAAATATGAGAACATTATTAAGACGTTTTTATACAATGAATACCATAATATGTAGCATGTTGAAAGTGTTTATGTCGTCTTGGCTCTTCCTCTGTGTTTAGTGGAGACTTAAAATCGACACTGGCTGACCCTGAATGGGGTAGCCCTTGCAAGTGATCCCCCAAAACCCTGTAAAAAGTAATACACAACATCCGAGTTGGACTGTTTTTAAACATCTGATGCTATAATGTGTTCCAGGTAGAGGGTGTAAGCTGTCTTGTGTCTACCTCTTGTTGAGTGTACTGTAGACTGAGCTGGCTTGTGAAGGGACCCTGAGCTGACTGGAGATGGTAGACTGAGCTGGCTGAAGATGGGAGACTGAGCTGACTGGAGATAGTAGACTGAGGGACGACAAGAGGGGCATGGTATTCCACATCAGATTATAGGTCTTCTTTGTCCTGCCCATCCTCTCCTCTGCCCTGCCCGTCCTGTCTGTGCTTTTAATAAGCATGCAATGTCTGTTAACTAATTTTCAAATAAAATGTGGTGCACTTAAGATTGTAACAGCAAAATTGATCTTGCCATACAAAATACAGAAAACCTTCTCCAGAGCTGCATTTTCACTCTTACGTGCTTTAGCTATATTTGTTGTGTTGGTGAAGTTACTGTAACACCCCTGTGAAATCCAGCATTACCTAGCACAGTGGTTCCCAACCCTGGTCCTCGGGGCTCCCCTGTCCTGCATGTTTTAGATGTTTCCCTGCTCCAACACACCTGATTCAAATGAATGGTCATAAGCAGGCTTCTGCAGAGCTGGATAACGACCCATTCATTTGAATCAGGTAGTTTCTAATAACATGTGTTTAATTATGCGAAATTACACATGATAACAAACCAAACTGGCTAAATATAGCTACCAACTAATCTTGCCCATGATATGAGTAGGCCTAGCCTACACAAAAAATTGAAAATAAATAAATTGATGAATGGGCCATGATGTTTGTCATTGTATCTTTGCGGTAAATTTCGACATTTGCTTAAAAAATGTACAGTAAAGTAGGCCTAACTAGTAGCAAAGTTACTTTTCAAATGCAGTAACTAGTAAAGTAATCTAGTTAGAATTTTCAGAAGTAACTTGTAACTAGTTACTTTTTCTGAGTAGCTATCCCAACATTGCGCTCCACTTAACTAAAATGATTACCATAGTTAATTACATGGACTACAAATATGGCGCATATTAGCGGTAAAACATATTGGCGGGGTCTGGGGAAATGTAGTTCTATTTTCCTTTCTATTTAAAAACTCATTTTTGGAGAAGATCTTTGTCCTCAGTTACATTTAAATCACTCAATATGACAAATATACATTCATTGGTCTTTTATGAAAGACAAAATGTATCAGTACTCGAAAAGTCAACATTTAAATGTATTTACATTTAATTAACATTATTTTACATCATAATCTTCGAACATGGTTCCAGTATGATGTGAAGAGGGTCAATATTGGTCTAAATACAAAATCCCAGGCTGATCCTAGCCTCAGCTGAAAAAAACGAATTGAATTGAATTTTAGGAAATTACCTTTTCTAGGTGGCGCTGTTGATCCCCTGTAGGGGCTAGGGTTATGAAATTGAAAGACACTGTTTATCTAACCCCAGTTATTAACTGTACCAAGCCAGGACTATGTGCCATGAAAGGAACCCTAACCCTAATTACCCCAATTAGGGTTATAGGGCTTTAAAGGTCACCCTGACAAGGGTTCAAAGGTCAATATATCAGATAAGGGTTGACAGGAATGTGTCAAACTTACATAAATTAACCTACAAGCTAAGACCTTTCCAAAAATGGGTCTGATTTCGTTGTACGACAAAGTCTTTTTAAAATCCAAATCTGCCATTGCAGTGAGGTTTCTTTCCAAGTAGGCTATAGATTCCAAGACCATTCATAATCTAAATAGACTACATCAGTGGTCAAAGTCAAATTATGTTTTGATGGCACATAGTCCTGGTTTAGCACAAACAATATCAGAGTACAGACCCACTTGTGCATTTGTTTATCCCCAAACTTAAAAGATGATAATTAGCTCTGCATAAGACATGGTCTAAACAGACCGCACTATCAAATTAGGGTTAGGGGTTTGTTGTCCTTGGTGGTAGCCTACATGTTCATGGTTCATAATAGATTATAATATAATGGAGGTGTTGAAGAGGTAATCAATATTAGCATTACATTCCCTTGTTGGCAATGGAGTAGTATTCTAAATTAGATGGGACGCATCGAGGTATTACCTACCCATGAGACTTTAGGTGTATTCGACTTCATGCAGCGCCAGCGGCACCAACAGCAGCTGGCTGACTTGAAGCAGTGAATGCCATTGGCGCCGGCGCTGCATGAAGTCGAAACTTTTGTTTAGGCCTACTTAGGTCATGGTTAAGGTGATCAGACGTCTGGACTTCGCCGGACATTCCGGTTTTCCAGCCCTTTGTCCCGTCCGCTGTTGCGTGTCCTCCTTTTTGCCCTATTGTCCTCCTTTTGACTCTTCCTGCCCACCGTCGCAATTTACCCCTCGTGTCAGCTTTCAGATGCCAAAAAGAATAGAAAGACCTCCTTCAAACCTACATGGAGTTCAGAACTCAACTTTGCCACTAAGAGCAGCAAAGATCGATATCATGCCTTCTGTAAGCTCTGTCGCATTGATATAGACGTGAGTAGTAGGGGGAAAGGGGCTTTAGAGCGGCATGCCTGCGCTATATCCTACACAACGGCACAAGGATAATGGTTCTGCCGGGCACTCTTCCTTAACATCATTTTTAGTTTCGAACACAACAACAGCGGATGAAGGCACTTCACCCTACTTGCCTCGGGGGAATGTCCCTGTAGGCTACTTAGTGTATGTCGCTCTGGATAAGAGCGTCTGCTAAATGACTAAATGTAATGTAAATGTAGCCTATTCAAATTACAAATGTTGACTTACTAAAATGACAAATGTTACTGTCTTAATTTCATACTAATGCCCCCCCCCCCCCCCCCCCCCCCATCCCGGTCAACAACTTTTTGTCCTCCTTTTTGAGCCTTTGTCCTCCTTTTTGGACCCAATGTCCTCCTTGGGTCATGCTTCTGGTCACCCTAATCATGGTGTAGCCTATGGCAAGATTAGTTGGTTATAGCTGTTTTAAAGAACGACAGTTAGCTATCATTAGCTTTCAGCTAGATCAGGGTCCCGTTGGGAGGATCCCTATTTGCGTGCAGTTTATAGGCAAATAATAATTGTTGTTTGTTATTTGAAGGTGTTTGGGGTAAAAAAGTATTCGGAAGCTTCTAGATTGTGAATTTCCGTAAAATCCGAGTCCGGATGATGACGTCTAATCGATATAAAGCGTTGATGACGTTCTGCGTGTGATTTAGAGGCATTTTCTGTTGATAGAAAGAATGGGAGGAATTCACGTATAAACTGCACGCAAAACAGGGATTTGGCGTATATATGGCACGCAAAATAGAAGTGTTACCCTGTCTCAATTTTTACATATTTCGCGTGCCATATATATAAGCTCATATAATTTCATAAGGAATCCTTTATATAGCTGAAATATTATTGGATCCCCTGCTAGTTGTGTACGTTTGCCCACTGACAAAGAAATGACCAGTCTGTAATTTTAACTGTAAGTTTATTTGAACAGAGATAGTTCTTCTAAGGGGACAGTCCATCCACATTGTCTGCTACCACCGCCCCTCATCTTTTAGCAGCTTACATCTGAGGAGAACAGAGAGTATGACAGAGATAGAGGGAGAAAGAGAGAGCGTTTGAGTGATTGTGGTTTATTAAGTTATTTTTCTGAAGCTAAATCATGCAGGACAGTGGATCCCCAGGACCAGGATTGAGAAATACTGCATTAAATAATACCTTCTTTAGCCTCTTCCTCCTCACTCTCTTCATCGCTGCCCACCCTGTCACATTCCTCTTCCTCTCCCACATCGCCAAGGAGAAAGGCCTGTTGACCTACAGCTGCCTTGTAGTACTGGAGGACCAGCTGCAATCTTCCCTCCACTTCTGATAGTCTTTGTCGCAGTAGACAATGTAGTCCATTATTTTCCTCCCCTAACAATTTAAAATGTAGCAAGACAATATGCAGAACCTCATTAAAGTGTCTCAATGTATGTCAAATCTGCAGATTTTTCCCCCTAAACTTATATTGCTCAGTATTACCCTCTTCTGCAATCTTTGTACTGAGGACAAAGGACAGGTTTTTCAGCCAGGTGCAGTGTTGAGCCATCTCACAGACCAGGATGGTCCTCTCCTCTTGCAGGCGTGTGGTCAGCATATGTTAATCATGCATCCTCTTTTTCGTTGCAATGGACACTAGTGATTCTAAATAATTTAAGAAATAAGTACATCTGTTGTTTTGTAATTTTTGTAGACTGTAGATACAAGTAAAAAGTTGATACCTTTAGGGACACTTCTAAAAAGACACATACCATTGCAAAGCACCCCCCATGGCCATAGCAGTGACTCTGCACTCGATCCAGCCAGCGACCCCTCTAACACAGCCACATTGATGTTGACATCTTCAGGTACCATGCCATTGTATTTTGAGACCTGCTCAAAAAGCCGCCTTTTATCCTCTGCCAACCTAGAGCGTAAGCGATGACGAAGCTTGTTGCTGTCTGTAAAAAATCAGAAGAGTTCCAACTGGTGTGAGAAAATGTTATCTTTATGAAATGATCTGTAATGTAATTTGATTATGTTCTTCATAATTCATAGATTTTTATAGCTTAATCTAAGTCTTTTTAAAGAAAAGAATGCCCACATACCATTCTGACGGTAGAGGCTTTGTTTTCGTGCATGCACACTCATGTGAAGCCCCTCAATGGACTGCTGCAGAGCCTGAAGGTCAGGGTTTGTGGTACTGGTTTGCTCTACAAAAAAATAAGTATGTAATGAAAAAGCATTAGTAGTAATTTTGTATGTTGTGTACTTTTATGTGTAGTTAAGCTTGAACAGTCAGTAAAAAAGTGTAGTGCTGCTGCCTAGAACACAGATTATGCCTAAAAAAGGGCTCACGGGAGGGGTGCCATCCTTACCGCTAACTGCCCAATCCTGAACATCAGCAACCCACTCCAGTGCCAACTGGTCGGAGCAATGTAGCTCCGCCTTGAGCTCGGACAGTTTTGCTGCCTCAACCACAGCCCTTTGACAAGTCTGTTTTATAATAATAATAATAATTAAATATTACTATTCAACTGTGGGATTTCTTTGGAACCACCATATAGATTTCCCTACAGAAGTGGACACATACACAAAATACAATAAGACAGCTAACATGAATACCTTCATATCTTGTGGAGAGGGCCTGGTGAAGAGTTTCATCCATGTACCTGTCCCACACCATAGCATGGACTGTCGGCATGTCCACATGTGCTGTTGTAAGTAAAAGGATGTGGTTATGTGGCAAATTAAAGAGCAATCTAAGAAGAGAACAGATACTCAATAAGTCGTAAAAGTAGCCAACCTGATTTGGACATGTACTTGGTTGTCAGGGCACAACGGGAGAGGAAACTGTTGACGTGCTCAACTTCTTCACCGGCGGTTGTGCCTGCTCCGCTCTGGTTCCTTCCACTCCATTTGATCTGATAGGGGTAACAATGACAATGTTGGGGAACTAAATACTATGAACATTTACATTTTGGTTGAATGTTCTCAATCTACTTCCTTTATAATGTAACATAGCAAAATGTTAACACATACATACCTCACACTTTGTGGCATGGGCTCTAGCATGCATGATGCTGAGGAAGGGCTTCATATCTAGGAGCCCCTGGAGAGATGACACAACACCAGCCACCTTCTCTAGGTAGGGCCAGTATTTGCAGGCAACGTCCATTGCAAAGAACCTGATGTTTTCGGTGGCATGTAGCTCTTTCTGTAGATACAGTGGGATGTGCAAATATCTCCCCCTGTACATGCTGAGGCCTTTCAGCAAATATCCGTGGTGACACACAGCCACCTCAACCCCTTCCTCATCCAGCTTGTTGGCCCTCCTGGAAGTCTCCCTTGCGGCTGTCCACTGTGAGGCACCACACGTGCCCCTCCCTTGTGTCTGTGAAGACAATTCATAAACAAATACATTCAATAACAATGAAATCTAAAACTTTGTATTAGCTTAGCACTTGTGTGTGGTAAAAACTTACACTTTTTACAGCACTGTGGATGAGGTCAACAAAACTTGCCACCTCACTGTCCTTTGCAAGGAACAGCCCATCAAAAAATGCAGCTTCATCAGAGCTAGAGAAAAAACAATAATGTAAATTGCGTAAACCATTTGAGTTGTAATTTAAATGTATTTTAATTAGATACCAAACTCACCTTCCTGATCGCCGAAAGCGGTAAAGCTTACGGTTACCATCCACTGACACGGCAACTGTTTGTGGTGTGCAGGCTGGACAGGTGAATGGGGTCACACAGCAGAGCTGCTCTTTCTGAAAGGAACAGTACTTAAACTCCAGAAAGCTCCGCTGCAGTGCATCCCCGTTGATTTGACCAGACTGAAATATAATAAATAAATACAATTACAGAAATTCACAACAAGAGAATACAAAAAACATACATAAAATGGCTGATATGCTTTTCTCTTTTACACTTACTCTTCCAGCACGCTTTGTGCGATGTTCAAGCAATTTTGTGAAGGCCTGCCTGGACAAGCCTGGAGAGATCCCCTTCAGCTCCTGGAATGAGCTTAGGAGGTCAAGAGAGTATAGGGTCTGTGAAAGTGTTGTAGTTGGCCAATAACCACTTTTGATCAGGTCCCTGACTTCTGGGGTCCACTTTTGCATGCAGATATTGCACAAATACACAGGTTTGTGCAAGTCATAACGTCCTGGTGAAAAATTTGTAAATAATGTCAACATTCTATACTTTGTGTACATACACTAACTAAAGAATGTTAAATGAGTGGAATTTCTTGCTTTACCATTCATGGATTACTGCTTTTCCAGCCAACACAGTGACCTCACAGGAACACAATTTAGGAGCACGTACTGTGGGTAAAATGCAAGCTGGAAAAAAACATGTTATAAACACGTATATTCAACTAATCATGCAGACGGAACACAGAAACATACTGTACCAGGACAAATGAAGTTCACATTTGCTCTTCAACTGATAATCAAAAATAACCAATTCAAAATCTTAGTATTATTACAGGGTAAAAGAAGCGTACCTTGTTCTTGGGTGGTGTACTGCCCAGCTTCACCAATAGCTAGATAGGTGGATGGAGGAATGGCTCTGAAGAATCCATCTACCTCACTGTCTCTGTTGTGGAGTGGCCATCTTTTATGAATGTGGACATCACATGCCTCACACAGCCACTCCTCAGGAAGACAATCTCTGCACCTAAGAAAGGAAAACAAGGTTTATTAGCTAGCTATTTTAGTGTTTCAGTTTTCAGACTAAAATGGAGGTGCAAATTAACTTTTTACTCCCAAACGTAGCTAGAAAATGCTAACAAGTGGTCCAACCGTATGACAGCAGTCTTCTGGCAGATGTAGCACAGTTTCTGGCCAACATCCTCTGAGTCCAGAAGACATTTCAGGTGAAATGGCCGAGCTTCTTTCCAATGCTCTTGTGCTGTCAGGTGACGTGAGGGCCAAGATGAAGTGGTTTGTGGGGACTCCGTTGGCATTGCAACTGGGCAAGACTTCAACATTTCCGAAAGTTTCTCCATGTTTTGGTCTATGGAAGAAATGGTTTAAATTAGCCATGTTGGACAAATTAAGATTAGAATCTGTAGAGACAATATTACCAAATTCTTCTTGAGTTTGGAGCTCCGGAGAGGATTCCTCTGCACTGGAAGGAGTTCCTGTGAAACAAGACATGAGAGAATAAATAAAACAGATTTTAGATGTCAGATTTTTGTATTGTATTTAGACCGAATTTAGGTTCAGTGATTCTCAAAAGGTTACGCCACAGTGTCAGACTATTGTATTTCTTAAGTGTGATAAATAGAGGTAAATTCAGACTTGCACATGATACATTTGTATGAATAAAGACAACCAACCAGTAGTTGAGCCCTGCCTTCGCCCACCACATCTTCCCCTAGGCTTGCCTCGTGGACTAACTACACATCCCCTTTTAATCGGTGGAGTAGCCTCTCCGGATGCTCCATTACTCCGTTTCTGTGAAAAATATAGTTTGACTGTGATCCTTGAAATGTTACTGTATAATGGTACTGTATAGCAACCTAAATGTAGGATTATTGTAAAAGCACTAACCCTCGCTTCACTTAAAAAATGTTTTTGCTTGATGGAGAGCGCAGTGAGTCTGCCCCCTTGGTTGAGATTATCCGATGGACGTTTGGACGCCATCATTGGACAGACACAGAGAGAGAGAGAGTTAGATAGAAAGATGTGGTTCTTAAAAGAGCCTTTTTTAACAGAAAGTTAAAAAAAGAAATGAACAAGAGCATATAGAAGTATAGAAGACATAGATTTTCTTAGTCTAACCAGCCCATCTGAAATTATGTCAACTATTCTGCCTGATATTACAGACTACTACTGGTGCTCATCTTGCTAAATTTCGAGTCCTGCAAGCAGGAAATCGGACACTAGATACATTTACTAGCTCAGCTAGTTGAGCCCGCTCAAATCTGGCAGGCTGGCACTGTACAATGCTAGCTTTAGCTAGCTAATATGCCTCCTGTTCTTAAATGTTTATACTGCCGGGGTTTTTTTAACAAAAATTGCAATACAGTTGGGCTTCTATGTTTTGTTGCAAAAACAGAGGAATTATGGCTAGCAACTTCATCAAAACGTAGACTTTACATGAAAAATCGAGCAGTTTTTTTCTACAACAATGCACATAGAGCCAACAATCTAACATGGTTTATGCCATCATCAGAACAGGCATAACCTCCCGATCACTACAAGTCATTCAGGTAATGGTAATGTCCTATTGACTCATACAGCTGTGAACAGTATCCTTTCTGAAGTAGTCATCGTATCGTATCGTACATGGCAAGTGTTTGCTGACCATGGCAGTGTTTAACAGCGTTCAACTCAAGTTAAAAGCAGTAGGCCTACATCTTACACAGCAGAAAGACAAATATTTATTTCAGGTAATCTGCAAGTCCCAGTGTGCCATTACAATCAGCCCTTGGCCCAGCAGCAGCTTGGTAGGCCTGGTTGCACAGTGAAACCCAGCTGCAAGGTTGTTGCCAGAAGGTGACCTGAGAAGGAGTTGGGCCTTTGGGACATTGTATGTTTACATTTAGTCATTTAGCAGACGCTCTTATCCAGAGCGACTTACAGTAAGTACAGGGACATTCTCCCCGAGGCAAGTAGGGTGAAGTGCCTTGCCCAAGGACACAACGTCATTTGGCATGGCCGGGAATCGAACCAACAACCTGATTAATAGCCCGACTCCCTAACCGCTCAGCCATCTGACCCCC
The DNA here is from genome assembly GCA_023658055.1 of Thaleichthys pacificus. NCBI lineage: Eukaryota > Metazoa > Chordata > Actinopteri > Osmeriformes > Osmeridae > Thaleichthys > Thaleichthys pacificus. The sequence goes on along the minus strand of CM042863.1, from coordinate 713,705 downwards.
AGTCCAGTATATGATCTGTTAAGTATAAAGACAACAGTGTGTGAATGTGAAGGACAGCCGATGAACCTTTATTTCTGTCACCTTGGCTGTGTATTTCACTTTTCTAGGTCTATACAAGGAAGATGACCGCTCAACAAATTGTCATCACAATATATTGGCACAAGAACCTATCACTTCATAACTGCTACCTCCAATCACTGTACATACTGTCCTGTCACTGTACATACTGTCCTATCACTGTAGGCTACATACGTTTGCACTGGCACCAATTACTGTTATATGTTGATTTATATGGCATCATGGTCCTGGGGAAATAGGTTTAGTGTTTATTTTGTATTTATTTAGGAGGTTTATTATATGTTAGCTTGTCATAGGTGTAAACTTGTTCTGAGTACTTATATGTCATGTTATGCCAGGTTGCTTTGCGTTGTCTTGTCCTAAGAATTTCAGTGCACAGTCTGACCCTGTGTTGGTCTGTGCATCTGACATTAAAAGACTTGAACTTGAAACTCTGTTTCGTTTTTATTATGTACAACCATATGCAATTGAAAATGACAATAAAATACACTTGAAGATTAGCCTAACAACAGTTGTATATTGCCACCAACTAAGTTTGCGCATTTGCCTCTTACATTAAGGAATGTTGGCAGTGAAACCAAATTGCGCACAATACTGAGGCAACGCAATCGCAGTGCAAGGGAAGTTCACAAAGCTCCAAGCCAGACAGCCAGACAGCCTGATATTACTGCATTTATTTGTCCCTGCACCCCTTGTTATATCATAGAGTATTGCAATTGTGACCACCAACTTCATACTAATAGCTAACTAGCTAACCAACATTGTATTTGATAGTAGCCTAGCTCACACGAGTATCTTAAGACCTACTTTACTTACGTATTAGATGTTACAATTGTTGTCATAATTTCCCATCGGAGATTCAAGCAAGCAGACTTTAATTTTGGAAAACCAGACGCTGATTGAGCCAAACCAGGCATTAACTTCGTATGGTTTGCTAGACACGTCTCAAAAAAGCACGCGTTTAGTTAGACGCGTGCTTTGTGACACGTTAAATTTGAGGCGAAAAAGACGCCGACTTTGTATGGAAGTCGGCGTAATGGACGCCGTCTTTGCATGCAAAGTCGGCGTTAATTACGCGTGGTTGACACACGGGGGCATCTTAATACTTGCCCACTAGGCCTTCCATACATCTTTGCATGCAAAGTCGGCGTTAATTACGTGTGGTTGACACACGGGGGCACCTTAATACTTGCCCACTAGGCCTTCCATACGTCTTTGCATGCAAAGTCGGCGTTAATTACGTGTGGTTGACACACGGGGGCACCTTAATACTTGCCCACTAGGCCTTCCATACGTCTTTGCATGCAAAGTCGGCGTTAATTACGTGTGGTTGACACACGGGGCATCTTAATACTTGCCCACTAGGCCTTCCATACGTCTTTGCATGCAAAGTCGGCGTTAATTACGCGTGGTTGACACACGGGGGCACCTTAATACTTGCCCACTAGGCATACAATACAATAGTATTTCCACTGGGAAAGGCACTTCACCCTACTTGCCTCGGGGAGAATGTCCCTGTACTTACTGTAAGACAAAGAAAGCAATTGATGGAATTTGGTAAGTTTGGGTCATTTTTAAAGCTGTGTATTTTGTGGGAGCTCACTAATGTTATTTTATTTTTGTTTAAGGAAATGTATGAGAAGGGTTATGAGGAAGTGATTAGAAGGTTATCATGAAAGGTTGGTTTAGAGTGGATGTTGAAAGGTTAAGAAATGAAGCAAGAGAACAGATGATGGATGTGAAGAAGTTGGTTGGTGATGTTTTGAAAAGGGAACCATGAATATCCTTTAAAGGGGTATATGGGCTAACATTTTAGGTGGAAATTGTGAAATCTTGGGATTTTTGATAAAAGTATTAGATGTAATTTTGTAAAGAATGTGAAAAGAGGAAATAACGTGTAAAAAAAAAAGGTTTAATTGTCATTGGTTTAAAGTTTTATTTGGGTGTTTTATAAAGGCCTGGAATAATGTTTTGGACAAAAGGTTAGGTTGTGATAAGTTTGTTTTAATAATGGTATTAGTTCATAAAGAGGGTTATTATAACCTTCGTTCTGAAATGATTTGGGATGTGTCAGCGGGTCTGATGGTTTCATATACTTTTGTGGTTATGATAAAGTTAAAACTAACTGACTATTTTGTCTGCAGCAAAATAGTTATGTTATACTAGCCTATGTAGGCTGATTGTGGGGAAAATGGTCAACGGTAAAAGTGTGAACATGTTTGGTTTATGGCTATGTTAAGAAAATTATGTGGACTATATTTCATTTGAGAATCATACAGACTAAATTCTGGTTTGGAATAGTGGCAATAGTTTTTCTCATGTCTTTGACAAAAGAGATGTGATTTGGTAACGTATGAACAATTCTAATGATGCTATGACAACAGATGCAATGATTTCAACTGTTCCACCGGTAACAATGTAATTGCTGAACAAACTAGAGGGGGATGTAAATGACAGTATGAATTCAGATTTGCAGATTGGTTTTTTGAATACATTTGCTAAGTTTTCTGTAAAGCAAGTTATAGGAAAGGAAGATGTTCTATTGATAATGCCAGTACTATTTAATTCGACTAGTTGTTATGATTTCAGTTATAACCAAGTATATACGTAAAACCATAGTGAGACTAGGCTTATGGAAAATAGATGCGCTGATAGTGGTTATTTGACTCTTTCGAAACATTGTTAAGCTGTCCTAAGAACTGTTGAAGCTGATGAATGGTATTCATTTGAGTACAGAGTATGTTTTAAAGAGGTACGTCCTATGCTCACTGAATCAATTGAGCAAGAGGGGAGAGAAGTTATTCCAGTTAATTTTATTACTGTTCCAGAACAGAAGTTTGAATGTTTTGAGAAAAGTTATGCCAATGTCAAAGAGGAGTTTGTAGGGAACTTTAGTGAAGGAAACAAAAAGGCAGGAGTTTGATGTATGTTGCACATTTATTCCCAATAATACAGCAAGTGACGGTGTCTTTAACTAATTGTTGTATACTTGTTTAATGGTTATTCTCATTCTTACTTATAGATTGATCTGGTTTAGATGTGAGAGATATTGTTTAAAAAATAAAGTGGAAATGTGATAGAACTTTGTGGGTTTTGAGACGTGATTTGAATTACAATGGTTTTATCTATTGTTAAGGAACATCCTGAGACTTTGCAGAAATGAGTTGGGGTAACAGGCGCAGGCTGAAAGGTAATGCTTGTTTGTCCAGAGGCTTCTCACCATCCTGTGGGACAGTAGACCCTGGGGGATGGGTGGAGCATCTTATACGGCCTTCTATCTTCTATCTTTTTTTAGAATGACCAGATGTTGTGAGTCTATATAAGACTAGGGGCCCTATTTTAACGATATGAAACGCAAGTATCACTTTGTGGGCGGAACTCAGGTGCTGTTGCTAATATACCGGCGGGATAAATGACACAAATCTAAAATGGGTTGGTCTGAAGTAGCTACATTACTCATAGGTGTGGTTTGGGCGTAACATGCAATAAACCAATCAGAGCGTCATCTCACATTCCCTTTAAAAGCAGGCGCGCTTGTTCCATGGCGGATTGCTATTATAATGGCAGATTTGCCAGGCGCATGCCAGGAGCGGTTCACGAGGAGACCGACGTTCTCGTCAGAGCCGTAAAAGACAGAGAAGTGACATTGTATGGGGATGGGAGAAACCCACCCAAATTAGCTTTGTCCTTATATACCTATGTGTCTTGCCGCTGTTGGTGCGTCTCACGTCTCAATGAGCGTCTGCTAAATGACTAAATGTTGGTAAAACAGGTTTGATCCGTCATTACTGCAATTAGCCTGAATAATTTGTTTTATGCCTTTTTTAACATCTTCATGAGAGAAGCAATATGTGCGTTGTGCACATGCTTCATTATAGCCAAGCATGTGCCCTTAAAATAGCATCTGAATAACGCGCCACTGACTTTAGACTACGATTTTCCTGGTGTGTGGCGGAATTGTTTTTTGAAAGTGCAAAATAGCACCAGGGAACGTTTGCGCCGGAACACGCCTCCTCCTTTCACTGAAACGCCCCCGGGAGCGCAAGTTCAGAGGCGGTTCTACACGGGGGCCTACAGGGGCCAGTGCCCCTGTAAAAATGTCCCTGGCCCCCCCTGTGGCCCCCCTGAGCTGACTGAATAACAAATAAAAAAATCTTCTTTTTTTTTATACCCATTTTTCTTCTTCTAGTAGTCATCATGAAATGAGGAAGGGAGCCTTTTTTGCAGCCTTTTTTGCCCCAGTAAATAAAAAAGTTAGAGAAACATATCAAAGTATTGAGAGAGCTGAGGAGCTGGAAGAGGGAGAGCCAGAGCCGTTTGTATGATTTTAGTGTAAAGCTAAATTAAAGTATTTAATGTTTCAATTTTTTATGTGCCCCTCTGATTAAACACTGCCCCCCCCCCCTGGCCCCCCCAGTAAAATGTGTCTAGAACCGCCACTGCGCAAGTTCATTTCCTAATTTACCGACGTGCACCTGGGAAAAGTCAGCTGTGTGTCGGGTGCAAAATAGGAATGACACATGCGTCGGTGGTCAAAGTCAATTGCGTTGGGTGCAAGATAGGACCCTGGGTGTGTATTTGAGTCGGTATCACTCGACTGAAACGACACTAGAGATACGTGTCCTCCAGTGGATCAATCACAGAGTGCTCTGTTAGGTAATGTACGGTACAGAATAAATAATTTGTATTAATCCGGCATCCTGACTATTCGAGTACACAGTGTCTTCAGATTTTCCACCACAGTCTGCAACAATGCTTAGGTAGCTTGTCCCGGCTTGCCTTGTTCCCAAAGTGTATCCTGGTGCCATGTGTTATCCAGGTAAGCAAAGAACAGGCACCCGGCCATCCATGTGATGTAAAAGAAAATGTGATTCATCAGACCAGGCCTCCTTCTTCCACTGCTCCGTGGTTCAGTTCTGATGCTCACGTGCCCATTGTAGGTGCTTTCAGCAGTGGACAGGGGTCAGCATAGGCACCCTGACTGGTTTGTGGCTACGCAGCCCCATATGCAACAAATTGCGATGCACTGTGTGTTCTGCCACCTTTCTATTAGAACCAGGGTGAACTTTTTCATCAATTTGAGCTACAGTAGCTCATCTGATCAGACCATGCGGGCCAGCCTTCTCTCCCCACGTGCATCAATGAGCCTTAACCGCCCATGACCTTGTCGCCAGTTCACCGCTTTTCCATCCTTGGGCCACTTTTGACAGGTACTGACCACTGCAGACCGGGAACACCCCACAAGAGCTGCAGTTTTGGAGATGCTCTGACCCAATTGTCTAACCATCCAAATTTGCCCCTTGTCAAGTCGCTCAAATTCTTACGCATGCCCATTTTTCCTGCTTTAAACAATTCTAAATTTCTAAAGCAATCATTGTAAGGTGACATTGATTTTAATGAGAAATTAAATATGTAATAACTTGAATGCAAGTATTTAAGACCCGAATTTGTTATTCAGTAAAATGCAAGATTGGTCAAGAGTGAATACTTTTGCAAGACACTGTTTATATAAATTCACCAATATTATTTTCCACCAGATGGCGCCTAAGAACAAGTGCTCGTACAGATCAGATTATGTATACTGTAGGTACATGTTATGCAAGGGTAGTAAGTATCCATAAGATAATTCTGTTTGACTAAGAAGCTCACTAGGTACTCTATCGTCACAATCATGTGGAAGTAAAACAAACAAGAACACTGTAGACCCCCTTAAATCTAAAATGTCTACATGTAATTAATACCATATAACTCAGATAAATGAATTAATTTAGCAAATGCTAGTTTAAGAATTTGAACCTAAGACAGAAGCCTCTTGCAGATGAAATGAAATAATAGTCAAATAGTGGAGGCAGCAGCCTCCAGGAGGCTGCTACATGCTCTTGAGACAGTGGCCTACTTGTAGCTTACATTTTGGTTAGCTACTTCTGGGGTCCAGAAGTCCAGACCCCCTAAAAGAGGCTTAGCCCCCCTATCCATGAATCTCTAGTGATGTCCCTGTGTACAAACATAACTCAACATACCAACACCAAGATTAGAAACACGGACAGTGAGAAGAGTGTGCCAGACATTTCAGACTTTTGTCAGAAACAATTTTCAGAAAACGGAGGAGGAGGTCAAAAGGAACTTGATCAAAAGGAGTTTGATCAAGTTTATGCAAGCGAATATTTTTTGCACATAATTTGATTGGACATGGTTTCAGGTCGGGGTAAACTGATTGCATTTACATTTAGTCATTTAGCAGACACACTTATCCAGAGCGACTTACAGTAAGTACAGGGACATTCCCCCCGAGGCAAGTAGGGTGAAATACCATGCCCAAGTACACAACGTCAAATTGCACGGCCAGGAATCGAACCGGCAAGCTTCTGATTAATAGTCCGATTTCCTAACTGCTCAGCCATCTGACCCTTTTAGGCTTCCTGATTAAGGAAGTGTACGATCCCAAGTTTACTTCTGCGCATATCATCAAATGTAACTCCCCTTCGTTGTCCGTGTCCCTTGTTAAGGCCGATTTATACTACTGCGTTTTTACGGACACGGAGACAGGGAATGCCCTCTCTGTGTCCTCTCTGTGTCCCTCGGAGAGCTCTACGTGCACCTCCTGATTTTCCTAACTATCCGTCTGTCCGTCCGTCATTTTACGGATACCCCTTGGCTGTGATTGGTCCGTATTAAGAACCGCTCGCGTCAGAGGCGGGGGTGGGGTTGCCGTGACCAACAAGACGAACAGAATCCTTTGACCGCCATTGCTGTACGTTTTTATAATTCATATTTCAGCTAAACAGTACATGTAAATTAGCCTGGTCCTAACCAGACTCTCTTACATTTCATTTGTACAGAGAGTCTGGCCTTGCTCCATTGACAAGCGTTGACTTCCTTGTAGGCGGGTACTCTGTTGAAGTTTAAAACTATTGGATCTGCCCAGAGCCACTCCGATCTGCCATAACCAATCGCTAGCGTTCGCCTTAGCCAATTCCTTCACCACTACTGTAACAGAGCTAGCTGCCATAGCTGGAAAATCTAACTTTTCCCGAACCCTGTGGGGAGGAGGGCCACAACATCATGGCCACCAACAAAACTCAGTAAAACTTGTTCTTGCTCCGGCTTTAGCTGTTGGATATTCGGCAGCGTTGCCACAACGGACCGAATGGCTTTCCTCGCATCTTTCTCCGCCGCCATTACGGAACTACAACACAAACTAGTACACGACACCAACGTCATCGTTCTCAGCCACTCCCTCTGTTCGCTTATTGGACAGGTAGAAAATCTGCAGCAGAATCTGACTTACGGACCTCATGGCCAGACCTATGTACAGAAGCAAATAAATTTGAGCGGAAGTACGTAGGACGGCTACATGTAAATCAGCATCTGAATTAAAATGTGACGAGAAATGGGCAGTGTAGTTGCTGAAAATGTGCTTATTTTATTGATGAAACGGCTTTGTAATTTGTAAATTTGCTCCGACTTTTCGATGACCTAGCTAGCATCGCAGTGCAGCGCCACCTACTCTTCTGGCAGTGAAGTGTTTTCAGCACCCAGAGGCTTCGGAGTAGTATAAATTCAACCTATCCGTCCGACTCCGTCCGTGCGTTTGTCCGTAACGGATACGCAGTAGTATAAATCGGCCTTTAGACCTCAAGGTATCTGGTCAACCTAGCTTTGAATTTAAATTATGTTTGTTTATATTTCATATAGGATTGGTGTTATTTATATCACAACTTGTCAAGCCATTCTCCAGCTCTGGTTTTCTGATCACACGAGCAGTGGTCCTATTGAAAAACGTTCCAACTTTTGCCGATGGTGTCAGAATTTCATCCCAAAGAAAGACCTTGTCTTACATTTATAGATAGTCAAAATATTAAACTAAACAGCATAATATGATTCCATGCTATTCAAATATAGGTCTTAGTATACCTATTGGTGTTCCTACACATTACATCACAATTTTGAACAAGAGGTCATACATAACATGCTGAATCCAACATGCGTGTCCAATGTTTCCATCAAAACATACAATAATGTCATAACTAATAATTTCTTAACCATATCACCATAAAAAGTTGCCCAAGCCCCCCAAAACATCCACCAGAATTACTGTAACCCCTCCCCTTCCGGTTCGTATCATAGGGGCATTCACCCCACCAGCAACCACCTGCTCATCCCAGACATCCCCTTCCTGGCTTCAACAAAACAGCACCACTATCCCTCTGCCAACCATGCAAACAAGGATACAAAACATCCAAGCTGTTACCCCCATTCAAATTGTATTATTTATGTTCTTTTTCACGCCCTTGTCCCCTGTGGATGGGGGCACTGTCATCCTGAAAGCGCACTCCCATCAGGATAGAAATGTTTCATAGAGAATTAATATATTCATCAAAGGTCATATCTGCAGTAACCCTTCCCTCTAAGGGCACAACTGAACCCAACCATGCCAGGAAAATGCCACCCCACAGTATTACAGTGCCATGTATGGGTCAAGCATCAAGCTTGTTAAAAAAGGAAAATTGAACACTGTTCTGTCTAGCTTTGAAATGCAATGTATCTGTATAAACACACTTACTTTCATCAGTTAAACAGAAGGTTATCATCATGAGTAGGAAAAAATACTTGATGGATTGGATAATGTAGCAAAGGACTGCTGAGGCATTACAGAAAATATGAAATCTCGAATATAGAAAGATCCCTCCCTACCTCCATACCTATCTGTTTGAAAACAACAATAATTATATGAGAATGAAAGCCCCCTGTAGAGTTAGCTGAACTTTATATAAAAATTGGGAACAACCATACTCATACTGGATGATTTCTATTATAAAATAAATAAATAACATGCATCCTTAGAGAAGTGTGGAGAGTATAGGTTAAACTGTGAGAAAGAGGTAATGCACGGAATGGTTTTTATCATACTTTAGAAAATAAACAGTTTGGGAGATGGTTAATCTTCTGGGAGCGCTCCTTACCATATTAGAGATTAGATCTGCGTTTCCACTGGTGCTAAAGCAAAGATTTAATCATTCCTCAGTGTACCAAAGCAAAGACATTGTCGAGGTCGAATGTTGCCAGATTTGAAGTTAATCTTCAGAATGTATCCATGTTTGAGGATCAGCCGCTCGGCGCTGACCTCAATTAAGTGTGTGCACAAGAGAGACTCACTGGCTGCGCACGGCTCGCACAATTTCTATCACAATTCAAATAATGACTGGGAAAAATTATACATTGAATATATACTTTAGATACTCATTCTATTGGGGACCGTACTCTTTACACGTGTCATTTTTGCATGGTAAAACTGTGCTACAATTGTAAGATGATGTGCGACGGAAAGATGTGGACTGGATTTCAGATTTTTTTTATTACGGACACAAAGACTTTATCAGCATGAATTATATGAGGAAAATATATCAATGTTAAATCTGATCTTGAATTTAGTACCATGGCGAATAGGAAAGGACATTTATTTTCCCTGTTCTACTTCATCGTGGAGTTTTGTCTGAGTTCGCAGCAAGTCCTAAGAATTGGTAAGTGGATCTATGGCAGAGCGAATCTGCATGAATTTGTCTTATAATATGTATAAAACAAAACAAACACAGTTCACCTGCTAGGAATATTTAAGATATTTTTCCATCAGCTCTTATTACCTGATTTTTAGGCGCCAAAAAAATAACAACAAAAAAACTCACTAACTATATTTTTCTTATTTTCTTTCTGTTTGCATATGGAATAATCAAGTTTAAGTTTGATACTAAAAAAAACTTGGACTAAAAAACTGATGTGGGGCTGTGCATATTTGAGAATGAGTGAACAAATGGCTAAATAGTGTTATTTTTTATTAATTAATTGCCAAACCACCTCAAATTGCAACATTGAATTTGGACGTAAGATATCGAATCAAAGGGTTCATTTTATCACAGTAATGAAGTGAAGACAGCAAACTCTAAGTAAAATATCAACAATGATTAAAATAATTTTTCTGCTGCAATATAATGGGTTTAATCACCTTGTGCCACTCATATTCAAACTAATTTCCCATTAATTCCTATACTATCTCATAACCTTTGAAGGGCTTTTCTGAAAATACAATTTTTGCATTATTGCACAACAACTGACATTATATTATACAGATTTATTTATATTTTTTACTTACTGCAATTTTACTGTTGTATAACAGAATGGCTAATTAGATATCATATCAAAACTACAGCATGTCCTCCCTCTCAAAACTTTTAATCAGTTTTTCATATTGTAAATCTCTCTAAATAATTTCGCACTGTCTGAGGCTGCTTCATCTTTGTAATTTCCTTCATGATCCCCATGCAAGCTCTTAATCTCTCCCATATGGTGTGTGTGGTGGTGAACATTTCCACTTATTGTAGTAGAGGTCAGATTGTCCCGAACATAATATCCCTTCGCTGGAGCTAGTACTAATTGTAAACAAGTTCACCAAGTCCTATCAACAACCAACATTCCTCTTTATGTAGGACTCTTTTTCCTAAATGTGGTACTACTGTCAGGGACAGCTCACCAATGGTGTTTTTTTACATGATACACTCCTTTCATACACTGTAAGAAACCAAAATAATTTCTTCCCAGTTCGATTTATCTTGCACAAGATTTTGTGACATTTTGTGACAACATAGTGCGATGGCACTATGTTGGTTCTAGTTTTGTTATACTGAACAGAGAGAGCTGAGTACCTCACATCAAACGAGGCTTCTGCACTGGCTTAAACCTCCATGTTCATTCCCACTGGGAACTGGACCAAGATTGGCGGGATGGAAGGTAAACAGCTCATTATACCTCACTGGCTTTAAGGTGTCCGTTCACATGATAATGAATACAGATGCCCGAATAGCATGTCCTTGCTTCCCAACCGTAATCCTTTTGTAATATCGATGTAGTATTGCAAAATTAGACTTTGTAATAGAGCTTTGTAACAAGTCCACAGTATCATTAGTGACTATGTTACTAATGTGAAATGCTACTTTAGTTTGTTGCTAGCAGCAGACAGAAAGCTGATTCCTGTGTTTCCTATATGTATATATTTGAAAACATACCCACAAGTGTATCAGAACACCGTCTTAAAAACACAAACATTGAATGTTAAGGAACTCTTTAGGTATTATAGGGTTCCTCCCTTCAGCCTTATTTGGACTCTTGTCACAATCCAATTGGTTTTAACCTGAAACACCTATCAAACTACTTTTTATCATCAAGATAATATTGATGTTTTAAGATGGACACGTTATAGTGTTGACTTGTTTACACAGAACCATATCAGTGTCAGTTCAAAGATCAAAAGTATATTTTGGAATATATTGTACATCTCTTCTTGTCCAGCTGTAGCTTTACTGTCCAATTGCTTTCTAATGGTTTACAGCACAGGATAATCTATCTAGGAGTCTTCTGCAAAGAGACATCATTACCTGCTTTATTTATTGCCTACAGAATGATTGAAAATAGATTCCACAGGGTTGGTATAATTTTGCCCTGGGCTATGAAGGTGAGTCACCATCCTCTTGGAGTGGCTACCAGGACAAGCTGGAACTGGATTCCTTGTTTCTGTAAGCCATTTTAGGAGAAATATAGTTTAACATTGTTTGAAGTTTGTAGCTGTTTTAAGTTCCCATATCATGGATGTACTTTTTTGTGTGTATTTAGCAGTGAAATTACTTAAAGTTTGACCAACTGTAAGGATATATTAACGTCCTATAGGGGCTGAAAATGTTGAAACCTTTTGGCTTGCTTACCTGCTGATACAGTACTATAGGTAATCGTGCGTGGGTTTGTGACTGTGGCTAGCTAGTTTACCACTGTGAGCTTCACTTTTCTCCACAAAAACTTAAATTATGCCTAAACCGTGAAACGGAACATTTGCGCAGATTAGATTGGGAAAATAATAAATAACTAGAGGGGGTACACTTTCTGGGGAAATTGTAGGGTGTGCTTGCTTGCGTCGGTTGCAGATGGGTCCGTTTATTAACTGCAATTTTTACAACTGATATTTCTGTACATTTTACATAAAAGTACTTATTATTTATGAAGATTGCATAGATTTAAAAGCACATTTGTTGCTGCTCATTTACAATTTAAAATACAAAAAGTGAAGTATAGAATGAAACGGTTGTCTTGTAGTGAATGTGACAGACATAATTCACCTTTGTTCTTAGCGTGGTTCTTCATGCAATGATAAACGTACGTAATACGTTATACTCAGAATTTACTGTCCTTAGTCACTTCATGTAGTGTGAACTGTGGACTGTTCAGAGATCGCGGTCCCTTTGAAATGTTCTGAATGCGTGATGACGTAGGACCCCACGGGGTTGGTTGCTGGGCAATGTTTTTTGCTTGTCTTGGTGTTGTTGCTGTTTAAATAAACGAGACACGCATTTGTGTGCTCAACATGAGAAATAGTTTATTTCGACTTACTGCAATTTCCACACTGGTGACCACGACGTTAGTCTGCTGGACGGATCCAGAGACACGACACAATCATGACCATGAACGCTGTTACCCTCAAACTCCCCAAATTCTGGGAATCATCGGCGTCGGCATGGTTCGCCCAGACTGAAGCGCAGTTTGCGTTGCGTGAGATCACCGCGGATACAACACAGTACTACTACGTTGTGTTGGCTCTCGGAAATTCAACGGCATCCAGGGTGGTGAGCCTTCTTAAAAATCCTCAGGCAACTGAGAAGTATACGGCACTCAAAGACGCTGAAAGGGCCAGCAGGCTTTACTCCCTTCAAGGACTGGGTGACAGCAAACCGTCCGAGCTCAGACCGAGCTGGGTGAGCACAGACCCGATTTTCTGTTCGTTCAGCTTTTCCTACATCAGCTGCCTTCCCAAGTTAGAGCTGCACTAGCCAACACCACAATCACTAATTGTCGGAGACTGGCTGAGGAGTCTGATACATTTTTACTGGCGAGTCAGGGAAATTGTGTGGACGTGCTTGTTTACGCGCACGTCGCTCCTGTGACACTGGACGACTCCACACTTATCGTTGCAACCACTTCTCGTCCGCAGCAGTCTTCTGGCCCCCAACAGTCTTCAAGCTTGTGTTTTTACTATGCAAAGTTTGGACCCAAGGCGAACAAATGGCGTTCGCCATGCAGTTTTGGCGGATCGGGAAACGCCAGGGCCGGCGCTCAGTAGTGGCCATGAGCATTGGCCGCGTGGGCAGGCTGCTTTTCATCCGTGACAGCATCTCCAGACAACGTTTTCTGTGCAACACGGGAGCACAGAGGAGCGTTCTGCCTGCATCCCGTTTGGACTTGGTGACCGACAGCCACGGCTCCCCTATGGAAGCTGCCAGTGGTAGCCACATCCGCACATATGGAACGAGGTACGTTGATTTGTGTTTCGGAGGACAGCGGTTTGGCTGGGACTTTGTTACAGCAAAGGTTGCCGTTCCACTTCTCTGCCCCGATTTTTTGTGTGCACATGGACTGTTGGTGGATGTAAAGAACCGCCGTTTGATTGACGCCGTCAAGTTCTGTTCTTATACGTGCATGCTAAGCGGGCGCCCGTGTGGCGACTACCGGCGGCTTAATGGGGCAACGACACCTGACCGCTACCCAGTCCTGAACATACAGGATTTTTCGGCACACCTGGCTGGTATGGTGGAGTGGACCTCGTCGGGGGATATCATCAGGTGCTGGTACATCCACTGGACATTCCCAAAACGGCAGTGATCACGCCGTTCGGTCTGTTCGAGTTCCTGCGCATGCCATTCGGCCTTAAAAACGCAGCTCAATCTTTTCAGCGCCTTTCGGTGTGCGCTGGACATGCGCTTTTCAAAGCACGTCCAAATCTCAGCACCTGGTGCACCTCCGCACCCTGTTTGAGTGGCTTTGCCAACATGGGCTAATTGTCAACCCCACCAAGTGCCAGTTTGGTCTCTCCACCATTGACTTCCTGGGACAGAGTCACTAAGGACGGTGCAGTCCCTCTCCCGTCAAAGGTGGAGGCGGTCACACAGTTCCCACGCCCACTCACTTTCAAGTCCCTGCAGGAGTTCCTCAGCATGGTGAATTTTTACCACCGCTTCATCCCTCAAGCCGTTCAGCTCATGTGGCCCTTGCACAAAGCCTTGAAAGGTAAACCCAAGCACATTGTGGACTGGACTGAGGGCAGGGACAAGGCTTTTGCTGCCACTAAGGCAGCCCTGGCGGATGCCACAATGTGGCGCATCCTTCTCCTACGGCCTCCATCGCCATCACCTTGGTGCCTCGGACTACACTGTCAGTGCTGTCTACGAGCAGGGGGTTGGCGGGGCCTGGCAGCCGCTGGCGTTCTTCAGCCATCAGTAACAATGTAAAAAAAGTCAATTTTGATGTGTTTAGAAGGTGTCTGTTTTTTAATCAACGAAGTAGGCTAAAGGTCTAAAAAAAGACCTCGACCTACATAGCCTATCGTTCATGTCAATCATGGCGTGTCATTTTATATTGATAAAGCTGTGGATGAGAGAGCTGTCATACATAGTATACGGTTTAAAGGGAACGTTATTTCTGGAAGAAGTCACGTTGCCGTGTGCATTACTTTTGCCGTGGTGGATTGTATGATCCATGTTTTACCTCTCGAGCTGCTTAAGAATAGGGTGCACGCGCAATTAGCTTGACTACTTAAATCTGACTTAAATTAGTAGGACTGCGTGAGCTGAAATTGGCCTTTATGGAACCGCTTTAGCCCCGCTTGACTAATTAAACGTATTCAAGTCTGGTTTGGGACTTTAAGTCCAGGTTTTTTGAGCGGCCTTTATGGAACAGGCCTCTGCCCTCCTCTCACGGTTTCACATACCTGTTAACCATGGTTGAAAGCACCACCCGCTGGCCTGAGGCTAAGCCACTGACGTCAGTGACGTCTGTCGAGATGACACAGGCATTTCTTGGCACCTGGGTTGCCCGTTTCGGCACTCCTTCAGACATCCTCTGACCGGGGCGCACAGTTCACGTCTGAGCTGTGGAACACTGTCGCACAGAGCCTTGGAGTGAAATTCCACCGCACGACTGCATATCACCTGCAGGCTAACGGACTCTGTGAACGTTTTCATATGTCGATGAAGGCTGCCCGCCATGCCAGCCTTACAGACAGCAACTGGGTCGACAAGCTCCCATCGGTGATGCTGGGCATCAGGACCAGTGTTGCCACAGTTACTTTGAAAAAGTAATCTGATTATTGATTACTCCTTTAAAAAGTAACTTAGTTACTTTACAGATTACTTGATTTTAAAAGTAACTAAATTAGATTACAAATTACTTTATTAGTTACATTCAGCAGTTGCCGACAATAACCCTGCTGCCTCAACATAAAAATGACAACCGGTTTTGCCAACACTCACTTTATTAGAAGTGCAATTTTAACAGTAATGTACACAACAACAATGAATGTGTACAACGAACCTTGATATTTCCATCTTTAGCTGACAAATACTCGAAATGGTGATTGTATTTCCAACTCGAAAATGCGCATCTCCCTCCTCCTCCATTGTTGTTTGTGTCGCTGCGCCTACTTCAATTGTCTCCAAACATCTCCACTGTAACTTAGCCGATGAGAGGCAAGACACAAGTGTAATGTTGATTTATAGAGAACGTTTTTTTTTTTTTATGTTGACCTAAGAACGCATTTGGAAAAACGACACAAATCGTAGGCCTAGCCTACTTGGGGAAAACAAAATAACCATAAAAAACGCCCCGAGTACAGTAAATCTGACATAATTTGCGAACCATTACTTTTCGAAAAAACATGGATTTAGTTGCGGTTCGTTGCATTTGTTCATGTAATAGTTTATTAATCTTATTTGTCTTTCTTATTTGTCACATATAATCAAATCGAGATGGCACCGGAGCAAAGGGGCTTGAGGAAATTGGCGACTCAGAGTCACTGGGAGGGAGCGGTAGGTCTGTGTATATACACGGGACGTGACCCTCATGCTGAAAACGTGACTTAATTGTCGCATATGCTACATGACTTCACTCCCAGAGACGCAAGAAGAAATCAAATATATATTTTAATCTGATTACTGGTTTGGAAATAGTAATGCGTTACTGAAAAAAGTGGTCAGATTAGCGGCATCACTGATCAGGACTGCGCCAAAGGAGGATCTTCATTTCCCTTCCGCGGAGCTCGTTTATGGACAAACGCATTTAGCAGACGCTTTTACCCAAAGCGACTTCCAAGAGAGAGCTTTACAAAAGTGCATAGGTCACTGAACATAACGAGATAGCCCCAAACATTGTGGGTAACCAAACAAGAAGCATACATTGTGAAAACCAAATAAGTCCCAAAGGGAAGAACCATAAGAGCATGTAGTTAGACAAGTTACAATTACACAGCATGAACCTCAAAAGTGCAAGAGTGTACCTGTGGAAAAAGCAAGCAACAATAATATATTTCACAGCGAGTACAATCATTTTAAGTCAGTTACAACTAACCAACAAGAGCAACAAGTCTCTCAATAAGAGTCATTGTGATCCTGGAGGAAACTAACATCAGGTCCAGCCAAACATTCCTAAGTACCGTTGTACTCCGGGAACAAGTGCGTCTTGAGCCTTGTCTTGAAGGTGGGGAGACAGTCAGTGTCTTTGATGGAGGTGGGGAGTTGATTCCACCATTGGGGGGCCAGAGAGGAGAAGAGCTTGTGTTGGGACCAGGCACTCTTGAGCGGTGGGACCACCAGACGGTTGTCAGAAGAAGACCGTAGGTGGCGGGTGGGGGTGTAAGGCTGGAGGAGAGACTTGATGTAGTCGGGTGCAGTCCCATTCACCACTCGGAAGGTCAGTACCAGGGTCTTGAATCTGATACGGGCCGTGATGGGAATCCAGTGGAGGGAGATGAGGAGCGGGGTAACATGGGAGCGTCTGGGTAGATTGAAGACCAGGGGCCTCATGTATAAACGTTGCGTATGCACAAAAAGCTTGCGTACGCTGGTTTTCACGCACACTTTGTGATGTATAAAGATTTACTTGACGTGAGAATGTGCGGGCCGTCACGGAAACTTTTGAGCAGATGTGAGAATGTGCGGACCGTACGCAAAGTCTTGTCTGGCTCTGTAACGTGGCGAATTCTAACTGAAACGTGCTGAAACTCACCTAACATTACAAAATAAAGTTTCCACTACTACGTTTACGACGTTGACTATTAAATAAACATAAAAATTAAAGTTTGATCATTAATGTGGATGATCACATCAAAATGCCAAAACCCAAAACGGGAAATGCTATATAGCCTTCTGTTTAATCCGCCACCACTTAATAACTTATGTTAAACTTGAGGGTGTCAAACGAACGACAAAATCACTCAGGAAATGCATGTCACGCTAACCCTATAGCTGCCATGCTGTTACGATGCACCACCACTCGTTTCTTCATTTAAAGTTTTACATCGGACCATTTCTTCTTAATTTCTGCCATGGTCCGGTTCTCTGAACCCACATCATTTATGGCCCTATAATAATAATAATGATTTTATTTGTAATGCACTTTACATTTAGCTAAATCTCAAAGTGCTACAGGTTAAAAACAAGAAAGGGCGCAAATAGTGACAGTTTTCCACTCCACCGACTTTCTTTTGTCGCTAATACCTGATGACAGGCCGACAAACAGGACACATTTTCTCACCTCCACCTCTGTTGTCAGAACCCCGATCTCACAGTCACCGTATTTCTTCGAATAAATAACGTTCATTTTTGGTGCGGCGTTTATTCGAGGGCCGTGTTTATTCAAAGAAATACGGTAATTCAGACAAAGAAATGACCGCAGGAGCGCATTTATAGGCCATCTGCATATTCAATTATGGGAGGAGGCAAGGCGGGTTCAGTGGCTCGTTCATGTGCGGTCAATCTCACGTTGATTGTGATTTATAAAGGAAAGGTGCGCAGGACCTGGCGTACGACCGGTTTTATACATGTGAATATTTCTGTGCGTAGGTACTTTTCGAGTTTTGGCCGTACGCCATCTTCTGGTATGAAAGCTGCGCACTCCTTTATACATGAGGCCCCAGGCGGGCTGCTGCGTTCTGAATGATGTGGTGAATTCTGGGGGGACGTGTGTAGTGAATGTGACAGACATAATTCACCTTTATTCTTAGCGTGGTTTGTCATGCAGTGATAAATGTAATACGTTATACTCGTAATTCATTGTCTTTTGTCACTTCATGTCCCTTTAAAATGTTTTGAATGCGTGATGACGTGGGACCCCACGGGGTTGGTTGCTGGGATTTTTTTTGTGCTTGTCTTGGTGTTGTTGCTGTTTAAATAAACGAGACACGCATTTGTGTGCTCAACGTGAGAAATTGTTTCTTTTGACTTACTGCAATTTCCACAGTCTTCTCATTTCCCCCCTCAAGAGGGAATAGTGATTAGCTATAGCAGCCTCAGTTGAAAAGTTGGATCAAATGAAGATATTGGGCAATCCGGTGTAAAAAAAAAAGAATTCACTTAAAATTTAGGCTGTGGCATTGAAGAAAGCGACGCACCACACAAGCTTGATTTTAAATACATTATTTAATGTGACATTGCTTACTGTACATGCAAATCTTGAATTGCTTAAATGTATGATGCTGCTAGTACACCACGGCACAATACTTGCTGTGCAACAGTCTTACTAGCATGTGGTATCTATGCATGTCGTATCTATGCATCGTTGCTAACGTGTGCTGACGTTGTGACGTTAGGCTAGCACTGAGTTTCCTTTGTGCACACAAGGCACTTTTTGCCACAAAAACGTAATTGAAGCCTAAACCGTGCAACGGAACGTAAATCCCAATAGAAGCAATGCAATCGGGACCAAGACGAACCTTTTGACACCGGCGTTGTCTATCTAGTCCAAATATTGATGGATCCTTAGGGGTGGGAAAATAATAATAACTAGAGAAGGTACAATTTCTGGGGAAATTGTAGGGTGTGCTTGCTTGCGTCGGTTGCACAGGGGTCCGTTTTTTAATGACATTTTTACAACTGATATTTCTGTATATTTTATATAAAAATGCATAGGGCCTACTTATTATTTATAAAGATTACATAGATTTAAAAGCATATTTAGTTTGCTGCTCATTTACAACTCAAAATACGAGTGAAGTGTAGAATATAATATGATGTCTTTTCATTTCCCCTGCAAGAGGCAGCCTCATAGCTGAATCAAAACGAATAAATTTGGCAGACCGGTGTAAAAATTGACCTAATATCTATGACTTAAACGTCCTTTTAAGTTTTTTCCTTCTCGTAATATTTTCAGGCATTTAGCCTACTCATATTGCATTCATTCATTGATAAAGAACCCCCTTTGAAGATTATTCTACGACGTTACCGGCAGTAGAATATGGAATCTCGATTCAAACAGTACCATCTGCTAACTGAAAATATGCCCCCAAAAACGTAAATAAGCTTGACATTTATTTAGTGGAAAATCGCTCATTCATAAAAAGCTCACTGGTAGCGATCATTGTCAGTAACAACGCAAAATGCGATATAGCCCTGTGTGGAGAACCTGCCCCGGTAAATTGTACTACTACGGTACAGTACTAGACTACTGCTGTGTTCGTCTTGGTAGCGATTGCGTTGATTGAATTCGATGTAACGTTCCGTTGTACGGTTTAGGCTGAAATTAATTATTTTCATGAACAGATTGACAAAGTTTAGGCGGTGGCAATGAAGTTCAGGTTAGTAGTCAGATAGTTTCACCTATTGAAAGACTTTTGATTTAAGTAAGGGGAGTGCCGAACATGTTCTGTCGCCGTTTGACTTCCTAAACAGATAGTTTTTGATGTAGATGTTTTTGTAGTGTCTCGCGTAGGCTACAGCGTTGCAGTGAGCTACACTGGTTTGAAACCACAGGTAATGATAATTTCACCCACAAATCGTTTACTTGTAATCTAATGTCATAATAAATCCTACAACGAAAATTTATTTGTGAGGAATGTTTATTTTAACGATTGAAAACAGATGCATCATAGACCACTGAAGTATGTGTTGCCCGGGCAACAGAGGCTAATGTCATGATGCTAATACTTCAGTGAAATAGTAGACTAGCCTACTGTTTCCGAAAGTAGATGTACTTCCTTAATAATATCAGCTTATATTGTACATTACACATCACAATTGTGTGTCATATCACAAAGTAAAATTAGTAAATAGTTATCACCCTGGCCTCTTTGCTTGTGGCGTTTCTGCAGCTGCCTTGCAGTAAAGCAGTTAGCTTAGCTATCTCCCAGAAGTTAACAAGCTGCTAAACTAATGTTCTGCTAGAGGTAGTCACGTGAGTTTTCGTGACGTTAGTGACGTAAGTAGCGTCATTGACTGTGGCTAGCAAGTTAGCCACCGTTAGCTTCACTTTTCGACACAAAAACTTAATTTCTACTTAAACCGTGCAACGGAACGTAAATAAAAATACAAGCAACTGAATCGCTACCAAGACGAAACTTTTGACATCGACGTTGTCTATGTAGTCCAAATATTGATGAAGATTTAGGGGTGTGAAGAGAAACAATAATAACTAGAAACGGCTGTTCCTGCGAAACAGCAGTGAGAATGCTGAAAACCTGAATGGGGATAGCTGACCATGCTAAAAAAGCGGAAAATTGTGAACATTTAGTAGAAAGTTATAAGCTGAAGCGCCTGAAAGTTATTTTTGAAAGGGGCTGGAGCTGGACGAAGGTATAAAACTACAGAAAAGAGAAGAAAAATGCAAAAAGAGAAATAATTCTTTAGAATTTGAAAATTTAGCAGAAAATTTCAGTTTCAAAAGGCCTGAAATGTATGTTAGAAAGGACCTGCAGCAAGATGAAGGCAGAAAAGTACAGAAAAGAGAAGAAAAATGCAAAAGTACTGGCAGTTGGAAGGTACTGCTGTGAAAGGTATTTTTGAAAGGACCTGGAGCAAGATGAAGGCAGAAAACAGAAGAAAAGAGAAGAAAAGAAGAAGAAAAATGCAAAACAATAAGGGCAAAAATTCAGAAAGATGAGCTGCAGGAAAATGTGAAAATTTAGCAGAAAACTAGTTGCTGAAGTCTGGGTTGAACGAATTTGAAGGTAAAAGGACAACACTGGAATGACTTGAACTTGCTGGAAAAACGTAGCAACCGTTGGTCATTGGCAACAGACTGGCAACATTTCTAACCTAGAATCTAGGTTTCAGGTTCAAGGTGGAGGAGAAACTAATCATGTGTGCCTGCACACCCAGTCCTGTTCAGACACTGAATTCAAAGATGAATAAAAACTTTTAAATTCAATCACGTCACATTACGTGACTTTGTTGGTTGTGCAACTGCAAAAGCTACGATCAGATTAAAATGCTGCTGCAAAAAAAGCTGAACTACAGTATTGTGGGTATTAAATAAGATCATGCTACATCTAACCAGTGGATCATTTCTTGCAAGTGTGTCAAAGTGGTATTTGTACAGATTGTATTAAAGGTCACATGACATGAAAACTTCACTTTAGGAGGTTATTTAACATTAATATGAGTTCCCCTAGCCTGCCTTTGGTCCCCCAGTGGCTAGAATTTTCGATAGGTGTAAACCAAGCCCTGGGTGTTCTTCTCCGCCTTTGAGAAAATGAAGGCTCAAACGCTCGGTTTGAAAATCTCCTCTTATTGACGTAACAAGGAGCCAGGCTACCGCCCTTCTCTCTGCTGTGCCCGCCCAGATAATCTGGCCCGCCAATGAGGAATTGAGCTACGATTGTGCAAGGGCGAGTGCAATATCGTGTTTTCCTGCAGAGACATCATGCCATGGATAGCAAACGAACGAAGCATAACAGTTGCTCAGTGCTTGGATGTACAAATCAACACACAAGTATTTTTGTAGTTCCGTCATCCGAGCCTCTAAACAATCAGTATCTTAATTTTATTTTCGCTGAAAATGCGCCTACACAACTTCTGTTGTAGGCGCATTTGTTTTGTATGTCTGCGCCAAACACTTCAGCCACGACTGTTTCCTCAACTTGAGCTAATACAAAACTGGCCTTGCTGAAATTAAATTCTGGATCAGTACTAACTCTCCTTCGTCCAGCTACTAACCTCGGACAAGTAAGTTAACTAACGCTATATCATTTTGTAGCTTTACTGTATATGGTTACCTAGCTTGCTACCCTTAGAATGTGGCTGTAACATTAGCTCTGCAGCTAACAGCTGAGTTACTGTCGCTATGGAAAGGTAGATAGCATCAAGTATAAGTGTGAATACATATGCTGTACGTGAGTGTTGTACACTTCTTTGTTATTTGGATAAACGTTCTGCTGTTGGTGTTATGGCGCGCGCGATATCCACCTTTCCCCTCATTGAAATGACTGAGTGTGTACCTCTCCAAACCAGGGTTATCAGATGAGAATGGGCAAATTCGAGGTATTTTACAGCAACGGGGTTACAGCCATTGCGATACATCCGTTGTAAACATTAGCGCATGGTGCCGCCCCTCCGCTCCTCATTAGCATTTAAAGCTACAGACACCAAAACAGCGCGTTCTGAGGAAAGCTCCTTGTGGGACTGCTAGTATTGGCTGTAATTCTGCACCAAGGCTGAATTTCGGGAAAGAGACTTCTGATATAGTATTAGGGGACCACTAAGGCCTATATAAAAGCATCCAAAAACAGCATGTCATGTGACCTTTAACACCGTAGGCGTGAACAATGCATGCATCGTCATCCATCTGACTTTAGCCGAAGCGAAGCTAGAGAGAGGATGCATTGGGAGATTTCCTACAGTAAGCTAGATACTGCTTCAAATTGAAAACGGTGAAGATATTTGAGTAAAGACAAGTTACTTAACATCTGTGTTCAATATCGTCAATTAAAAGTAAAAACTTTCCAGTTACGAAGCGTTTGTTCGTAGGATTAACGCCAGATGCAGTCTTCACTTGAAACTTGCTAAAATAAAAACGATCTGGCTAGATTATGTACACTTTAAGCTCAATGTACATACCTTGTTTGGCCAATTTGGTCGATTGTGGAAAAGAAGTCGAACCGTTTTTAGTTATGGAGAGCCATCGCGCTAGCTCGACTATAGGAGAGAATAACAGAAATTTAGCTAGAATCCACACCTCAAACAAGTTAACCTAGACGCAAAACTATACGTCCAATCCAAAAAATAAGGATATTTTCCGAGACCCGAGACTCTGCCGAAACCATAGATATCATTTATATGTCTGCGGTCAGAAATACAACTCTTGGCAGTTTCGAAAACGTGTACCCAATTCTGCTTTCATGGTGCGTGTCTGTTTGGTTGCCACGGTGATGGCGCAGCTGTGACAGCTAACGAGCTAGGCAGAGAGAAAAACGAACATTTACCTAGCATCCACACCTCAAACAAGTTGACCTAGATGCAAAACTACAGGTCCAATCCAAAAAATAAGGATATTTTCCGAGACCCAAGACTCTGCCAAAACTAGAGATGTCCTTTATATGTCTGTGCGGTCAAAAATATGTCTCTACCGACAGTTTCGAAATCGTCTTCCTTCTTGCTTTCTCTGACTGATTTTACCCACCTCTCCATTGAAGTTAGTGAGATAATTTGAAAGGCTGCTCTCGCTTCAAGGCTCATAGCTGAAAATCTGTAAATGTGAGCTCTTTAGTAGTTACATTGGCTGAAAGAGGACAATATTTCCTACATTTTAAGGTATAACTTGTTTCTGTAAGTTAAACTATATGAACGTTAGAGGAATTTGTTTGACAATTTAGTTGAATATCAGAAAAAGAGCAGGCATCAGAGTGTGCCACTCTGCTTGCTGCTCATTCATAAAAATCAAGAAGGAGCAAACATTTTCATGTATTTCAAACTGTCATAATTCAAAATTGGCTGAATATTTCAGAGAGCTGAATCATTTGGGAATAGCTGAATGTCTTGTGAACATTTTAAAGGTTGAATGGTGTCTCTAGCTGAAAGTATGCTGAAGTAGTTACGTTTGAAAGAGGAGGAAGCTTTTTAATGATTTGAAAGGATTTACCATTACTTTTAATGGGAGAATAATTTGCACAAAAACCTTAATGTCTTAAAAAGTATAAAAGTGAGAAATACCAAAAGTCATAGCCATCATCTCCTGAAGGAGCTGAACGTTTTGATACAAAAATTGTAGGAATCGGTGAAAGTATGCAGGATGAGTTAAAGGCCAAAAAACTGCGGAAGAACTAAGAAGTTGGAAAAACAAGAGTGAGAATGCTGAACAGCATTCTCACAATAACTAGAGAGGGTACAATTTCTGGGGAAATTGTAGGGTGTGCTCGCTTGCATCGGTTGCAGGTGGGTCCGTCCCCTTAAGTTTTTCCCATCTAGTGATATTTTCAAGCATTTAGCCTACTCAAGAACCCCCTTTGAAACAAGCGAACCCCCTTTGAAACAAGCTAGTGTAACAACGTTGTCACCGGCAGTATTTCCGATGGAATGGCGATTCAAACAGTACCATCTGCTAACTGAAAATATGCCCCCAAAAACTTAAATAAGCTTTACATCTATTTAGGGAGAAATGGCTAATTCAAAAGAAGGCTAGCCAAACTTGACTGAGTGAGGGGATTGTTTTTAAGCGTCGGAAATTAGAATGTTTCTTTTGACATAAAGTTTAGGCTGTGGCACTGAAGCGACGTACCACACGAGCTTGAGTTTAAATACATTCTTTAATGTGACATAACTTACTGTACATGCAAGTCTTGATTTGCTTAAATGTACATCTATGATGCTGCTAGTACACCACGGCACGATACGATACTCGCTGTGCAACAGCACATCTATCCACGTTGTATCCATGTGTCGTTGCTAACGTAACAACGTTGTCACCGGCAGTATTTCAGATGGAATTGCGATTCAAACAGTACCATCTGCTAACTGAAAATATGCCCCCAACAACGTAAATAAGCTTTACATCTATTTAGGGAGAAATGGATAATTCAAAAGAAGTTTGCTACGAGCAAGCTAGTTGCGGTGGCTAGCCAAACTTCACTGAGTGAGGGGATTGTTTGAAAGCGCCGGAAATGAGAACGTTTGTTTTGACATAAAGTTTAGGCTGTGGCACTGAAGCCAGCGACGCACCACACAAGCTTGAGTTTAAACTTTACATTCTTTAATGTGACATTACTTACTGTACATGCAAGTCTTGATTTGCTTAAATGTACATGTATGATGCTGCTAGTAGTAGTAGCCTACACTACGGCACGATACGATACTCGCTGTGCAACAGCACATCAATCCATGCGTCGTTGCTAATGTGTGCTGACGTGGTGACGTAGCTAGCACTGACTACCCTTCGTTGACTAAAGGCACTTTTTTGCCACAAAAACGTTGTAACCTCCTAAACCGTGCAACGGAACGTAAATAAAAATACAAGCAACGCAATCGAGACCAAGACGAACATTTTGACACAGGCGTTGTCTATGTAGTCCAAACATTGACTGATCCTTAGGGGGGCGAAAATAAACAATAATAATATATATGTGAGAGAACAAAGGTTGTGCTCTCGCCGAAGGCTTGAGCACACCCAACTAGAAAAAGCTGTTCCTGTGAAACAGCAGTGAGAATGCTGAAAACCTGAATGGGGATAGCTGACCATGCTAAAAAAGCTGAAAATAGTGAACATTTTGTAGAAAGTTATAAGCTGAAGCTTCAAAGCGCCCGAAAGGTATTTTTGAAAGTGGCTGGAGCAGCATTACAACAATGATTTGAAAGGATTTACCATTACTTTTAAAGGGAGAATAATTTGCACAAAAACCTTAATATTTAAGTATAAAAGTGAGAAATTAGAAAATACCCGCAAGCTGAAATGAATTTCAAAAATGTGTGAGTCACACAAAAGAGGCAGTGTGGAAGCTGAACTGCATCATCTAACAAAACTAATAGCTAAAATAGCCTACAATGCGGGAGAAGCTGAAAGCTGAACTGTTAAACAGAAGAAGAAGTAGGCTAGCTAGTCGTAACAAGAATATTATCGTTTTAACAGCTGAAATTATAGTTGGGATAGTAATAGCAGTAGCAGATGTAGCCTACCATTGAGTGCGTTTACTCGGCTTTCTTAGTAGGATTCAATGTGTTGATGGAATGAAACATACAGCAGTAGGCCTATAAGGCCGAAGACACGGCGACACTTTGTTGCAGAAGGATGATGGTGCAAGTTTTGTCCGTGGAGCATACAACGATTAATAAAAAAGAATCATGTAGACGCGTTTATTGAGTAATCGCATAACTAATTGCACATGTAAACGGAGTAATCGTGTTATTGGCATAAACCGACAATTGCTAGTAATCGGGTTTCTCATGGTCAAGTAAACGCACCAATCACCTGTGTGAATAAATATAAATATAGCTGCAAGCAGCAATGAAGGGGCCAAGCAGCATTCGATATGGAAATTCAGTAGCTAAAGAAGCAAAGCAAAACTTTTAATAAAAACATTCGTTTAAAAAAAATCGCATTATACTTTTCGGCAACGCGGTGGCGCTACCCCGAAACTTTCGATTACCTTGACGGCGTTGCGCAAAAGACGTACACCGAGTTTTGTAACAATAAGCCGATGCGTTTGGTAAATGTCATTTTGAGACAAAATGCGCTGGCTAGATGTAGCAGCGTTATATCTACAAAGCACAATGAATCCGCTTCTTCTTGACTATAAATCCCCTGACAATGAAACTTTATCGTTACCATTGTGATTATACTGCTAGACAGCTACTGTGGTGTACCTGGCTTCGCTAAACAGATGATCCGGTATCAAGACTTGCTTGATGACTGTGGCTGGATTCGATCCTACGACCTTGCGTTCCAAAGGAGCCCGTCTTATCCCAGTGAGCTATTCTCGCTGCTGGGAAATGCTGTGTTCGGTTATTTTATTAAAAAAAGGAAGCCGTTTCTCCCATGGTGAGCTTTGTCAGATTTGACCCAAGTATAAACAGCTGTAATTCAGTCATATTTTGACATATCAAGGTGATTGTGGTAGGAAGATGATTAGATGACATGCTCGCGATGACATTTCCAAAGTTTCGTCTCCATACGGTAAACCGTCGCAGAGACAAGGCCTCACGTCCGCTATGGCGTGCTCTTTGTCAAAATCGTTTGCGTGTAACTCGTGAACGGTTTGACTTATCGCTACCATTTTGATAACTTTTTGTCAGCATGGTCTGAAGATTTTCTCTTACAATTTTCATGAAAATCGGAGCAATGGCCTAGGAGGAGTTCGAAAAAGTTGGCATTTCTTAAAATTATGGAAAACCTTCGGGACGACAATGACGCCATAGGGTTCAGTCGAATCGTCTGCGTCTAAGGAATCCGATGAAACCACACTTAAGAAAAACGGTCTCATGGTTCAAAAGTTATGGGCGTAAACACACTTCCAACTTTGACGCCTTGGTGGCGCTATCGTGCTTCATGGATCGACATGAAACTTGGTGACAATAATCAGGAGACCGTTCCAAATCAGTGTGCCAAATTTCAAAACTTCGCACCAATAGCTATGCATAATAATAATAATAATAAAACTAACAAAAACAATAGGTTTCCTCCTACCGGAGGAACCCTAATAAGAATACTAACAAAAACAATAGGTTTCCTCCTACCGGAGGAACCCTAATAAGAATACTAACAAAAACAATAGGTTTCCTCCTACCGGAGGAACCCTAATAAGAATACTAACAAAAACAATAGGTTTCCTCCTACCGGAGGAACCCTAATAATAATAAGATATATGTGAGAGAACAAAAGTTGTGCCCTTGCCGAAGGCAAAGCACACCCAACTAGAGACGGGACAATTTCTGGGGAAATTGTAGAGTGTGCTTGCTTGCGTCGGTTGCAGATGGGTCCGTTTATTAACTGTAATTTTTACAACTGATATTTCTGTATATTTAGGGGCCAAGCACCTATTGTAATTGTTAGTTTTATTATTATTATTATGCATAGCGATTGGTGAAAAGTTTAGAAATTTGGCACACTGATTTGGAACGGTCTCCTGACTATTTATCACCAAGTTTCATGTCGATCCATGAAGCAGTATAGCGCCACCAAGGTGTCAAAGTTGGAGGTGTGTTTATGCCCATAACTTTTGAACCATGAGACCGTTTTTCTTAAGTGAGGTTTCATCGGATTCCTTAGACGCAGACGATTTGACTGAACCCTATGGCGTCATTGGCGTCCCGAAGGTTTTTCCGTGAGTTGTATTTTAAGAAATGCCAACTTTTTCAAACTCCTCCTAGGCCGTTGCTACGATTTTCATGAAAATTGTACGAGATCATCTTTAGACCATGCCGACAAAAAGTTATCAAAATGGCATCGGTAAGTCAAACCGTTCACGAGTTACACGCAAACGATTTTGACAAAGAGCACGCCATAGCGGACGTGAGGCCTTGTCTCTGCGACGGTTTACCGTATGGAGACGAAACTTTGGAAATGTCATCTAATCATCTTCCTACCACAATCACCTTGATATGTCAAAATATGACTGAATTACAGCTGTTTGTAATTGGGTCAAATCTGACAAAGTTCGCCACGGGAGAAACGGCTTCCTTTTAAAAAATAAAGTAACCGAACACAGCATTTCCCAGCAGCGAGAATAGCTCACTGGGATAAGACGGGCTCCCATGAAATGTAAGGTCGTAGGATCGAATCCAGCCACAGTCATCAAGCTTGCCGTGATACCGGATTATATGTTTAGCGAAGCCAAGTACGCCACAGTAGCTGTCTGGCAGTATAATCATAATGGTAGCGATAACGTTTCATTGTCAGGGGGTTTATAATTACACTTAGGACTAGGAGTCTATGGCAGCTCATAGAACCGATTGGTGAAAAGTTCTGAATTTTGACAAGCTGATTGGGATCGGTGTCCTGATTATCGTCACCAAGTTTTATGTCTACCACTGAAGCACTATAGCGCCACCAAGGGGTCAAAGTTGGAAGTGTGGTCACGCCCATAACTTTTGAACCGTGAGACCGTTTTTCTTAATTGAGGTATCATTGGATTCCTTAGATGCAGACGATTCGACTGAACCCTGTGACGTCATCGTTGTCTTGATGGTTTTTCCGTCATTTGTATTGTACGAAAAGCCAACTTTAGAATTTTATCGATAAGTCAAACCGTTCACGAATAACGCGCAAACGATTTTGACAGAGCACGCCAAAGCGGACGTGAGGCCTTGTCTCTGCGACGGTTTACCGTATGGAGACGAAACTTTGGAAATGTCATCGCGAGCATGTCATCTAATCATGTTCCTACCACAATCACCTTGATATGTCAAAATATGACTGAATTACAGCCGTCTATACTTGGGTCAAATCTGACAAAGCTCGCCACGGGAGAAACGGCTTCATTTTTTCAATAAAGTAACCTAACACTGCTTTTCCCAGCAGTGAGAATAGCTCACTGCGATAAGACGGGCTCCTTTGAAACGTAAGTTCGTAGGATCGAATCCAGCCACGGTCATCAAGCAAGTCTTGATACCCTATCATCTGTTTAGCGAAGCCAGGTACACCACAGTAGCTGTCTAGCAGTATAATCACAATGGTAACGATAACGTTTCATTGTCAGGGGAATTTATAGTCAAGAAGCGGATACATTGTGCTTTGTAGATATAACGCTGCTACATGTAGCCAGCGCATTTTGTCTCAAAATGACATATTTACCAAACGCGTCGGCTTATCGTTACAAAACTCGGTCTTTTGCGCAACGCCGTGAAGGTAATCAAAAGTTTCGGGGTAGCGCCACCGCGTTGCCAAAAAGTATATTGCGATTTTAAAAAAGCGAATAATTTGTATTAAAAGTTTTGCTGTGCTGCTTTAGCTACTGAATTTCCATATCGAATGCTGCTTGGCCCCTTCATTGCTGCTTGCAGCTATATTTTATCTAAAAATGGGTACTTATTATTTATGAAAATTGCATAGATTTAAAAGCATACATTTGTCGCTGCTGATTTACAATTCAAAATACAAAAAGTTAAGTGTGGAATAAAACTGTTGTATTCTCATTTCCCCTGCAAGAGGGAATAGTGATAAGCTATAGCAGCCTCAGTTGAAAAGTTGGATCAAACGAAGATGTTGGGCAATCCGGTGTAAAAATGTTTCCTAACCTCTTAAACGTCACCTTAAGTTTTTCCCTTCTAGTGATATTTTTAAGCATTTAGCCTACTCATATTGCATTCATTCATTAAGAACTCCTTTTGAAACAACCTATTGTAACAACGTTGTCACCGGCAGTATTTCAGATGGAATCGCGATTCAAACAGTACCATCTGCTAACTGAAAATATGTCCCCAAAAACGTAAATAAGCTTGACATTTATTTAGGGGGAAATGGCTAATTCAAATGAAGTTTTGTGGAAGCGATCATTGTCAGTAACAATGCCAAATGCGACCATTTTAGGAATCCTATAAAATGCTCTCCCTTTATCTTTTCCCCGATGGTTCAGGCATCCCGGCGCACAGCAGCTATCCACCATGTTGAATCAACGTTTATTGAAATAGGCAGCAAATTAAACTATGTATAATATGTATGTAAGTATATATGTATGTACAGGGGGAGTCAGGTGGCTGAGCGGTGAGGGAGTTGGGCTAGTAACCAGAAGGTCGCTGGTTCGATTCCCGGCCGTGTCAAATGACGTTGTGTCCTTGGGCAAGGCACTTCACCCTACTTGCCTCGGGGGGAATGTCCCTGTACTTACTGTAAGTCGCTCTGGATAAGAGCGTCTGCTAAATGACTAAATGTACACTCTGGCACTCTACTTGGCTCTCCACTTTCCTGCCAAAATGGCGATGACCGGTGCATGCTGGGATTGTCTGACGTCAACTCCCGGAGCTCTATAGCCTATGGAACTTCCTGCATTTTTTCAATTTATTTTAGTTACCTCCTTACCTGTGTTGTTTTTATTCAAAACAGTTGGTCGGCCTTTTACAAATACATTTGTTGTGAAACGCCCCCTATAATAGCCGATTGAGCAAGATGTCAATAATTTATTTTATCCAATCAACAACTATATTTGCATACATTAAAACTTTTCACATCCTTAACTGAACCATTCCGTCCTAATCGTCTGGAAAGAACCATGACTATGTACAAACCGAATGTCCCTAGACCCTTCCGTGTCTGCTGGCAGGATCGTGTCACTTCATCTGGCGCAGGTATGGTTATTTCTTTTTTACTTATGAAATATCTAAAATCACTGTAAATTACCGTTTTGTCTTAATAATACAATAAAATTGTTACATTTTGCATTGTACAAAATACAGGAGTCAGCAGCATATGCTAGCCTACCTAGCTACTAATTTTCATGTAGCCTACTCCTGAAAGCTTTTCATACATTGCGAATAGTTCTTCACCCCATGGAAGTTTTACCTTGCATAACCTGAACACATTAGTAGGCTACTATTAAATGATCTTTTCTCTTCTGTTCAAGGTCGCACTGTTGCCATATGGAGTGACAGCATTTTGCGCGGGGTGGACGTGGCAATCCCGGAGGCTCGCGCTTGGGTACACCCGGGAACCACGCTCCAGAGGTCAGCGCACCAACAGCGCTGACCTCTGGAGCGTGGTTCCACTGGAGGTACTGCGCTGTACCACCTCACCACTGTTAGTGGCCCGCCGCTATTTATTTTAAACATTAAGTAACAACTTAGCGCAGGGGGATTCTCCGTATGATATCCTCAGGGGAATGCGGGAATTGATGGACCAAGTTAGGGAGCGGTACCGGTATGAAGTAAGGTTTGCCGTGTGCTTCATTCTCCCCCGGCCGGTGGATGATGCTACTACCAAACACGTAGTTAGGGAATCTTCTTCTGGAGCATCTGTCCTTCGAAAATGAGGGTGTCATTTATTTTAGGACCAATAGATTATTTCTGAGGCACTCACGTCCTATTCTGGAATTTTACCGCCCTGACTGGTTTAATTTGAGTAATAAGGGCAAGCGTAGGCTTTTTGATTATTTAAAAAACTTTTTGTTTTATTATGCTAGATAGGATAGTTAGGAAAGGGTTTAGCTGTTTTTATTATTTCATTATTGGGTGTGCTTTGCCTTCGGCAAGGGCACAACCTTTGTTCTCTAACATATATATTTATTATTGGGTGTGCTTTGCCTTCGGCAAGGGCACAACCTTTGTTCTCTCACATATATATTATTATTATTCTTTTTGCCCCCCTAAAACTCAGTCAATATTTGGACTTCATAGACAACCTAGGTGTCAAAAGTTTCGTCTTGGTAGCGATTGAGTTGCTTGTATTTGTATTTACATTCCGTTGCACGGTTTAAGTAGAAATTAAGTTTTTGTGGTGAAAAGTGAAGCTAACGGTGGCTAACTTGCTAGCTACAGTCACCGACGCTACTAACGTCACGAAAACTCGCGTGATTATCTCTAGCAGAACATTAGTTTAGCAGCTTGTTAACTTCTAGGAGATGACTAGGCTAACTGCTTTACTGCAAGGCAGCTGCAGAAATGCCACAAGCAAAGAGGCCAGGGTGATAACTATTTACTCATTTTACTTTTTGATATGACAAACAATTGTGATGTGTAATGTACAATATAAGCTGATATTATTAAGGAAGTACATCTACTTTCGGGAAACAGTAGTCTACTATTTCACTGAAGTATTAGCATCATGACATTAGCCTCTGTTGCCCGGGCAACACATACTACAGTGGTCTATGAGGCATCTGTTTTCAATCGTTAAAATAAACATTCCTCACAAATACATTTTCGTTGTAGGATTTATTATGACATTACATTACAAGTAAACGATTTGTTGGTGAAATTATCATTACCTGTGGTTTCAAATCAGTGTTGCTCACTGCAACGCTGTAGACTACGTGAGACACACTACAAAAACATCTACACAGCTGTTTAGGAAGTCAAACGGCGACAGAACATGTTCGGCACTCCTCTTACTTAAATCAAAAGTCTATCTGACTACTAACCTGAACTTCATTGCCACAGCCTAAACTTTGTCAATCTGTTCATGAAAATTATTAATTTCAGCCTAAACTGTACAACGGAACGTTAAATCCAATTCAACCAGCGCAATCGCTACCAAGACGAACACAGCAGTAGTCTAGTACTGTACTGTAATAGTACAATTTACCGGGGCAGCTTCTTTGCGTTGTTACTGACAATGATCGCTACCAGTGAGCTTTTTATGAATGAGTGATTTTCCACTAAATAAATGTCAAGCTTATTTACGTTTTTGGGGGCATATTTTCAGTTAGCAGATAGTACTGTTTGAATCGCGATTCCATCTTCTACTGCCGGGTAACGTCGTAGAATAATCTTCAAAGGGGGTTCTTTATTAATGAATTAATGCAATATGAGTAGGCTAAATGCCTGAAAATATCACGAGAAGGGAAAAACTTAAAAGGACGTTTAAATCATAGAGATTAGGTCAATTTTTACACCGGTCTGCCAAATTTATTCGTTTTGATTCAACTATGAGCCTGCTGATCACCATTCCCTCTTGCAGGGGAAATGACAAGACAACTATTTCATTCTACACTTCACTCTTAGTATTTTGAGTTGTAAATGAGCAGCAACAAAAAAAATGCTTTTAAATCTATGTAATCTTTATAAATAATAAGTATGCATTTTTATATAAAATATACAGAAATATCAGTTGTAAACATTTCATTAAAAAACGGACCCCTCTGCAACCGAAGCAAGCAAGCACACCCTACAATTTCCCCAGAAATTGTACCCTCACAAAGCTTCTGTTTGTTTTGTTACATTTAAATTTTGTATTGTTTTATTTTTATAACTTTTATCACTTGTATTATTGTTTTTATTATTATTGTTTATTGTTTTTATAGATTTTATGTAAAGCACATTGAGCTGCAATTCTTGTATGAAATGTGCTATATAAATAAAGTCTTATTATTATTAACATGCCACGATATCACTAATTATTGTAATAAACCTTTGGTTCCGCTATGGAGCGTAGATAGTCAATGCAAGCAGGCTAGTGCGAGTACACCGCTGGACATAGGAGAGGGAACACTCAAGATACAAAAAGGTTACTTTATTTGAATTCATAGAATAGCTCATTGAGCCAGGCACACAGATCTTCCGGCATTTATCAGAGCCCCGCACATAGAAACCTCCCACCGGGCCAACCAAGGTGTCTGTCACTTGGACAGCCCCTCTAATTTAAACACCCCCACGGGGCAAGGCAAACGTGTCACACACACTACACACCCACGCTACAATCCCCTTAGGGCACGGCAAGCAATGGCCACACGGTGCTATCACACCCACACTTCACCGCAACGTCACGCGTGTCTGGGGACCGCTGGTGGGGTCTCTCTACTGTACGGGAGCGCAGTTGCCTCCCGCGATACACTAGCTCGCCGCCCTATGACTTTAAAATCGCGACCTCCCTAAAACTGGTCCTGAGCGGTTACATACAAAACAAACAAGGGATAGAGTTTAAAAGCACTAGGCCTATATACTCAACTCTCCGGGGGTTCGAGACCCTCCCCTGGGGTCTGCGCTTTGTGAGGACGCTCCAAAGACAGCAGGAGAGCCTCCTCCACAGGCTGGGAGCGGACATGGGTACGCCTATAGCCCCGCTATCTAGGTCACCCTAACCCGCCAGGAACCTCGCCCTGTCCCCCCTCGCTGTCTTCACGCCGGCAGCCCTAAATGGTCTGCGAACGCCGCCACCCCCCGATTGTGTACTGTGTCTTTCTACTTTCTTGATGTCCACCACAACGGCTCCCAGACCAACACTCCACCCTACCGATCTTCTCCCTTTTATATACACCTCTCGACACTCCCTTCAACAGGTGCAGCCACTTGCCTAATTGTCAGTGCCGCGCTTGACCGCTCCCCTAACTACCCCCGTCATTCACTACATTATATTAGGCTATAATTGGGTGTGCTCACTCCTTCGGCGAGCACAACCATTGTTCTCTCACATATATATTATTATTTATTTATTTTTATTATTATTTTCCCACCCCTAAGGATCAATCAATATTTGCGCTACATAGACAACGCCAGTGTCAAAAGGTTCGTGTTGTTTGCGATTGCGTTGCTTGTATTTTTATTCAAGTTCTGTTGCACGGTTTAAGTTGAAATTACGTTCTTGTGGCAAAAAGTGCCTTTTGTAGCCAAAGGAAATCAGTGCAAGCCCAATGTCACAACGTCAGCACACGTTAGCAACGACGCATAACTACAACGTGCATAGATGTAGTAAGACTGTTGCGCACAGTACTGGCAGCATCATACATTTAAGTAATTCAAGACTTGCATGTACAGTAAGTAATTTCACATTAAACTAGAGAGGGTACAATTTCTGGGGAAATTGTAGGGTGTGCTTGCTTGCGTCGGTTGTAAGTTTTTCCCTTCTAGTGATATTTTCAAGCATTTAGCCTACTCATATTGCATATTTCATTAAGAACACCCTTTGAAACAGCTGCAAACCCCCTTTGAAACAAGCTACTGTAACAACGTTGTCACTGGCAGTATGGAATCGCGATTCAAACAGTACCGTCTGCTAACTGAAAATATGCCCCCCAAAACGTAAATAAGTTTGACATTAATGTAGGGGGAAATGGCTAATTCAAAATAAGTTTGCTAGAGGCAAGCTAGCTGCTGTTGCTCCACATTTCACTGATTGTTTGAAAGCGCCGGAAATTAGAACGTTTCTTTTGACATAAAGTTTAGCTGTGGCATTGAAGACAGTACTACTGTACACACTGCCAGTGGGTGAGCCGAGTCTGACTGAGGCTAACGTCAAAACAAGCCGTGGTGTCACTCAA
This sequence comes from Thaleichthys pacificus, assembly GCA_023658055.1. Taxonomy (NCBI): domain Eukaryota; kingdom Metazoa; phylum Chordata; class Actinopteri; order Osmeriformes; family Osmeridae; genus Thaleichthys; species Thaleichthys pacificus. The sequence goes on along the minus strand of CM042863.1, from coordinate 677,941 downwards.
ATTCCAAGTTTTACACAAATCACAAAAATATGCTGACGCGCTGGCTGTCTTCGCAATCGCCATATCTTTATAACACTGCCCTCCTTCTGATTTTTGATGTAGAATTGACCCTGGTACGAAATTAAGAAAATACTCATCAAAGATCGACAACAGCTGACGCAATCGTCAACGGAGGCTGACGGGGCTCTCACGTAGCAAACCAATCCAAGTTTTTACAGCAACCTACATTAAAATCTCACCATCTGGCTGTCTTCACAATAGTCATATCGTCATAACATTGCCCTCCTTCTGTTTTGTGGTGTAGAATTGACCGAACTATAAAAATACGAAAATACTAAACTACTATGACGCCTAGGCAGTCTCACGGGCGACCCGCACTCGCTCAAATTACAAAGACTTTCAGAACCTAAATAAAAAATCCGAGATGGCAGTTCCACTCGAAATTGCTTTCTCAACAAAACCCAATGGTTGGTAATTTTGGGGGTTGGCATTTTTCACTCATAATCCAAGCTCCAATTTGCGTGCTAGAACGTCTCTATCACGTCGTATCCATGCGTCGTTGCTAACGTGTGCTGACGTAGTGACGTAGGCTAGCACTGCTACCCTTCGTTGACAGAAGACACTTTTCGCCCCAAAAACTTGAGCTCAGCCTAAACCGTGCAACGGAACGTAAATCCCAATAGAAGCAACGCAATCGAGACCAAGACGAAACATTTGACACCTAGGTTGTCTATGTAGGCCAAATATTGACTGAGTTTTAGGGGTGGGAAAATAATAATAATAAGATATATGTGAGAGAACAAAGGTTGTGCCCTTGCCGAAGGCAAAGCACACCCAATAATGTATTTAAACTGAAGCTTGTGTGGTGTGTCACTGTCTTCAATGCCACAGCCTAAACTTGATGTCAAAAGAAACATTTTTCATTTCTGGCGCATTCAAACAATCCCCTTAAGTTTGGCTAGCAACAGCAGCTAGGCTAGTTTAGCACAATTTACCGAGGTCAGCTTCTCCACCGTGCAGGGCTCTAGTCTGAGATCAAATTGTCGTATTTGGCATTGTAACTGACAATGATTGCTTCCAGCAAACTTCTTTTGAATTAGCCATTTCCCCCTAAATAAATGTCAAGCTTATTTACGTTTTTGGGGGCATATTTTCAGTTTCAAGCGCTATTCTATCTAATACTGCCAGTGACAACGTTGTTACTTAGAATATCTTGTTTCAAGGGGGTTCCGCTTGTTTCAAAGGTGGTTCTTAATGAATGAATGCAATATGAGTGGGCTAAATGCTTGAAAATATCACTACTGTAGAAGGGAAAAACTGAAGGTGACGTTTAAGTCATAGGTTAGGTTCATTCTACATAACATCAGAGCTGCCAACTCTCACGGTTTCGCCGTGTGACACACGCATTTCAACCATTTCTCACGCTCTCACGCCACACATTGTATATCTCACGCTGAAAAGGCAACGCCAAACAAGTAGCCAAGCTAACGTTGTAAACAGTAACGGACGAGGCGCAGGTTAACGGAGTGAAGCATCCTTGACGCACAAACAGCCGTGTAAACTCACCTGGGGGGTGGGAGTGAAGCTCGCGAAAGCTCGTCTGGGGGGGGGGGGGGGGGGGGGGAATGAATTATATCCACACATAGCTTTGACGGGCTCTGAAATGAGCTCGTTAGCCTTGTAGCTGAGAGCTAGCTGTAAATGTTAATACCTCATATGCTATGTATTTGTGGAGCCTTCAAAATAAAAGTCGATTGCGCAATATGGTTGACAGAATCAGTGTTCTTTGTGCGCCAATCCTGGGAATCAGATAAAGCACTCCAATGTGTTCATGCTTCAGTTTTTGTGTTTCAGTAATACTAATTAGGGATTTAGCTATTGTATATGATAGTTCTAAGTACCACCTTTCATTAGAGATAACAATTATGAACAATAATACCTTTTTATCCTAAGTATTTGACCTTGGTTACAAAGGGTCATTTTGGAGTCTCCAAAAGGCCCTTTTAGAAAACGCCTGGATGTACTCTTATAAAAACGTGTCAAATATGAATATATTGTGGTATTATGTTTGACTTTTGATTTGAATTGGGCAAGGCTTCAACCTGTGGTCCAATTTTGTCTTCCAGCTAATACCTACCACCTCTAGGCCTCTTAAGGCCTCTGTTTTCAAAACAAAATCTAGGCGGAAATAGAAACTTTCACTTTCCTTGTGTTCAATTATATTACTTCTATTACTCAACACTAGCAGGACTGACAGGGGTCCTGACAACAGGGGAAATAACTTCCGAGTGTCAGCTTTCAAAAGAGACCATTTACATGCATGTACTCTTAATGGTTCAAGAACAGCTTTCAATTTACTTTGGGTATGCTGTTTAGGCGTTTTCAGGCAAATTTAACAGGATTCCTAAAAGGTTAAACATATAGGAATCCTAAAACTTAAATACGTGGTCTAACTATACTAAAGGTACAAGTATACCTAATACTAGTAAAAAATTAAAAATACAATATAAAAGTAGCCAAATAATTTACAATATAAAAATACAAAAATTCATACCCGCGAACACAGTTCCGTGCAATCTTGACTTAAGAAAATAAATGGGGTGCTAGTTTACCCATTTCGGATTGGTTTCAAATTTAGCAAAAATCTGGAACATTAACTGATAGACCAGGATTTCAACAGAAAGCCTGGTTGATGTTCCAAATCATTGAGTAAATATTCTTATTAAAAAAATAGTTGTATTCAATATTAAAGTTCAGATTGTTTTTATTTATATAATATATATATTTATTTAGTTTACAACAAAACGGTTATCTGTCTTTCTCCCCCTTTGTTTCTGTCACAGGGGGTATATTTGAGACCTTGGAGAATGAACCCATTAGTGTTGAAGAATTGGCCTTCAAATTTGCTGTTACCAACATTAACAGAAACCGGACCTTAATGCCAAACACCACCTTGACCTATGACATTCAGCGAATAAACCTTTTTGACAGTTTTGAGGCTTCTAGGAGAGGTAAAATTTTAATATTTTCCTATTCACTCTTTCTATTTGTATATAAATGTACTTATAATAGTGAGAGGCATTTATTCTAGGTTTTTGATGCCTCTGTGGTTTTCATACTGAAACATGTCATATGACCTTTCCTTTACACCTGCTCCTTTTGCATATTCATCACCTTTTCTGCTTTCAAGCCTGTGACCAGCTGGCACTTGGTGTGGGAGCTGTCTTTGGGCCCTCTCACAGCTCTTCAGTCAGTGCAGTCCAGTCCATCTGTAACGCTCTGGAGGTGCCTCACATCCAGACCCGCTGGAAACACCCTTCTGTGGATAACAAAGACAGCTTCTACATCAACCTATACCCTGAATATGCCTCCATCAGCAGAGCTGTGCTTGATATTGTGCAGTATTATAAGTGGAAGACAGTCACTGTTGTGTACGAAGACGCTACTGGTTAGTGAACAGACATGTAGACCTGTATAGAGTATCTGACTACTTGAGATTTCTAATGATTTGTGAGTGTGTTTCCGAATTGGCATTATAGATACCTTCATTGTATATGTTTGCTTCAGTCAAGAATCAAACATAGATTTTCTCAGACAAGAGCGCTGGCATTTGCAACAAAAAAATGTAAGCATTTAAAAAAAGCTATGGGAGTTCAACACATGTACTTCCTCATTATTCATGTGAAGGTATGTATTAATTTTCAAATGTGATTTTTGGCGTAACCTTTCTTTCATGCTCATCTCCTCAATTTGACTCAGAGAACATCCTACATTGATTGATTGATTAACCTTAACATTAGATCCCCACTAAAATGTATTGATGACGTATTAGCAAAAAAATATGGAATCTCCTAAAAATCTATTTGTTTATCGAGTATTTGGAACTCAAAATGCCAGTATCATAACAGACACAAGATCATTTGCTTTAACAAGTAAACGGATATACTGTACTGGCCTTTCTGACAGTTTTCGGGGGAGTTGCACTACTACTACTACTACTTCGACAATATTTGGCTTGTAGTTCAGAGTCTTGTTTACTTTTAATCTAGATACACAAAATGTTATTTGTTTTTCTAAAAGGGTTGATTCGTTTGCAAGAGTTGATAAAGGCTCCATCCAGATACAGCATAAAAATCAAGATTCGCCAACTTCCCAGTGGAAGTAAAGATGCACGTCCACTGTTAAAAGAGATGAAGAAGGGGAAGGAATTCTATGTCATTTTTGATTGCTCCTACCAGACATCAGCAGATGTCCTAAAGCAGGTAAGTAATGTTTCTATCCATGTAGAAAACTTAAATTAAATTCCAGAGCTTCTTCCCACCCAGAAAGGTTATAGCAGTCATTAATTGGAAGTTGGAAGATGCATCTGTTTGGGTAGATGTACTGAACTGCACACAATACAAAAAAAGGTTGAAAAGGTGTAATAATGGAAGTTATATAGTGAGTGAGTTTTGATACAGACCACATTTAATTGCTTTTGAATTAAGCAAATCATTCCAGTCAGTTGGGTCTCTTCCTGCAGATTTTGTCCATGGGCATGATGACTGAATACTACCACTTCTTCTTCACCACACTGGTAAGTGTCAACATTTGGCATTCAATAAGACTCGTATAGTTAGCAATTTGGGTAACACTTTAGAATAATGGTCCGTTGTTAATGAGTAGCTATGCAGGAAGTAATAGGTAGTTCTACATTAACACTGAATTTAATACTATTAACTAATATGGAACCATTAACTAAGCAGTAAGTAATAGCGAATTTAGTACAAAGGTAGTTCCTTGGTAGGTATTTGATTATTACTAAATAAATATATCCTCATTGAGAACTACTTGTGAACTATGACCAATTAAGAAAGAATAACCAATGAATTACTAATCACAAGAGTAATGTCTAAAAGGTGAACAATTGTGTTTTTTTTACTCTTAACATAACATTTCAGAAGCTTGTGCCTGAAATGAGTTATTTGTGGAAACCAGTTTATGAATAAACTGGTTTCCCCCCCCCCACCCCACGTCCTCCCCAATATTTTATCATACTGTATTATGATTATGGGACACGTCCTCCCCAATATTTGATCATACTGTATGATTAAGCGGGCAATTTCGATGTGTCTGCTATTAGGTCTTTCTGCAGCTCAGAAAATATCAAATCACGGCTGGTCCATTTTCCAAATCCAGTCGACTTGGCTTACCGAAACCTATTTGTCCTGAATCCATGTCATGTTTTCCCTAAACCTATACTCTGGTGCAACGTCAATGAGTGAGTTAGGAGCGCGAAATCATTTGGCAGTGGCACATTTTTATGGATGGTAAATATCCAATATTTGGCTAACATACGACAACAACGACTGAATTTCACTAGAATTTCGAATTGTAGAATTAGTGCAAATTTCGAATTGTAGAATTAGTGCGAATTTCGATTGCAATACTATACAGTTTGTATGAGGGACTTTTTACAAGCCGACAGCTAGCATGGCTTTAGGGTTAGCCATGTACTTATTACTTATTTAGCCATTATGTTTGACTCAGTTTATCATAACAGTTTGTTGAATGTGTTGAATGTTTCATTCCAAAATACAGAATTTTTGTTTAACGGCTAGGTTTCATCATTGTGCCAAACAAAGAATGTTTAATTCAGACATATTTTACAGAATGCTTTATTCTTGCATGCCCATGTGCATTTTTGCATTATGTAGGATTTTCTTTTACGATTTAATGGAAATCTTCCAGTGCATATAATTTTTTTTTAAATTATCCAATCACTGCAGTTGTTTTATGTTGTAGATCTTGTGAGGTGACATGTTAGTGAGGTGTTAACGTGTTTTTCACTTTGAAATAATGGTCCAGATTACAGTTACTGCGGGATGACAAGGTAACTCTTGAGTAATTAGTGAGGAGTTAACATGTTTGTCACTTTAAAATAATGGTCCACATCACAAGTAGTTCCTGCAGGATGACAAGGTAACTCTTGAGTAATTAGTGAGGAGTTAACATGTTTGTCACTTTAAAATAATGGTCCACATCACAAGTAGTTCCTGCAGGATGACAAGGTAACGCTTGAGTAATTAGTGAGGAGTTAACATGTTTGTCACTTTAAAATAATGGTCCACATCACAAGTAGTTCCTGCAGGATGACAAGGTAACTCTTGAGTAATTAGTGAGGAGTTAACATGTTTGTCACTTTAAAATAATGGTCCACATCACAAGTAGTTCCTGCAGGATGACAAGGTAACGCTTGAGTAATTAGTGAGGAGTTAACATGTTTTTCACTTTAAAATAATGGTCCACATCACAAGTAGTTCCTGCAGGATGACAAGGTAACGCTTGAGTAATTAGTGAGGAGTTATACTGGTTTTCACAAGTAATAGGCCTATAATAAGTCAAATTTTATATTTGAAACATACGGTACAGGCATACATTTCTGTGAGGCACTAGTGATATTCTAACAAACATTGTAATCTGGAAGATGTGGTTTTGCGTTTATCGCAACATAAATGCAGGATTCAAATTGTTTTTGGCAAGAGAACATCAATGTTTATATTCATATCCTAAAGAGAAGTCCTCCTCAGGCGGCTACTGTAACATAAAGGTAGGTCTTTGTAGTCTGAGACATTGAACTGACACTCAAAAGCTCATAATAGTAAACTAATCCAATCATGAGAGTGTCAGCATCACTTCCTAATTATAAAAAATGTTAAACAAATGATCATTATTTGTATTATACCATGTTTAAGTTTGAAATAAACAGAGAACATATGTCCATCCTTTGGTAAGAGTAGTCACAATCTCAACCTGAAGTTAACGTATTTGGGGGGATATAATATTCATAAACTGGTTTCCACAAATAACCCATTTGAGGCACAATCTTCTGAAAAGTTATGACCATGTTAAGAGTAAAACAACCAAATTGTTCACTTTTTAGACATGTTACTTTTATGATTAGTAATTAATTGGTTATTCTTTCTTAATTGGTCAGAGTTCACAAGTAGTTCTCAAGAGGATATATTTATTTAGTAATAACCAAATACCTACTAAGGAACTACCTTTGTTGTAAATTAGCTATTATTTACTGCTTAGTTAATCTTGGTTCCATATTAGTTAATAGTATTAAATTCGGTGTTAATGTAGAACTAACTATTACTTCCTGCATAGCTACTTGTTAACAACGGACCATTATTCTAAAGTGTTACCGCAATTTGTTTATACAGTGATCCATAAATAAGTCACTGTGTGATTTTGTTCTGTAAGCATGGTATAGTTTTTATTTATTTATTGATAAATGGCATGATATTGTTCTTCCATGGTCATGTTAAGTCAAATCTCCGGGGTCTCCAACTGTGCTCCTGGAAAACTACCTAACTGTAGTTTTTGCTCCAGTTCTATTCTAGTACACATCACTCAAGGTAGTTACAACTAGGGTTGGAGCAAAAAGAACTACAGGAAGGTGGCTTTCCAAGAACAGGGTTTGAGATCCTTGTTTTAGTGTTTGTTCTGAAGGTTTGGTTTGTGCCTCCTAAGGACTTGTTTGCCCTGGACCTGGAGCCTTACCGTTACAGTGGTGTGAACATGACAGGGTTCCGCCTTCTCAACATAGACAATTCCCAGGTGGCCTCTGTGGTAGAGAGGTGGTCTATGGAGCGCATGCAGGCCCCACCAAAACCTGAGACTGGCATGTTGGAGGGCATGATGACAGTATGTTAGCCTTCACTGCACCATCCACTTTTACAACTCAAGTTAAATTGTTAACTTGTTATCCACACAGACTCAACAACAATTTGTAGTTTTGTTGCGGGACTGAGCCATTCATCAGTCTATTTGTAGATAACTGTATAGGGATACTGTTGCACTGCCACATCTAAAGTATTGATTTGCATTTGCATAGGTAGTTTCACTGTGAGTTGTGCTGATGTGTGTGTGTGTTCCCCCCAGACAGAGGCAGCTCTGATGTATGATGCTGTCTACATGGTTGCAGCAGCGTCCCAGCGCTCTTCACAAATCACTGTCAGCTCCCTTCAGTGCCACAGGCACAAACCATGGCGCTTTGGATTACGCTTCATGAACATGTTCAAAGATGTACGTTTTCAAGTTTATGAATGTATATTCTTTCCCTGTGCCTCTTCTCCCTGTCACAGCTGACTGCCTATATTTAACAGTATTGATTAGAGCATGCAGTAACACGTTCCAGAAGATACATCTCATGAAGGAGTGATGCTTTTTTCAAAAGATTTGAATTCTAAATTAATGTTCAGTTCAATAAATGTACTTGTACAGACAGTGACTGATGTCATTCTGTCATCTGTGCTGCAAACACAGATGGTCATGTCGCTGCTGTGGAAAGTCTCAAGACAAGTTCATGTTGAGGGTTCTCTGGAAGAATTCCAGTGACCCCCTCGGTGTCCCCTAAGTTTGATTAAACTAGTGCAGTTCCCATGAAGCCTGTGCCATTGATGCAGCCGGTGATTAAGTACTATCGTTTATTTGGTGGTAATTTAATTGGACTTGTTCGTCCACATGGGTTTCAAAGTTCGATTAATAAATAATTAACAGGCAACTAAGCTAAAAAACATAAATGAATAGCTAAAAACTAAACAAAACCAGAGCATATCAAACCAGCAGAATAGATAAAAGGTATGGGTCAGTTACATATATATATAGGACAGATCAGTCACTGAGGCAGGGAGTTCATGATTCTTACAGCCTCCGGAAAGAACTGCATTTGAGCCTTGTTGTTCTTTACCATTTTATTATTACTATAATCAATATTTAGGATTCCTCCGTCAGGAGGACACCTATTGTAATTGTTAGGTTACTATAATAATAATAATAATATTATCTAAAACTCATGGGTAAAAGGTTTTGAAATTTGGCACATTGATACAACATGCCACAACTAACATCCACACCAAGAATGGCCCAGATCAGATCACACAGGCCACGCCCAAATGTCAGTTTTTCAAAGTGATGACATTTCCACCTCATTGCTCCAATTATTCTGAAACTTTGTGTACATGCCTCATTTTTCATGAGGAACAAAAAAGCCTCAAGGACCCATAAGGTCCGCCATGAAGGATTTTCCTGTACAGTGACAATTTGGGAAAACCTTGAGAATTATTTTTCTCTTGAACCAAAGGTCCAATTGACTTGAAATGTCTTGATGTGTAGAATTTATGTTTTTCAAAACATTACTTGGGAAAAATGAATCAAATACAACATGGCTGAAAGGGGTGTATTTATGTAAATGTCCACATTGCCTCAATATGTTTGTGTCACTAAATCAAATGTATTTTTGAATGACAAACCTAATAGGCTTTAGGATGACACCCCCCTGAAGTACAGTGCAAAATTCAAGGCCGTATCCATGTAATCAACATTGGTGAAGGCGAAATCTGCTGGGGAGTCTGAGGGTCCCCCCCTAAGAACTTTTTACGTTAAGTTATGAATATGATTTTTTTTTAAATATGATAATTTCAGACAGCATGCGTGGTTGCCTGTCGTAAAACTAAACAAAAAACTTTCATAACATGCAGGTGCCTGTGGTTCCGTTCAGGGGCGTTGTAAGACATAAAGCTCCACTGGGGCACATGCCCCTATTTATATCCGTTTTTATTCTTCCAAGCTTGCTGCGCACAATGCACTTCTCGGCTATAGAAACTCCTCTTGCTTAACCCACTATACAACAGTTCAGGGACACAAGTTTGATATCAGCTTTGGCAGGGACATCAATAGGTAATAAGAGCGCCCACATTTTTTTGCGTTCATTTGAGCACAAATACTGTTTTTTGAGCTTCATTTAATATTGTTTTTATTTTTTAGTCAAAATAAGGTGATCGGTAGGCCTATCATTCAAAAACTTTCTTTAGTTTTGTAATGTTTTCTTAGCCTACCTCAACTGTGACTTGTGTTCCGAGTCCGACACCTGGAGTTCTGTGTGCGTGCTGCAGTGGCTATTTGGCAAGCTCATAAGAGTGAGCTAACATGGAATTCTGCTGCATCGGTTTGTGTTTTCGATTAAACTTATTTAATTTTCCATGCGTTGATTGGGATACTGTGTTTATTTTTTTCCGGGATTATCAATCTAAATTAATGCACGGACTAAAAGTAAATTGTTAAAACTCAAACTTTTGATTTTACTGGGGCACAGCAGATTTATACTGGGGCACGTGCCCCAGTAAGAAGGGTCTAACGGCGCCCCTGGTTCAGTTGTCTGGAGCGTATAGCATCTGTTATCCACGGGGTAGTGGTTAAAATATCGATGCATGCGGAGAATTATCTTTTTCGTTTCCTTTGTCGACAGTTGAGTGTAACCATCTATTATGTCAATTTTACAATATTCTTTTTTTTGAGGAAGAATCCGCCATTACTGCTTGCAGCGATTTTTTTATTTTTGTTTTATTGTTTTTGGGCTCTAGGGGTGCATCTCACTTAGGTAGTTCAGTAAGGCTAGTTTTTGGAGTAAGGGATGCAGTGGCCTTTCTGGACTTTAAATTGTGATTTTAATGAACAGAATGCCACTATAGTATATAGCTCTGTGAATTTTGTTATGTTCATGACTTATCGTGTACTACTCCACACAAGTCTGCTAACATTAGAAAGTTAGCATATAGCCCACAACTGAACTACATGTTCACCTCTAATAAACTACATGCTCACCTCTAATAAACTAGATGCTCACCTCTAATAAACTAGATGCTCCAAATCTAGCACGTACACTCAATTTAAGGCATATTTACCGACCTGTGATTTACAATAGAAGACACAGTAATATTAACACTCTTGCTCTCATTCCATCAGTATTCTCCTTAGTCTCATCCAATCAGTATTGTCCTTATTTTTGGAGAAAGTGTTTACGATGCAACAAGTGTGACTTTTTAGGCCCATTATATATATATTTTCTTCCGAACAGCTCATCTAAACAACATCACTCATGGCACTGCATGTCCTTGGGTCTTGATCAAGACACCAGCAGAATTTTTACTTCACATAGTGCCCGATTCTCAAGATAAATATGCTACAAAAACATAGAGAGAAGACAGATGGAGATTCCAGGAATTATAGTTGCAAAGGAATTGCAAAGACAGCAGAATGGATAGCAGACCCCATTCCAGTGGACCCTGAAAAGTGTAGGGGTTGATAGGCAGGTTCCCATACACTTTGGGGACATTAACCTTGGAAAGCTACGTGCCGTGCCTGACAAAGAAAAGTGCAGTCCAGGGAGCGATGGGAAGGAGCATTAATGGTGCTGTTCTTCAGTGGCTCCAGAAGTTTGTCTCAGGCAACTCATCTTTATTTCAGCCACTCTCCTGAACTACAGGCTCTGAATTCGAATGGGTCCTGAAGCCCTCTCATTGAAGCCATCTAGGACATCAAAACTATAAAGAGATGTGATCTTTTTCTACATGTTTGATGTGAAAGCGCTAAACTGGAATCTAGAGCCACCCACCAATCACAGCTCAAAACTGCAGCCCAGATTTGAAACAATTCAACGAGATGTGGTAACTCAAAGGCTGCATCTAAAATGATGGAGGATTCAATACTGTGTCCATTTGTAAAAGTGCTTCTGAAACCAAAATGGACGTGTCATATCATTAACCCCAATACATGGGGAGGCTCAGTATTTGTCGTAAGGGGATAGGGTTGGGTTGAAAGGGACGAGCCAACAGCCCACCAAGATTAGCAAACCAAAAAAGTGGTACTAGGATGGATAGGAAAGGTCAAAGCCCCCAGGGGCCTTTGATGATTCCGTTCAGTGGCCAAAGACATTTATTCATTGTTTTGAAATGGTAAATGTCTTTTATTCTGGTTTTGTTAACTCTTAATTTTTCTTTGTTGCAGCATTGGAAGTTTATTTGTTTACCTCTATAAGACAATACACATTCAAGAATAATTATACTCACCCCCTTTTACCTCTACCCACTCAGGCTCAGTGGAATGGCTTGACAGGGCAAATTATTATAAACAAGACAGATGGCTTACGGAAAGAGTTTGACCTAGATGTCATCAGTCTAAAGGAGGATGGCGTGGAGAAGGTGAGCATTTATCCTACTTCAGTGTGTACTCTCATTGGATTACTCTTGAGAACTTCACAAGAAGACGGCAACAACCACAAAATGGGTATGTTGACGCAACTACACACAGGTACAGGTATTTGTCTTGATATAAAATGTAATTCAAATGCTTTCTTTCTATTATTTTTACAAGACAATCGCGGGCAATAGTCGACTGAATAAAGTGTGGAAAAAGGTTTGTATTGTGGTTGTAAGCACTTTTTGCCATAGGTACTCAATATCAATCAAACTGTTCTATATGCTAAGGTAATTTGACTTATTGGATTTAGAGATATTTATTTTCCTCACACTTTCTCTAGCGTTTCTTTCAGCTCCTGTCCTATATGTGCTCTGTTTTGTTCCCAGAATTTCATATGCACATATTCATTCCATGTCTTCTTTAGACTTTATTTTGATTTCTATAATTTCACAGGAAACTCACAATCTCAAATATTTTTACATATACAGTATATTTTAAGTACAGTGAAGTGCAGTTTTGATGATTGAGGTCATGTTTGTAGATTGCTGTATGGAATTCCAACACAGGCCTTAATTTGACTGACAGCAACAAGGACTTGTCCACAAATGTCACAGATTCCATGGCCAACAGAACCCTTGTTGTCACCACTATTTTGGTAAGAACATTTTAGACATGAATATGCTGGTCAAACATATAAACTGCTTTTCATGTGGAATAGACAAATGCTCTGATTAATGTATACACTATGTCATCTTGCAGGAAAACCCATATGTCATGTATAAGAAATCAGATAAACCATTGTATGGGAATGACCGTTTTGAGGGCTACTGTCTGGACCTGCTGAAAGAGCTGTCCAACATTCTGGGATTTGCATATGAGGTCAAGCTGGTGTCTGATGGGAAGTATGGCGCTCAGAATGACAAGGGAGAGTGGAATGGCATGGTCCGAGAACTCATTGACCATGTAAGTCCTGTGACTGTCTTTCTGTTATTGGCATCTAAGCCTTCTGTACAGTTGCCATTCATTTGCTATTGCATCTGGACCAAATGTAAGCCTTCTAGACAGTGGCCATTGCATCTGGACAAAACGTCAGCTTTGTGGACAATGGCTTACACTGTATAGATATGTTCAATGAGTTATACACATTGTGTGAATCAAGTACAGTCTAATTAAGTTTTTCTTCAATGTGTTATCTCCCTGGTCACCGTGTCAGGTGGCTGACCTTGCTGTGGCTCCTCTCACCATTACCTATGTGAGGGAGAAGGTCATCGATTTCTCCAAACCATTCATGACTCTTGGCATCAGTATCCTGTATCATAAGCCCAATGGCACAAATCCAGGAGTTTTCTCCTTCCTCAACCCCCTTTCCCCCGATATTTGGATGTATGTGCTGCTGGCATGCCTTGGTGTCAGCTGTGTGCTATTTGTCATTGCAAGGTAAATGGGCACTTATTAATTGCACGTAAAACATTCTGTACACTGCATTGGTTGATATTAATATTATAATGCATTTTGAATTTTGCTGGATTTTCTGTTACATCAATATACTTTTATGATCTAAAGTAACTGAGTTAGAGTAACTGTGTCCTGGTTTGATTGCAGGTTTACACCATATGAGTGGTACAACCCTCACCCCTGCAACCCTGACTCAGATGTGGTGGAGAACAATTTCACTCTAATCAACAGTGTCTGGTTTGGAGTTGGAGCACTTATGCAGCAAGGTACTGCTTCCAAGAGGCTGAGTGGTATCTGTCATATATAATTAAATCTCAAAAACCATTTAGGGTTTGTTAAAAGCCTCAAAAAAAAGTAAAATCAAGTGACCACAACCCTTATGCCGCCAATGCACGAACAAGGTGCTTTGTGATGTATGATATTTGAGGTACAGTAGACCAACATCGCTGGGTCATTCCTCATTTTTCAATTTCTAAACATTATGGCAAATCAGGTGAAGGACATATTCAATTGTTTCATACTGTCCTGTGGTGTTGGATGGTGATCCTGTACTTCCCAGCCCTGTAGCTAACCCCTGCCCAAACTGACAAATGCCCATGCAGAGCAATTGCAGCAAATGCTCTACTAATTCAGAACCCTGAACACTCCACCATCCATTCACTTGTACATTTTGTACATCTATTATTTCTGCATAATTGTATTCATCCTATGGTCTGCACCTATCTGTATCCACAAAAGTCTCTGGAGGTGAGGATCCCTTACTGAATTGCTGCTCCGAAAGTTTTTTCCTTGTCATCCTTGAGTGTTTAGGTTGGCATAGGTGCAGTTCAATGCTTGTAAAAAGAGCTTTACAAGTAAATTTGACTTGATTTAAAATGTTCAAGTATTTATTTTTAGCATGTTAAACTTTCTTAATTAAGACCAGTGTATGTGTATGTATGTTATACATACAGTACACATTGTATATGTAATGTAAACCTTGTTACAGACAGTTACATAATCGTTTCAAATAGATTTAATTGCATATTTATGTTCAACATTGTGTTAACTAGCAAACACTTGTTAACAAGCAAACACTTGTACACTCGTAGCACAATGTGAAAAATGAATAACAATATTTTGAGTTATTATTCAATAGACTAACTTTTTTATTTAATTTTTTAACAAAAACATACATGCCAGGAGAATTTCATGAAAAAATTCAAGTTGGATGATGAATTGATTGATTTAGTTGGTTGACATTTAGGTAACAGTCACAAGGTTGACTGGTATTTATAACAACTTCATTACTCTCGAAAAGTAATAGGGTTGACAATTACATGGTTTTGACCGTAACAGGGTTGACTTTTAAGGCTAAGCTCGGCCTTTACTCATCATGTGGTGAAGGTAATGGAAGTACATGTGGTACTTTGAAAAAGGGTTGGTAATTGGTAAATTGTGGTAAGGAGCAAAAAATCTTTGTTGTGCGCCATTGGTCTTCCTGCTAGGCAAATTATGTATCTTCCTTAGACTCTCACTACTGGAAGAACAGTAACACAATTTTACAGGGCAGTTTCATCACAATAACAGTAGATTGAGGGACACTAATAAATTGCTTTTTTAAATTGAAGTTTTATGACCCTCTATTTCTAGGGAGGAGGAGAAGCCTAACAATTAAATGAAGATTGTTTGGCAGTATGCACCTTGCACATCAAATAAGTGGCCCCATGGTTATATACAAAAGTTGTATTTATTATACAAACAAATGCCACAGTGTAACAATGGAACAATGAACAGTGCCAAAGAAAAGAAATCAATAAAATAGTGTCCTAACTACAAAACCAAAAACAGCCTTATATTAAACACATGGGGAGGCACCCATTCCTTACCTATGTTGTTTAACAAAGGTTTGCATGGAATGGATGGCGTGTATGCACATAGGCAGCACCTATTCCAAAGCCCCTGTGCGAATGAAGGAGAAACCAGCGAAAAGCACAATACCGCGTACTGGCACAACTTTTTTCATGTTAGAGCAATAGCACCTCCAAATGTCTGTGCATGTCCCTGCTCTCACACCTTGCTTAAGGCCCTGTCACACCATAACGTTCTGGTCGACGTTCTATGACGTTAGAAGAAACGTTGGTAATCGTCCATGGTCGCTGGTATAGCGCTGGTATAGCGCCAGAAGAGTGTTGTGTGGACGCTGGTGACGCTGGTAATCGGCGGTGATCGGCTTCTTCAACATTTAATTTTAAACGCTGGATAACGCTGAAGATTGTTTGTGGAACGTTTGACTAACTTTGCGCACGTTTGGCTATCGTCTGACTAACTTTGCACACGTTAGTCAGTCGTTACCCTAGCGTTACTTGGTTGTTATTCATCATTTGCTTTGAAGCGAACAACTCACTCGCTAGTAGCAGAAGCCCCCCTCGCACCCTTATGTCGTCTAGGCGGCATGATGTTTACTGTTCAGGACAACTGAATCCACTGATTTTCCAGTGTTTTATACCCGTTTGGTCATAAAACCCACACACCAGCAAAACGCTACTCTGTCGTTATTCACATGTAAGTCACATGCTCAACACGCTCGTCTAACGTTGACTAATAGTTTGTCGCGCGTAGCAAAACGCTACTTGTGTCTTACTTGGTCGCTGTTACACGCTCCTCATGCGTAAGTCCCTCGCTAGTTATGCGTCAGTCCCACCCTAGTCATGCGTTAGTCAAACGCCAGATGTGTCCACCTCGCCCTAGAACGCACGAAATTGAACGATTAGAACGTTCAGAAAACTTTGACCAGAACGTTATGGTGTGACGGGGCCTTCACATTCAAAACACACTGCACTGTAAAAAAAAAACTTGTAAAAAAACAGGAACAATCTGGGTTAGGGTTGTTAAATAATTGTAATTTTCCTGTACCAAATTTACAAGATATATCTGTAACATTACATTACAGGCTGTTCATTGCCGGTAAATATGACTTTTATTAATTCAACTTCTCTGTAAAAAAACAGCATTCGTTGTCATCGTCGTCATCTGCCGCTTGTCCGGGGGTCGGGTCGCAGGGGCAGCAACCTAAGCCACCAGCTCTTCCTGGGGGACCCCGAGGCGTTCCCAGGCCAGCCGAGAGACATAGTCCCTCCAGCGTGTCCTGGGTCTTCCCCGGGGCCTCTTCCCAGTGAGACGTGCCCAGAACACCTCACCAGGGAGGCGTCCAGGAGGCATCCTGATCAGATGCCTGAGCCACCTCAACTGGCTCCTCTCGACGCGGAGGAGCAGTGGTTATACTCTTAGCCCCTCCCGGATGACCGAGCTTCTCACCCTATCTCTAAGGGAGAGCCCGGACACCCTGCGGAGAAAACTAATTTTGGCCGTTTGTATTCGCGATCTCGTTCTTTCCGTCACTACCCACAGTTCGTGACCATAGGTGAGGGTAGGAACGTAGATCGACTGGTAAATAAAGAGCTTTGGCTTTTGACTCAGCTCCTTCTTCACCACGATGGACCGATGAAGAGCCCGCATCACTGCAGACGGCGCACCGATCCGCCTGTCGATCTCGCGCTCCATTCTTCCCTCACTCGTGAACAAGACCCCGAGATACTTGAACTCCTCCGCTTGGGTCAAGATCTCCTCCCCGACCCGGAGATTGTACTCCACCCTTTTCCGGTCGATAACCATGGCCTCAGATTTGGAGGTGCTGATTCCCATCCCAGCCGCTTCGCATTCGGTTGCGAACCGCTCCAGTGAGAGCTGAAGGTCACGGCCCGATGAAGCCATCAGGACCACATCATCCGCAAAGAGCAGCAACCCGATCCTGAGGTCACCAAACCGGACCCCCTCAACGCCCTGGCTGCGCCTAGAATTTCTGACCATATAAGTTATGAACAGAATCGGTGACAAAGGGCAGCCCTGGCGGAGTCCAACCCTCACTAGTTTATAAAGGCCAAATCAAAGGTACTCAAAAACGGCCAAAATAGCCGAGTTAAGGAACTCCGGGCGGACCTCATCCACCCCAGGGGCCCTGCCACCGCGGAGCTTTTTAACCACCTCGGCGACCTCAGCCCCAGAGATAGAAGGGCCCCCCCTGTTGTCCCCAGACTCTGCCTCCACGTCGGAAAGTGTGTTGGTGGAATTAAGGAGGTCTTCAAAGTATTCCTTCCACCGATCCAGGACGTCCCCCATCAAGGTCAGCAGCGCACCATCCCCACCATATACAGCGTTGACAGTGCACTGCTTCCCCCTCCTGAGTCGCCGGATGGTGGTCCAGAAAAAAACAGCATCTCTCATTTTAAATGTGTACTATTATCCTGAATAAACCAGATTTGCGGGGGGGAAAACGATTTGTAATTGTACAAACATATGTACGTTGTGTACGTTCACATTATAAACCCATGTTATGACACTGTTTTTTTTTACTTCAATGTAAAAATACAGCATTTTCAATAAATATAAATATTCAATAAAGCCAAAACAAGATATCACGATTTAACATGTTCATTCAAAACAAGTCGTGTGCACAACATACAGCATCCAGATGCTTTAATCAGTATCCAGATATTTACAACTGTAGCGTCAGCTAGCTGTATGAATTGGAGAGGACTATTGCTCGCCGCACGTTTATCTTATGACAGGTTAGATCGCCATCTAACTAGTGATGTTACGCTCGATACCGTGCTCACGAAGCGGTATCGACCTTTCGAAACAATTGGTACCGACACAAACGTGTTGAGCGTGGCTTCAAATGGGAAAAAAACATGTGATCCCGTGTCGAAGTGACGTCCGAAGCTTCGGACGTCACACGAGCAGCTGAGACAAACTGCGTTGTATTCAAACGCTTAAAAAGACATCAGAAATCACTAATATTCGTAGGTTATAGAGGAGACATAGGCCTATTTACGGACGCTATATAATATATTCATTGACAGAGCCAGAGATACAGATAGATTGCCAGAGCTAGATAGACAGAGATAGATACAGATGTGAGATAGTAGGTGTACACAAGCACATAGCCTACATCTTTCTCTAGTTTTACCAGCCTTCAAATGTGGCCATCCCTTTCCCGGTTGCAAAAGCATATTCCAAAACCTTAACTGCTAGCCTACATTATCATATAATAATGTATTCATTTAGCATATACTTCCACTAAAAAGGGGTCCGCGGATGCGATCTCATAATGTCTAAGTGAGGGGCAGCGCTCTTACCACGAAGCCATACTCAGTTGGGCAATATCTGTAATTAATATTATAAGAACCTAAAAATAAATGTTATGAACGTAAAGTAGTAAAGACGTTACGTTGTTAATAATACAACAAGATATAAGATAACATATTTTTGACACTTGCAGATCGAAACATTTGTCACATAAACTTTATTTATCAAGTTGTCAATGACGATTGTGAGACTGACGTCTCGAGGACTTGACGTCACTTGATTCCTTCCATCGCTCGATACAGTCGCCATACCATAAACTGACCAGCAGATGTCCCTATGGAGAAGATGTATCGAACGCTTCGAAAAAGCAATACTTTTTCGACACAATTGTGTCAAATAGCTCGTTGCTTCAGAAAGCTTCGTTTCCCCCATCACTACATCTAACTGGACAACATTCACACTCAGGGTGAACACTTAATTTATCCAAACTACAGACCATCACATTACACATATCAAAACAGAACGAACACAACAACAAAACTCCAAACAATGCTTATCTAACTAGGCTTAAACCTTTAACTCTGTAGCTTTTCAGCTTGCCGCAGGGCATTCTGGGTAACAGGAGCGTTGCCGCTACACAACTATCTAATCAACTTTCCTTCGTCCTACTCTGGAGTCTTTACATTTATTCATTTAGCAGACGCTTTTATCCTAAGCAACTTCCAAGAGAGAGCTTTACTAAAAGTGCATTGGTCAATGATCATTAACAACGAGACAGCCCCAAAAAGGCTTTTGCAGGTTTTTGTACTCTTTGATATTGACTGGTACATGCTGGGATTGCATGACGTCAACTACCCGAGCTCAGTTCACAATTCAAGGTTCCTATGTCTAAACCAAATAAGTTATTTGTCCGTGGGATGAAAGTAAATATCTGGGTTAAGGTTAGGGTTATATAAATAACTAGTGCTGTCAAACGATAACATTTTTTAATCGCGATTAATCGCATTAATGTCATAGTTAACTCGGAATTAATCGCAATTAATCGCACATTTTTATCTATTCTAACTGTCCCTTGATTTCTTTTTGTCCCATAATTTGTTCTCATTTTAATGCTCTTATCAACATGGAAAAGTGGATCGGCTTACTTAGTGCAAATGTTTTTTTAAATTGAAAACAACATTGCAATCGCCTGGCTTTGACGAGGGGGTGGAGAATTTGCCTCAGCTGTGTGCTCGGCCATCAAGTGGTATTTCAGACTGGACGTGCTGCGATGATAGCTCAGTTTACAATGACAAAACACACAGATCACTTTGGTCAATGGAACTATTTGGCAACCTTTTAAAAGTTAACTTTCCATTCAGAATCTTATTGGGGCGGCTGTGGCTCAGGGGGTAGAGAGGGTTGTCTGTTAATCGCAAGGTTGGCGGTTCTATCCCCGACTCCTCCTAGGTCATGTGCTGAAGTATCCTTGAGCAAGACTCTGAACCCCAAGTTGCTCCCGATGGGCAGGCTGGTGCCTTGCATGGTAGCTCGCTGCCGTCGGTGTGCAAGTGTGAGTATGAATGGGTGAATGAGAGGCAAACATTGTAAAGCGCTTTTAGTGCTGCTAAGGTAGAAAAGCGCTATATAAATGCAGTCCATTTACCATTTATTGGCATCCATTTCGGCGTCTTGTGCTCGCCATCCACTCAAAACGTAACGTTAGCCTACTACTCTTTAGCTGGCTCGCAAGCCCAAACAAGTGTGTGCGGCGTGCCTGTTGTTTTGTTTCCGGTCTAGCTAGATCCGGTGTGGTGTTGTAGTTTTTCTAACGTCACTGGTTGTTGCAACAGCATGTGAAAAAAGCGACAAAGTTTGCTAGGCCAAAAAGAACGTTAATCTTGCGATAACAAAATGTACGCCGTTAAAATGGGTTTGCGTCAAAGTTATTTTAGTAATGTATTCATTTTGTTCAAGATGTGAAGACAAAAAAGTTATTGGCATACATCTAGTCCAAACCATGACCTTCTGCAGTGTTTTGAATTCATACATAAGCCTACATTCAAATGAAATTTTCACTTGCTGCCACGTTCTTTTCAACCTCCTGTTGAGAATATAGGCCAGTGATTACTGTCAAAACGGTTTTGGACACCACAAATTACGCTAATTATCAGTAAATGCATAAGTTATGTTAATAAGTAGCCTAGGTAGGCCCCCACTCCATTAATGACTCTCGCCTGGCCAACGACCTGAACGAGTTCTACTGTCGCTTTGATAGACAATTGGATTGTCCTGACCCACACCTGCCCACCCCCGCCCCCTCCCCCAGACATCCCAAGTCTCCTGGAAGTTCCGGGAGTCTCCCGCATTGCAATAGTGGCTCCCTGACGCCCGCAGATGCTATACAATCTCCCGGAAATCTGGGATTTTGTATTTAGAGCGAGTGCGTAACTGTCCAATGGTCATTTCTGGTGGAGACAGGTGCATATCGTGCATCCTGATTGCGTCCAGGGGGGGGTGGGGGTGTATGTGCTGGTTGAGGGGGAACATCATGCGTCCGGATTGCGTCCCGGGGGGGGGGGGGGGAAGCCACCTCCCGGACATGAATCTCTGCATGTTGGGATGTCTGCCTCCCCCCACCACAGAGACAATTCTTTCCATTCAGGAGGGAGAGATCCCTGTAACCAAAAGGCCACAAGGCCAACAGGACTTAATGACTACAGACCCGTTGCCCTAACCTCTGTGGTAATGAAGTATTTTGAGCGCCTGGTGCTGGCACACCTCAAATCCATCACATGCCCTCTTCTCTTCCTGCAGTTTGTCTACAGAGCTAACAGGTCTGTAGATGACGCAGTAGACATGGTCCTCCATTTCACCCTCCAGCCCCTGGATCCTATGCCAAGATCCTGTCTACTTTCAACACCATCATCCTGGCTCTGCTACAGGACAAGCACTCCCAGCTGAATGTGCCTGACTCCACCTACAAGTGGATCACTGACTTCCTGTCTGACATGAAGCAGTGCGTGAATCTGGGAAAACACGTCTCTGACTGCCGATCCATCAGCACCGGATCTCCTCAGGGTTGCATCCTATCCCCTCTGCTTTTCTCCCTGTACACCAACAACTGTACCTTCAGTCATCAGTCCGTCAAACTCCTGAAGTTTGTGGATGACACCACCCTCATTGGGCTTATCTCTGGTGGGGATGAGACTGCCGACAGTGGAGATGGTAGTGGACATCAGGAAAAACCCAGCCCCACTCAACCCCATCACCCTGTGCGACTCCAAGTCAACACTGTGGAGTCCCTCCCCTTCCTGGGCACTATCGTCTCCCAGGACCTCAAGTGGGAACTGAACATCAGCTCCCTCACCAAGAAAGCACAACAGAGGATGTACTTCCTGTGGCAGCTGAAGAAGTTCAACCTGCCAAAGACAAAGATGGTGCACTTCTACACAGCCATCGTTGAGTCCATCCTCACCTTCTCCATCACCATCTGGTGCAGCTGCCACTGCCAAGGACAAGAGCAGACTGCAGTGTATCATCCGCAATGCTGAAAAGGTGATCTGCTGCCATCTTGCACGCCTCTAGGACCTTCAGGGAGAGCGACCAATTTGGTCGCATATGCGACCAAAATTTGTACGGGTGCGACAAAAATTTGTCCTAGGTCGCACCGGTGCACCTAACCTCCTCGCATCCGCTGCCTCTCCAGGAACGAAGCGTTTGTTTCTTCTTTGACGGAACTCGCACTCATGGTTGGATCATATCGTGGTCTAAACTAATCAGAGACAGAGATGGGGCGGGTCTTTGCCTCTGATTGGCTGTGGTCCAGATATTCCTGTAGGCCTACACTGCTCCGTGCTGTGTGATTGAAATTACGACCTGAGCACCAGAGAATCAGTTATGGCAGACCTGGGCATTGTACGGCCCGCAGGGCCACAACCGGCCCACAGGCTGTTCCAATCCGGCCCGCGTGAGGGAGGTAAATAAAAAAAATAAAAATGTGTTGAGCGGTTGTAAATATGTAGTCCTGAAACACTAGTGATCAGGCAATTTACATATGTGCGCTTGCGCAACCTCACCGACAGGAGAGTTAGGTGGTTAGCCCTCGAAAATGAAAAACGAAAGGTTGATACAGAATGTAGAGTTTTTAACAAGACATGGACTTCTAAGTATCTGTTTACTGAGGTCAAAGTCAAAGCCGTGTTCTTAGTTGTGGAGAACAGGTCACTGTGTTGAAGGATTACAATTTGAATCGGCACTAAGGGACTCAAGAAAAAAAATAACGCAGACATAATAAGAACTTGACTGATTCAGTGGGCGCGGGCTGATGGTTTGCTAGTTAAATTGCACACTCGGATCATCACCTGTCAGCTGTCCTTCGCATATCCACCTCAGACATTCAGCCAGATTTCGATGCACTTGTTCAAGCCCACTGGATTCCTCTCACATAACAAAATGAACTGCAAAAAAGTATTGCTTTTTGTATAAAGTTGATCAATTGCATATCTTTAACATACTGCAAAACAACTTTTCAGTGTTGGTGACGATTAACTAGTTACAAATAAAATGAAACACTGATGTAATGATTATTTTAGTTTTTACTGTTACTTCGATAGTCTTTTCCTAGTTGACCAACATGTAAAATATTTATATAAATATTTACAGAATATCCTTATTCTTCTGATAACCAGTAGCAGCTAATCAAAATATATACTTTACTGCTTTTTACAATGGGGGAAAATGAATAGTGAGCAGAATTAAGTTCAAGTTCTTGTTGATGCGGCCCTCCAACACATTTCAGGTTTCTCATGTGGCACCTTGTCAAAACTACACCTCGCCACTAGGCTCCTGTATGGTCATTGACTTAGTCACTGATCTGCAAATTTGCACTATTGTACTGTACTCCACTTAGGTTAGAATAGGTTATAGGGTTGGAACAGGTTTTATGTGCATTTAGGGTTAGTATAGTACACTATTTATTGTTATCTGTAATTTAGGAAGTTTTAGTATTAGGGTTAGTATAGTCGATTATTTATTGCTATCTGTATATTTAGGAAGTTTCACTTATTTAAGCTCAGCATAGATGTAAATTATGTTCCGTGTACTTATATGTTATGTCATGCCAGGTGCTTGCGTTGTCTTGTCTTAAGAATTTCAGTGCCCAGTCTAACCTTGTGTTGTTCTGTGTACCTGACAAATAAAAGACTTGAACTTGAAATTAATTGCCCACCCCTGAGTTACGGAGCTGGGCCATGGAGCTAACCCATGGAGCTAGGATGTTGATGCTAGGGAGAGTGTGGCAAGCTGGTTTAGCCAAGGCCAAAGGGCAAGAAAGCCAAATTACAGGTGTTGGCCATCTGAAGGGCATGCGGCAGCAAGGGGGGACCCGCTATAAGACTATAAGACAAGCCATGAAATGTTAGGTCTCAGTTCAGGGAAGCACGTTTAAACAGTAGCACTTTCTATTTTTAAATGTTTTATTTTGCTTGCAATGTTTTAGTTTGGCAGCTCAGTGAAGCACTTAAAATATTTTTATATACAGTTTAATTGTGCGTCAAATAAAACCAATATTTACCTACACCTTATTCTTGTTTAGGTAATTTACATAATATATATGAATGTATATGGAGCGTGATAAAAAGGTGACCTTGAAATTGTGGCGACGCAAGGAAAAATTTGGGTGCACCTAAATTTTGTGCTGGTGCACCTAAATAAAAAAGTTAGGCGCACCAGTGCAACCAAGGGAAAAAGTTAGTCTGGAGCCTTGACCTTGCACCCTGGACAGACTTATTTTATATTTTGTATTTTTTTTTACATTGTTTATTATCGTTGAATTATTATTTAATTATTTAGAACTGTTGTACATTTTCTATTTAAGACTCTTATATATCGTATCTATTTATCGAATGCACCTTCCTGACATAGTAAATCCCTTGTTTGTGTAAACTTACTTGGCGAATAAAAGCTGATTCTGATAATAGGGGCTAAGTCTAAGTTGACGTTTACCTAAGCGAGGCTTTTTTGTGTAAGCGCAGATTTCGTTAGCGACGTTGATGGAACACCCCTTTGGTGAGGTCTAAATGGGAGACGAATGATCAACTGATTAGTCGGGAGTAGTAGTAGACATAAATATATATAAATGTGTCCGTAATATACAGTTTAATTTGAAGAAAACAGTGAACAGTAAGAAGGCAATGCAGACTTTACATTACAGGTGATGATTTACCAAAATTATTGGATTTTATAGGTTATGATGATTGGGGACATGGTGTAATGCTGATCTTGGGAGTTCAAAATGTTTTATATTTAAAAAGGCAGATCTCTGCCATTGTGCATTATTATAACAAACACACCCACATGAGTTAATGAGTTCAAAATGTCTACTTTCATGGAATGACCCTGCTACAATGCTGTTACTTATGTAATAGCTTTGTACTGGAATAAACCTTGTCTTTACATCAGCTGCCGCTCTGTCCATGACTAGTTTTTTTCGGACCATTTCTAGCTATGCTTATTGTGAAAAGGTCACATGTTTTGAAAGTTCAGGAATGTTATTCAAATCATCGTTTCTCCAGGTCTCTCACTTTGTTTTGTTTCATGCACAGGATCGGAGCTGATGCCTAAAGCCCTCTCCACAAGAATTGTTGGAGGAATATGGTGGTTTTTCACGTTGATTATAATCTCATCATACACCGCTAACTTGGCTGCCTTTCTGACTGTGGAGAGAATGGACTCACCTATAGACTCTGCAGATGACTTGGCCAAGCAAACCAAAATAGAGTATGGTGCCGTGAGGGACGGGTCCACAATGACTTTTTTTAAGGTAAAACTGTCATTCTCTCAGAAAACAAAGAACGCAAATAAAAAAATAAAAAAATCTTGAAAGCAGACTATATTGGCAAATTGAAGATTGATCCAGAAATACTTTAGATGTGCCTTGTTTGGAAAAATACATTCAGACAAAATGAAACAATAATATGATTGGGGAAGACATGGTAGGAATATGAAGGTTTGGATTCAAGCTAAATGTTTGTATTGTATCATGTTGCCATCAATATAAAATGCTGTGGAAGATTGGTAGGCAAGATTACTGGCCCAGCATATAATACTTGAATGTACACAGAAAATCTAATCAGGAGTGGTAGATTTGCATGAAGCTGTCACATCATAACTGATTGAGGGGATGAAAGTTAAATAAACAAACACATTTTTTACTGCATAACAACAGGGTATGTGTGTCCAGAGTGGTAGAAAACACCTGTAGATTCTGCCTAATATAAATACCTGATGCTGAAGTTAATTGTTAACATCGCAGAAAGTATTAGAACATTATCTATTTTATACAGATTTTTTTTATTGCAGTAAACACATTTTTACCGGGTGTGCTTTGCCTTCGGCAAGGGCACAACCTTTGTTCTCTCACATATATATTATTGGGTGTGCTCACGCCTTCGGCGAGCACAACCATTGTTCTCTCACATATATATTTATTATTTATTATTGTTTATTTTCACCTCCCTAAGGATCAGTCAATATTTGGACTACATAGACAACGCCTGTGTCAAAATGTTCGTCTTGGTCTCGATTGCGTTGCTTGTATTTTTATTCACGTTCCGTTGCACGGTTTAGGAGGTTACAACGTTTTTGTGGCAAAAAGTGCCTTTAGTCAACGAAGGGTACTCAGTGCTAGCTACGTCACCACGTCAGCACACGTTAGCAACGACGCATAGATTGATGTGCAGTTGCACAGCGAGTATCATGCTGTGGTGTACTAGCAGCACATGTACATTTAGGCAAATCAAGACTTGCATGTACAGTAAGTAATGTCACATTAAATAATGTATTTAAACTCAAGCTTGTGTGGTGCGTCGCTGTCTTCAATGCCACAGCCTAAACTTTGTCAAAAGAAACATTCTCATTTCTGGAGCTTTCAAACAATCCCCTCAGTGACGTTTGGCTAGCAACAGCAGCTAGCTTGATCGTAGCAAACTTCTTTTGAATTAGCCATTTCCCCCTAAATTAATGTCAAACTTGTTTACGTTTTTGGGGGTATATTTTCAGTTAGCAGATGGTACTGTTTGAATCGCGATTCCATCTGAAATACTGCCGGTGACAATGTTGTTACAGTAACTTGTTTCAAAGGGGGTTCTTGAGTAGGCTAAATGCTTGAAAATATCACTAGATGGGAAAAACTTAAGGGGACGGACCCACCTGCAACCGACGCAAGCGAGCACACCCTACAATTTCCCCAGAAATTGTACCCTCTCTAGTTATTATTATTATTCATTTTTGCCCCCCTAAGCATCCGTCAATATTTGGACTACAAAGACAACGTAGGTGTCAAAAGTTTCGCCTTGGTAGCGATTGAGTTGCTTGTATTTTTATTTACGTTCCGTTGCACGGTTTAAGTTGAAATTAAGTTTTTGTGGCAAAAAGTGAAGCTAACGGTGGCTAACTTCCTAGCCACAGTCACTGACGCTACTAACGTCACGAAAACTCGCGTGACTACCTCTAGCAGAACATTAGATTAGCAGCTCGTTAACTTCTGGGAGATAGCTAGGCTAACTATAGCTTTACTGCAAGGCAGCTGCAGAAACGCCACAAGCAAAGAGGCCAGGGTGATAACTTTTTACTCATTGGGTGTGCTCATGCCTTCGGTGAGGCACAACCATTGTTCTCTCACATATATATTATTATTATTATTATTCTTTTTGCCCCCCTAAGGATCAGTCAATATTTGGACTACATAGACAACGCCTGTGTCAAAAGATCCGTCTTGGTCTCAATTGCGTTGCTTGTATTTTTATTTACGTTCCGTTGCACGGTTTAGGAGGTTACAAGGTTTTTGTGGCAAAAAGTGTATTTAGTCAACGAAGGGTACTCAGTGCTAGCCTACGTCACAACATCGACAGCACACGTTAGCAACGACGCATGGATACAACGTGCATTGATGTGCTGTTGCACGGCAAGTATCGTGCTGTTGTGTATTAGCGGCACATGTACAGTAAGTAATGTCACAATAAACTAGAGAGGGTACAATTTCTGGGGAAATTGTAGGGTGTGTTTGCTTGCGTCGGTTGCACAGGGGTCCGTTTTTTATGAAATTTTTACAACTGATATTTCTGTATATTTTATATAAAAATGCATACTTATTATTTTTTTGCTGCTCATTTACAACTCAAAATACCAGTGAAGTGTAGAATGAAATAGATGTCTTCTCATTTCCCCTGCAAGAGGCAGCCTCATAGCTGAATCAAAACGAATAAATTTGGCAGACCGGTGTAAAAATTGACTATGACTTAAACGTCCTTTTAAGTTTTTCCCTTCTCGTGATATTTTCAGGCATTTAGCGTACTCATATTGCATTCATTCATGAATAAAGAACCCCCTTTGAAGATTATTCTACGACTTTACCGGCAGTAGAAGATGGAATTGCGATTCAAACAGTACCATCTGCTACCTGAAAATATGCCCCCAAAAACGTAAATAAATAAATAAATAATTTAGTGGAAAATCGCTCATTCATAAAAAGCTCACTGGTAGCGATCATTGTCAGCAGGGCCGGCCCAAGGCATAAGCGAACTAAGCGGCTGCTTAGGGCCCCCGTGACCACAAGAGGGCCCCCAAGAGCACATGAAATTACAGTTTAATATACCATGTTTCTTCAATTAAACGCTGCTCTTGTTTAAACGCTGCATCAAAAATGAACATTGTATAATAAACGCCGCCCCAGAAATACGGTAGGAGTAGCATGTCCTGAAATACCTAAGCAGCATGTCATTTTAATGAACATTCTCTTGTGTTGCACTACTAGGGATCCACTGTTAGCTAAATACGTTTCAAATATCACATCAACATACCTTACTTAGCAAATTACTCTAGCTAGCTAGAGACTAGCTGTTAGTCGGCATTAGAAGGGAAGCTTACGAGAAAATAGCCAGAAAACGATCTAGCCTATTGCTAACGCCTGTCTAGATGATATATTAAAAGAACTGGAGAAGCAGGTGCTCTTGCGTTAGCAAGCTAAACTAGTTTACAGGCTACAGTAGGTAGTCTAGGTGTTTTAGCTAGTATCTAGCTGTTCTTCCATTCCTTGCAAATCAGCCTCAATAAAAAGCAGATGAGATAGAGATAGCTAGTCTAACTAACATTGACATTTGCTCGTTGCTTAATCGGTGATTTAGAAGACGGTACTGTTCAAACTGTCTAAGAACATTTAATGTAGCGAACTAACACGTTAGCATGTTCGCGCAGCTAGCCTAGAATACCGTATTTCTTCGATTAAACGTTGCCCTCAAATAAACGCCCCAAAAATGAACAATGTGTAATAAATTGAAGTTTAATCGAAGAAATACAGTACTAATTTTTTTTAATAACAATTGCCGACGCCGAGGGGCCCCCAAATAAATTCTGCTTAAGGCCCCATAAAGGCTTGGGCCGGCCCTGATTGTCAGTAACAACGCAAAATGCGATATAGCCCTGTGTGGAGAAGCTGCCCCGGTAAATTGTACTACTACAGTACAGGGGCCCGTTCTCCGTACGTCGCTTATTACATCCGAGATCAAATGACACATCCAAGATGACATCATCTTGCTAATCATGATCTGGCTAATTCTGTTATTCGAACACCCATGTTGTTTATAATTAGTATAGCTGGATTGAGTTATGCGTTGGTCTAAAAGGGGGTATGTATCGATAGTAGAAACCTTGATCAGCAACGCTGCTATTGGCTGCTCACATAAGTCTATGGCTGCTCACCGTGGCCAAAATGAGCGCCCTGTTTTTTCCGCAACAGAGCCAACAGAGCAACAGCTTGCTCGAAGGTTACTCCGAATTTGAAGATTTTATCAGAACGCCATGGAACACCTCAAAGTCTGCAAAATCCAAGAAAGACTTCTGGCAAAAAGTAGCAGACCAAATTAGGCTAAATGTAGAGGAGTGGCCACGCGTTTTATCGCTTAATACAGTAAGCTAGCCCTGGGGCCTATGTTTTTTTTAATTTTCATACTTTCATATTTTCATTTATCATCTTTAATGTCGATGTGGTTTCAACAAATTTATTATGTAAATGACACCCACACAAAAAAACGATAGGCTATCCTCTCAAAAAGTATAGGCTAGCATATCGCGCTGTGCTTAAGGAGCCTATCTATCACGCAATGAGCAATTAATTCGGTTTCATGTTAAATTCTGCTAATTATTCTTGCACCTTCTGCAACAGGTTCCTGTAGTAAAAACGGACAAGACATGTCTGTGACAGACAGACTTCCTGTATCACCTCTGCTTGTAAAGCCTCAATCTAATCGTGTTTACATAACATAAACCTGCTCCCGAGCAGGTTTAAGTTTACGGACCTGTTGCTATGACAGCAAGTCCAGGATGAGCTTCGAAGAACCGAACAATCTAAGATAATGACAAATCGTCAATAATCAAATCCAGCTAACTGAGTTAGCGACGTACGGAGAGCGGGCCCCAGTACTAGACTACTGCTGTGTTCGTCTTGGTAGTGATTGCGTTGGTTGAATTTGATTTACATGTAGTCATTTAGCAGACGCTCTTATCCAGAGCGACTTACAGTAAGTACAGGGACATTCTCCCCGAGGCAAGTAGGGTGAAGTGCCTTGCCCAAGGACACAACGTCATTTGGCACGGGGAATCGAACTGGAAACCTTCTGATTACTAGCCCGATACCCTAACCGCTCAGCCACCTGACTCCCGATTTAACGTTCCGTTGTACGGTTTAGGCTGAAATTAATTATTTTCATGAACAGATCTATCTATCACCTATTGAAAGACTTTTGATTTAAGTAAGGGGAGTGCCGAACATGTTCTGTCGCCGTTTGACTTCCTAAACAGCTGTGTTTTTGTAGTGTGTCTCGCGTAGGCTAGCGTTGCAGTGAGCTACTTTGGTTTGAAACCACAGGTAATGATCATTTCACCAACAAATCGTTTACTTGTAATGTAATGTCATAATAAATCCTACAACGAAAATGTATTTGTGAGGAATGTTTATTTTAACGATTGAAAACAGATGCATCATAGACCACTGTAGTATGTGTTGCCCGGGCAACAGAGGCTAATGTCATGATGCTATTAGGTGCATTCAGTGGCGGCGGCACAGGGGGGGCAGGGGGGGCGGTCGCCCCTCCGAAAAATATGTTGGGGGGGCGTCGCCCCCCTCAATAAAATCCACCACAAATGTCGAGAGAAATTCACGGCGTGCGGCACTGCCGCGGAAAACGCTGTGTCCTTGTTCACTTCTGTGTTGTGAACTCCTCGGGACCTTCCCGATGTGCGGAGGAGTCATGTGATAGGCAACGCACCAAATATGGAACTTGAATCTGTCGGCGTCCGTCAGAGCCCCTCGGAAACTCTCGGGAAAAGTAAAAAATTCCCAGAGGCCAGCGCCGTCCGGGAAAGTTTTAGCCACGCCCGTCATGCTAACATGGCTCCGAAAAGGAAATCTACAGCAGATCTCTCTGTGATATCATGATTACTACATGGACAGAAATCCCGGGGGGGCACGACCCCCCCAATCCTGGGAAAAGTATGATTTGTCCCCCCCAATAAATCCCTGTATGTAATTTTCAAATTTTCGTCAAACGCGTCGCACAGCGCGCAGCAAGCACTGCTGCCTGTGGCAATGAGCGCTTCTGCCTCCGGAGCAGACATCGCATTTACGCTGTTTTTGAAGCAATTACTGGATCGATTAAAAAAATTACAAAACGTTTGTACTCATAAACCTCCATATTCTTAATAGACATTTGGATTCTGAATAGCAGTTACTTTTATAGAAATTAAATGTATGTATTTCTGTAATTTTCTAACTTTGCCAAGACATCCGACGGGCTGCCGAGCTGGACGCCCTGTTTGACACCCCTGATCTAGTCAAATGTGTTAGAAACATTAAAGAACAGGAACATGTTAGTAGAAGGCTTTGTTATCGGCATAACGGTAAACATAACAAATCAAAAACGAGCAGAACCGAATTATGAACGACGAAACTGTAAACAAACGCAACGCAAAAAATTGTGTCCATCGAACTGTAGCCCATACCATGATTTTACAAGTCGAATCTGAAAACGAAAACAAGATCATTGTTAAAGCACTTGCTGTCCTCAGTGTCACATGCATGGGTCAGTTTATTTTCGCGACAATCACACACCCTTCTCCAGAGAACGTAAGAGAAAAGTAGCTAAGTGTATAATGAAATTATGCCCCCTAAAATGCAGGAAATAGCGTTTCAGAGGGTCTAGATTTCATTTTTTTTGCGGGGCAAAAAAATCTCGCCTCTCCATCACAAAAACCGTGCCGCCGCCTCTGGCATTCGACATGGACTGCGGCTGCATGAAACGACCGGCGAGAGTAGCCGCTTGCAGTCGGGAGGAGTTGAAAACAGCTCTGTGAAGTCGGACATTCCAACTTCTCGTGGTTTGCTGCGTTGACGTCAGTCATGGCCGATCAAGCGCTGTTTGCTTACTTTACTTTATTTATAATTAAACTTAGTCTTTCCGTTAGTGAAGAGGCGGACTAAAACCCTTTCTTCAATAAAATAAAATAAAAATTAAACAGTTTTGTCCGGATTTGAGCGTTGGCGAAACTGAAGGTGTCAGAATAATTACAAAACACACTTCAAAGTTGTCTTGTGTGAGTCTGGCCAATCATGAAATAGCTGTGTCGTCATTAGAACCCGTGCAGTTGCTCTTGAGAAAATGTGCTCGGCTACACAGCCGGCAGTTCTCGAATCGATCTCACGGTACTTTGATGGCTACGTTACAGTGACCTAGCCTTGGCGCCGGCTCAAGTCGGACAAAAAGTCTAACCAGAATTCACTGTTTCAAGTCAGACGCACGGCAAACAATTACACTGCACTAAACTGTAAGTGTAAATGTAAAGTGAAAATAAACCAGTCAGTATGATGACTTGAGCGAATATCATTCACGTCTTACTAAAACAGTGGCCACACGAAAGGGAGTGAGGAAACTGTTTCCTCTACTAAAAAATACAATGCGGGTCACGTGAAAAAAGGATCCAAAGACTCGTAGAAAGACAGAGTCGGGGAAATGAACGAATCATTTGTTTCCTCCAGTACAGAGCCTATGCAGGTCACGTGAAAAATGATCCAAAGACTCGTAGAAAGACCGAGTCGGGAAATGAACGAATCGTTCGTTTCCTCTAGCTACCACAACAGAGCCTATGCAGGTCACGTGAAAAATTATCCAAAGACTCGTAGAAAGACCGAGTCAGGAAATGAACGAATCGTTCGTTTCCTCTAGCTACCAGTACAGAGCCTATGCAGGTCACGTGAAAAATGATCCAAAGACTCGTACCCGAAGACCGAGTCGGGAAATGAACGAATCATTTCTGTTTACTTGGACGAGCCTATGCAACAGTCCCGATGCGCGGCCACGAGAAAATGAACGAATCACTCTTATTCCCGATTCCTTGTAAGGATTCGTTCAAAATGAACGAATCGTTCACGAACGACACATCACTAGTGTTGATTGAATGAAACATAGAGCAGTAGGGCCGATACAGGAAGACACGGCGACACTTTGTTACAGAAGGATGATGGTGCAAGTTTTGTCCGTGGAGCATACAACGATTAATAAAAAGAATCATGTAGACGCGTTTATTGAGTAATCGCATAACTAATTACACATGTAAACGGAGTAATCGTATTATTTGCATAAACCGACAATTGCTTGTAATCGGGTTTCTCATGGTCAAGTAAACGCACTCAGTGGCGTAGTAGTATAAAACAGTTCCATTAGCAATAGTAGTAAAAGAGATATTAGCAGCACCTGCAGTCACCTCTTGTAAATTGTATCAGGTTGAAATACTATCAAACTTGTGACTCCACTAATCAGCTAATACCAATCACCTGTGTGAGAGACTGAGTGGTGCGTGTCTGTCGTTGCCACGGTGATGGTGCAGCTATGATTGCTAACGCGCTGAGGGCAGAGAATAACAGAAATGTAGCTAGAATCCACACCTCAAACAAGTTAATCTAGACGCAAAACTATACTTCCAATCCAAAAAATAAGGATATTTTCCGAGACCCAAGACTCTGCCGAAACCAGAGATGTCCTTTATATTTCTGTGCGGTCAGACATACGACTCTACCGGCAATTTCAAAATATTGTTCTTTTTGCTTTCTCTTACGAATTTGTCACCAGATTTGCATTGGTCTCTATGGAGCGAGAGTTGGACTCTGTCTCGCTTTCGTGGGGCTCTGAACAAATGTGTACGTCTGTTGGATTCCACAGACAACTGTCTACGACCAGCACAAAATTAGCTATCTATTGATCCAAAAATGAAGCATGAAGAGTGAAAATTGTGGCAATGCTGGCAAACTAGAAATATTTTTTGAAGAAGATTTCGAAGCTCCCCTCAACTCTAAAGCCTAATTTATACTTATGTCGCCGACACTTTTGAAATGGTCGCCGACGGAAAAAAAAAGTGTCGCTCAGGCTGCTGCATTTATACTTCGGCAAACAGTCGCCTGTGCTCAAGGTTCGCGTGACGTAAACAGAATCATTTTACCGTTACATTCATAGCTATGGTTACATTGTTAACGCTTTGTAGCCTAGGTGATCAATCGAAGAAAATGGCTGCAGCTAATTTTGAGAGAGAGGGAGAGAGAGGGGTTGGAGGAATAATAGAGACCATGTCAGTGGAGGAGGAATTTGATTTATTAGAGGAGGAGGAATTACTAACAGAATTGCTGTTAGCTTCATTAGCCACCACTAGGAGGAATTTAACGTTAGCTCTCCCTGTCACGCAGTTTCTTCCACCGGGCCTTGCACTCCACTACTGTCAAGCCAATCGTTTGCAAAATCTCCCCCCATGAATTTACTCTTGATGATCTTTATAAAATGGCAGAGAGGCATTATAAAGGTGTGGATATTTTCTAACTTGCTCCGCCAATCTCTCCTCTATTCCTTCCATCATAAACAGAAAACAGCTGTTGAGCGCTCGCTGAAAATTCAAAACAATGAAGTCAACGACGTGTGCCATCTATCTAGCCAATCACACTTGCGCGACACTATGTGACGACATCAGCGCCAGTAGAAATTTCTCCTGGTAGGCGACACTTCCAAGCGACGGTTAAAAGTGTCGACCGTGACGTAATTTCTGTCGGCGACCTTTTCAAAAGTGTCTGCGACCTAAGTATAAATTGGGCTTAAGCGTTTCAGTCTGCACTCTAGGCTTTCACGTACACACCCATGTAAATCTCAGAAACGGCTTGAAAAAGTCATGAAACATAATCAGTGATATTGAAAAAAGTTGAATAGATATCAAAAAGCTGATTTAAAAAAAATTGTTTAGGGTTTTGTCAACATTTTAAAGTTTAAATGGTGGCTCTAGCTGTAAGATTGAGGAAGAAGAAGGATTTGGAAGTTGAAGAAGTTTTAAGAAGTTTGAGAGGATTTGAAAAAAAACTCAATTGGAAAACCATGTAAAAAAATATATGAATATTGATTTTTATTAATTCAAGCATAAGAGGTACAAAGCTGAAAAGTCATAGCACCCATGGCCTGAAACTGCTGAAATCTTTGATAGCAAAACAGTTTTAATAGCTGAAGATTTGAAGGCGCTGAAAGGTGTCATGGAAGAAATAGAAGAAGAAGAAGTTGAAGATTGAAGATTCAAAGAACAATACTTGCTGAAGCAGCATTCCAACAAATATATATGTGAGAGAACAACGGTTGTGCCCTTGCCGAAGGCAAAGCACACCCAATAATGTATTTTAACTCAGCTTGTGTGGTGCGTCGCTGTCTTCAATGCCACAGCCTAAACTTTATGTCAAAAGAAACATTCTCATTTCTGGCGCTTTCTCAGTGACGTTTGGCTAGCAACAGCAGCTAGCTTGCTCGTAGCAAACTTCTTTTGAATTAGCCATTTCCCCCTAAATTAATGTCAAACTTATTTAGGTTTTGTGGGGCATATTTTCAGTTAGCAGACGGTACTGTTTGAATCGCGATTCCATCTGAAATACTGCCGGTGACAACGTTGTTACAGTAGCTTGTTTCAAAGGGGGTTCGCTTGTTTCAAAGGGGGTTCTTAATGAATTATGCAATACGAGTACAGTAGGCTAAATGCTTGAAAATATCACTAGAAGGGAAAAACTTAAGGGGACGGACCCACCTACAACCGACGCAAGCGAGCACACCCTACAATTTCCCCAGAAATTATACCCTCTCTAGTTTTACTTTGTGATATGAAACACAATTGTGAAGTGTAATGTACAATATAAGCTGATATTATTAAGGAAGTACATCTACTTTCCGAAACAGTAGTCTACTATTTCACTGAAGCTTTAGCATCATGACATTAGCCTCTGTTGCCCGGGCAACACATACTCCAGTGGTCTATGATGCATCTGTTTTCAATCGTTAAAATAAACATTCCTCACAAATACATTTTCGTTGTAGGATTTATTATGACATCAGTAAACGATTTGTTGGTGAAATTATCATTACCTGTGGTTTCAACCCAGTGTAGCTCACTGCAACGCTGTAGCCTACCCGAGACACTAGTGAGTAGCTAACAAAAACATCTCCACACCTGTTTAGGAAGTCAAACGGCGACAGAACATGTTCGGCACTAGCCTGGCTCTGCCCACCTACGTACTTCCGCTCAATTTTGATTTTGCTTCTGTACTAGGTCTGGCCATTCGGTACGTAAGTCAGATTTTTCAGGTTGATTTTCAACCGGCCAATCAGCAAACAGAGGGAGTGGCTGAGAACGATGATGTTGATGTTGTGCACTAGTTTGAGTTGTAGTTCAGTAATGGCGGCGGAGAAAGATGCGAGCAAAGCTATTCTGCGGTTGTGGCAACGCTGCCGAATATCCATAAGTTAAAGCCGGAGCAATAACAATCCTTGCTGAGTTTTGTTGGTGGTCATGATGTTGTGGCCCTCCTTCCCACGGGGTTCGGGAAAAGTTTGATTTTCCGGCAGCTTGCTCCGTGGTGAAGGAGTTGGCTAAGGCGAACGCTAGCGATTGGTTATGGCAGATCAGAGTGGCTCTGGGCAGATCCAATAGTTTTAAACTTCAACAGAGTACCCGCCTACAAGGAAGTCAACACTTGTCAATGGAGCGAGGCCAGACTCTCTGTACAAATGAAATGTACGAGAGTCTGGTTAGGACCAGGCTAGTTCGGCACTCCCCTTACTCAAAAGTCTTTCAATAGGTGAAACTATCTGACTACTAACATGAACTTCATTACCACAGCCTAAACTTTGTCAATCTGTTCATGAAAATAATTAATTTCAGCCTAAACCGTACAACGGAACATTAAATCGAATTCAACCAACGCAATCGCTACCAAGACGAATACAGCAGTAGTCTACTAGTACTGTACTGTAGTAGTCCAATTTACCGGGGCAGCTTCTCCACATGGCTATATCGCATTTTGCGTTGTTACTGACAATGATCAGTGAGTTTTTTATGAATGAGTGATTTTCCACTAAATAAATGTCAAGCTTATTTACGTTTTTGGGGGCATATTTTCAGTTAGCAGATGTTACTGTTTGAATCGCGATTCCATCTTCTACTGCCGGTAACGTTGTAGAATAATCTTCAAAGGGGGTTCTTTATTAATGAATGAATGCAATATGAGTAGGCTAAATGCCTGAAAATATCACGAGAAGGGAAAAACTTAAAAGGACGTTTAAGTCAGAGATTAGGTACATTTTTACACCGGTCTGCCAAATGTATTCGTTTTGATTCAACTATGAGGCTGCCTCTTGCAGGGGAAATGAGAAGACATCTATTTCATTCTACACTTCACTGGTATTTTGAGTTGTAAATGAGCAGCAAAAAAATAATAAGTATGCATTTTTATATAAAATATACAGAAATATCAGTTGTAAAAATTTCATAAAAAAACGGACCCCTGTGCAACCGACGCAAGCAAGCACACCCTACAATTTCCCCAGAAATTGTACCCTCTCTAGTTTCAAAATGTTTCTTTAATATTTTATTGTGCAATGTCAGTTGCAGTCATATGCTTCCTGTCATTTCCCAGAAATCAAAGATCTCCACCTATGAAAAGATGTGGGCGTTCATGAGCAGTAGGAAGAATACAGCACTGGTGAAGAATAACAGGGAAGGGATCCAGAGAGTCCTCACCACAGACTACGCTCTTCTCATGGAGTCCACCAGCATCGAATACATCAGCCAGCGCAACTGCAACCTCACTCAGATTGGTGGCCTAATAGACTCCAAGGGCTATGGAGTGGGAACTCCCATTGGTAAGTTGGAGAGGTCATCTCCTTAACAATATTTTGAGGAGGAAGTAGTATTCCTGTAATTCTACACATATTTTCACGTAATTAAGAAACCTACCTTCATGAGGTTAACATTATCAGTTGAAATAGTAATACATCAGTTTTCTCATACACACATGGACTACATTTTTAGGTTCCCCCTACAGAGATAAGGTGACTATAGCCATTCTTCAGCTCCAGGAAGAAGGGAAGCTTCACATGATGAAGGAAAAGTGGTGGAGAGGTAATGGCTGCCCTGAGGAGGACAGCAAAGAGGCCAGCGCCTTGGGTGTAGAGAACATTGGAGGGATCTTCATAGTCCTGGCTGCTGGGCTAGTCCTCTCAGTTTTTGTAGCTATTGGAGAGTTTATATACAAATCCAGAAAAAACTTGGACATTGAGGAGGTGAGTGTTGGTCAGTGTGAGTGGCACAATAAGTATTAACACATTGGGTTAGGGTTAGTTATCTAATTAATGTTGTCCTAATCCATTACACAGTTGCTTTTAAGATTGTTTTCAATGGACAATTGTTTTGTCAGGTTAACAAATGTTGAATATTGAACTGCAGTGCTACAATCACACTTTATTGTAGATTAGTGTTTGATGTAGTTTTATTTAGAAAAACTATGTGCATTTACTCTTGATTGGAATAATACCTTTTAGATCCTGTTTACATCAACATTTTTCGATTTAGAAAATATATTACTTCTTGGCCAAGGTTTTCACAATACAGTTTTAAATGTGTTTATTGTGAAACAAAATGTAATGGTAGTGATGGAATTATGAACAGAGGCCTGTTCCATAAAGAGAGTTTACTGAATGAGCCAAACTTGTCAGTTAGTCAGACTTATTTCCAGTTGATTCGGTTCCATAAAGCCAGTTTAATGTAGTAACTAACTAACTGTGAGGCTTAGCCCATGTTGTTGCTTAACCAGACATTCCCGTAACACTGACCCAACCGGAAAACGATGATTCACCACAGACTTTCTGGCGTGATGCCATATTTAACTTGTTTTAACCTATCAGTAAAACATTTACATATATAGAAAATCTGCTTCAGTAAATAAAACATTTAGGCTATGTGAGCATGTGTATGGTAATCGTTATTACTTCCACTATATTAGTGCTCAACTGTGACGGCATAACAACAAAGGAAACCAGAGACAAGGCTCGAAATAAAGAAAAAACTATTTTGGTGCATTCTTCATTCAATACACAGCATTACAGGGGATACATAATTTAACAGGTCCATCCCCTCCCCCCTCTTCATTCCTCTCTTCTTCCCTTTTGTAGCCTCCATCCGGACCTTCAGGGTAAAAACAGTCATTAGTGAAATCCTTCCCAGCTGGTCACTCTGGCGACACCTTTACCCTGCCTTACTCTCCCTTATAGGTCGTAGTAGGCCTATGTCCTCTTACAGCTAATGCATTAAAGATCCTGTAAAGTGGAATTGAAAATGAGTTTTAAGTTCATCACACCACAGAAGGATGTGTTGTTAACTATCCATCCAAATTCGAATGAAGAAAAAACGCCGACAAGTATGTTAAATTAGGCTTTGAAATCGTGAGAAAATCAGCAGTCTTCTCTGCTTGAGACTGGGGGGGGCGTGTCACCTGAAGGAGCTGAATCGCCGCCCTCTCGAATTTATTGAATTTAGCAACAACAGCAATACTAGCTAAATCAATTGCAGATATCAGAACAGACCTACCTGCAGTCTCTAAGTGTTATGTATTAATTACTTTGTCTTTGCATCATACCAGCGGAGTAACAGAATGCAACCGTCTGTGATCTGATGTAGATAGGTCGCTGTGACGTAGATCGGTCGGGTTTTGGCTCCGCCTATACAAAACCTGAGCTGAAAACGGAAGAGAAACTGTTCAAAGGTCTAACTCCACATTTCAGTGCAACAAAGTTTTCGCGCTTTGCACATGCTTTCAGGAACTCATTTCACACGTATATTATGTACTGAGAAGCAAATCATGGAATTAGCTTTACAGGATCTTTAAACACTGATGAACAATGATTTCAGAATGATACAAACCCACGTTTTACTTATGGTAGTTTGTGAAATCAAATGTTTAGGCTGATGCTACATAAAATATGTCTCCATTACCCCAATAGAATGATCATAGCTACATAAATCATGTACAATTGCAAAAACAAACCTAAATCCATGCCTCTTTCCTCCATTTTCCCCAATACAAAAAACATGTTAAAAAGTAATTATTGGTTAATTGTAGGCTATTTATTAACAATTATTATTAACAATGTAAAAAAAACAAGTCTACGTAGATATGTTTAGTGGGCCTATGGTTTTTCTAATCAATGAATTAAAGGTCTCTAAAAAACTACCTCAATCTATGTATTGTTCTGTCAATCATGGCGTGTCATTTTGATGAGGTGGTGGATGCGGGAGCTGTCATAGTACGCACCTTAAAGAGAAAGTTATTTCGGGGAGAAGGCATGTGCCATGGTGGATCTATATGATTTTCTACCTCTCGGGTTGCTTAAGAATATGGTGCACCCACAATAATCTTGACTACTTGAATCTGACTCAAATTAGTCGGATTGCGTGAACTAGAATTGGCCTTTATGGAACCGCTTTAGCCCCGACTGACTTGTTAGGTTAATTCAAGTCAGGATTGGGACTCTAATCCCATCTTGTTTGAGCGGCCTATATGGAACAGGCCCCTGGAAGATAGTGGAGCTGAAGAAACACCATATTGTAAACAGTTTGATCACAAATACACAATAATTAGTTCATTTTAATATCCAGGTATTTTGCAGGATAACAGTGCTCATTACTACGTTTGCATGTTTTGATTAATAGCAAAATATATTTTTTATTAGTTAATGCTTGACACAAGTCAGTTTTTAAAAATTCTCAATGGATCAGAGATCTCTCAAGATCTCTCTTTGCTATACATTGGGTTGCTTTGATTGTGTATACTTATTTTTTGCTTTTGTATCATTTGATGCATGTAAAAGTGTTGGTATAAAAATATGTAAGATCATTTGATTTGTCTTTCATTTGTGTCTGTCTTGATTTACTTTGGATCTGTTTTGTACTGACTTTTTTCATTCAATCTGCGGGTTATTTGTGTCAAATCATGCTACAGTATGTAGGCTTAAGCTACGTCACAGTAGCTATTAAATAAATAATTTGCCCAGCAACTTGATAATTAAAGGCAGGGTAGGCAAGTTTTGCAAAGCTAGCTATTTGAGCTTCTGTTTGACAAAATTCAAACCAAAACGTGCATTGAGTGCAGGGGCAGAGGGACAGATAGCCCGTTGAATCACTAGTCAGGGTACCCCTTAATGATTGGTCGTGATTATTACAGTATTGCGATGCCCACAGATGCCGGAATTATATAATATTACCGTCAAACCTTTAGATATATTGGTTGCTATCAAGACGTGAAGTTACTTTCTGCAAATATGACAAAAAGTGCTTCTCAACAACATTGCCTACCCTGACTGTAAATCCCTACCCAGTACACTTGGAAGATTGATGCAGCTATACTTTGTATCCCCAATCAGAGTAGGGCTAGCTACCTAAATTAAGTGAAGAAGTTGTGTGTACAGCTGTGAAATGTTATCGGACTTAATTACATTTTGTATGGTTGGTTAGGTAGCTAGGCCAAAGCTATGTGCTTATACAGAGCACTGTGCAAGCACCTTTATGTTTGCCTACTATGCATTTAGGAATGTAAAGCTATGTCAAGCTATATCACTACAGCACCATGGAAACCAAACTACTCTCCTTTGTCTTTTCACATCCAGTTAATATTAAACTAAAAGTTTGTTGGCATCCCACTCCCACCTCCCACTTGTAAATAAGCATGAAGTTTAATTAAACGTCAGTTGATGTTGCTAATATTAGCACTATTTACATACTTATTTGACTTCAGATAGCATTCTTGCACGGAACATGTTTAGCCTACATAACATACCACATATAGTCATTCAATCCAAATTAAAATCATTTTAAAGGCATAATTATATTCCGTCTTTTGTAATAAAAATTATCCAATAATAAATAAACTTGGATAAGGTCATTGTAAAAAAAAAAAAAAGGGGAATATATGATTTTGAGATAAGTCGTAGTCACTTTACCCATTTAGCAGTGAAATATACTGTACAGTGTGTTGGAGGTGATAGTCACGCAGAGGAATTATTGTTGGATGAATGATGCTAGGCTTGAATAGAAGCTACATTTCTACTGTTCCTACTATTCCCACCTCCAACTGATGATGAAAGTGTTTAAATTCGGAGTGAATAAATTAAGTTGAGTTTTTGGATTTGAAGTATTATCAATCTGCAGATTGGGAAAGAAAACCAGACCTCTGACAATGACAAAACAACACCAGGCTTAGGTCTCAATCATGTCTCTACATGCTCTTATGTTTCTTCCCATTGACACTTATTTGCTTTTCACAATGTATGCTTCATGTTTTGGCTACCCACAATGTTTTTGGGGCTATCTCGTTGTTTATGATCATTGACCTATGCACTTTTGTAAAGCTCTCTCTTGGAAGTCGCTTTGGATAAAAGCGTCTGCTTTTATCCATAGTGTAAATGTAATGTCTCCATCAGCTCTGGAGGCCGAAGACCATCTTAAATATCTATGTTTTCAAGAATGAAAACATAGATGACAGTCAGGCAGTAACAGGCGTTACAACAGTCTCAAGAGATTCATAGCTCCCAGCCCATGACCATTCTCAGGGCAGAGAGAGATGGAGGTGGAGCTCTCCCCGTCATCATCACAAGAGATGTTTACACAGTACTTTTTCCTGACCCCGAACATACATTAAACCTGACAAATAAACACTATCTATTCTAATCAAGAGCAAACTCACATGAGAACATATTAACTAGTATCAAATGACTAGTTCTATTGATTAGTGAAAGTTCTATTGATTAATGAATAATGTAAGTACACAGGGAATCCCAATCCATTCAATAGGATGAATGTATTACTTGAATGCAAATATTTTACTTTCATACATGAAGTGTAATTGGCTGGCTAGCTTTACCAATCTTATATTTTGAAAAAAAAAGTTAAAACAAAGACAAACATTATCCGTTTAGCTGGTTTGACAAACTGGAGCCATCGCTCATGGTTCACTTGATAGCAAAACAGGTCACTCCTTGAAATGCTAAACTGAGGGTAAAGTAAACAGCTTGAATTGTCTAGCCAAATAGTAATGTATAGCATCCTCAATAGCTAAGCTTGACAGATAGCAAGGGGTGTTATCAATGAGCACAGACCAGACTGCCTCTGGACCCAATTGGATAGAATTGGATAAATACAACCGACAGATACAACCAATCAAAACACCATCTTGGCTGTTTACAAAAATGCTTAAATGACCCTCCTCTGAACAGTCAAACCTGTCCCGATTGACTCGGCACTATCCAGACTAGGTGTAAATCTGTTTGAATGGTAGGGTGGCCAGATCTGTGAGCAGAGCTCACAGATATCTGTTTTCCAGGATAAATGTTTCATAGCAACCACAATACGTAAAATTGCTGGGTAGCAATATTAGATTTGAATTACGTTCAAGGCTGTTTGATCCTGCTTGCTTTGGTGTATGTGGTACCAACATGATTGTTCATATGTTTCATGTATTTAGTAAAAGATAAATGCATAAATAAAATATTAACATTTCCTTCGATCATTTTGCT
The DNA here is from genome assembly GCA_023658055.1 of Thaleichthys pacificus. Lineage (NCBI taxonomy): Eukaryota > Metazoa > Chordata > Actinopteri > Osmeriformes > Osmeridae > Thaleichthys > Thaleichthys pacificus. Next base: position 634,391 of record CM042863.1, on the reverse strand, counting down.
GGTATTGCTGTATGGACATCAAGAGGAAAGTGCCTACTTTCGTTAGCTACTTAGGTAACTACAGAGCAGTTCCTATGTAACTATAATGTTGATACTATAGGTAATGCAATATAGTTACATTGGAGTTCCTTAATGTTAAGTGTTGCAATTGGTTATCCCACTGTAAGTAATTACTAGTGCTGTCAGTTAAACACGTTTTAACAGCATTAACGCAAACCCATTTTAACGACGTACATTTTTTTATCTTTATCGCAAGATTAACGTTCTTTTTGGCCTAGCAAACTTTGACGTATTTTTCACATGCTGTTGCAACGACTACTGACGTTAGAAAAACTACAACACCACACCAGATCTAGCTAGACCGGAAACAAAACAACAGGCACGCCGCACACACTTGTTTGGGCTTGCGAGCCGGCTAAAGAGTAGTAGGCTAACGTTACATTTTGAGTGGATAGCGAGCGCAAGACGCCGAAATGGATGCCAATTAGATTCTGAATGGAAAGGTTACTTTTAAAAAGTTGCCAAATGGTTCCATTGACAAGACCAAATTGATCTGTGTGTTTTGTCGTTGTGAACTGAGCTATCATCGCAGCACGTCCAGTCTGAAATACCACTTCATGGCCAAGCACACAGCTGATGCGAATTCTCTGCCCCCTCGTCAAAGCCAGGCAATGTTGCAATGTTGTTTTCAATTAAAAAAAAACATTTGCACTAACTAAGCAATCCAATCCACTTTTCCATGTTGATAAGACCATTAAAATGAGAAAAAATTATGGGACAAAAAGAAATCAAGGGACATTTAGAATGGATAAAAATGTGCGATTAAATGCGATTAATCGCGAGTTAACTTTGACATTAATGCGATTAATCGCGATTAAATATTTTAATCGTTTGACAGCACTAGTAATTACATATGTTCAGTTACTAATTAAAATGATTAAATAAATGTAAGTATTTATCCAATATATTGCTATGCTCATGAGCCAAAGGCGAATCTTGAATGAATATTATGCATATTTGGAGAAAGTAAATTGCTCATGGACACCAACATGGGCCAGCTTTGGCTAACTGACTGCTTAAAGATGGGTGGTAAAATCCACAAAATTAGGCCACTAAGTGAATTTATGTCAATAGAATTGGTTGTAATTGTGTTTTATTTCACTGGATTAACGTGTGTGATAGGTTCAGGAAGGAGTGCTAAGTAGATAATGAACACCAACAGCTGCACCTTAAGTCATCCGTCCGTCAAACTTCTGAAGTTTGCGGACGACACCACCCTCATTGGGCTCATCTCTGGTGGAGACGAGTCTGATTATAGGTGGGAAGCTGACAACCTGGTGACCTGGTGTAGCCAGAACAACTTAGAGCTCAATGCTTTTAAGACAGTGGAGATGGTTGTGGACTTCAGGAAGAATACAGCCCCACTCATCCCCATCACCCTGGGTGACTCCCCAGTCAACACTGTCGAGTCCTTCCACTTCCTGGGCACTGTCCTCTCCCAGGACCTCAAGTGGGAACTGAACATCAGCTCCCTCACCAAGAAAGCACAACAGAGGATGTACTTCCTACGGCAGCTGAAGAAATTCAACCTGCCAAAGACAATGATGGTGCATTTCTACACAGCCATCATTGAGTCCATCCTCACTTCCTCCATCACCATCTGGTACGCTGCTGCCACTGCCAAGGACAAGAACAGGCTGCAGCATATCATCCGCACTTCTGAGAAGGTGATTGGCTGCAATCTGCCTACCCTCGAGGACCTGCACACCTCGAGGACCCTGAGGTGAGCGAGGAAGATTGTGGCCGACTCCTCCCACCCTGGACACTCCCTGTTCCAGTCACTCCCCTCCGGCAGAAGGCTGCGGTCCATTAGGGCCAATACCACACGCCACAAAAAAAGTTTCTTCCCCTCCGCTGTTGGTCTCTTCAACAAGGCCAAGGGTTCACACTGACTTGTATGACTTAATGTCCTAAAAACACATTGCTTTTTGCACTGCATCCCAATTGTATCTTGTACCATTTGTATTTTTTGTAAATATTTGTATTTTATGTATTTTTTGTATTTTTATATTGTAAATTACGGCAACTTATATTTTCTTTTATATTCTATTGTATATTTTACTTTAATTCTAATTCCACTTAGTATTGCTAGTTCCACTTAGTATTGCTATACCCTTAGTATAGTTAGTCCTCATATTTAAATTTAAGATTCCTATATGTTTAATATATGCACCTTCCTGCCAAAGCAAATTCCTTGTCTGTGCAAACTTTCATTGCGAATAAAACCCATTCTGATTCTTTATTGACATGACAATAAATGGTCTTGGCATAATGATTTTACTTGTACCGGCTCCCTGCCGCACCCAACTGAGACACTGTTGACATCCATGCAGAGAGCTGCGACATGCATTCCCCCTAGATAGAGGGTACACAGAACCAAGGGTGGAGGCCAGGGTGGTGGAGGCCACAGTAAAGCGCTGACTTTCTTGTCTTTCACTTAGAGTGTGGGTGAGTTCCTGGCTGTAAATAGAACGCCATGCTGAAGTGCGGTGCCTGAACAGTGTCATATGACTGTAGGTGATGATTTCCCACTGTTCCAACAAAATAAAAACTTCCACATTGTGATGACATTGTTGTCTCAACAACATACAGTACCGGTCAAAAGTTTGGACACATTTTCCATATTCAACCGAGTTTGTAATTCCATCACTGTCTCAACCTTGACATATTCAACCAAAGGTAAAAAAGGTAGGGGACTATTTTTGGGAGTAACCAACCATCGGCTGATTTAACAGTAAGATGACTCTATATACTTTATAACATTGCTATTAAACTGATTCATAAACTAATTCAATAAATTACCACTTTAAAAAGTGTAATAAACTTTAATAAATGACAAGGCGTTGCGCTGGCTAGATGTAGCAGCATTATATCTACAAAGCACAATAAATCTGACTCTTCTTGACTATAAATCCCCTGACAATGAAACGTTATCGTTACCATTATGATTATACTGCCAGACAGCTACTGTGGCGTATCTGGCTTCACTAAACAGATAATCCAGTATCATGACATGCTTGATGACTGTGGCTGGATTCAAACCTATGACCTTGCACTTCAAAGGAGCCAGTTTTATCCCAGTGAGCTATTCTCAGTGCTGGGAATTGCTGTGTTCAGTTACTGTATAAAAAAGTAAGCCGTTTCTCCTGCGGCAAGCGTTGTCAAATTTGACCCAAGTATAAACAGCTGTAATTGGGTGAGCTTTGCCTTCGGCAAGGGCACAACCTTTGTTTTCTCAAATATATATCATCATTATTATTATTAGTTTTTGCCCCCCTAAGCATCCGTCAATATTTGGACTACATAGACAACGTAGGTGTCTGAAGTTTCGTCTTGGTAGCGATTGAGTTGCTTGTATTTTTATGGGGTACAAATTGTACCCTCTCTAGTTCAGTCATATTTTGACATATCAAGGTGATTGTGGTAGGAAGATGATTAGATTACATGCTTGTGATGACATTTCCAAAGTTTCGTCTACATACGGTAAACCGTTGCATTCAAGGCCTCTTGTCCGCTTTGGCGTTCTCTGTCGTTCTCTGTCAAAATCGTTTGCACGTTATTCGTGAATGGTTTGACTTATCAATAAAATTCCTAAGATTTTTTGTCGGCATAGTCTGAAGATGATCTGTTACGATTTTCATGAAAATTGGAGCAACTCCCTAGGAGGAGTTCAAAAAAATTGTATTTTCATAAAATACAAATGACGGAAAAACCTTCATGACGACAATGACGTCACAGGGTCCAGTCAGATCGTCTGCATCTAAGGAATCCAATGATACCTCAGATACCTTTCTTCCGTGGCGAGCTTTGTCAGATTTGACCCAAGTATAAACAGCTGTAATTCAGTCATATTTTTACATATCAAGGTGATTGTGGTAGGAAGATGATTAGATGACATGCTCGCGATGACATTTCCAAAGTTTCATCTCCATACGGTAAACCGTCGCAGAGACAAGGCCTCACGTCTGCTATGGCGTGCTCTTTGTCTAAATCGTTCGTGTGTAACTCGTGAACGGTTTGACTTATCGATAAAATTCTAAAGATATTTCGTCGGCCTGGTCTGAAGATGATCTGTTACGATTTTCATGAAAATCGGAGCAACGGCCTAGGAGGAGTTTGAAAAAGTTGGCATTTCTTGAAATACAAATGACAGAAAAACCTTCGGGACGACAATGACGCTGAACATTGGGTTTAGTCGAATCGTCTGCGTCTAAGGAATCCGATGAAACCTCACAAAAACGGTCTCATGGTTCAAAAGTTATGGGCGTAAACACACCTCCAACAAAGTTTCTCCCGTGGCAAGCATGGTCCGATTTGACCCAAGTATAAACAGCTATAATTCAGTCATATTTTGACATCAGTCATATTTTGAGTCAAGGCCTCACGTCCACTTTGGTGTGCTCTTTGTCAAAATGGTTTGCGAGTTATTCGTGAACGGTTTGACTTATCATTATGTGGGCATAAACACACCTCCAACTTTGACCCCTTGGTGGCGCTATAGTGCTATAGTGGGGATTTGAACTCATGAGCATAAGGTTACAAGTCAGTCTCTTTATCCTCTCTGCTACACACCAACTGTTGAGATCTTATGAATAGCTTTGGTCAGCTTTGGGACAAAGGTTAAGAAACGGTTGACATTTCAAGGTGAAATTGCGCATGGTACATCAGAATGATGTCACCTTGAAGCCAATAAGGTTTGAAAAACCATCAGCCAAAATTATATTTGATTTATTGACACAAAGATATTGAGGCAATGTGGACATTTACATAAATACACCCCTTTAAAGGTCACATGACATGAAAACTTCACTTTAGGAGGTTATTTAACATTAATATGAGTTCCCCTAGCCTGCCTTTGGTCCCTCAGTGGCTAGAATTTTCGATAGGTGTAAACCAAGCCCTGGGTGTTCTTCTCCGCCTTTGAGAAAATGAAGGCTCAAACGCTCGGTTTGAAAATCTCCTCTTATTGACGTCACAAGGAGCCAGGCTACCGCCCTTCTCTCTGTTTCCCTCTCTCCCAGCGCAGGTCACGCCAAGGCAGAAATGCTGCAGCAGCCGCATAAGGTTTAGATGTAGTACAAACATTGCCTCTCACAATCAAAACATAATCCGCAACACTGTTTTCAAACTTTCTCAAAGATGGCTTGAAAACCTCTTCTTGAGTAGATCTCTTTCCAGAATGAATCTATGATGCTAATCCTGCTGCTATTTCATATACTACTAGTTATGTCTCTTACTTAAGAGACGCATCTTAAGGTCCCATGACATGCTGTTTTGGATGCTTTATACAGCCTTAGCGGTCCCCTAACATTTTCAATTGGAGCGTTGAGCTTCATTTTCTCAAGGCAGAGAAGAATACCCTGGCCCGGTTACACCTTTAGATATACCAATGTGTACTGACAATGCTGAACATATGTGTCTGATGTAATCAATGTGTCAGATAATGAGTAACGATAATGATGAACCGAGAAGCTTGTGAGACGGTCTGCATGAAGCCAGTTATACTGATTGCAATAGGTATCTGCATGCTGCAGGTAGCCTGTAGGGACGCTTCCCCGATCTGTGCCCTCGTCAAAGGGCAAGTGAATACCGTCAACCCCTGCCGAGCTTCGATATTCTTATACATACCATGATGCGTTCTCTGTGAGCCCTCTGCCTGTACTCATGTCTGTGCTGTGCCCTTTGCAGGGTGCACCGTTTCGAGTCCTGCAAGCTGCAACCGTGTCCATCAAAGCATTGGTGGCAGGTGTCCAGTTGTACTCACGCAACTCCACTAAGTTCTGTGCGAGTGCTATGGCCTGTCCCCGGAGCTGTATACGGCGTATTCCTTCCGGATCAGGGCGGCTGCTTCTGGTGTCCACGTCCGTGCTGGACGTCGTGGAAGCGCAGAACTCATGAGCGCTTGAGAACAGAAACCGGGACTGTGTCGGGCGATGCTTGCAGCCGGTACACAATAGAGGCTTGCATTGGATAACGCTCTGCGACTATCTACTCTAGGCCGAGCAGCTGAGCAGGCGTTCAAGAGGAAGCCGAGCGGGTCTGAGACCTCCGGTGACCAATGTGGTCCGCATGTATCCTGTGGTTGGGTGGCTTCATACATTGCAATGTTAGTATGTCTCTTCGGATCTCCATGTAGCCGTGGTGATCCGCAGACGTCCTCTGATGCGCTACGTCGCCATCAGAATCCAGTGTCTACATGGGGACGTCCGTTTAGATGCCCTGGGAACAGCGGATGCACCGCTGACACATTTGTCTCACACATAGCCGTAGTCATCGTAATGATGGCATGACCTGGGCATCCAGAAAACACCTTGTTTTGTCGCTAGTAACAGTGGGATGTCATGTGGTCCTCCTGAGGCTCAGGAGGAGCGACGCTCCGCTCTACACATAGTATAGACTGGCGGAGTGTCTGTGTTTTGGGGATTTAACTTGTTGCTCCCTGCCTCATGTCATGCATGCTGCAGTGAAGGCAGGGAGCGCTTCCCCATGTACATCCATTCCGCCAATGTTAAACCATTTGTCATGTGTATGAATAAATGGTGAAATCAATCACGTGAGTGTCTTGACTGAAATGAGCGTAGCAAGTTCAGGCATGGCACTCGGGCAGCGCGCGCCATATGACCCATCGCCGTGTTCTCAGCCCATAGGCTTAGCTTGATAGGCGGTGCTATAAAGTCGCACACATGCACGCACACGCGTCCTCGATTACCTTTGTGTTCTGCGCTGCTGCAACCCACCACCATCCCCTTCTCCCCCATGTGGTCTGTCTGTTCTCCCCGTGGGGGATTTAACTCGTTGCTCCCTGCCTCATGTCATGCATGCTGCAGTGAAGGCAGGGAGCGCTTCCCCATGTACATCCATTCCGCCAATGTTAAACCATTTGTCATGTGTATGAATAAATGGTGAAATCAATCACGTGAGTGTCTTGACTGAAATGAGCATAGCAAGTTCAGGCATGGCACTCGGGCAGCGCGCGCCATATCATATCATATGATGGAGTCAGATGGCTGAGCGGTGAGGGAGTCGGGCTAGTAATCTGAAGGTCGCCAGTTCGATTACCAGCCGTCCCAAATGAGTTGTGTCCTTGGGCAAGGCACTTCACCCTACTTGCTTCGGGGGGAATGTCCCTGTACTTACTGTAAGTCGCTCTGGATAAGAGCGTCTGCTAAATGACTAAATGTAAATATCACCCATCGCCGTGTTCTCTGCCCATAGGCTTAGCTTGATAGGCGGCGCTATAAAGTCGCACACATGCACGCACACGCGTCCTCGATTACCTTTGTGTTCTGCGCTGCTGCCACCCACCACCATCCCCTTCTCCCCCATGTGGTCTGTCTGTTCTCCCCGTGGGGGATTTAACTCGTTGCTCCCTGCCTCATGTCATGCATGTTGCAGTGAAGGCAGGGAGCGCTTCCCCATGTACATCTATTCCACCAATGTTAAACCATTTGTCATGTGTATGAATAAATGGTGAAATCAATCATGTGAGTGTCTTGACTGAACCTGTAATAGTTAAGCTGCTGCGGCTGAGCTGTCTGCCCTTCTGCAAGGTTTTGACCTCTTCTCTGAACTGCCGTCTCTGGCTGCATCGGATAATCTCTGATTCCGCAGCTACTAAATCATCCAAGGTAAGTGATTTCTTTCCAATTGTTCTTTTGTATTTCTTCATGTGTTGTTCTAATTTTGACTTTTGCTTTTCAGGGTCCTTTTCAGTTTGATGGATTGTTTGTGATAACTCTTTTCTTTCTTCCTTCAGCTTCCACAGAGTTTCCTTTACTTTCAAAATCTAGGCTACTGATCTTTTCAATTTATGCCAATCTGAGTGATAGTTTATCAGTTCGTTCAATGGTTCCATATCTTCTTTGACCTTGATTGTGTTGACTATGACTTTGTTCTTGACTTCCGGATCGTTTGTAAGGCTTTCTTTTTTTCTGTCTGGCTGCTCTGGCCAGTCATTTTCACTGTTCAACAAAAAGTTTGGCCCGTTGATTCAGGTTCCCCCTTGGACCAAGTTCTTTGCCTTCAGGCCTCTGCTGGCTTGATCTGCAGGATTCTCTGTCGTCCTAACATACTTCCATTGTGACGGCTTGGTTGCTTCTCTGATGAGTACAATTCTGTTAGCGACGAAGGTCTTGAAGCGGGCTGTTTCGCTGTCAATGTATCTGATCACCGTAGTGCTATCTGTCCAGAAGATGGATTGTTGCAGTGGGATCTTAAGTTCTTGCTGTAGCATCTTGTCTACCTTCACTGCCACAACCGCTGCGGTCAGCTCAAGTCTTGGGATAGTGATCAACTTGAGTGGGGCTACTCTTGATTTCCCCATAAGGAACGCACAATGTTTCTTGCCTTCTGTATTCTCCAATAACAGATAAGACACAGTGCCATATGCATACTCTGAGGCATCAGAAAAATGGTGCAACTGCGCTGCAGCAGTGCATCCTAAATCCAAAGGCTTCAAACACCTGTTCACTCGAAAATAGGAGAGGTGAGTAACATCTTCAATCTACTTTCTCCAATGTTCAGCATGCTTCTCACCGACGATGGTGCTGATTCCGTGTCCCACTGGACACCGAGGGTCCTTTCAACTGGCAAAGCGTTGTATCTCAGATCCAGGTCTTTCAATTCACTAGCTCTGTGAACCTCTGGGATTGACAGCAACACCTTCCTGCTGTTACTCATCCACTTTGCCAATGTAAAGCCCCCATTGGCACACAAAGTCCGTAGATCTTGAGCTAAAGCCACTGCATCATCTTCTGTTGCTAGGCTCTTCAAGCAGTCATCCACATAGAAGTTATGGAGGACTGTCTGAACGGCTTCTGGGGATGCAATGTCTCTGTGATCTTCAGCTGTTCTTCTTAGCGCATATGAGGCAACACTCGGCGAAGAGGTGGCTCCGAAGAGGTGCACTGTCATCCGGAATTCTTCCACAGGTTCAGTCAACTTGCCGTTTGGCCACCAAAGAAAACGTAGAAGGTCTGCGTCATGTTCTGGCACTTTAACCTGATAAAACATCGACTCGATGTCTGCCATTAACGCCACAGGTTCCTCACGAAATCTTAAGAGGACACCAACCAATGTGTTGGTCATGTCGGGCCCTTGAAGCAACTCACTGTTCAAAGATCGATCCTGGAAGGAGGCGGTGCAGTCAAAAACCACCCGGAGCTTTTTCTTCTTCGGGTGATAAACACCGTGGTGTGGTATGTAGAACACCCTGTTGTCGTCACGGTTCAGCTGGTGTGGTGGAACTTGAATGGCATAGCCCTTTTCAATGATCGTGTGCATGAAGCTCTTGTAGTCCTCAAAGAACTCAGGATTCTTCTGTAGCTTTCTTTGCAGACAGGTTATGTGCTGTTCAGCAACGCACCGGTTGTTAGGCATTTTGACCTTCTCGTTCTTGAGTGGCAATCCAACACAGTAATGCCCCCTCTCGAACGTTGTAGTCTTCTGCACAAACTGCAAAAACTGCTTGTCTTCCTGGGACATGTCTTCTTTGTCGTTGTACTTCCGCTCTGGAAAGTCAGTGTTGTACTGTTCAACTAGAAGTTTCTCAATTTCCATCACGGAGATCCTATTCACTGAAGATGAGGTGACTCACTATCTTCGTCTTTCAGTTCTTTTCTTATGGGTCCGTTCACCACCCAGCCAATGGCGGTCTTGACAGCATATGGCCCTCCATCTTGACTGTTGATAATGTGCCATGGCTCCATTGCTCTCGCACAGTTGGCTCCAATAAGTAGGCCTATGTCAGCTTTTATCTCTGGCAAGCTCACTTCTCTGAGGTAAGGCCACTTCTGGATGTCTGACTGCTTAGGTATGTTTCCAGTGTGCACAGGTATGTTTCTGTGTGTGAACACCTTCGGCAGGTCAATGAAGCTGGTGTCTTCCCATCCGCACACTTCAAGGTCTAAGATAGCTAAACTGTTCATGAGCTTTGGTTCTTCAGGTTTGTCTTGTCCCATGGTGCTGAGAAGTATGCGTGTCGGTTTTCCTTTAACACTCAGTTTTCTTTGCAGGTCTTCCGTACAGAAGGTTGCTGTGCTTCCCGGGTCTAAAAAGGCGTATGTTTCTACACACTTGTTACTCTTCTTTGATTTAATTTTCACCGGTACTATTGACAGCACACATTCAGCTTCTCCGGCACCTGTGAGGCTACAAGACTCTTGGTGGACAGAAACCTGAGCACATGATACTTGGCTTCTATGAGCATCTTCTTTCTTTTCAGACACAGCAGAACCTTCTTTGATTATGTGCAGAATGTCCGGATGTTTCAACTTACATTCTTTACATTCAGTTCTTCCTTTGCAGAATTTGCTGAGATGTCCAGGCATTAAGCATCCGAAACACAATCCCTTTGACTTCAAGAAGTCCACTCGTTCTTTGTGTGGTTGAGCTTTGATTTTACTGCATGCAGCAAGAGTGTGAGGCTGCTGGCAGTACAGACACGGCTTATCGAAGGCGCTTGTGGTTTTGCTTGAGATCGCTGGCTTACCATGCGTTTCTTGAGGCCCTTTGCTTTCTGCTGAAACATTGGTGGCGAAGCTGCTTCCACGTATTTCTTTCTTTGGGGGATACCTCTCTTTCTGTCCTGTTTTTCCACTTGTAGATGGGCGGCTGTCTGGTATATTACCAAAGAGGGGATCTGATGCTATTCTAGCTTGACGGTCAATGTATTTCACCAAGTCAGCAAACTTCGCTCTTCTGCCACTTCGCTCTTTGATATCGAAAGCTCCAGCCCGCCAACGTTCTCTCATTTTGTATGGCAGTTTGGACACCATTGTCAGTAGATTGGTAGGGTTGTCCATCTCGTCTAAGTATTCAATGTCCATCATGGTGTTGAGACATCCAATTAAGAACATTGCATAAGCACTCAATGCCTTTCCATCCTCAGACTTCACTCCATTTTAGTGCTTTATCAATATACGCGCTGGCAATCCGTAGTTCGTCCCCGTAGTGCTTATGAAGTAACCGCTTTGCTTCAAGATAGCCTTTGCTTTGTGTCATATGAGTGCAGCTGCGGACAAGCTCTTGGGGTTCACCGGCTGTATACTGTTCCAAGAAGTACAATTTATCCTGCTCATTGTCAGTCTTCTGGTCTATCGCATGTTCGAACGCTCTGATGAAAGATTTGAACTGTAGCGCATCGCCCTTGAACACAGGAATTTCCTTTGTTGGTAGCTGAGACAGCTGCTGTTGTTTTACAAGTAGCTCTGTGATTACATTCTGCCTTTGCATGACCTTTAGTATGTCATCATCTCTGTCCACTTGAGTGTTAGGCCGATGACTTGTGGCTGACTGAGACAGTGGTGGTTGAGAGTGCAGCATTGATTGTTGAATGCGAACGTTTGCGTTAGTTTGTTGCGGTATCCTTATGCTAACTGTTTCCTTCTTCACATTCCCAAAATGCGTATGGTAACTGTAACTATCTTCAGATCTTTCATATTCTTTAAGCACCTTTAATTTTGCTTGACTTTCAGCTAACGCCGTTTTCATCTCTAATTCTTCTTTTTCAGCTTGGATTCTAGCGGATTCAAATTCAAGCTCTTGCTTTCTCTTCAGTGCTGCAGCACGCTCTAGCAGAGCTGCATGTTGTGCTTCCTGCCTAACCAGTGTTGACAAAACACGTGATGCGGCTGTTGCATGACTTACTTGTGTTCCACATAGGCTACCACGTTTTGCATTTCTATCTCCTGCCTGGGAAATACTGTCATTTGGTCTAACAGCTTCTTGCAGACTATCCATCCGATCAAATTCTTTTTGCTGTACATTTTCAATTGGCAGCATTGATGTTGATTCATGCACAGCTGCTATCCATCTTTTAGTTTCTTTCATAAATTCTCTGATTGGTGCCATTTTAATTTCAAACCAATTATCCTGGTCAAACGTTCGTTCATCCTCACTTAAAAGATTTGCAACTTCACTGTTGAGACTTCTGAACTCTCCTACCAACTCTGCAAAATCTTTTTCCATTGCATCTTGCACATTTTGGACGTTTCTAGCATCACGCATTAATATCTCAAACTCCCTTATTGTGTTTGTCAGAATACCTAATTTTCGTCTCCTCAATGCAATGTATTTCTGCAACTTGTCTTCTAATGCCTTCTCAGTTAGCTTACGTGATCTTCCCTGCGCCATCATATCCTCCTCACCTCTCTGTTCTTCCCCATCAGCCATCGTACACGTTGCCGAATTAATGCTCAAGCTGTATGCCACAGTTCAAAAGCTCTTTCTTACACGGAACCTTTCTTAATAAACGAATGCAAAACAGCTTCTTAAAAATTGCTAAAAACTCCGCATTGACTGAATATAGGTTTGCTATCAGCGTAGGTTCTTGCTAGGGGTGAATCACGTTGCTATTTCCAGCATGGAGCAGTTACAGTTTTAACTTTAGTTTTTCTCCAATCTCACTAATTATCTTCATTCATCAGTATATCTTCGTGTCTTTTTAATACTCAAAGATAAAAAGGAGTTTTCGATACCCGTTCTCGTAGAATACTTCAATGGATTACCGGTTCCAACGTTAGCTTCCAGTCCTTTTTACTCCAGCGGCAGGCTAGCTGCGTTCTTCTCCTTGTTAAGGCAATCCAGTTAAACTTGGCTAAGCTAGTTTTTTTGACTAATGTAGTGGCACTCCGTCTGTTCTGTTAGCCTGGTCCTAACCAGACTCTCGTACATTTCATTTGTACAGAGTCTGGCCTCGCTCCATTGACAAGCGTTGACTTCCTTGTAGGCGGGTACTCTGTTGAAGTTTAAAACTATTGGATCTGCCCAGAGCCACTCTGATCTGCCATAACCAATCGCTAGCGTTCGCCTTAGCCAATTCCTGCACCACTACTGTAACAGAGCTAGCTGCCGTAGCTGGAAAATCAAACTTTTCCCGAACCCTGTGGGGAGGAGGGCCACAACATCATGGCCACCAACAAAACTCAGCAAAACTTGTTCTTGCTCCGGCTTTAGCTGTTGGATATTCGGCAGCGTTGCCACAACGGACCGAATGGCTTTCCTCGCATCTTTCTCCGCCGCCATTACGGAACTACAACACAAACTAGCACACGACACCAACGTCATCGTTCTCAGCCACTCCCTCTGTTCGCTTATTGGACAGGTAGAAAATCAACCTGCAGAATCTGACTTACGGACCTCATGGCCAGACCTATGTACAGAAGCAAATAAATTTGAGCGGAAGTACGTAGGACGGCAGAGCCAGGCTACTGTTCTGTGTCTTCTGTACCACAATTTTGAGTTCAGTCTTAGAAACTATTAATTGACACGCGAGTGAGACAAGTAAATCTTCCACAAAAAATGTTTACTAGAAAACGTAAAGTTACAAGTTCACACGGTCAAAAAAAACGATGTCGCTTCCAACATCTCTGAGCTCAAATCTAAACTAAAAGTCCAACACGCAGGTATTATACTGACGTAACGTCATCTGATGGAAGCTTACATTCTGACAAGTTATTCAGCTTTGAAAATCCAATACTAAATGATATAGTTTAACCTAAACATTCTTTCAAATCATAATGAAATTATTTATCTTCAGTTACCTTTTTAAACTAAATTATTATAACACATGAAATAATGAATTTGGCTCTTACAACCCCCTCACCTCCCCCCACCCCCAGGAGCGCAAATCGTAGTCCTGCCCCCGGGGCGCCCCCCCAAACGCAGCACGGAGATCTGACGTGGCGCTGCTGGCGCCCTCTGCTGGTTGAGCGGGAGGGTTAATTAATGGATGCACTTGGGAAAATGCCGCCCCCCTCTTCATGCCGCCCTAGGCGGCTGCCTATGTCGCCTGTAGGAAGGACCGGCCCTGACTGAAATCCCTTGCATGGCTGTTGTAACCGAACTATTTTCCACAAGTCTTTGCGTTTTTTGACATGCCGCACTGCATGCTGGGTACCCAAGAGCGCTGACGCTGATTATCTAGCTGTGCTCCGACTGCGTGATATGACGAGATGCTAGTGACGCGCTAAGGTCTCCGAGTCTCCTGCATTAACAAATTCTGCCCGATTAGCAAGCTATTTTTACAAATGTTTTGTTAGCGATTGAATGGTAATGCAAGCTAGCTAAAAACAATGTTAGTTAGCTTGGCTAAACTGGTTTTCATAGCAACAGAAATCAACAAATCAGACCAGTCAAACTTTATTCAGAAAGGGGGGGATGGCGGGAACATTAAAAGCGTAGGGTACAGTAAAAGTGAAATGGAACGCGTCTTTCTGCCTTGAGGCTGCGTGCGCATCATCATCAAGACCCCATCTATATGTAAAGATAACATCCAAGCTAACTGTGAAGTCCGTATGCGTTACACGCTAGTTTGCCCTTAGATGACTACGTACTCCGGTAAGAGAGTAGCCACAACCTTCAGCGGGGTGTTCCATCAACGTCGATTAAGGAAAAGCGAGACTTATTTCGCCAAGTCTCACTTACTTTAGCGAGAGTTCCGTTCCATTAAGGTGGCTTATTTTAGTTCTAGCTACGTAACCAAGGTAACTTATACTTCGGAACTAGCCTGATCCGTGTCAGGCTAAAAGTCAAGCTAAACTAAAATGTGTTGCAAATGATTTCAAACAGGCGGAAACAGAATCTCAAAAGACAGTTCCGTCGAGTAAATTCCTGCGCGCAAACCACTTTAATCCGTGTTCGGAAACGTAAATTGTAAATTCAGACTTTTTGAAGTGTAGACATTAATGATTTAGCTACATGTTTACTTCATCTCCAAAAAATATATTAATTTAAATAAACAAGTTAAGAAATAATGTCACTTTAACTGTTTTCAAAAGCCATTGGTTAATTGACATAAAATAAGGATTTAGAAACTAAGCAGAGCGTCTAGACAAGTTACAATGAATTATGGCGTATCCGTTCTTTGACAACCCTGTGGTGGATGAAGGTGCTCAGATTATACAAATGGCGTTTATCCCACCAGCCCCAAGGGTCTTCAGAGACAGAAGTAATGCTTCCCTGACCAGTATCTGTGGAAGAAGTATAGGTTCAGAAGGCCCAGCATAGTTTATCTAGATACATTTAATTGTCATTCTTAAAAAAAAAAAAACATAAATATATATATATGAAATAACACTTTAGCAACTCTTAAGGATGGCAATGAACACATAAGAGCAGCCTACCATCCTTTGTAGAAAGTAATAGAGAGTAGACTATAATAGTAGAAAGGAGGGTAGTAGACTGCAGTCTATGTAGGTAGGCCTAGACTATGTAGTCTGCTGGAATCACACACAAGGAAGCAAATCCACTGTAGCCAAGCCTTGACACTGTCTGCATCTGTCTGCATCTGTCTATGTCTTTGCATGTGGGACATTCTTGAACAGGCAACTATGCCAGGAAATATGAAGGGTATACCTTGCTCCAAAGCAGTACCTGAATATTATCATCAGTTTTTCAGGTCATCTTGAAACACAAAGAATCAAGGAGACTTTTTATTCAATTGTATAAAGTATTTTCATTGTTTAAAGTAGCCTATATGTTGACAAGCCTCTATATTACCTCTGCTCTGGCTTCCCCAATATTATAGGTGCAATATACTGTCCCCATGGGTGTATCCAGGCCCATTGTAAGACTCAGGGGGTGACTGCCTGGTGCCCCCATGGTTGAAAGTGTTTCTAAAATGCCCTCTAGAGTGGCAAAAATTAGACCACGTGCCCTACTGTCTGCCATTCACATTGTGATATATGCTTGAGTGCACAGGATGCCCCATGCAATAAATGACAGTGTGCCCTCTATACATGTAAAAACATGTCTTTATGAGTTCCTTTATAGTATAGAAAATGTGTTGCAGTACCCTATAAGGTGCCCTTACAATGGCATAAATCAGCGGTCCCCAACCTTTTTTGCGCCACAGACTGGTTTCATGTAAGACATATTTTCACGGACCGGCAGGGACGGACTGGGAGGAAAGATAGGCCATGGACTTTGATCCAAACTGGCCCACCAGAACCGGTCCCCGTATAGGCCTACGCCGCCACAGCTGCCCTGCTAATGCATGCACATTCTGGGTTTGATGTGATCCTAGATAGCGACTTTCACATCTAATGCGAGCGCGCAGAGCGCGTGAGAATTTTTTTTGCTGATTTGAGCGAAAGATAGTTTTTGGAGCTTTATGTAACATAAACATAGCCGTTTTTCAATTGGTAGAACCTTGTCTAATGAATGTGATGTATTTTTGTCTCTTAATCTTTCAGCCCCATCTTTACGTTTCTTAGCCTGGTTTTCCATCGTTATATTGTTGCTAGCTAGCTTTCGATCTGTCAGTCCCACTTTTGTGTGTAAACGAGACGACAGTGACACCCGAAGTGCGTTCCTTATATCCAGTTTATTCCGTGATTTTGTTTGATTGCTGTCATGGCAGAAAATCCAGTTTCACAAAGTATGTTGGAAATGGAAGCAGGGTTTTCAGTGCTTTTGTTGCGATCTCAGGATATTCAGCCTGCATCCAAAACACCGGCAGAGTTGTCTCAAACAGGCTTCATTGAGTGGTAACTATCACGTGTCATGTGTCAAGAGGAAGAGACGCGCGTGATAGTTACCGCTCAATGAAGCCCACAAACTTGCTAAAAAATGAGTAAACACACGTCTTTGCAGAGCTTTTTTGCTCAGGGGAAAAGGCCCGCAGAGAACGAGAGAATCCGGTAATTTTTTCAGAATAAAACGTCTTTCAGACTCTGATAATCAATTAAAAGGAAATAATGTTATTATTGTTTTTTCTGTGCGGCCCGGTACCAAATGACCCACGGACCGGTGGTTGGGGAACGCTGGCCTAAATTGTTCCCATGCCCTTACTTCCAATGGAAAAAGGTGCTGTTATGAAGTGCCCTTTATGCTGCCCCTACATGAGTGTCCCAAATGTTGCCCTTTCCAAAGAAGACAATTAGATTCTGTGTCTCCCCTAATGTTCCCAGTAGGGCATGCTTTCCCAAAGTGAGGCTGTGACAACACTTGGCACAGCCACAGTCTGTCACTGTCCAAGCCCCCTCTGGATCTGTGGAGGCAGACTATGTTAATTGGAAATACTCGTAATATAATAATGATAGTCATGCTGAGCAATTTTAAATGACTGTTCTGCCAAACAAAGTGTGCAGTTTGGGTCACCTTCTGATCTAAAAAGTCAGTGATGGATCTGTGCAATACTAGTCATTTCAGTGAATCCCCATTTAAGTCATGGTTATCTTTCCCTTGTATCTTAAAGCTCAGCATTTAGCCTATCAGTTAATAAATGTGTGTGGCAAAGTTATTTTGAAGTAATTTTTTATTTTGTTCAAGATGTGAAGACAAAAACATTATTAGCCCACATCAAGTGCAATTAACTATGGCTTTCTTCAGTGTTTTGAATTTTATCCTACAATTTTCAATTGCTGCCATGTTCTTTTTTGGGCTATTATTCTCAATCTCCTGTTGAGAATATCGGCCATAGGCTAGCCTACTGTCAGAACGGTTTCAGACAGCTCATCAAATTACGCTAATTATCAGTAGGCCTAAATGCATATATATATGTTAAGTAGATTTGGTAGGTCTACAATTTTAACAGTCGTAATGGTTTGACAAGTTGTCTCCCTTGCCATGTTAATTGCGGCAACATTGCCCTTATTGGGGACAACTAAAAAATGGAGGAGAAACTGATCGTTTGTGTGGCTGCTTACCCAGTACTGTATGACACGTCTCTGTATTCGTACAGAGATGTTAATATAAAAACTGATGCATGGCGCAAGGTTGCCGAAATTGTCGGTGCTCCTGGTGGGTATTTTGTACTTTCAAATTCAGTCTAGTCACATTACGTAACTTCGTTCTGTGGTAACTAGAGCTAGCTAGTTAGCCTGGCTGGGACTCCCTAGTTGTATCGACAGATTAGCAGACGATTCGACTAATATAATACAACGTGTTTACACATGTCAACGTGTATGTCTATTAAACAGTTTTCAAATAATGTTTTTCTAGCTGAGGATTGCACAAAAAAAAGGAAAAATTTAAGAGACAGCTACAAGAGAGAGAAAAACAAGGAGAAAGAGTTGGGCAGGAGTGGAGCAGGCCTTTCCAATCATAAACAGTGGAAGTATGCTGCTGTGATGGGGTTCCTGGCTCCATTTATGGAGTACAGGGACTCCAGCAGCAACTTCCCGAGGCCTGCCACCACATCCTCAGTCAGCCAGGTCAGTGAGGATAACAGTGAGGATACCAGTGAGCAGACAGCCACACAGCCAGACAGCGAGCCAGGCCAGCCAGGAACACCTGCCAGTGAGGCCAGAGCTTCCCCTGCTAGCCAGCCCCCAGCATCCTCTGGCCGAAAGAGGGTGCGCAAGGAGAGGCTGTCGGCATTTGAGGAGAGGATGATTGGTGCTTTGGAGATGGCACAGGCACCTGCTCCTCTTCCACCACCTCAAACAGAAGACGAGGATGATCTTTTTTTTTAAAGCCTTCTCCCTGCCCTGAAAAGACTGCCACCAGCTAAGCGGTCAGAATTGAAATTTAATATTCACCGCTTGTTTTATGAGGCAGAGCTGCAGGCCACACAGTGAGTGATGTGTAATAAAACAAAAAATTGTCACTGACAGAAATTTGTGTTTCTTTTATTGAATTGGGCTGTTTGGTATTAAGCTACTATTATTTACTATGAATGGTTGGTAGTGAAAATTCATAATGATAAGAAAAACAACATGACCACATAATGATTTAAGCTCATATTTTATGAAAAGAACATTCTGGAACTGTTTCCCTTTTTGTGATTAATGTGGGTGGCTCTTAAAAGAGCCTTTGTTTCTTGATGACATGGGCTATACAACCGATTGCTGCCAGGGCACTGCACCTTCTGCACTGAAATATGCAGTGAATGCATCCCTGACGTGAATTGCTGCATGTGCAGCATTGTTGCTGCCCAGTCGTGGAGCCTCCTGGAGACCTGCTGACCCCTCCTGGCCAGGACTGGCTGCTGGAGATCCCCTGGCACCTCTCCTGGACCTCCGGATGAAGTTGTGGAGGATGCAGGTGGCCTTCACACACGCCTCCGCTTTTGCTGGGTTGACACCAATGACACGCCGATACATTCTCCACTGGCTGGAGAGAATACCAAACGCACACTCGACTGTCAACCTGGCACGGCTGAGGCGGTAGTTGAACATCCTCTTCTCCCTGGCGAGGTTTGTTCCAGGGAAGGGGCGCATTAGGTTGCTCCGCAGAGGAAAGGCCTCATCACCCACGAAGACGTGTGGCAGTGGTCCACGTGGCTCTGCTCCAGGGATGATGCAGTTCTCTGGGAGGTCCAGGGTTCCATCTTTCAGGGCCTCACCAAACGCAGAGTTCCCCAGGGTCCCGCCGTCACTGTTCCGCCCATAGCCACCGATAACGATGACCCGGAACATGTAGTCGGCGTCCACAACTGCTAGGAGGACGATGGAGAATGTCCCCTTATAGTTGTGGTACAGTGACCCCGAGTTGTGAGGGGCCTGGATGACAACGTGCTTGCCATCGATGGAGCCCAGGCAGTTTGGGAAGTTCCACCTCTGAAGGAAGCCCTCGGAAATGGCCCTCCAGTCCTGCTTGGTTGGCACAGGCATGAACTCCTCCACCAGGCAGTCCCAAATGACCTGAGACATAGCCCCAACAATACCTGCCACAGTGCTTGCACCCACACGATAGCTGAAGCTGATTGTCATGAACGAATCCCCCGTGGCAAGGTATCTACAAAGAAATACCATACATACAATTTAATGCATAGAAAATAACTACACTATATTTTAGTCTGAGAACACTGAAATATTAACCGTTTATTATAAAGGCTATTAAAGCTTACCGTAGACAAATAGCGAGGCGTTCAGCTGGCCTGATCGCCTCGCGGAAAGAGGTGTTTAGCCTCTCTATCCGGGGTCCCACTCTGGTCAGCAGGTCATCGAACTCGGCCCGGTTCAGCCTGAAGTACCGTTGGAACAAGTCGTCGTCCAGTCGCAGCTCCTGAACCAGCCGGTGATAAGCTCCGTTGTCTACCCGCAAACGGCGAATGGGATGAACCCAGAAGCGTCGGCGGCGTCTTCTCCGGCAGTAGAGCAGGGCGATGAGAGCAATCCTCTGGACGTTATTCATGATGAATGATAAAATATTGATGGAGAGCACCTGTATTTATACCAATGTATTCCCTCCAAAAATATATAAAGAGCGGGAGGGAATTTAATTCGTTTGTTCTGAATACAGGGTGTGGTTATCTATCAAAATCTAGCTAGGCCTATGCATACAATGATTTACAATGTTACTGGAAATATTGTTTAAGTGCTAGCTAGCTTGCCGAAATTGTAACTATTACAATACATTAATAATACAAATTAGCGTAAACACTATAAATACAACATTACACAACATGGACCATAGACAACTCTGTATTCCAGCCGGCACAAGACCGGTTACATAGAGTGCGGGTGGCATTTAATCTTTCACTCGGCCTAAAAAAAAGGTGTGGAAAAAATAACCTATTGTGTGCAGTAGATAAGATCATGTCAGATCTAGAAAGCGTATCGTATTTTTGCTAAATGTGTGTAAAAGTTGTATTTTGTCTGCACACTTTGCCATGACATTATACGAACTACAGCAGTGATTTCATAGAACTACATTCTACATTAATCTGTCTGACACGCCCCCGAGCGTGGTGCACTGTGGGAAGGCAAGCGATGGCAAGCGATTCGCGTCGCTGCAGTGTGAACGCCCCGTAACAATTTCGCCAAATCTGACCGCAGCTTTGTATAGACCAATTATCACCCTACGTCACACGCATGCTCAACTGCGCATGTCGGCTGCAAAAGACGAACTTCTCCCAGGTATAAAACACTTGGAGTGTCGATCAGGTCATCATATATCTCTGGCCACTGGATTTCAGAGTTTGACATTAACTTTTTGAGGCACTTGTCCTTTGGACAAGTACATTTACGTTTCATTTGTCCATGCACAAAAGTCACTTGACCCCCGATACCTTTAAATAGCCTTACCAAGTGATAGGGCAAAACTAGCCTGGCTAACGGAGGTTACTTTCTCAGGCAAATGACGAATGAAACAGGCTCGGTTAATGAAATCCGAGATGCTGGCTATCTTCAGCAGGCTCGTATCTACAAAAGGCAGTCCTCCCTGACGTTTTTACTGTAGAATGGAGTGAACGGGCAAAACTAGGCTGGCTCGGGCAAAACTAGCCTGGCTAACGAAGGTGTAACGGGGACGAAGTCTCACTCAGATTGCCAGTTTTACACAAATCACAAAAATAATCGGACCAGCTGGCTAAAAGCAGAATTCCCATATCTCTTTAAAGCTGCCCTGCTTGACTTTTTAGGTGTATAATTGACTGTAAAACTGTAAAATTATGAACTATGTGACATGACGTGAAGACATGGCTGCCGCATAGACTAGGGTTAACCCTAGACTGCGGTCTACCGGGCGACATTCTCACTCAAATTTCAAGACTTTCGTAACCCACATCAAAATTCTGATGTGACAGATCAATGGGGAATCGCCTTTTCTCTTAAAGGCTGTCCTCCTCGACCTTTTTGGTCTTTTTAAATCGAACTATTTGTATAATCCGTGTACTTCTCTAGCCATTATAAAGACTATCCTTTCCCGGTTTTCTGCAGCCACATTGCGCGCGCATCTCGAATGTTTACAAACAAATAATTGGTCTATACCATATGTACTGTTATGGCTATTTGAGTTAAATAACTCGCTAAATAAATTAAATGTCTTGTTAAATGTCAAATCCAACTATAAAAGAGAGAGTTCCATTCCATTATTTTTAAACCTAGAGGTTTAAAAGGCTACCTTTGCCTAAACTGAACCAACTCAGAGAACTGAGTTTCAACATCCATTTACACATTTAGTCTATTTTTTACTCTATGTCTGCACCTCTCTGTCACCAACTGTCTGTGGAGTGGTGGGTGGGGACTTCACAGGGTGTCTACAGGTATAAACAAGTTAAATGTAAGACTTTTAAGACCTTTTAATACCACTTCCAAATGAAATTAAAGACCAAACTTGCGATGGAAATACAAATCAAAAGTGGAAATATACAGTAATATTTCCAAGTAAACACTGATGTATGTTCAATATGAACAGTATGATAAAATGACAATAATCGGTTGAGTTTAAGAACATTAACTAAATGTGTGTAATGCAGAAGGATAACACAAAAATTTAATTACTGTCATAAATTATATTTATTATTACACTATGGTGAAAATGGTGGAGCAGAAACTAGCAATTCCATGAATCCCATGGAAACAAAGGCAAATGTGTGAGATGTACTGATGTGGAGCACAAATCATCCAAGAAGCAGTAATTCTAATTCACTCTAGTAAAAAGAGTGTTTTTTATTCAGATGAATAATCATTGGATTCAGGTCAAAAGTCTATCACTTGAACTGGTTTCATCACTTAAGACACTCAAAGTCAACAGCTTGGCATGCTGGGACATGGAAAGGATTAAACATTTAGACTTTCATCAAGGTAACATTTTTTGGTTTGTCCTTTTTCATCAATGTCCTCAAAAAAGCAGGCTGCAGAGCCAGTAGACACAGTAGTCTGTGGGGTGAGTGTCTGTCTCTGGAGGGCGTGCAGGCAGGGCGTGCAGGCCAGCTGGATGAAGCTGTCTTGGGGTCAGGGCTGAAGAGAAGCTGTCCAGCTAGAGAGGGGAAGTCCAGTAAGGGTTCCGTGTTGCGGGTGACTGTCTGTATCTGGAGGGCTGGCGGGTAGGTGCGGGCAGGCAGGGGCAGGCCAGCTGGATGAAGTCGTCTTGGGGTCAGGGCTGATGAGACACTGTCCAGCTAGAGAGGGGAGTGAAGAGTGAAGCTGCGGAGTAAAGACGCAACACGGCCAACACTCATTGAAACATGAAGGTGGAGTCTTGAAATAAAAACGTACAATAACACTGTTTTCAACAGATTGACTAGATATAATTTGAAATGATTACATTAGTTGTTTCCACTTCTGTTGTCGAAGCAAACAGGATCGACTTAGGTGGGTAACGTTAGCACTACATCTTAGCAAACAAACTATCGTGATTCAACTCAGCTTCAGCTAACTGAAGCTGAGTTGAATCACGATAGTTTGTCTCTAGCTATCTTGCTGAAAAATAGATCTGGACAAACATGCATCTTGAATTGTAGATTTACATGACAACACAGGTTATTTATTTGAATGAAACAGTCAGGAACATGAAATAACGTTAGCCCCATTGCCAGTAAACTAAATCATCACACATTCTACCAATGCTAGATACAGGCAGGATACGTTAGCATTGCTAATAAATGTTAGCGACAACATCATACTACAGCTTGTGGCTGTGATGAACATAAAGTCGGAACAGCACTGTTGTGGCTTCATGCTCTATGTATAATTACTGTTATAGTTAGCTATATACTATTCGTGGGCTATCTAAATCACTGTTAGATACAAATGCACGGAGACGAGGATGCAGCACAAGTTAGATCTCTTTACTGGCAGACGAATCTCTCAACTGCCAGGCATGAACAAACTATCACAGAACTCCGTAGTAGTGACAGTCAAACACAATCGAGCACCGAGTGCTCGATCCAATATACCACAAGCACCTCTTTTCAGCAACAGCTTCATAGCAAATCCTGCTTTACATTGTACCAGGTTTTCAAAACTGTCCTTGGTCAAATGGTTCGAGCAAATGTGTAATTGAGGGTCAAACTGCACAGGAATCTTCTCATAGACAAACATCACAGCCTGGCGAGTGTTTGGTTCCTTGGGAAGACTCTGAAAAGTGTCAGCATTCCCTGTACAGGGTGGAACACTGCATTTACGACCGTAGTCCATTTTCAATATCTTTGAAAAACGTTCTTCTTGTAATTCCGTGGAAGTACACAGAGCAGCGCGTAGCAAATTTTCGGGCGTGACAAAGGTACAGACCAGAGCCAAAAAAGGTGGATTTTTCAAAACCTACCGTTTTAAAGCTACATTTTTTAATTGTGAGATTTGCATAGGAAAGAGGTGTCAATGGACTTTGGGGTTCACTGTGTAGAATTACCGAATGTGAATAATCAGCGGGAGTTATTTCTAAAGACTGGTTTATTCAAGTAACTCATCAATATACGAGAGCATCAACCGGCTACAGACCCTCCAGGAATTCGCGATGTTGCGATCGCACCAATTCACGCAAATTCAAAGATTCCCTGCGAATTCAGCGCGACGTTGCAATTTTAACCAATCACCGCAATTTTCCCGCAACTTTGACCAATCATCGTGTCTCCCACAACTCTCTCCAGTACGGGTTACATCCAGTTGCCTGAACGCGTTTCTGGTGTCTGTGAACTCTTTCACTCTTTTTAATTTCGTTCAATAAGGTGCCAGATTTCTAGAGACTTCCAGGCGAAAAACACACCGTTAAAAGTCCTGTATCCAGGGTTGCTCAACCAGTCAATTGCTGCGTGTGCTTTCTTCTACTGTCTATGCCTGGCAAGCGTGAGAGCGCCGAGTTGCGTAGAGGCCGAGAGCGGTATTGCAGACAGATAGAGATTTCAATCTTTTTTGTAAAAAAAAAAGGGAGATTCCTCCCTTCAATGCATGCGAATGTAAATCCTGGTTGGATAAGGATTAAAAATGGGATATGATGAAAATGTGCATGTTGGTAAGGTTATTTAGGGGACCATTTCTCAATGGTTTTATTCTTTGATGAATGTTTGTTAATTACTTAATTTTCAACCAATCGGTCTTTGTCAGTCACGTGGGTTTGTTGTGTGTGACGTCACCGCACCGCCATTTTCCAGGTACAGCTAAAGGCCGATTTATACTACTGCGTTTTTACGGACACGGAGACAGGGAACGCCCTCTCCGTGTCCCTCGGAGAGCTCTACGTGCACCTCCTGATTTTCCTACCTATCCGTCTGTCCGTCCGTCATTTTACGGATACCCCTTGGCTGTGATTGGTCCGTATTAAGAACCGCTTGCGTCAGGTGCGGGGGCGGGGTTGCCGTGACCAACAAGACGAACAGAATCCTTTGACCGCCATTGCTGTACGTTTTTATAATTCATATTTCAGCTAAACAGTACATGTAAATCAGCATCTGAATTAAAATGTGACGAGAAATGGGCAGTGTAGTTGCTGAAAATGTGCTTATTTTATTGATGAAATGGCTCATTTGTAAATTTGCTCCGACTTTTCGATGACCTAGCTAGCATCGCAGTGCAGCGCCACCTACTCTTCTGGCAGTGAAGTGTTTTCAGCACCCAGAGCCTTCGGAGTAGTATAAATGCAACCTATCCGTCCGACTCCGTCCGTGCGTCTGTCCGTAACGGATACGCAGAAGTATAATTCGGCCTTAACCTGCAGTCGATGAGAACGGATGAGAATTTACTCAAGATAATATGCCAATAAATCGCAAAAATGGAGAAGCACAAGAAAACGGAGAAAAGCCCATACTGCGACAAACTCAACCAAAATGCCAGGGACCGTTATATCGAAAAATTGGCATCGATTCAAGACACAGATCCATACAAGCTGACTGCAGTAAGTTGGAGTGCTGACACCGCATTGCTACCTATATCCTCATACCTGGATATAAAAATACTATGGGTGCTTCAACTGTTTAGTTTTAATCTGTCTGCACTTAAATGTCAGTACATGCACAAATATATACATTGCACTAACATTTACTTGTACAATTTAATATGTTCTGTTAAGGTGAATCACTGATTTGCACTATTTTTGTCAGTTTGCACTATTGTTATTGTCAATATGACTTCTTGCACTATTGTTATTGTCAAAATATGACTTCTAATAAACCTTAAGTATTAAGACTTACCCATGTGTTTGTTTCCATACTTAATTTAGCTGTCAAAGTAAATAACAAGAAAACCATAAACCACACATTTCTGATTTTTTTTTCATACATGCTTTATTGTTTATGCAAGGCTGGTCCAGCAGGATAAAGCATCATCACAATATTAATTCTTACAATAGTTGAAAGGAGTAGAAACAAAGTTGCATAAATTGAAATTGAGTTTCACTTTGTACGTCAGACACATCACCACAGAACACGTACATTTTGTTCAGTTTATGGAGCTCTCTCTACACTACGCTCTCTCTGTTCTACACAGTTGGACATTGGTTTGTCAGCGCGCAACATACAGTGACAATCTTAACAAAAAATGTGATATCCTCACCTTCACATGGGAGGACCATGCTGATGGATATGGTTCCTGTTAAAATGTTATACTTTTGACAAACATTTCCGATCACTCTTTCAACATGGATTCTTAGGTGAGCGATTTTTCTTGTCTCCACATCTCTTGCAGCTAGCTGACAGTAACTCTTTGTAAAAGATGGGAGTTTGACCTCTGCACACAACATGCCAACACTTTCCTTTATATCGAAACCTCTATCAACCTCTATTAAGATAATGTCCCCCGGCAACAATTTTTTTTGAAAACCACTGTTTTCTGTAATGTGTTTGTCACTTGAACGGCCACCCCACCCTTTTGATATGAAACAAATAGATCCCTTGGGTGTAATACCTATCAAATACTTCATAGTGTGCTTGTAGCTGGAAAACATTTGAGCATGGGCTTTCAGATTCGATGGTTTCTCTGTGAAAATCTCAAAACAGTCAATGATCACTGCTACTCTGTGTCCAAAGGACTCCACAAACTGGTGAGGCATACTTTTGTGCAAAGTGTCTCTGTCTGGCCATGCAATGGAACGGCTAAAGTTTGCATACAGAAATGACACAATATCATTAAATGTTCTGTATACTGTTATATATATATGTTGTGCAGGCAGATCCAGTCTGAGGCGCATGAAGGTTAAAAGAACCATTTGAAACGGACTGAGAACCTTCTTCTTTTGGTCTGGCATGAGGCAGTATGAAATTCCAGGGTCTAACATTAAACACCAATGCTACACTTTACTATTCGTCAAAAGCCCTCCACAAAAGACCGATATACAATAACTTCGAGAACAAGTGAGTGAGTGGCAAGAGATTCGAGGTTGATTTCACTTTTATCGGTAAACGTGGATGCGGAGCTCTACGTTTCCCATTATCAACCTTTACTGAAAGCACTAACATACTTTTTCATAGCTTCAACATGTAACCATTATGGCTGAAGTCAGAAGGAGCTTGGGGGCGGGGGGGGGGGGGGCGCGGCATAAATCTATCAGACATCCTGTACTCATCAAGTTCTGTTTGTGTCTCCTCCTCAGTGTTTTGCTCTCCACCTCCTTCAGCCTCTTGTGTCTCCTCCTCAGTGTTTTGCTCTCCACCTCCTTCAGCCTCTTGTGTCTCCTCCTCAGTGTTTTGCTCACTGCCTCCTTCAGCCTCTTGTGTCTCCTCCTCAGTGTTTTGCTCACTGCCTCCTTCAGCCTCTGGTGTCTCCTTCTCAGTGTTCTGCTCTCCACCTCCTTCAGCTGGCTCAGTGTGTTGTCTTTGCTCCCTTGCCCTTCGCCTTTCAGAGTGTGCTGTGTTGGTGAGAGTAATTTCTGTGTGACCCGGATGGAGGGAGGGTGCCCAGTCTGGGTCAGTCTCCATCATCTCATATGCTGGTTGACCTGCAATAACATGAAAACGGTTTTAGTTTCATTACATGGGACCAGAAGTGTTACTATTAATTAGAAATTATACTAAAGTAAGAGTACATATATGTTACAGCCCTTTATAAGACGATTGCATGACATAATAAAAGACTTGAACTTGAACATAATCAACCATGCATTGTTTTGATTTATCTCCTGTGCCACATAGCCTAATTCGTCCAAAACGACACGTGGATGTAACGTTAGATACTTCACATTTGTCAACATCAGTTAAATATCTTACCTTTGTGAAAATGCCGACCGCAGATATACATAGAACGCGATATGTTGGCAAAGGTGATGTTTTTGCGCTGGACCGCTGCAACCCAGGCGATCCGACGCCTCTTTGTTATGTCCGCTACATGCTGTCCCTGTACTTTCTTCGATGTGGGAAAGGAAAAAAACCTATCCCCGATGTTCAACCTGGTCAGTATTCTTACTCTTCTGTAACATATTGCTTTAAACATGTAAGTCATAACACATTTCTATTCCAATATCACATACTGAATATTCAATAGCACATATGGCATTTTATTCCATTTTTTTTAAATTTTTATCTCATACCACTTGCAACAAAGCACTTCTAATGCTGATATTGTAGAATACTACACATATTCCCCATATCTGTCTGGCGGTTTCGCCGCTCTGCCACTGCTTCTCTGAGTCTGTGGAAACAAGGGTGCAATGAGACTGGGAGTGACTTGACCTTGATCTCCGTGGGTAGGTGTGTCAGTCTGTGTGTCATTCTCCTTGTTTGGGTGTGTGTTGTGTGTGTTGTTCATGTTGAGGAGTCTGTGGAGCTCCCAGGATGGGTCTGAGGTGGTGCCTGTATTTCCGCAACTGTCCATGCTCGGTCTGTATGATGTATGACCGTGGAGTATAGCACTTCTGCACCACTGTAGCAGATTTTGTCCATCCCCTCTCGTTGTCCAGCTTTACTGAAACAAGGGTTCCAGGCTGAAGTTCCAGTAACGGTCTGGCCTTGTACCTGGAGTTGTAGGTGCGACTGTTGCGCAGCTTAGCGCGACCATCAGTCTGCTGCACTTTCTGAAGATCTGGCCATGCAGGCTGCAAGTTTGCCTCCAAGGTAGGGAGTGTGCTGCGAATCTGTCTTCCCAGCATCAGCTGTGCGGGGCTTGCTCCTGTTGCCTGCAGTGGAGGGGCTCTGTAGGATAACAAAGCTAAGGCTGGGTCAGCTTGTCCAAGGATCTGCTTGGCTGTCTGCACAGCCCTTTCTGCTTCCCCATTGGCCTGTGCATAGTGAGGGCTTGAGGTTGTGTGCCTGAAATCAAACATTTAGGCAAATTCTGCAAAAACAGTCCCTGTGAATTGGGGCCCATTGTCAGTAATCAGTTCATTTGGGCAGCCCCACCTGGCAATAATGTTCTTAAGGCTGGCAATGGTTGTAACGGCAGACATGTTAGTAAGGTGAGCAATTTCAATGTACCTTGAAAAGTAATCAACCACTACAAGAAAGTTCTCCTTTTTCCACTGGCAAATGTCTGCTGCCACCTTCTCCCATGGGCGGCTCGGGATTGGCATGCAGATGAGAGGCTCTCCCCTCTGAGTAGGTTTGATCTCCTGACATACACGGCAGGTGCTGATGGTCACGGTGTGCATAGAAGGATTTTACCTTTAGCGGTAAAGCGTTTCACTAGCTGGAGCTCTTCATCCTGGAGGGTGTGCTGTTTGACCATGTC
Organism: Thaleichthys pacificus; assembly: GCA_023658055.1. Classification (NCBI taxonomy): domain Eukaryota; kingdom Metazoa; phylum Chordata; class Actinopteri; order Osmeriformes; family Osmeridae; genus Thaleichthys; species Thaleichthys pacificus. The sequence goes on along the minus strand of CM042863.1, from coordinate 605,073 downwards.
AAGCTTGCTGGGAGAGATAGGCCATGACTCTCGAACAGCCTCTTCGTACATCTCCAGTAGGGCTGCACGATTAATCGAATTTTAATCACGATCACGATTTTGGCTTCCCACAATCAAATTTGCGTGATCGAGCGATATGTAAAATATTATTATTATATATATTAGTATTTTTTGGCAAAGCTAGCGCTCCGTAAACCATAGGTGCGTTCAACATCGGCTGCATGAAACGACCAGCGTGGAGTTACTGCTTGCAGTTGGTGAGGAGTTATAAACGGCTGCGTAAAGTCGGACATTCCTGCTTCTCGTGGTTTGCTGCTTTGACGTCGGTCATGGCCGATCAAGTGCTGTTTCCTTACTTTATCACTGACGAACTGCATGGTATAACTAGAGAGGGTACAATTTCTGGGGAAATTGTAGGGTGTGCTTGCTTGCATCGGTTGCAGATGGGTCCGTTTATTAACTGTAATTTTTACAACTGATATTTCTGTATATTTTATATAAAAATGCCTACTTAGTTATTTATGAAGATTGCATAGATTTAAAAGCATAGCCTACATTTGTTGCTGCTCATGTACAATTCAAAATACAAAAAGTGAAGTGTAGCATGTCCCTGTACTTACTGTAAAGGCCGATATATGCTTCTGCGTTTTTCGAAAAACGGACACATGGAAACGCCCTCGTCTCCGTGGAACGCCCTCTACGAGCTCTCCGTCAGCCCTCGGAGCCCCGGAGAGCTCGACGTGCACCTCCTGAATTTTCTAACTATCCGTTGTAAAGGCCGAAATATGCTTCTGCGTCTCCGTTTACGGATGGGCGGGCGCACGGATACGCACGGATACGGACGGATAGACTTCGTTTATGGTTCTCCGTAGGCTGTGGGTGCTGAAAACAATTCACCGCCAGAAGAGTAGGTGGCGCAACGTTTTTTTGTAAGTCGTCGTGGAGTGTTTATTTACCTAGGTTATCGAGAAGTCGGAGCAAATTTACAAATTAGCCGTTTCATCAATAAAATACGCACATTTTCAGCAACTACACTGCCCATTTCTCGTCACATTTTTATTCAGATGCTGATTTACATGTACTGTTTAGCTGAAATATGAATTGTAAAAACTTACAGCAATGGCGGTCAAAGGATTCTGTTTAAAACTTGGAATTTGAGTGACACCACGGCATGTTTTGACGTTAGCCTCAGTAAGACTCAGCTCACCCACTGGCAGTGTGTAGTACTGTCTTCAATGCCACAGCTAAACTTTATGTCAAAAGAAACGTTCTCATTTCCGGCGCTTTCAAACAATCAGTGAAATGTGGAGCAACAGCAGCTAGCTTGCCTCTAGCAAATTTATTTTGAATTAGCCATTTCCCCCTACATTAATGTCAAACTTATTTACGTTTTGGGGGGCATATTTTCAGTTAGCAGACGGTACTGTTTGAATCACGATTCCATACTGCCAGTGACAACGTTGTTACAGTAGCTTGTTTCAAAGGGGGTTTGCAGCCGTTTCAAAGGGTGTTCTTAATGAAATATGCAATATGAGTAGGCTAAATGCTTGAAAATATCACTAGAAGGGAAAAACTTAAGAGGACGGACCCACCTGCAACCGACGCAAGCAAGCACACCCTACAATTTCCCCAGAAATTGTACCCTCTCTAGTTCCCCATTGAAGTTCCACAAAAATCTTGGGTTTGCATTTTCGATGCGTTTTGAGGTGAATCTTCAGGGTAAGACAGAGGGGGAGGCACTTCAAGTGACACTTGCGCTTATTCTAGTTGAGAGGGCTAGCTTTTAGCCTCGTTTCGTTTGGATAATTGCTGCTTGTAAAAACGATTGTTGCAGTGTATTTTTTTTTTTTTTTACATTTCTCACCCATGCAGTGCACGTTCTGAAATTAAAATAAACATTGCCCTATTTACTGTAAACATTGGGGGTCATGGCCTTGGTCAACAGCATTTTACCCGTTCGCTACTTTACAAGTGGCTCTGGAACCAATCATCACTCCTAATGCCTAAACCTCACAGCCAATCAGGGGCAGGGAGAAGTTTTATACATTGATCTAGCCTCTTAATTTTGTTCTCAAAGTACACTAGATTGATGCGTTTAACTTTAAAATTTGAGACATTTTCCTCCGGGGGAGCATGCCCCCGGATCCCCCTAGAGCAGTGGTTCCCAAAGTGGGGGTCGCGAGATGATTTCCAGAAATCAAGGAACATTTTAAAACAATTAGAAATAGCATATTTTAGCCAAAATTTAACAAGTTAAAAATTGTAGTTCAATTAATGCATGCAAATAAAAAAGCCATCAGCCTTTTGATTTTCCATTCACTGTAAGTACGGCAAACCATCTGACATCCGACAAGGAGGACGCAGTAGTTGAACTGTCAAGCGACCGAACGTTAAAAGCAGCGTTCTCAGCCAAGACACTGGCTACTAGTTTTGGATTTCAGTGGAGAGGGAATACCTTGGCCGCGGGAACTAGGGGGGCTGAGAGTGCTACAGCACCCCCTGACAGCACGAGAATTTAAAATAATATGACTTGAAAATCTACCACCGCGGCACAGCCCCGCAGTAGCGGACTGGCCATCGGGAGCACCGGGAGAAGAATAACGATGGAAAACCAGGCTAAGAAACGTAAAGGTGGGGCTGAAAAATGGAGACACCAAAAAATGAAAATACATCACCTTCACTAGACAAGGTGTTACCAATTGAAAAACGGCTATGTTCATTTTAGACAAAGCTCAAAAACGATTTTGCGATCAAATAAAGGCCCAAACAATTGTCTCGCTCGCATTGACTATCGAACTCCCGAACTAGCATCACATCAGACACAGAATGTGCATGCATTTTAGCATGCGGGGGTCGCAAGTCACTGGCACCATTATTTTAGGGGTCGTGGGTTGAAATGTTTTGGAACCCCTGCCCTAGAGGGTTGAGGATTCGCCGCATCGTTCTCACCTTACCCCTGACCTGTTTGCATGCCTGCGCAGTGCAATTTTTGGGGAGTTCCGTTACCTCCAACCCCATTTTGAGTCGCCGGATCTACCCCCCCTCTACGTTCCGGGACCTCCCACTTTACAAATTAAGCACTGCAGTCCGCGTTCCTCGCTGGACATCTGTCACCTTTTGCATGAAGTTTCCCGCATCTGTAGCATCCTTTTCCTCGCTTATATTTTTGTCTTCTTTTCTACAGGTACACTCTTGCACTTTTTGAGTTTCATGTTGTTTAATTGTAACTTGTTTAACTGCATGCTCTTATGGTTCTTCCCTTTGGCACTTATTTGGTTTTTCACAATGTAATAATAAGACTTTATTTATATAGCACATTTCATACAAGAATTGTAGCTCAAGGTGCTTTACATAAAATCAATAAAAACAATAATACAAGTGATAAACAATTCAAACAAAAATAAAATCCCAATAAGATCTCTGTTCAAGAGAGAAAACAACTTTAAACATGCATCTTAAAAGTAACATCTATTTGGTTCACCCCTGGTCTGTATATATAAAACCATACACTCTGTTAACAGATCCTTTCCCCAGGTCAAGAGTATGGGCCGTATTCTCTGTTAACAGATCCTTTGCCTCAGATCAAGAATACAGATTGTTTTACATATTTGTTTAAATACTTCACGCGACCAGAGTTCTTGAACGCTATCAGTTTGCCAACTCTGACCTAGACAAAGTAAAAATAGCAAGTCAAATAATGACCCAAATTTACTAAACCAAGATTCTACAATAATATAACTAATAAAAGTAGGATTACAAGTAACACACATACATTTGGTTCACCCCTGGTCTGTATATATAAAACCATACACTCTGTTAACAGATCCTTTCCCCAGGTCAAGAGTATGGGCCGTATTCTCTGTTAACAGATCCTTTGCCTCAGATCAAGAATACAGATTGTTTTACATATTTGTTTAAATACTTCACGCGACCAGAGTTCTTGTACGCTATCAGAGTTCGCCAAATGTATGCTTCATGTTTTGGCTGCTCGCAATGTTTGGGGCTATCTCGTTGTTATGATCAGTGACCTATGCTCTTTTGTAAAGGTCTCTCTTGGAAGTCGCTTTGGATAAAAGCGTCTGCTAAATGCATAAATGTAAATGTTATCCTGCGCTGGTTTCGCGTTGTTCCCCTTGCGCTGAACTTGGCGGCGATCTGGCTTGACTGAACGTTGCCCCCATTTAGCAACTTCATTGAGCTGTGTGCTACTGCTAGCACGAGCACCTTGCTCGCTTACATGTCCTTTCACTTGCTCCGACTGTCTTACTAACTCGACCGCTTTGTCTAGAGTTAAGTCGGGTGTCAATTGTAACTTTTCAGAGAGTTCTTTGTCCAGTATGCCGACTACTAACCTGTCGCGAATATTTTCATTTTTCGCTTCAGCAAAGGAGCATGTGTCCGCCATTTCGTGCAGGCTTCTTATGAACTCCTCTGCACTCTCGCCATGCTTTTGCATGCGTTGATGAAACCGGGCTCGTTCGTGGATGACGTTTACTTTAGGCACAAAATAATTGTCCAACTTGCTCAACACAGTCTCAAACTTATTCTCATCACCCCTCGCTTCAAATTCAAATGTCTTGAAAACGTGTTCCGATTCCTTCCCCAACGAATAGAGCAGTGTACAGACCTGTACCTCTCCCGTTTCCTTGTGTAATTTCGTTGCTATCCTGAAGCGTTGAAATCTTTGGCGCCATTCCGGCCATAGTTGAGGACAAGTGAAATCAAAGTTTTCGGGAGGTGGAAACTTTGCCACCTTCCAGCTTAACTTCTGACACCATGTAGATTTACCGAATGTGAATAATCAGCGGGAGTTATTTCTAAAGACTGGTTTATTCAAGTAACTCATCAATATACACGAGAGCATCAACCGGCTACTTGTTCATAACTCATCAACTCATCAACTGACATAGGTCACATATTCACACACTATCAGTATCCATACGTGTATCAATGCGCGCCGCACATAAACTAGTGCCATTATAATACACACTGTATGTCCATTTTACCCACTGAACTGTCGTTATTCAACTGTGACAAGGTAAATTCGGTTCTGCAATCAATGACCCCTTTAAGGTTTTGTGGAGAAAAGTTAAGCTAACGGTGGTTAACTAGCTGGCCACAGTCACAAACGTCACTAACGTAACTAACGTCACAAACCTGCGCGCAATTACCTATAGTAGAACATTACTTAGTTTACAAGCTCGTCAACTTCTGTGTACTGGGAGATAGATAGCTATTAAGTGGCTAGCTACCTAAAACCGCAAGACAGCTGCAGAAACGCCACAGGCAAAGGCAAGGGTGATAACATATATGTTTCCAGACTGTGATATCAACACCCTGTATTTTTGTACACCCTTCGATTGGTTAGCTCCTGCGATTCTCACATATTGGTAGTCTAGTAGGCTAGTTAGCTTAGCTGTAAAACTAACTTACCAGTCCAGGCGTCAGGTCTGGATCAAGGAGCAAGACGGAGCACAGCCGGCTTCTCCTCCAGGTGAGGAAATTAGGTGCATTATACCGAGTGAGGTGCATTATACCTGCTAGAACAGGGGTATTAAATTACAAACTCAAAAGGTCCACTCACCAAATTCAGTCTGGAACAGTGATGGTTTATTTTTCTGGCCCTTACCTCAGAGTTCTGGGGGTCATTTTGTTCAAAGTGTCTATTGTGAAGGAATGTTAACTATACAGCTAATCGATGCTGCTATACCAATCAGTACATCAAATGTGTAATTCTTAATAGTACATCAAATGTGTAATGCTTAATACTAAAACATATATCCAATTGTGATCAATTGATTTATTAAAAGAACAGATGGGATCAGGCAACTAGATGTTTCTGAAGTAAGTGAGGTCATGCTGAAATGTTTCCTTCTAACGGTGCGTGTCCACTACAGCGGAGCGGCGCGGAGCGGAGCGTCGGCTTCCAATTCATTTTCAATGAAATCGGGCGTTGACGCTTGTGTATGGCATTGTGGGAAGGCGAGCGGAGCGTTGCAAGTTGGATTTTCTCAACTTTATGTAAATGAGGAGCGTGAAAACGCTAGCGTTGGTCAATCGGATTGGTTTCTTGTTTCTTGTAACGTAGCAACTGTTGGACATGGTAAACATTTCTAGGTTTTACACTTTTAAGATGGAGGAGAAACTTATCGTATGTGTCTGCACACCCAGTTCTGTTCAGAACAAAGTTACGTAATGTGACGAGCCTGAATTTAAAGAATACATTAAACTACTAATGCATGGTGCAGGGTTGCCGACGTTGTCAGTGTCCCTAGTGTGTTTTTATACTTTTAAATTCAGTCTCGTGACTGTTCTGTGCCACTGCTAGCTTGCTAGCCCAGCCTACAAACGACTGGTTGAGTGACCGGTGGCGTAACATGTATTCTACTGTAATCTTGCACTAGTAAAAATTCAGTATTAATGTTGTGTAAAAGTGGTATTTTGATCGATATTGTGAGTACATGAACCCAAGTCTGCACGCTTGGTCATGACTACAACAGTGATCTTAGACAGAGAACTACAACTCTGTATTAACTTTTCTAACACGCCCCCGAGCGTGGTGTACTGTGGGAAGGCGAGCGGTGCAGAGCGTTAAAAAACGCTGTAGTGGACACGCACCGTAAGTAACACTGTGGTGTGCGTGCAAGAATGCCGAGGTCAAGCAAGCAACATGGGAGTCGAGTTTGTGGCGTTCAGGGACTGGTGCAAGCACAATGGGCTACTCAGCTTTTGGGAGCAGAGTGTCAAAATGAGAGATAAGGTAATGCTGGGACTGTAATTCTTCTCTGCTCCAGGACCGGCCGGTCTGACTACCTTTGGATATACTACCCCTGTTCTGAGGTCTCATTCCTTTGGAGACCCTGCCCCCCCTTCTCACACCCTTCTCACTGGATGCCCCCTGCCCCTTGAAGACCCTACCCCATCTGTTCTATACATCATCTGACCCTGGACTGGTCTGCCCCCCCCCCCCCCTCTCTCGTGGAGACACAGCCCCCCATTCGTTCCCTGGAGATGCAGCTCCCACTGTCCTTACGTCATTTGTGCCTTGGGATGATCTACTCCCTACCCTGGAGAACCCCCCCCCCCCTTGGATTACCTCAGACCTGTGGGTCTTGTCTGCCCCCCTCCCTGTGCAGACATGTGGGTCTTCTCCGCCCCCTCCCTCTCTGAACATCACCAGATCCTTGGACTGCCCACCATGTGCCACCATGAATGCCCTGGACATTTAATTGGACAACCACATTCCCACCCCATGGTCTTCTGACCAATCACCTATCAGAGTTCTCCCTGTCTGGGGGGTACAAGACCTTACAAGAGACAGAACTTGGACTGGGCAGAACTCTCACTGATCTCTGTCACGACCACTTTCTCAACGAAGGCCTTCGTTTGATCTGTTCTGTGACTCTGTTTCTGTGAAGCTGCATTGGCATCATCGACTGATTCACTGTATTAGACTAAGAACATCCTGGTGTGTTGTTTTCATTGTGTATTCTTGTGATTGCATAATTTCTCATCATTAAACTACAAATAACTTGGTCCGGTATTTAACCTTGTATCATTCTCCACTACCCAGTTTGACACCCCACAACACTATGCTTTGTGTCATAGGGACATTTCATGTTAGCTCTACCACTTTTGACAAGGGCAACCGTCTCATTGCAGATTAAACACATCGGTTTTGTGCTCCCCACCAGCAACACAAATGCATACTTGTCAGTCCATTCTGTCTGAAATTTGCAATTTTCTGAATCAACTTTTCGCTTTTTGCTGGGTTTTGTCACGCCACAATTTTTACATTTACATTTATGCATTAAGCAGACGCTTTTATCCAATGCGACTTCCAAGAGAGAGATTTACAAAAGTGCATAGGTCACTGATCATAACAACGACCCCAAACATTGCGGGTAGCCAAACATGATGCATACATTGTGAAAACCAAATAAGTCCCAAAGGGAAGAACAATAAGAGCATGTAGTTAGACAAGTTACAATTAAACAGCTAGAACCTCAAAAGTGCAAGAGTGTACCTGTGGAAAAAAGCAAGCAACAGTAATATATTTCACGGCGAGTACAATAATTTTAAGACAGTTACAACAAACCAACAAAAGCAACAAACAAGTCTCTCAATAAGAGACATTGTGATCCTGGAGGAAACTAACATCAGGTCCAGCCAATCATTCCTAAGTGCCGTTGTACTCCCGGAACAAGTGCGTCTTGAGCCTTTTCTTGAAGGTGGGGAGACAGTGTCCCTGATGGAGGTGGGGAGATGATTCCACCATTGGGGGGCCAGAGAGGAGAAGAGCTTGTGTTGGGACCGGGCGCTCTTGAGCGGTGGGACCACCAGACAGTTGTCAGAAGAAGACTGTAGGTGGCGGGTGGGGGTGTAAGGCTGAAGGAGAGACTTGATGTAGTCGGGTGCAGTCCCGTTTACCGCTCGGAAGGTCAGTACCAGGGTCTTGAATCTGATACGGGCCGTGATGGGAAGCCAGTGGAGGAGGAGGGGTCTGGAGCGTCTGGGTAGATTGAACACCAGACGCGCCGCCGCGTTCTGAATCCTCTGGAGAGGGCGGGTTGCGCATGCTGGGAGACCGGCACGCAGCGAGTTGCAGTAGTCCAACTTTGAGAGGACAAGTGCTTGAACTAGCAGCTGGGTGGAATGCTCAGACAGGTATCTCCTGATCTTCCGGAGGGTGAATCTACACGACCGGGAGACCGCAGCAATGTGGGCTGTGAGGGAGAGTTCGTCATCCATGGTCGTCACGCCGAGGTTCCTGGCAGAGGATGAAGGGGCCACCGTCGCAGATCCCAGGGTGATTGAGAGATCGTGGGAGATGGAGGGTTTGGCCGGGATGATGAGTTCTGTTTTGGCGAGGTTCAGCTGGAGGGGGTGCTCGGTCATCCAGGCGGAGATGTCTGCGAGGCAGGCCTCGATCCTAGCTCCGAGATCCCTGGATCAGTCGGGGGGAACGACAGGTACAGCTGCGTGTCGTCAGCGTAGCAGTGGTAGGAGAAGCCATGGGAGGTGATGATTGGTCCAAGCGAGGTGGTGTACAGGGAGAAGAGGAGGGGTCCAAGGACGGAGCCCTGTGGGACATCAGTGGAGAGCTGGCCTGACACTTTGCCTCCCAAGGAGACCTGGTAGGATCTTCCCGACAGGTAGGATGAGATCCACTGAAGTGCAGTGCCAGTGATGCCCATCTCAGAAAGTCTGGCAAGCAGGATTTGATGGTTAACCGTATCAAACACTGCAGAAAGGTCCAGCAGAATGATGACGGATGACCTCGAAGCCGCTCTGGCAGACTGGAGGGCAGTGGTGACTGACAGGAGGGCAGTTTCTGTGGAGTGGCCAGTCTTGAAGCCCGATTGGTTGGGGTCAAGCAGGTTGTTCTGAGAGAGAAAGTTTGACAGTTGGTTAGATACAGCGTGTTCAATTGTTTGAGAAAATAAGGGGAGCAGTGATACCGATCTGTAGTTCTGGAGGACGGCTGGGTTAAGGGAGGATTTTTTGAGTAGAGGGCTAACTCTGGCCTGTTTGAAGGCAGAGGGGAAAGTGCCGGAAGTAAGAGAAGAGTTAAGGACATGGAGAAGAAAAGTTATGATGGAGGGAGAGATGGTTTGAAAGAGAGGGGAAGGGACTGGATCAAGGGAACAGGAGGTGGGGCGATGAGCGAGAATGAGGTCAGAGATCTCTGCCTCGGACAGGGGAGAGAAAGAGTTCAGACATTTAGTAGGGTCAGTCATAGAGGGTGAGTGGATAGGAAAGGTGGGTTCAGGGAACCGACTGCTAATGTCAGCAACTTTTTTCTCAAAGAAGGAGGAGAAGTCGTCTGCTGTCAGGGGGGGGGGGGGGTGTTAAGAAGGGTGGAGAAGGTAGAGAAACGTTTGTGAGGGTTTGAGGCAGAGTTAATTTTGTTCAGGAAGTAGTGGGTTTTAGCATTAGCATTTTTGCTAAGGAAGAAACAGGTAGGCTACCGTTAGCAAATCGATTAGCCTGCGTTGTTGCGAATGACACACACAACCTACGTGACCCACAGAGGTTGCAGCCAACGTTGAGTGAGTGAGTTGTCATGGGGATTACTATTACAGCTCCTGATTGGATCTTTGGATTAGACACAGAAGATAGAAACCACATCTAGTAGAAAAACAATATAGGCGTGAAATCACGCACCAATGAAAACTTGCTTGGATCATGACTAAATTAAAATGTTGATTTTGGATTTGGTCCAAATTGTATTGCGTCTGGGTCCGGATCCGGACCGCAGTCTGCCTATTGAGTACCCACATGCTAAAATAATCAGTCAGCTTTGTCTACTCATACTTAGCTGAGTCTCTACCTACCCCACGGTGTTGTGCCAAAATCCCATTCGCTGCCGAAAATGTTAACTGAAACGAAATCTAAATCTTCCCTGCTCGTGAACGCACTCTTGTTTCTGCATTATTGCAACTCGCTTGTGGACTTTCCTATTCACTTCGTAATCAACTTAGCATACGTTTTGCTGTTCTTACTGAATGAAAACTTGAGTCCTTTAAGACAACAGTTTAAATGATTGTTTTCCGTGTTTTGTTATAGAAAATAATGGGTTGTTGTGTTAGACGCAACTAAACTCAAAATGCATTTGGGAATGAAATGATTTGGAAATGATTTTACACCGATATTCAACTGAATGTAAAACAAAGACAATATGTGAGGCTTGTGTTAAGACTGAAACTTCGTTTGTTCATACTCATTTGGTCCTTTGTTTTTATTTACGTTTTTCACAGCATCCCAACTTTTGGGGAATTGAGGTTGTAATAAGAAAAAATTTAAGGAAAAGTTGACTTTCCGTTTGAATAGTTAGCAGTTGTTTAAGAGAGAGAGGGGTTTGTCTCCAGTCTAATCATATCACATATTGATATCACAAACTGCAGTTTCTAGGGGCAGAAATACGGCAGCGGGTTATGTATATGGATCACAAGTGCCTAACACTTGCAGTTTGTGTCCATATCTTTCCTTTTCTTTAGCTGAGAGGTGATCCAAAGAAACGTTAGAAGGTAAATTTCTATCATAGCATATCTATCATATCAACATGTCAACATGTATGACCATATATCATCACGTATGATATATGTTCTTATTTACGTTTTGGGGGGCATATTTGGGTGTGCTTGCCTTCGGCGAGCACAACTTTTGTTCTCTCACATATATTTGGAATATATTTGAATCGCGATTCCAGCAGAAGATACTACCAGTGACAATGGTGTTAGAAGCTTTGTTACAAGGGGGTTCTTTATTACATTTATTCATTTTAGCAGACGCTTTTATCCAAAGCAATTAATGAAATGCAATATGAGTAAATGCTCAAAAATATCACTAGAAGGAAAAAGCTTGAGGGGAAGTTTAAGTCATATAGGTTAGGATCATTATTTGACTCAGGATTGCCCAATTTCTTTTTTTTAATGCGACTGTTTCAACTATATTAGGCACCATTCCCTCTTGCAGGGTATGAGAAGATTCTCAGGGAAATGAGAAGAGAACACAGTTTCATTCTACACTTCACTCTTAGTATTTTGAAGTGTATGAGCAGCAATAAATGTAAGCTTTTTAATCTATGCAATCTTCATAAATAATAAGTATGCATACTTATTTAAATTATACAGAAATATTAGTAAAATGTATAAAACATTTTGCAACTGATGCAAGCACACCTCACAATTTCCCCAGAAATTGTACCCTCTCTAATTTTATAATGTCCTCTCTTTTGAAACAACTGTAGGCTGACTGGTCAGGCATTGCCTCATTTTATTTTGTGCACATTGTCAGAGGTGGGTTGAACAGAAGAAAAAGAGAAGTGAGAAGGCAATTTGTCAACCAGATGTTGGTTAATCTCAGCTCATTGATCCTTTCGCTATGCCTGATTCTGTGGCAGTGAGACCAAGGTCTGCATGTCCAGCAGTCCCTCTCATTTCACATGGAGATTATGGTATTATGGCCTCTATTCTGTAATCCTGTCAATGGAATACAGCCCCCCTTCCTATGCGTTACCCTTCAAATCAAGTCCACTGTGTGGTTTGTAATCGGTCAGCATAGCTTAACAGCAGACACAACTTGCCTTGGGTTGTATGCAGGCTATCCAGATCAGCCTCAAGGGAAATGGAGTATGGACACTGAGGTTTTGTCCCCTTTGTAGTCTGACTTGCAACAGACAGAAAGTCACATGAGGACATCTCACTGCATGCTCCCAACATCTACATGCCTTCTCATAACACATGGAATTGATTAAGATTGCACAGCATGAAATCTCCCACAAGAAGAACATTGAAAACTAGATTGTGAAATGTTTTCAAGTCAACCTGTTTATTGAAGCAAGGACAATTCACAATATACAGTACATAATCTTACGCTTAGATATCAGGCAGGAGTTAGTTGATCCTTGATAGTTATGGTAGCAGCCTTATCTTGTCTATGAGAACACTTCTAACATTTAACATTTTTAACAAGTTTTTTCTGAAATGCCTTTAGGATACAGTTATTATGTTTGGACATTAATCATAGAAACTATGGAACTGTCTATATTACTTTCCACAGCTGATTGATATGTGAGAAAAGCATGCGTAAAATGTCTTATCTTATTCCAAGTGGGTCAGAGAATGTATCCATCATCAAGAGCAATCATTTGTTTTTGTTAGGGTTGACTGGTGGACCCAAGCGCACGACACAAGACATAGAGGTGCAGGGGGGGGTTATTGAAACAAGAGACATACAGGAGGAACAATGAAGGGCAAATGGGGCAGGCGGGTCTGCAAACAAAAGGTGAGTTAGGATCTTGTCAATAGCTGAATTAATCTGATTATAGCCAACATGACTGACTGAGTAAACAGAGCAGATGATCTGGCGTTGAGTGGAGGGAACACCAGGATTGAAGTACTGTTGGGTTGATGGAAGTGATGGATGGCAGGTGTGTAGGTTCGACGGGTAAGATGGAAAAGATGGTCTGGAATACCGGAGCCTGGAATCAGACAGACGGAGAAAGTGGAGGGCGTGACAGTTTAGCTTGATGGTTAATTTGCAGATGTCCTCTTGTGTAAACCCTTATTTTGTTCTGATGTAATCTTTACCTCAACATGACAGGAATATGGCAAAGGACATAGAAAAGGCACAAATACACACAGAATCTGCTATTAATTGTTCTGAGAATGACTAGAAAATTGTCAAAATGGGTTGGTATGATGACAGAATGAACAGAATATTGTATGAAACATGCTTTGTAAACTTCTAGGGTTTGGATTTAAATTTAGATTTAATTGCAGGAATCTGATTGTATCATAGCATTTCTTTTTAAAATTCATACAAATCACAATACACAATATGATACTATCAGGCTTCAAGCATAGATATGAACAACATTTTGGACCTGGACAGAATAAAATATCTGGAAACAATTAGGGGAGAGAGAATTATTTCTCCAGCAGGAACAATTCACTCTGATTTTTCATAAAAGAACAATAACATATTTGGAAACGATTAGGAGAGGGAGAGAGAGATATTTCTCCAGCAGGAAGAACTCACATTCACATTTCAAAAAGAACAGAGCCTGTGTGCATTGAATTACCAGAGCAAAGTCTATAGAAGATATAGAAAGGCAATGTGAGTTATTGGGGGCTTTGTATTAATCTCACGTTGTAATGACAGTTTAAGGTTTGTGGCATTCTGATGAATTCCGGGATTGGGTTTAAACTGCTTTCATTTTGTTTGCTGGTCTTTAATCTTCTGACCCTGCGTTCTTAATCAGAACTCAGAGCAGGTCTTAATCTTGCATGAATGGGGCCAGGGATTATAGGCCTCTGACCTTGCCATGCTGCACAGCTGCTTCCCCCTCAAACCAAGTATGTCCTTCTGTGTAAATTGTAGTAGGGGATAATCTTACTTTTGTGTGCTACAAAATCTAACTGCAAATTGGACCACCACATTTTTTGACTCCCTATTGTGTGGATTCAAATAGTACTCTCCACAACAAAGCAATAGCTGTAATGGTGTTTTGGTTTTAGGAGGTGCTCTGGTTTGGACCACAAACTGAACTGCCATTACTTTTTATCAACTGTGTATGTTATGGCAGCCAGAAAAGATAATATATTTATTGTCCTGAACTGCACATTGTCATGCTGGTGCTACTGAAATATTCCCGGCAGACAATATACTAGTGAAGTAGAGGAACTGAGAAGTGAAGACCGTAACTACATTTTTAACGCTCAATTCACTTTTTCTACTTACCATAATTCTGCAGTAGTGAATTTTCTTTTGCCTTCATTTATTCAGGGCCATATTATTGAAGCCAGTGTTTTTTCAAGTTAGCCCTGATTACACTTGACAATATCACAAGCATTAAAAACTATACAAAATAAGGGCAAACAAAAAGGAAATATATCAGAAATTAGAAAATAGTGTAATGCTGTGTACAATGAATACATTTTCACACTACATACAATAAGAGCTTATTCTTAAGATAAGAAAATGATTGGATAACTGGTGTCTAAGGGCACACACAAATAATAGACAAACAGCATTTGCAGAGGTCTTTATAAACTTTTGTAGATTGGTATATATTTTTGGTTGTACATTCTGCTCTTCTTCAAAAATCCAAATAATTATTGGACAGATTCAATTCTCATCTGTGTTGCAAAGTATGATACTGCATTGCAGGCAGCATTCTAGTGGCAACTTTAGTTTTCTCCTAAATTTGAAACCAATCTTCTGACCATATTAGCTTTCATCACAGTCCGTTTTAACTGTGGCTCTTACAATGTTGGGGTACAAAGTACATTGGGCTATCATTTCCTGGGGAAACACTCCCCAGCCACCAGAGGGCTTAATAACATTAAAAAACATTCATGCAACCTTTAAGATCACGTTATTTATTTGGTAGAAATTTGAAAAGAGGGATTACCTTTGGATCCATCTTAAAATGGCAAAATCTTAATCTTCAAACTTAATTACACTATTCTCTACTTCCATTCAAGTGACACATATAATAGTGATCTGTAGGGATGGGATGTATGGCACTGACGCATCGATGCTTGTGTCGCAAAACCAATACGCACAGTTTCAAAAAAGTGTTTTGGAGCTTGTATCAAATTACAATAACCACGTGATAGATGACATTCAATGCTTCAAACGTCATGAACTGGTTAGAAGTTTTGCCGCTCTTCTGAACCAGAGCCATAGAGGGAACGAAGCCACCGCTTGTTAAAGACAAATTACACATTGCCAGAGAAGCAGCACCAGGCATCGCTCGAGTTTCATCATTCAGTCATTATTATTTAGCCAAATCTGCATTGTAATAATTATAAATCCATGCACTTATGAAAATGACGTCATCATATTTAGAGTGTTGTGTTATTTTATTGAAATGAAACGTAACATGATAGGACTAGGTAGGTCTATAGAGTGCCCAGAAAACAAATGTTGATGATTCGTCAACATTGTCAACAGTAATAATAAATATAGCTGCAAGCAGCAATGGGGTGGCCAAGCAGGTCAGATGACCCAGAAGAAACTTTCGACATCCTCAGAAGAGGGTTCTGAGTACATGCAGCAAGTTTGGTGTGAATCCATCAAAGATGTGCTGAGATATGTCTCAACTTTCTGTTTGGCGGCCCTGCTGCCGTTTTCGATTGGCTGTACCGGACAAACGCTTTTGAAAATCATAAAAAATAATTTTCATAGAGTAAGGCGAGGTTTGATAGTGTAAACAGATAACCAGTGACATGACAGGCTTGTTGGCTTTGGCTGGATTCGAACCTCTGATGTTGTGTTTGCCAGGACACCAACTTATCCCAGTGAGCTATTCTCAGTGCTGGAAAATACTGTGTTCAGTTACTGTGTAATATAAGCAGTTTTTCGTGTGGCAAGCGGTTGTCAGATTTGGCCCAAGTTTAAACAGCTGTAATTCAGTCCTATTTTGACATGTCAAGGTGATTATGGTCTGAAGATAATCTGTGCCAAATTTGGTGAATATTTGATACATTTTGTAGGAGGAGTAGGACAAAAACGTTTTATTAATTCATTCAAAATGGTGGCATCAATTCGGCTGGTATCACAAGTTAACATGTGTCAGACACGGGATCGCCCCCCTAGAGGTTAGAGGACACATATCTACAAAGCACAATAAATCTGACTCTTCTTGAGTATAGATCCCCTGAGAATGAAACATTATCATTACCATTATACTGTTAGACAGCTAATGTGGCATACCTGGCTTCACTAAACAGATAAACCAGTATCATGACATCCTTGATGACTGTGGCTGGGTTCGAACCTATGACCTTGCACTTCAGAGGAACCCGTCTTATCCCAGTGAGCTATTCTCACTGCAGTGACATGCTGTGTTCAGTTACTGTATAAAAAAAAGTAAGCAGTTTCTCCTGTGGGAAGCGTTGTCAGATTTGACCCAAGTATAAAAAGCTGTAATTCAGTCCTATTTTGACATGTCAAGGTGGTTGTGGTCTGAAAATGATTTGATTACATGTCCATGAAAATAGGAGCAACGGCGAACGAGGAGGATTTTTTATGAAAATTCCAAATGGCCAACGCCCAAAATGGCGGACACGGGACAGTGTGATATATATTTCGACTTAGTATGCCACATAGAATCAGAAGAGACCAATCTTGTGATTTATGACAAATCTGTTCAGAAATTATGATGCAAGAAATCTGTATAAATCCCCTGAGAATGAAACATTATCGTGACCATTATGATTATACTGCTCGACAGCTACTGTCGCATACCTGGCTTCACTAAACAGATAAACCAGTATCATGACATGCTTGAGACTTTGGCTGGATTCGAACCTACACCTTGCACTTCAAAGGAACCCGTCTTATCCCAGTAAGCCATTTTCAGCGCTGGGAATTGCTGTGTACAGTTACTGTATACAAAAAGTAAGCCGTTTCTCCTGTGGCACGCGTGGTCAGATTTGGCCCAAGTTGTTGCCCCAACAGCTGTAATTCAGTCCTATTTTGACATGTCAAGGTGATTGTGGTCTGAAGATAATCTGTGCCAAATCTGGTGAATATTGGATACATTTGTGTAGGAGTAGGGAAAAAAGTTTAATTCATTCATTCAAAATGGCGGCCTCATCAATTCGTCTGGTATCATGCGTTAACATGCGTCAGGCACGGGATCTCCTAAGATATCACGAGACAGGAATCACTTAAATACCACATACACAATAGCACCTGTACCACGTTTGATGTCAATTCAGCAAATATTTTCTGAGATATTATCTTACTTCCTGTTTTGGCGGCTTCATCGCCCACTTTGATCAGCTTTACCGGAAAAATTGTTTTGAAAATCAAAAACCATGTGAAAACGTTTGCGAGGCTTGATCTGAAGATAATTGGTGCCAAATCTTTGCTTATTGCAGCGCCACCTAGAGGTGAAATAGCATGACCTATTTTGGACCTCTTTAGAACAGGGTCCCTAGTCCCTATACCAAATTTGGTGTCAATGCAGTAAAGAGGTGCTGAGATATGACCTCACTTCTTTTATGGTGGCTTGATTGACGACTTTGATTGGCAGTTCCAGTCAAAAGGTTTAGAAAATCTAAAAAACATGTGATGTCTTTTGTGAGGCTTGGTCTGAAGATGATCTGTGCCAAATTTGGTGAAGATTGGACAAACTTTATAGGAGAGATAGCGAAAAAACTTTCTATTCAAAATGGCGGCCACATCAATTCGGCCACATCAATTTGATCGGCTGTAACTAACAAACGGTTGAGAAAATCAAAGCTCCAGGGGATAACTTTTGTGAGGCTTGGTCTGAGGATCATATGTGGCAATTTTTAAGAACATTCGTCAAGAATTGTAGGAGGAGTACCGAAAAAAGGCTTTTCCTTAACATTTAAAATGGTGGAGAATCTATATGACTGGGTATGATGTCATAGAGTGCGTTGAACTTGTCTTGATCCAGGGAATCCAATGATACCTCATTTTGGAAAATGCGGCACATGGTTCAAAGGTAACGTGTGTAAACACACCTTCAACTTTGACCCATTGGTGGCGCTAGATGGTTGGAATGGGAGACATGAAACTTGGTGAAATTGATGAGGGGACTGGTCCCAAAGTGTGCCAAATTTCACAACTTCTGACCATGTGGTTCTAGGGGCTGCCATAGACTCCCATGGCAGAAGAAGATGTGTAATAACTAGAGAGGGTACAATTTCTGGGGAAATTGTAGGGTGTGCTTGCTTGCGTCGGTTGCAGGTGGGTCCGTCCTCTAAGTGTTTTCCCTTCTAGTGATATTTTCAAGCATTTAGCCTACTCATTGCATATTTCATTAAGAACACCCTTTGAAACAGCTGCGAACCCCCTTTGAAACAAGCTACTGTAACAACGTCACTGGCAGTATGGAATCGCGATTCAAACAGTACCGTCTGCTAACTGAAAATATGCCCCCCAAAACGTAAATAAGTTTGACATTAATGTAGGGGAAATGGCTAATTAAAAATAAGTTTGCTAGAGGCAAGCTAGCTGCTGTTGCTCCACATTTCACTGATTATTTGAAAGCGCCGGAAATGAGAACGTTTCTTTTGACATCAAGTTTAGCTGTGGCAGTGAAAACAGTACTACACACTGCCAGTGGGCGAGCCGAGTCTGACTGAGGCTAATGTAAAAACAAGCCGCGGTGTCACTCAAATTCCAAGTTTTACACAAATCACAAAAATATGCTGACCCGCTGGCTGTCTTCGCAATCGCCATATCTTTAAAACACTGCCCTCCTTCTGATTTTTGATGTAGAATTGACCCTGGTACGAAATTAAGAAAATACTCATCAGAGATCGACAACAGCTGACGCAATCGTCAACGGAGGCTGACAGGGTTCTCACGTAGCAAACCAATCAAAGTTTTTACAGCAACCTACATTAAAATCTCACCATCTGGTTGTCTTCACAATAGTCATATCGTCATAACATTGCCCTCCTTCAGTTTTTTGGTGTAGAATTGACCGAACTATAAAAATACGAAAATACTAAACTACTATGACGCTTGCATGGCTGCCGCCTAGGCAGTCTCACGGGCGACCCGCACTCGCTCAAATTACAAAGACTTTCACGACCTAAATAAAAAATCTGAGATGGCAGTTCCACTCGAAATTGCTTTCTCAACAAAACCCAATGGTTGGTAATTTTGGGGGTTGGCATTTTTCACTCATAATCCAAGCTCCAATTTGCGTGCTAGAACGTCTCTATCACGTTGTATCCATGCGTCGTTGCTAACGTGTGCTGACGTAGTGACGTAGACTAGCACTGGTACCCTTCGTTGACAGAAGACACTTTTTGCCACAAAAACTTGTAACCTGCTAAACTGTGCAACGGAACGTAAATAAATATACAAGCAACTCAATCGCTAGCAAGACGAAACTTTTGACACCTACGTTGTCTATGTAGTCCAAATATTGACTGATCCTTAGGGGTGGGAAAATAAATAAAAATAATAATAATATATATGTGAGAGAACAAAGGTTGTGCCCTTGCCGAAGGCAAAGCACACCCAACTAGAGAGGGTACAATTTCTGGGGAAATTGTAGGGTGTGCTTGCTTGCGTCGGTTGCAGGTGGGTCCGTCCCTTTAAGTTTTTCTCTTCTAGTGAAATTTTTCAAGCATTTAGCCTACTCATATTGCGTAATTCATTTTAAAAAAAACTTTAAAACAAACGACTGTAACAACGCTGTCACCGGCAGTATTTCAGATGGAATCGCGATTCAAACAGTACCATCTGCCTACTGAAAATATGCCCCCAAAAACATAAATAAGCTTGACATCTATTTAGGGAGAATTGGCTAATTCAAAAGAGGTTTGCTACGAGCAAGCTAGTTGTGGTGGCTAGCCAAACTGTGAGGGGATTGTTTGAAAGCGCCGGAAATGAGAATGTTTCTTTTGACATAATAAAGTTTAGCCATAGCTGTGACATTGAAGACAGTAGCCTACTACACACTGCCAGTGCGAGCGAGGTCTGACTCTGAGGCTAACGTCAAAACAAGACGCGGTCTCACTCAAATTCCAAGTTTTACACAAATCACATAACTATACTGACCCGCTGGCTGTCTTCGCAATCGCCATATCTTTAAAACACTGCCCTCCTTCTGATTTTTTATGTAGAATTGACCCTGGTACGAAATTAAGAAAATACTCATCAGACGCAGATCGACAACAGCTGCCGCAATCGTCCATGGAGGCTGACGGGGCTCTCACGTAGCAAACAAATAAAAGTTTTTACAGCAACCTACATTAAAATCTCACCACCTGGCTGTCTTCACAATAGTCATATCGTCATAACATTTCCCTCTTTCTGTTTTTTCGTGTAAATTGAACTATAAAATTACGAAAATACTACTATGACGCTTTCTAGCATGGCTGCCGCCTAAAAGACTAGGCGGTCTCACGGGCGACCCGCACTCGCTCAAATTACAAAGACTTTCACGACCTAAATCAAAAATGGCAAACTGCCGAGATGGCAGTTACACTCGAAATCGCTTTCTCAACAAAGTCCAATGGTTGGGAATTTTTGGGGGTGGTATTTTTCACTCATAATCTAAGCTAGAACGTCTCTATCACGTTGTATCCATGCGTCGTTGCTAACGTGTGCTGACGTAGTGACGTAGGCTAGCACTGAGTACCCTTCGTTGACAGAAGACACTTTTTGCCACAAAAACGTTGTAACCTCCTAAACTGTGCAACGGAACGTAAATAAAAATACAAGCAACTCAATCGCTAGCAAGACGAAACTTTTGACACCTACGTTGTCTATGTAGTCCAAATATTGACTGATCCTTAGGGGTGGGAAAATAAATAAAAATAATAATAATATATATGTGAGAGAACAAAGGTTGTGCCCTTGCCGAAGGCAAAGCACACCCAATAATAATAATATACATGTGAGAGAACAAAGGTTGTGCCCTTGCCGAAGGCAAAGCACACCCAATAATAACTAGAGAGGGTACAATTTCTGGGGAAATTGTAGGGTGTGCTTGCTTGCGTCGGTTGCACAGGGGTCCGTTTTTAATGACATTTTTACAACTGATATTTCTGTATATTTTATATAAAAATGCATAGGGCCTACTTATTATTTATAAAGATTACATAGATTTAAAAGCATCTTTTTTTGCTGCTCATTTACAACTCAAAATACGAATGAAGTGTAGAATGAAATATGATGTCTTCTCAATTCCCCTAGCTCAGAGGTCGCCAACCTGTCGATCGCGATCGACGTGTCGATCTCGGAGACTTTCCCTGTCGATCTCCAAAATAATTTCAGAAATACTGATCTCCGACTAATTCATGAACGCGGAGGATTCTTAAACTGAACGCGCGTTCTCTTGTACCTGGATTTGCATATTGGCCTGTGCGTGTTGCAAAGCAATTCACCGACAGAATAAATGGGCGTTTTTTCCCGAAGACGACCTTTGAGAGACCTGCTATCCCAGGATACCTGTGGGCGTGGTTGCCGTTGGTTTGTTTATTTACCCGGCCGTGTTGTCCACATAGTGTTAGCAAGCATGGCAGAGGCACCACGAAAGAGGGCGAAAAACTACAGTTTCCATCATGAATGGGAGGAGGAATTCATCTTTACCTTGGTAAAAGACAAGAGTGTGTGTATGTTGTGCCACCAGCCACAGGCACTGTCTAAGCGAGGGAATTTGGAGCGGCACCACAACACTAACCATCCGAAATTCAAAGACTGCTATCCACCAAAGAGCGCAATCCGCGCCAAAAAAGTTCAGGAGCTGAAAGTGGAGTTGAAGGCTCAACAGTCGCTTTTCTCACAACCTACGTCTCAAAGTAAGGCTGCAACTGAGGCGTCATTTCGTATTAGCCACATTTTGGCTAAACACAAGAGACCTTTTACAGATGGGGATTTGTTTAAGGAACTATTGACCGTCACCGCAGAGACTGTTTGCAGCACCTTCAAAAACAAAGAGGACATAAAAGCTGCATTCCGTGCTGTGCCTCTTGGTCCTACAACAGTGACACGAAGGATCGAGTTACTGTCGGATAACGTTGGTCAACAGGTGTTGGAGGACTTGTCACTCTGTGAATATTTTTCACTGCAGTTTGATGAATCGCTGGATGTAATGGACACGGCTCAGCTTGTTGTATTTGTCAGAATGGCTTTCCAGGACTTTACAACAAAGGAGGACTTCCTCACTCTTCTCCAATTAAAAGAGAGAACGAGAGGTGAGGATATTTACAACGTTTTTAAAAGCTATGTCCGTGAAAAGAACATCCCCATTCAGAAACTGGTGGCAATCACTACCGATGGGGCACCGGCAATGGGGGTTTTATAGCACTGTGCCGTAATGATCCGGATTTCCCCGACTTCATGAAGTATCACTGTGTGATTCATCAGCAAGCCTTGGCTGGGAAAGTTGTGGACTTTTCTCATGTCATGTCACTGGTGGTCAAAGTGGTAAACTCGATTCGAGCAAAAGTGCTTCAGCATCGCTTATTCAAGGCGTTATTGGATGAGCTCGATTCGGCGTATGGAGACCTGCTTCTGCATGCTGATGTCAGGTGGTTGAGTCGCGGAAAAGTGCTGCAGCGATTTGTTGACTTGCTGCCTGAGATTAAGACGTTTCTGTCGAAAAGGAACGAGGAGCACGAGGAACTTTCAACGGATGCGTGGCTACTGGACCTGGGGTTTCTGACGGACCTAACCGGAAAACTGAACTCGCTCAACCACGAACTCCAGGGAAAAGACCGGCACCTCCTCCACATGATCAGCGCAGTGAATGCGTTCAAGGCCAAACTCTGTGTCTGGACCACGAATCTGAGGAAAGGGACGCTGACACACTTTACAAACCTGGAAAAAATGTCACAGTCCATCAAAGACTCTTCTGACTTTCACCCTGAGCAGTACTGTGTGCACCTGGACAAACTGGCAGCGGAGTTCAGTCGACGTTTTGGTGAGTTAGAAATCATGAAGGATATTGCTGCATTTCTTTCAAACCCATTCCTGCCTATTAATACAGAGGAGGTTGCAGACCAATTCGAGAAAGCATTTGCTTTGCCAAGTGGAGTGGACATGGAGATGCTTGATTTGCAAAATGACATTGAGCTGAAAGCCAGGTCAAGGGACAGTGACTTTTGGGGACTTGTCAGCCGAGAGAAGTTTCCTCTCCTCAGTGCATGTGCACTAAAAGTGAGTGCCTACTTTGGATCGACCTACCTCTGTGAAATGGCATTTTCACAGATGAAAATCACCAAATCCAAGTACAGGAGCCGGCTTACTGACAGACACCTCACAGACTGCCTCAGACTGGCTGTCTCTGCTTATGAGCCAAACTACAAGGCACTCACAGACAGTGTTCAGTCACAGCCATCACACTGACTTGTCACATGAGAAATTTGTCAGTGTTGTGTTGTAACTTCAGTTTATAAATAAAACCGTTCATATCCAGCCTGCTCATTGCAAAAGTGTTTTTTCTTGTTCATATTGTTCACAAAGTGTTTGATTTCATTCAATTACAATAAGGCCAAATATAAAGTTAAGTTGTAAGTTCAGTCTGGAGTCTGTTCTGTCTCTCAACGCCTCAATAGGTAGATCTTCGGGTCACCAAGGCAAAGGTCGGTGATCTTTGGCCTAAAAAGGTTGGTGACCACTGCCCTAGCTGAATCAAAACGAATAAATTTGGCAGACCGGTGTAAAAATTGACCTAATCTCTATGACGTCCTTTTAAGTTTTCCCTTCTCGTGATATTTTCAGGCATTTAGCCTACTCATATTGCATTAATTAATTAATAAAGAACCCCCTTTGAAGATTAGTCTACAACGTTACCGGCAGTAGAAGATGGAATCGCGATTCAAACAGTACCATCTGCTAACTGAAAATATGCCCCCCAAAACGTAAATAAGCTTGACATTTATTTAGTGGAAAATCGCTCATTCATAAAAAGCTCACTGGTAGCGATCATTGTCAGTAACAACGCAAAATGCGATATAGCCCTGTGTGAAGCTGCCCCGGTAAATTGTACAACTACAGTACAGTACTAGACTACTGCTGTGTTCGTCTTGGTAGCGATTGCGTTGGTTGAATTTGATGTAACGTTCCGTTGTATGGTTTAGGCTGAAATTAATTATTTTCATGAACAGATTGACAAAGTTTAGGCTGTGGCAATGAAGTTCAGGTTAGTAGTCAGATAGTTTCACCTATTGAAAGACTTATGATTTAAGTAAGGGGAGTGCCGAACATGTTCTGTCGCCGTTTGACTTCCTAAACAGCTGTGTAAGTTAGATGTTTTTGTAGTGTGTCTCGCGTAGGCTACAGCGTTGCAGTGAGCAACACTGGTTTGAAACCACAGGTAATGATAATTTCACCAACAAATCGTTTACTTGTAATGTAGTGTAAGGGGCCCCATTATCGTCCACTCTAAATCTCCAACGTTCGGGGCCCCATTATCGTCCACCCTCGAGATGAGAATGTTTTTACCGTTAATTTTCAGAAGACGGTTTGCTGCAGCAAAAAAAGTAAGTAACTCTCCGATATCGATACATCTTATATTGTCTCTATACCAAATTACAGCCCCCTACATGAACATATTCATATTTAAATACACCGTTAAAGACATATGTAGCTAGCCAGCTAGTTTTAAGACCGTGTCAAATTTGCGATAGAGCTAGAAAACGACGGTCGAAAGATAGTCTAGTTAGCCTAGCGGGTAGTTAATCAAACTGTCAGTTGTCAACCTCGATCTAATTTTATATCATATCATCTACTGGGTATCTGACAACTGCCCACTTCAATAAGAGATCCAGATTATCAATTTTCTTACCTATTTTGTAGACTATCTTGCTCTAGTGAATATGATGCCATGACAACATTTGGATTGGCGTTTTTCTCGCAGCTGTCTGCGACTGAAAGTTTTAACAAGGCTAGAGCTAAGTTACAATGTATCCGATACATTCAGTCACAAGGATTTCAACCAGGTTACAGCTGGTGTGTTCTGATTACGGGCATTACTATTGGATTTGGTTTTAAAAGACGAGAATATCAATAAAATAACAACTGATACATGCCATTTTCTGTCAAGCACATGACAATGTTGGTTAAGAGTGTGGTATAGGCTACAAACGTATTATTTAAATTGTGTTTTGTGTAATATATATTAAAGAGGTAGCCTATAGACAATATAGTAATAATAAGTATTAATTTTCTTGAATTAGAGAGCAAGCATTTTGTTTTAGACATCAACTATTATTGAAGCTTATCATAGATACCTCTTCATATGACTTATGAACTCATCACAGAAATAGCATAGTAGTTTCTTAATTTATGGTAGTAACAGATATCAACATTTTATTTAGATGAGCCAGATTAGCAAAAGGAAGCTGTGTAGGGAGGAAGACATGCTCAGGGCTCTGAGAGCAGTGGAGGAGGAGGGTGTATCAGTGAGGCAGGCAGCCAAGATCAACAATGTGCCACGGATGACGCTGGCGGATAGGGTGAAGGGCCGGGTAACCCATGGCCACAAGTCTGGGCAAGGGCTCCTGTTAACTGACCAGGATGAACAAGCCCTTGTCCAGTACTGCCTCTACAGCGCAGGCCATGGGTTCCCACTCACCAAGGCCCAACTCCTGGCATTTGCCACCGCCATTAGGTATGTTCAATATTACATATGCACCCCCCAAAATACTTATTGTAAATCAAATTCATATATTTATATTCTGTTAAAGGAGGAAGAGAGACCCTACCGCCACCAAGCTCCTCTGCAGGAGATGGTGGCGGAACTTCCGCCAGCGTCACCGTGGCACTCTCACCATGAGGGCGCCGGACAACATCGACCGAGGTCGAGCCTCGTGTGCCAGGGAGAAAAATGTGGGGCAGTTCTACGAACTACTTGAAAAAACACTGGAAGAGAACGGGCTGAGGGAGAAACCCCGACAGATATATAACTGTGACGAGTCGGGGTTTCAGATGGACAAGAGCAGGGACAGGGTGCTGGTCAAGAAGGGGTGCAAGCACCCCTACAAACAGGCACCCGGCACCAGGGACCACATCACGGTGCTGGCGTGCCTGAACGCGGCTGGAGGCGACACCCCCCCCTTCATTATCTATGGAAATGGTTTCCCGGGGGGGGCCTACACCACAGGAGCACCCCGAGGGGCCTTATTTGGCAAGAGTCCCTCGGGGTACATAGACTCAGAACTGTTCCGGCGTTGGTTCCAGGACCACTTCATCAAGCATGCTGTGAGGGAGCGCCCCCTGCTCCTGATCTTAGATGGACACAAGAGCCACCTGGACCTGGAGGTGATCAACACAGCCAGAAGGGAAGGTGTCGTGCTCCTGTGCCTGCCACCACATCTCTCCCATGTCCTGCAACCGCTCGACGTGGGATTTTTTTCCCCCCTAAAGGCAGATTTTGCTAAGGCTGCCAGCAATCTCTGCCTCTACAACAATTCATTTATATTAAATAAGGCCAATTTTTCTTTAGCCCTAGGCAGCCCGTACGAGCGGTGCAGAGACCGGAGATTTGTGGTTGCAGGTTTCAGGAAGTGCGGCATCTTCCCCTTCAACCCCGCCGCAGTGGACACCAGCCGCCTCCTCCCGCTGACATCACCTCCAGGTCCCACCAGAGCCCCGGAGGACGCCGCTGGACCATCTGAAGCCAACACTCCAACCCTTGCAGCCACGCCAGGAATCTCTGCCCCCCCTGCTGTCACCTCCTCTCCCCTGGACCTCACCACCTACCATCCCACCTCCTCTCCCCTGGACCTGACCACCTACCATCCCAGCTCCTCTCCCCTGGACCTCACCACCTACCCTCCCACCTCCCCTCCACTGGACCTCACCACCTCCCCTCCCACCTCCCCTCCCCTGGACCTCACCACCTCCCCTCCCACCTCCCCTCCACTGGACCTCACCACCTCCCCTCCCCTGGACCTCACCACCTACCCTCCCACCTCCCCTCCACTGGACCTCCCCACCTCCCCTCCACTGGACCTCACCACCTCCCCTACCCACCTCCCCTCCCCTGGACCTCACCACCTCTCCTCCCACCTCCCCTCCCCTGGATGTGTCTGACACCCCTGGACTTCCACCTCCCGAAGCTCCCCGTCCCTTTGTTCATCCCCTGGTGGCAGCAGGGCTCATCCCACCGGACCTGGCAGAGATCCTGGCACCCCGCAACTTCCTTAAAAAACAACAGCGGCGGCTGACTGTGGCTGCAAGGGTCATCACCGGAGATGACTACCAGCAGCTCCTCCGGGAGCGTGAAGAGAAGGAGCAGGCGGCAGCTACCCTCAGGGCCCAAAAGGCAGAGGAGAGGAGCGAGCGGGCCCGGTTAAAGGCGGCCCGCCCCACCATCCGCCAACGGACCGCCACCGGCAGGAGGAACACCCCCGCAACCTCCTCCACCACCATCACTGGTCCTGGAACCACCGCCGGCAGGAAGAGGCCCCCCCCAGCCTCCAGCCGCCGTGCCTCTGCACCCCCCAGCACCTCTGCTCTGTCCATCTCTGGCAACACCATCGCCAGCCCCTCAGCCCACTGCCCCACTCCTGGCCACGAGGCTCCCTCAACAACAGCAAGGGTCCGGCGCCCTTCTACTCGGCTGCCTGCCTCTACCTTCCAACTGCCCTCCTCCACTGTAAAAAGAAAAAGATCAGCGGGTAACATATTATTGTAATGTAATCATTATGTTTTGTATTAGCACAGTCTAGATTTTTTTCTTAGAATAAAAACAAAAATTATTTCACGTCTTGAAACTTATAGGATCTCTAAATCTTCCCCCTGTAGCCAGTACACCTCCAACCCATCCTCCCTCCACAGCTTCAACCCATTCAGGCCATCACTCGTCTGGTAAAAAGTCTAAATCATAAATTTTTTCTTAGTGCAAAAAGAAAAAAAAGCTGATTGTTTAAGAAACGTATTTTACTTTTTTGTGTGACAGAGCCAAGAACCCGTTCCCCGCCCTCCTCGTCTTCCCAGGAACCAGCGCTCACCAGGCCCATGACACCACCAACAGGTAAGCATGTGAACCCAGTGTAGCCAATCATGTGTATTGATCTGTCACAGCTGGTGTGTATTGAAGAGAATGCAATGAATATAGAATTGTGTAGTAAAGTGTACTCCCTCTGCTTTGTCTTCTTAGCTGGACCATCAACAGTGGTAGAGGATGGGGTCAGTCTCTGTCGGTCGTGTTTGGAGACTGACCCCCCTCAAGAAAATGTTGAGGTGGTGTCATGGGTCCACTGTGAATACTGTAAGCGCTGGTTCCACTCCTCCTGTGTGGATTGGGAGGACGAGGAGGATGGGGACTTCTACTGTACATATTGTATTGAATGAATGTGTAATTAAATTAATTTATTTGATGTGCTGTGTCTTTTCATGCTTGGTTTCATGTAAACAAACAACCAAAATTATAAATGTATAAACTTAACCTAATATAACTAATGTGTAAATGTAGGACACCAAACACTACTTTTAATAGTTAGAGGCTAAGAGACCAAGTTTAAACAAAGAAGGTATCGATACACTCAAATTGGGAATGATGTCCTCAGCTGAAGATGAGAGAGAAATAAAGGAAGCGTAAACCGGACGATCGATTTGTACTTTGCATTTTCGTTGAACAGTGGTTGAACAGACAGAAGGGACCACTAGGTTAGTTGACGTTAGTTAACGTTCGTCAATGTTTATCACTTTGACAAAGCTAGCCTAGTCTAGCAAGCTAGCCATGGGGAATCTCTTCCGTCTGTTCAATCACTGTTCAACGAAAATGCGAAGTTTGACGCTGCATAACATGACATAGTAGAGCTAGGCTAGAGCTAGGCTAGCTCTGGACGTTCTGCACTGCACACAAGCCTATGGTTTGAGAGCATGTTTGAATATTAAAATAACAAACTAGGAGGCTGTAATTTGGTATACATGCAATATAAGGTGTATACACATCGTATACTTACTTTATTTCGTTGCTGTGGCAACTATTCCTTAACAAAGTAGCTGAAAAAACGGTCTCGGACGATAATCGGGTCTAGAAAGTTGGGGTGGACGATAATGGGACCCCCTGGCTAACTGCCAAAATGTGGATATATATTTTTTTGGCATATCCTTATTGGTTTTTATAACCGGAATGTTGTAATATACGTGTGTGAGTATATAATAAAGTACAATGCTTTGACTTGACGTTTTTAATTAGTATTTTATCGAAGTTTTCGTGAAATTTCTATCGAGCGTCGAGAGCTAGGTGGACGATAATGGGGCCCCTTACGCTAATGTCATAATAAATCCTACAACGAAAATGTATTTGTGAGGAATGTTTATTTTAATGATTGAAAACAGATGCATCATAGACCACTGTAGTATGTGTTGCCCGGGCAACAGAGGCTAATGTCATGCTAATGCTCAGACAGCAGGGGGGGGGGGGGGGGGGGGGCAGTTACATTGGGGCCAGAGGTTCTGTTAGAGGGGCCAGTTACATTAAACATTATTGTTGTCATATAGTTTTCTTCACTGCAGTGCAGGCATTAACAGGCAAAAGCAGTGGCACCCCCATAAATGTTTTATAGGAGTGGCCAGATGGGGCCACTGAAATCCTGGGGTGGCTTTCCAAAATCAAAAGCCATAACTGAATTTCAGGAATTGTATTATACTGTTGTAGTATATAGGTTAGTTGAAAACAGCAGCGGACTGGGGAAGGGTGACATGATCTGAGTGTGGAGATACATGGATTTATATGCCGGAATGTTTTATATACGGATGGAGTTGGACCAGTTACTATTCACTTTGACTTGATGGGTGTGACCTGTGAAGAATGAATGGCACCATGCAATGGTGAAGGGCTATAACCCAGGGTTGATTGCAACTGGTGTTGGAAAACACATGTAGTAGGACAGAATAGAGGAACTGGGCACAAGGTACTGGTTTGGTCCCTGGTTAGTCCCCAAAAACGTGGCAGAAACAGCAGAAAATATTAGATGGCATTGCATCAAGGCCCAATTAGGGCAGACGACATAGGATATTTACAATTGTAGTAGGCCAATAGATCTGTTTTAAAAGTTCAGGGGTGTAATTACAGTCGTTGGATATAAAAGGTGTAGCACAGACAAAGGAAATCAGATTTTTCTGGGAACCCTCTCATTGCTGCTCCGTGCTGTTTTTGGACTTTGAGGAAGTTGAATTTGGACATAGAATATGATCAGAACTTATAAAAGTATCCACAACAGTACCTCTGTCAGTTGTGTTTCTATGTAAACTGCAAAGGTAGCCTCACATGACCTCAACTTGCTCACTATGATTGCCTCAATGCACTTCATTAAAATGTACAACAGAACTGAAAGCGGTAATTTAGGTGGGGGGAGGGAGGGTTGGGGAGTGTTTCTTGCATGGGTGTGATTGTCTTTTTCAACTGATACCGTCTGGCACTTTTGGCCTTGTTTGAACACACACTGGAGCCACGTCTTGTAATGTTTCTAATATATATTCAACATGTGCCTTCAGTTTGGTGTGTGTGTCTTCTACTAAAGAACCTGCTGCTATGTCGTCAAGATTGTAGGCCTACAGATCACAGGAAACTTTGTTAAAAAGCTAGTCGTTGCTGCCCTCTGGTGTTCGCAAGTAATAACACCCCCAATCATTACACGTCTCTCCCCCTCTCTCTTTTTCACTTGTGCCAGTATGGTCCGTGTACGTGAGTTTAATTCCTTATATCATTATAACGGAACACGCATGAATACGAAAAACGTTTGTGAGTCAGTTTTTTCGTTTTTTTGCAAAAACGAAAAAACGGATTTTGACGTGTTATTTTGTTTTCTCGTTTTTTACACACAAACCATAAAACAACTTTATATTTGGATTTTTCTCACGTGGGTGGAGCGAAGTGTGAAATGCCTGTCATTTGCCGAATGTGTCGTCAGCAGTACCTGTTCCTTCAAAGTAAAAGTTTCCCCCTTCTAACTCGATTAGCCTAATATAGGTTATCTATCAGTTACATTTTAGGGTATTCACGTTTATAAACTTGCCAATTAATCTTTATTGACTTGGGAGTTCGCCCTTCCAACTTCATTCAATGCATCTACTTTTTTTTATCATTGATGTAGGGCCTACTGATATCTACAGGCTAAATAAACTAATGTCAAAATACTGTAGGCCTAGTCGTGTTTTTCCATTTATATTTGTATTAGTAATATTATAAGATCACATCAATCAATTGTATTGGCCTGTTAGTGTGGTGGTGTTGCTGTAAATTGTTAGCTAACTGATAGTGCTTATAGATTCAACATTCCATTGAACTTCTTTCATGTTATAAGATTAGATTAAACTTTGTCATTGAACAGTACAAGTATACAGTACAACAAAATGAAATTAGCATCTAACCAGAATTGCAAATAGTATTTACAAGTATTAAGTAGCCTACATTAAGTATATGTATATAACAAGTGAAATACATAGATGTGCAAATGGTTATTCTAAGTGGCATTGTAGATGCCAAATGAAGGCGAAGGTTGCATGGGCACCCAGGATGCGGAGATAGCCGCCGTCGGGTCCCCGAGGTAGACATGTGTATGTAACAACTGTAAAAATATATACATCATGGCAATTCTAAATGTGCAGAGGAAAATGGAATGTGCAAGGAGCATGTGCAACTGAAATGCAGGGATAGCAGCATGTGCGGTTCTTATGCACTGATGATCCTGTGTACCCTGCTCAGACACAGCTTGTGCATGTGAGGTTCTTATGCACTGATGATCCTGTGTACCCTGCTCAGACACAGCTTGTGCATGTGAGGTTCTTATGCACTGATGATCCTGTGTACCCTGCTCAGACACAGCTTGTGCATGTGAGGTTCTTATGCACTGATGATCCTGTGTACCCTGCTCAGACACAGCTTGTGCATGTGAGGTTCTTATGCACTGATGATCCTGTGTACCCTGCTCAGACACAGCTTGTGCATGTGAGGTTCTTATGCACTGATGATCCTGTGTACCCTGCTCAGACACAGCTTGTGAATGCCGCTAGGCGCTTGACCTCCTCCCTGTAGTCTGTCACTGACACAGAGTTTCATGCATTCAAATTTCCCCCCAGTCATCTACACACCATACTACACTAATTTAATGGTTACTTTTAAGTGTCAAAAATAAGTTGCACTATTAATAATACAAAAGCTGTGTCAAGTTGCATGGGTAGTTTTGATGGAGAGCAATCTTCAAGACATGCCACACATCTTTCATTGGATATAGGTTGGGGCTCTCACTGGGTCACTCAAGGATATTGACCTTTTTATTCCTTAGACCAGTGGTCACCAATCCTGTTGCAGGAGAGCTCCCTTTGTGTAAAGGTTTCACTCCACACGGCCTTAGCTGCCGTTAGTGAGTGGTTGCACAACTTACTAGCACACACATGGTGTACTTTTCTCTGTTTCTTTGTGATGCAACATTCAAGTACCATACAAAGTCAAATACATTTCAACACCTAACTGCACCTTCTCTTTCTGCATGAAATACTGTATCTTAAATATATCCAGATATATGTGTTAGTTATACTACATTCATTTAAGAACTCTGAAATCCAAAAAAACATTCATGCACTTTATAAAAAATATCATTTCTGAAGAAGGGTCATTTCAGGTTTCAAATCAATGTTATTACAGACAAATGCAAAAGGGCAACATGGCGTTAAACTTGGAGCTTTTTCATATACAAACTGTATATGTCAACACTTAATAGGGCAACAAGGGATGTTAAGGGTGTTAAGGCGTTTGTGTGTGTGTGTATGCGTGCAGTTGTTTGTCTCTGGGATAGAGGAAGTTATCTTTTCATAGGTTTACAGTTGAGTAAGATGGATCAGATGCATAAGAGCATCCTGGAAGGGCGTATATGTATTGTTTATTACATTGTCATAAATGACTGTCATGTCTGGAAACTGGAGGACTAAAAGTGCCACAATGAATTAAATAAATACACCATTAAATAAATAAATACACCATTAAATAATTACTTAAATGTGTCATTAATTAATTAAATGTGTCATTAATTAATTAAAATAGGAATTAAATACATATGTGTTCTTAAATGTGTCATGAATTAATTAAAATACCAATTCATTTAATGTAAAATACATATATAATTATTTCACTATTTAAGTATTTCATGGTACATTTCCCAATGCTACATTTCCCAATGCTACATTTCATGCTACATTTCACAACGAGTTGTGTTGCAGTGCTTCATTAATTGTGTTATCTGTCAAACTCGCCCATCAAAGTCAGTGGGTGGGGCTAGCGCAAATCTAGTCTGATCCATTGCGTTGGTCTGAAGTAGAGTGCCTGGATAGAGACGATGGAGGATCTTCATGAACTTTCTAGGGAGTTGGTGAGAGACATTTAGACTTAGCTGAGGATGTGGAGGCAGGACCTGCTGACCCAGAGCATGTAGCGAGTAAATATTTTTGCAGTTACATACGCATGTCTACCTCGGGGACCCGACGGCGGCTATCTCCGCATCCCGGGTGCCCATACAACCTTTGCCTTCATTTGGCATCTACAATGCCAAATGAGTGAAATACAAGTGAAATACAAGTGAAATACATAGATGTGCAAATGGTTATTCCTTAGAATATCAATTTGCACATCTATGTATTTCACTTGTTATATACATATACTTAATGTAGGCTACTTAATACTTGTAAATACTATTTGCAATTCTGGTTAGATGCTAATTGCATTTTGTTGTACTGTATACTTGTACTGTTCAATGACAAAGTTTAATCTAATCTTATAATGTGAAAGAAGTTCAATGGAATGTTTAATCCATAATCAGTTAGCTAACAATTTACAGCAACACCACCACACTAACAGGCCAATACAATTGATTGCTGTGATCTTATAATATTACTAATACAAATATAAATGGAAAACACGACTAGGCCTACAGCATTTTGGTAGGCCCTACATCAATGAAAAAGTAGTAGTTGGAAGGGCGAACTCCCAAGTCAATAAAGAGTAATTGGCAAGTTTATAAACGTGAATAGACTAAAATGTTACTGATAGATAACCTATATTAGGCTAATCGAGTTAGAAGGGGGAAACCTTTACTTTGAAGGAACAGGTAGTGCTGACGACACATTTGGCCAATGACAGCAATTTCACACTTAGCTCCACCCACGGTGAGAAAAATCAAAATATAAAGGCGTTTTATGGTTTGTGTGTAAAAAACGAGAAAACAAAATAACACGTCAAAATCCGTTTTTTCGTTTTTGCAAAAAAACGAAAAAACTGACTCACAAACGTTTTTCGTATTCATGCGTGTTCCGTTATAATGATATAAGCAGGGGTTCCCAAACTTTTTTTGCTCAAGACCCAAAAGAGAAATATGGTGTCTCCCTGGGACCCAAACATAAAAATACTACATAAATTGCCAATATTTTTTTAACTACTGATACAGAACACAACAAACTATGAATTTAAAATGGATATGAAATTTATTTATTTAATCATAAAAGCACATGACAGCAATAATCAAATGTCTTGAGTGCAATAAAAAAAATTCTCTCCACCTCATATGTACATACAATGTTGTACCACTTTTAAATTGACAAACATTTTCTACTCTTTCTATTTGTCACCCCTTTCTCAACCACCCCTCCCAACATCCCTCAACTTTAAACACCAACAATGAGCAACATTCAGATACATTTTTACTGGCTTATTTTAAAATGATACTATTGGCCTGACATGCCAGAAGGGGTATAATATGTCATCTAAGGCACAATTAAATCTAATGAGAAGTATGTGGCTGGTTGAAGTTTTCAACCAGAAGATTTATTCTGGGCTTGGTTTGTGAAAGTGCTATTCTGAGGTCATGCTGGGGATTGAGTCTGTTTCTGTATTTGTTTTTCAGGTATGCTAGAGTAGAAAACCCAGATTCACATAAGTATGTGGTACCAAACTGAATCAACACATTTACAGCTTTGCTA
Organism: Thaleichthys pacificus; assembly: GCA_023658055.1. Lineage (NCBI taxonomy): Eukaryota > Metazoa > Chordata > Actinopteri > Osmeriformes > Osmeridae > Thaleichthys > Thaleichthys pacificus. The sequence goes on along the minus strand of CM042863.1, from coordinate 570,135 downwards.
GCCAAGCAAGAGAACTCTTCCTGCTGGAGATGAGCAATCCAAAACTGAGAGAGAGTGATTGTCTCAAATAGCATCTTACTGCCATTGTTGACCTGCAGTGTGACCAATGCTTCTAACTCTGTCTGACTTAGACCCAACTCTAGTGATGGCACAGCTCGGAAGGGATACTTCACCCACTGAAGGTTTTGAGATCCCTGTAAGTCTGGGAAGTATTGCTGAAAGTTCTTCTGTAGGCCAGACATGTGCTCAACTATGTTCTGCTTCACAGAGTCACTCAGGGGGACACCCGTGTTCTCTTGGTAGGCAGAGAGGACCGGAAACATTGCCAGTTCTCCCACAGCCAGCTGGCATTGCCACAGAGCCAGGCGTGCAGCAAATCCTTGAATTCCATCTTCCAGCTACAAAATGCTGTTCTCCTTTCCTTGAAGGCTTTTGTTCAGTGTGTTGAGCTTGTTGAAAATGTCCACAAGATATGCAAATCTTGCCAGCCAATACTTGTCCTGAAAATGCTTGGCAAGGTTAGGGTCTTCATTTTTGAGGTAGGCCATGACCTCTTCTCTCAGCTCCCACACTCTCTGCAGAACTCTTCCCCTGGAGAGCCACCTCACCTCACAGTGAAAGAGCAGGTGTTCATGCTCTGCTCCCATGTCCCTGCATAGCTCTGTGAAGAGCCTTGATTGTAATGGTCGCTTTTTGATTAGATTTACAATTCTCACAACCACATCAAAAACCTCTCCTAGATCACGCTGTAATGCTTTGCTGGCCAAAGCTTCCCTGTGGATGATACAATGTGTCAGCTTCACATTTGGTACCACTTTACGAACATGAGCCACAAAACCAGACCTGCACCCAGTCATGTTCCTGGCACCATCAGTGCAAATTCCAATACAGTTTATCCATTCCAATTTGAAATCTTTCAAATTTGTGTCCACCACTCTGAAAATATCCTCTCCCCTTGTTGTTGTATGCAGCCGGTCACAGAACAGGAACTCCTCCTTCATATCCTTACCACTGATGTATCTGGAAAAGACCATTAATTGGGGAATCCCAGCAACATCAACAGACTCATCTAGCTGCAGTGAAAATATTTTGTGTTCCATTATTTCCCCTGTAACTGACTTTTGGATGTCCACTGCCATGTCTTTGATTCTAGTTGCAACTGTGTTATTTGAGAGTGGGACAGACTCAACTTTGTTCGCTGCTTCCTCACCTAAGAGAGAGAGACACACATCTTAAACATGGTTTTATTAGCTGCTCCCCAATGGAATGGGGCTTATTTGCCTTGGCAATGTGGTGGCTGACTTGAAATGATGCCTTCAGTGCTGCTCTGTTCCCTTTGAATGCCTGGTAGATGAGACAATAATATAATTCAAAATCACTGACACACATATACACAAAATAGCTCAAATTTACTAACTATGACATGCAACTGAAAGTAAATAATCCGGCGAGTCTTGAAGAAAATGCATGACATGCAATTTCCTTCCTTCGTAGGGCACACTGAGTATTTTCTGTTATGTATCAGCTCATTTGAACAGAGTTGCACGCTTAGACGCGAGAAAAGACTTGGTTTCTAATTGTAAGTGCAATGACGCCCGTGGGTCTGTATTCTTTCATTAAATCCCATGCATTTTATCTGCAGCACATAGGCCTACGCGAGTCGTGTGAAATGGCCTTTAACCTATATTAACATAACACACATGTTAATGACTCTTCCACACTGTCAAAACAAAGTTGAATAAATGCACTTCGCGGCCTAATCCACATAGGGACAAGCCGGGGGCGGAAGGTCGCGCGGCATTGGCTGTCGCTGTTAGCTATATGTAACGTTAGCTAGCAACATACATTTTAGTCACAAAATAACCATTGGCACTGCAACTAACAGACACACAAAACATTTCAAATGCTCCTTACTTACATTTCCGCTGTCAAAACACTGTCTGCTGAAAGTCTCTTCTTTGCCCAGGAAAAATTCCTTTGACTTGCCCCGATGCTGAGAATGTCTCGTTTGGAGATGTCTGTCCAATTTGTTTCTTTTTAAGCTCTCATTACTGAGCACCTCCCCACATAAAACACACTGAGGTCTCTCCTCTGCATTTCGAATGGCTTTGGTGAAGCCAACGTTTATAAACTCTTCTTTATATTTTTGTTTCGACATCTCGCAATGCATGCCAAGGGAACCACAGAAGTCACTCTCAATGTTACCTCAGCCCAGACTCCGCGAGAGAGCGGGTAAACGTGGACCAGGATCGTGAGAAGAAAGGGAGAGGGATAAACCGCCTCGCACGCAGCATCTGTGCTGACTAGACTAGTGTAGCAAAAAGAACGCTCATCTTCTATTTTAATTTGGAAAATTATTTCACATATCATAGAATTGTTATGCATTTTTTCTTTTTCATTTGGCGACCCAATACAAAAGTGTATGTGACCCATTTTGGGTCGCGACCCTAACTTTGGGAAACCGTGATATAAGGACTTAAACTCACGTACACGGACCTAGCTGTTAGCCTCGTTTCGTTTGGATAATTGCTGCTTGTAAAAACGATTGTTGCAGTGTATTATTATTATTTTTTTTACATTTCTCACCCATGCAGTGCACGTTCTGAAATTAAAATAAACATTGCCCTATTTACTGTAAACATTGGGGGTCGTGGCCTTGGCCAACACAGCATTTTACCCATGCGCTACTTTACAACTGGCTCTGGAACCAATCGTCACTCCTAATGCCTAAACCTCACAGCCAATCAGGGGCAGAGTGGGGAGACGTTTTATACATTGATCTAGCCTCTTAATTTTGCTCTCAAAGTGCACTAGATTGATGCGTTCCAGGGGAGCATGCCCCCGGACCCCCCTAGAGCAGTGGTTCCCAAAGTGGGGGTGGCAAGATGATTTCCAGAAATCAAGGAACATTTTAAAACAATTAGAAATAACATATTTTAACCAAAATGTTAACAAGTTAAAAATTGTAGTTCAATTAATGCATGCAAATAAAAAAGCCATCAGCCTTTTGATTTTCCATTCACTAAGGCAAACCATACATCCGACAAGGAGGACGCATAAGTTGAACTGTCAAGCGACCGAACGTTAAAGGCAGCGTTCTCAGCCAAGACACTGGCTGAGTTTTGGATTTCAGTGGAGAGGGAATACCTTGGCCGTGGGAACTAGGGGGGCTGAGAGTGCTACAGCACCCCCTGACAGCACGAGAATTTTAAATAATATGACTTGAAAATCCACCACCGCGGCACAGCCCCGCAGTAGCGGACTGGCCATCGGGAGCACCGGGAGAAGAATAACGATGGAAAACCAGGCTAAGAAACGTAAGGGTGGGGCTGAAAAATTGAGACAAAAATACATCACCTTCAGTAGACAAGGTTTTACCAATTTAAAAAGGCTATGTTTATTTTACACAAAGCTCAAAAACAATTTTGCGTTCAAATAAAGGCCCAAACATTTGTCTCGCTCGCATTGACTATCGAACTCCCGAACTAGCATCACATCAGACACAAAATGTGCATGCATTTTAGCATGCGGGGGTCGCGAGTCACTGGCACCATTATTTTAGGGGTCGTGGGTTGAAATGTTTTGGAACCCCTGTTGGGGATTCGCCGCATCGTTCTCACCTTACCCCTGACCTGTTTGCATGCCTGCGCAGTGCAATTTTTGGGGAGTTCCGTTACCTCCAACCCCATTTTGAGTCGCTGGATCCACCCCCCCTCTACGTTCCGGGACCTCCCACTTTACAAATTAAGCACTACTCGCAACCATATAAATCTATGCTCGCGACTGGTTGTCGCAAAGCATGACGTGTACAGCTAGGGAGCTAGGGAAAAAAAGAGCCACTGTTTAAAGCTAGACCGGAAGAGTCGGAAGTGGAAAGATGGCGCGGTCCAGTTTCGTTCTCTCGCTTGCCTCACTGCGCCACTGAGCACTTTTCATAGAAATGAATGGGGACGCCATCTTGGAAGACAAAAGTTGCTTCCTCTAGTAATATTAACTCTATGTTTGATCATCATGAGGGCAGCATGGCTGCCGTGTCCCAGTAAAGGGTTTCCGGCTGGAAACAGGAGGCCTAAATGGGGTTCCAGAGTGGGTGGGAAGCTCCCATCCCTGTCTGGACTGTAGGGGTGTTTGCTCCAATTTTGCTCCAGGTATCAAGTGGGAAGATGTATTGTGTCCCCTCCCTATATTTATTGTGGCAGCCCAGTCATATAAAAGTGCCAAGAAGAGCAAGGATACCAGAGGAGGGAAAACCAACCTAGCAGGAAGACCTCTGAGCATACGAGGCATTGGTTGGTTTATCATGTATCTTTTTATCTTCACAAACCCGGTTTTATTTACTTTGTCAATGTGTTCAACCCGTTCAATGTAATTAATAAACCCTTAAATATTTTGCACCCTACTCAGTTCTCGTGAGCCTTCTTGGTCATGCCTTCACACCCAGAAACACGCGTTTCCAGAGCGTTTCCTTAAGGAAGAATGTAGAGAGAAAATAGCAGAGGGCCTAGGACAGAACCCTGTGGTAATCTAAACCACTGGAGTGCCGTACCAGAGATCCCAACATAATTCTCCATATGTTCCTAGAGGATTTGATGATCCACAGTGTCAAATGCTGCACTTAGGTCCAGGAGAACCAGGACAGAGATAGAACCTGCGTGAGAAGCTAATAATAGATCATTGACTACCTTGGCTAATGCAGTTTCAGTGCTGTGGTGAGGATGAAATCCAGACTGGAGAGGTTCATACAACTGATTTGAGTGGGAGTCAGATGGCTGAGCGGTGAGGGAGTCGGGCTAGTAATCTGAAGGTTGCCAGTTCGATTCCCAGCTGTGGCAAATGGCGTTGTGTCCTTGGGCAAGGCACTTCACCCTACTTGCCTCGGGGGGAATATCCCTGTACTTACGTAAGTCGCTCTGGATAAGAGCGTCTGCTAAATGACTAAATGTAAATGTAAATGATTTGAGGAAAGGTGTTCAGTGAGCTGTTGTACCACAACTTTTTCCGGAATTTTTTAGAGAAATAGCAGATTTGAAATTGACCTGTAGTTGCTAAGAGATCCGGGATCCAGGTTTGTTTTTTTAACACAAAGAGTTTTACACAGGTAATATTAGGGGTTAAAAGGGGTGGTCATAGTCAGTGTTGGGGGTAACGCGTTATGTAATATAACGTGTTACATAATATTATTACTTAAGTGAGTAACGAAGTAATATAACGTGTTACTTACATAGGACAGTTAAATACATTAGTGAAATAATTAGAGAGAGAGATCTCTCACTAGAAGAAGAATTCGGGGAGCGCACTCCACACTAATAGAAGACATGCTAGGGGGCGCTACATAAAATGGGGGCTCTTCCGGGATTAAATTAGTTAATTAAGGTCATTAAGTAATTAGCAATTATAAGTTAATATAGGCTTTAGCGGTTAACATTAGTCTGTGATTTTATTAGTCTTTTAAAAGAAGAAAAATTAAAGCTTTAAACAAAATCGAGCCTCAGAGTAGCACAGTAGAATTAGTTAAAGGGGCGATTGATTGCAAAACCGATTTTACCTTGTCATAGTTGAATAACAACAGTTCGGTGGGTAAAATGAACATACAGTGAATATCAAAGTCCATTGACACCTCTTTCCTATGCAAATCTCAAAATGAAAAAATGTGGCTGTAAAACGCTAGCTTTTCAACAAAGCCACCGGTGTGACGTAGGACGGGGGACTGCCCTTTTTGGCTCTGGTCTGTATCTTTGTCACGCCCCAAAATGTACATCCAGACCAGCCCACTCACTGGTGTTCCTGCCCAGTCCGAGGTAGCGTAGATCTCCGATGCTAGTTTAGCTGCGCGCTGCTCTGTGTAGGCTACTTCTAAGCAATTACAAAGAATAACGTTTTGAAGTATAACAAGGATATTGAAAATGGACTACGGTCGTAAATGCTGTGTTCCAGGCTGTACAGGGAAGGCTAACACTCATAGTCTTCCCAAGGAGCCAAGCATTCGACAGGCATGGCTGCTGTTTGTCTATGAGAAGATCCCGGCGAAGTTCGACACTCAATTATTCATTTGCTCTGAACATTTCACCCAAGACAGTTTTGACAACCTTCTATAGTGTGAAATACCCCCAAAAAACAGTCAATCGCCCCTTTAAAGAGCTGAAAGTTTGAAGCTTAAAGGGGTGATTGACTGGGTTTTTGGGGTATTTCACACTGTTCCTTAAGGTCTCCGAATAGGGTATGTAACATTGGTTGGGCTGAAAATGGCCCGGGTGCTGTTCTATGCCCCCTGATGCATCCTCCTAGGTTTTCTCCTTTTATGGTATGCTCATCTGAATATATAGATGAGCTGCGCGCTGATTGGTTGGTTTACAACGAGTGAAGCTGTGGAGCAAAGACGCAACACGGCCAACAGCACTCACTGAAACAAGAAGGTGGAGACTTGAAATAAAAACGTACAAATATATCTATTGTGTCTTCACAACACTGTTTTCAACAGATTGACTAGATATCATTTGAAATGATAATGTTAGTTGTTTCCACGTCTGTTGTCGAAGCAAACTGGATCGACTTAGGTGGGTAGAACGTTACAGCTTAGCAACCAAACTATATCGTGATTCAACTCAGCTCAGTAGCGGTTAGAACCGAAACTGTACTGTACTGTAGCGAGTGGTACGTGACAATGGAGCGAGTGGTACGTGGCAGTAGCTAGTGGTACATGCCAGTGCCTCCACTGGCACGTGACAGTAGCTAGTGGTACATGCCAGTGCCTCTACTGGCACCTAGTGGTACGTGCCAGTGGAGCTAGTGGTAAATGACAGTAGCTAGTGGTACATGCCAGTGCCTCCGTGTCGTGTAACACGACAGTAAACAAAAGCTGCAAGACACCCAATGCAACTGCCACGAGACACTTGCGTACCACTATCAACAGAACAGTAACTGTCATGTACCAGTGGAGGCGCTGTCACGTACCACTAGCTACTGTCATGTACCAGCGGAGGCACTGGCATGTACCACTAGCTACTGTCACGTACCACTAGCTCCACTGGCACATACCACTAGGTGCCAGTAGAGGCGCTGTCACGTACCACTAGCTACTGTCATGTACCAGCGAAGGCACTGGCATGTACCACTAGCTACTGTCATGTACCACTAGCTCCACTGGCACATACCACTAGCCACTGTCACGTACCACTCGCTCCACTGGCACCTACCACTAGCTACAGTACAGTTTCGGTTCTAACTGCCTCTCACTCAGCTTCAGTTAGCTAGATAAAAAATAACCTGACAAAGATGTGGACAAACATGCATCGTGAATTGTAGATTTACATGTAGCCTACGGTTTATTTATTCGAATGAAACACAGTCAGGAACATTAAAATAACGCGTTAGCCCCATTGCCAATAATCTAAATCATCACACATTCTACCTATGCTCTTGCGTTGCAAGCTAAACTAGTTTACATGCCTACAGTCTAGGTGTTTTCGCTATCTAGCTGTTCTTGCGTTCCTTGCAAATCAGCGTTAATAAAAAGCAGATGAGCTAGAGTCTAGCTAACATTGACTCGACGGGCATGGCTGATGTTTGTCTATACCGTAGCTCTAGCGTAGAAGATCCCTGTGCATGCAAATAGGATCGACTTATAGGTGGGTAACGTTAGCACTACAGCTTAGAAAACAAACTATCGTGATTCAACTCAGCTTCAGTTGGCTCTAGCTATCTTGCTGAAAAATAGATCTGGACAAACATGCATCTTGAATTGTAGATTTACATGACAACACAGGTTATTTATTTGAATGAAACACAGTCAGGAACATGAAATAACGTTAGCCCCATTGCCAATAAACTAAATCATCACACATTCTACCGATGCTAGATAAAGGCAGGATAGTTGATCAACATTTTAGGAGCCAGAGGATGTGCACGCAGGTGTGGGGGGGTTAGGAACTGGTTAAAGAACCTTCTAGAATGTTCTAGAAGGTTATGTCATTATTATACAGGGCGGGGGATTATTCTCATTTAGCCTATAAAACATGAATTTTGGGGCATTGGTCTTTTTGTATGTCTATGTGAATGCATATCTGCCTTGCCGAAATAAACCATCAAGCTGCCTTGAGCTGTTGAAAGATATTTTGCCTTCGACTCCTTTTTCCTACTAACTTCTACGGACGTCTGATTTTCTACAGCACTTTCTTAGGCGATTAGAGTTGTCGTTGACGAAGGTGGTTGATCGTGGAGGTCTCCCTGCAGACCGTGCCAATCGTGCTCGAGTGGAGCAGTTGCTGAGAGGTGCTGTCCACTCTGATATGTTGCTGGTTCAGCTCAAACTCAGGGAACGGAAGGAAATCCCTCCCTCATTTTTTTAATTGCTGAGAGAGATACGAAATGAAGAGGAGTATGAGTCTTCAAGGATGAAGTTGAACACGTCCGTCCAGTGGGTTCATGCACAGTCAGATAGGGAAAATAGACAGGAGGATATTGACAGTTTATGATCAGAGATTCAACAACTCAAGTCAATGTTCACCTCCATGAGACCCTTGCAAAGCCAAGTTGTAGCAGATAACCACGTACCTGTGTCTGTGACAAAAGTGCCTACATCAGGGGATAATGAAGTAGCTGCCTTGAGAAAACAAGTGAAGAACCTGCAAAAGCAAATGGCTGGTCATAATCCCAAAGCTTCAGAATGCCCTGCTACAGTTCTTGGAGTAGAACCATCAAGACAAGCCCATAGTGATAATTGAAAGCAACTATCTATCAACGCTGATGGGAACTTTTGTTATCACTGTGGTGAAAGCGGCCATTACTGTCAGGGTTGTGACCCTTTGTGACCCCAAAGTGATCCAAAAGTTGATCCACTCGCTAAAGAACGCTAAACAGTGTGAATCATCCTCTCAAGCACAAGAGCGCCGTCCCACAGTGTGCTCAGCGAAGAAAAGTGAGGTAATGACCCGAAAAAGAGACATTCCTCCGGGACTGATTGGCCCCTCTTCGATTGTTCCAGTGAAGACAAATGGCCAACAGTGTGATGCACTCCCGGATATTGGCTCACAAGTCAAAATTATCTTTGAGAGCTGGTACAAGTGCCACTACCTGATGTCTCCATCCAGCCAGTGTCAGAGTTGGCGGTTTGGGGGTTAAGCGACACTAGTTACCCCTACCTGAGATATGTCCTAGTGGAGATGGAGTTTCCACAGAAGGTCACAGGCACAAAGGAGTATGGAAGCAAATCGTTACCCATTTTAAGAATGTGGCTGCATTATTTGACTCATAAATGAAATTAGTAATCAATCATCCTATTTGCATTTTAATTTTCTTCTTCAAGAGTGCTCAATCTTTCACTTAATTAAAATGAAAAAGAAATAGACATTTGAGATTTAATTTTCAAAATATGCCCCAGCAAGTAGATTCCAAAATTCAATTTGAAATGTAAAACTTGAAGAACGTGGCAGCAAATCGTGACCACAATTCAAATTCAAATGCATTTGCAGAAATGCAAAATGAACGAAAAAGCATTCTGAGCGGCGTAGCTGAGTGACATCAGTAGCCGCTCTTCTTCAGCTCCCTGCTGAACGAGCTACCCATCTTGTTCGGTAGGGGGTGGTGTGCACATCCGCATTGCATTACATGGCAAATGTGCCGGGAAATTGATTGAATTGCCGGGTCTTTAGAGCAGCGTTCCCCAACCGGTGCCCACCGGTCCGCGGACCGGTACCGGTCCGTGGGTCATTTCGTACCGGGCCGCACAAAAAATTATTAATAACATTATTTCCTTTTAATTGATTATCAGAGTCTGAAAGACATTTTATTCTGAAAAATTACCGGATTCTCTCCTTCTCCGCGGGCCTTTTCCCCTGAGCAAAAAAGCTCTTCAAAGACGTGTGTTTACTCATTTTTTAGCAAGTTTGTGGGCTTTATTGAGCGGTATCATGCGCGTCTCTTCCTCTTGACACATGACAAGTGATAGTTACCACTAGGGTTGCAAAGGGGCGGAAAGTTTCCGGTAAATTTCTGGAAAGTTTCCGGAAAGTTTCCACGGGAATTTTGGGAATTAAAAAAAAAAAAGAAGTTTTTTTGCAAAAGCATATAACAGGGAACTTCAATGTAGTTGAGAACAAGACTATGCACGCCTAGCTCAGCTGGACCCTGAATGCAGCTGGTTGGGAACATTGTCTGCCAGAAACATAAACCTAAACGTAAAACGTTCTGTTGTTTTTGAACGTCTTTGTCATCAGTGTTGCGTCTGAACATTTCAGCGTGGCAAGTGTGAGAGCGCCAAATTGCGTAGAGGCCAAGAGCGGTATTGCAGACAGACATTTCAATTATAGCTTGCAACATATTGAAATACATTTTTGGTGCTGTGAACTTAGTTAAAACAATTTAACTATGACCTGAACTAGTTCATGTAGAAAGTGAACTTTCCCAACACTGTTCGTCATTACCTAGCATATTGATTACTTGGTAAACTGAAGCCATGTTCATTGTAATACCAAGTTTATTTGTATACAGTAGACTAACTTTTTACAGCAGTGACAGTAGGATGTATGTATGTCCACACAAAAGTTGTATTATAAATGTTTACATGCATGTCTGCTTATGACAAGGTAAATACAGTTAAATTACCCCAACATTTCCTGTTAATTCCCGTTAATTCCTGTATATTCCCGTTAATTCCCGTGGAAAGTTTCCAACTTTGAATACTCCAGGAATTTTGCAACCCTAGTTACCACTCAATGAAGCCTGATTGAGACAACAACTCTATCGGTGTTTTGGATGAAGGCTATCCTGAGATCGCCACTAAAGCACTGAAAACCCTGCTTCCATTTCCAACATCAAGAGGGATTTTCTGCCATGACAGCAATCAAACAAAACTATGGAATAGGCCTAAACTGGATATATGGAACGCACTTCTGGTGTCACTGTCGTAGCTTATAGTCTCGTTTACACACAACAGTGGGACTGACACATCGAAAGCTAGCTAGTAACAATATAACGATGGAAAACCAGGCTAAGAAACTTAAAGATGGGGCTGAAAAATTAAGAGACAAAAATACATCACATTCACTAGACATGGTTTTGTCAATTGAAAAAACAGCTATGTTTATTTGACATAAAACTCCAAAACTATTTTTCGCTCTAAAACAGCTCAACTATTTTTCTGGCGCGCTCCGCGCGCTCGCATTAAGTGTGGAAGTCACTAACTAGGATCACATCAAACCCAGAATGTGCATGCATTAGCAGCGCAGCTGTCCAGGGCCTATCTTTCCTCCCAGTCCGTCCCTGCCGGTCCGTGAAAATATGTCTTACATGAAAGCGGTCCGTGGCGCAAAAAAGGTTGGGGACCGCTGCTTTAGAGGACGCATCACAGATCATGGCGCTCCCTCAAATTGTGCAAACACTGTTAGAATTAGCTGAGCAGGTAGAATCTAATAATATATCTGAGTCTGATGCCCGTGACCGAGACCGGCAGAATGCATTCAAATGCATTCTGCAAATGCATTTGAATTTGCAGAACGATTGCTTTGCTGCTACGAAAAATGAAAATGCATTTCTGGAAAGCATTTACATTTTCACATTTTATATTTCAAATTGAATTTTGGTATCTATTTGCTGGGGCATATTTTGAAAATTAAATCTCAAATGTCTATTTCTTTTTCATTTTAATTAAGTGAAAGATTGAGCACTCTTGAAGAAGAAAATTTAAATGCAAATAGGATGATTAATTACTCATTTAATTTATGAGTCAAATAATGCAGCCACATTCTTAAAATGCAAATGCATTTCTGGAAATGCATTTGCATTTGCATTTTGGTAACAATTTGTTTCCATAAAGGAGACCCTTTCCGTCTTGGCTTTGATTTGCCCAAGTCCTCAAAATCCTGAGCAGACCCCTGTGATCCTAGGCACAAAGGCAAACCTGTTCCAGAGACTGTCCAGACTGCAAAGACACAACAGGAGTGGACATTGCCCAGACTCTTGGCATAGAAGCAAAGAAATCCATTGTACACACAGACCAACCAACCGCTAAGAGTGAAGAGGATGAAGTGGGATGTGTGAGGTGGATAGGCCCTGATTCACTTACCTTACCTTCTGGGGGCGGATGCTGCACCATCTGTGAAGTCGAGTGGACAAAGTCTCAGGATAAAAACATGTTGATGGTTGAGGCCTCACCTACCGTCCCATTACCATCTGAAGTATTGCTGCAGCCTATGGTCGTGCCAAGTACAGCAGTGGATGAAGACTACTTCACTGTGCCTCTCCAGAATGAGTCTCTGAAATACACAGTCATTCCAGTTGGAACTGTCTTAGGCCAGCTGTGTCACGCTGATCCAGTCATTCCATCTCGGAAGCTTGAAGAAGAGGCAGTGACTCTTCCAACATAGTTAGATCCTCAACTGTTCCAGTTTGGCGATTCAACCTTACCCCATCAATGGAAAGAGCGACTCCGTAAAAAATTATGTGAGCGAGCAAGCGTATTCTCATTACATGAGTGGGATGTTGGCCTGGCCAAGCATGTGGAGCATCATATCAGGATGACAGACCCAAAGCCGTTCAGAGACCAAGCTAGCTCCAGCAGATATTGACGATGCTCGTAAGCACTTGCAGGAGTTGTTAAACTCTGGGATTATCAAAGAGTCATGTAGCCAGTATGCCTCACCCATTGTGATAACCAGAAAGAAAAACGGGAGTATCAGAATGTGCATTGACTATAGGACCCTTAATAGCCGTACGATACTAGACCAGAACACGAGTCCTTGCATAGATGATGCGTTAGATTGCTTAACTGGGAGTAAATGGTTTTCTGTCCTCGATTTGATTGGAAAAAACTGCCTTCATTTGTCCCCTTGGATTCTTTCAATTTGCAAGAATGCCCCAAGGCATAACGGGAGCGCCTGCAACATTCCAAAGACTTATGGAGAAAGCGGTCGGTGAAATGAATCTCCTTCAGGTGTTAGTTTATTTGGACGACCTCATAGTCTTTGGACGTTCATTGGAAGAACACGAGAGCGCCTCCTGCAAGTGCTAGATAGACTTGAAGAGGTAGGGTTAAAACTCTCCATTGACAAGTGTCAATTTTGCCAACCCAGGGTCAAGTATGTAGGTCACATAGCGGAGGGCATTGCTACTGACCCTGAAAAACTAGAAGCAGTGGCTAGGTGGCCTAAGCCTACGGACCTCAAGTCGCTGCGGTCTTTTCTAGGTTTCTGTGGGTATTATCGACGCTTCATAGCAAACTACTCTGCGATCGTGAGGCCCCTCAAAGAACTGACAAAGGGCTATACCCAGCGTGGAAGGAAGCCAGTCCCGGAGAGGACCAAGACTTAAAGATTCAGAACCATTCAATAACCGATGGGATCCATCCTGCACGGACGCGTTCAATCGTATCATTCAATGTTTGATCAACGCACCTGCTGGCAAGGGCTCTGTGCCGTACTCTATCAGGAACATCTGGAAGGGTTGAGACCCGTGGCATTCGCCAGCAGAAAGTTGAGCTCTCCAGAACAGCGATACCCTGTACATCAATTAGAGTTCCTGGTGTTGAAATGGGCCGTAGTTGACAAATTTCATAACTACCTCTATGGAGCCAAGTTCACAGCATGCACCGACAATAACCCTTTGACGTACGTACTCACCACGGCCAAGCTCAATGCGACAGGTCATCGTTGGCTCGCAGCCCTGGCCACCTATGACTGATGTAAAGTCTGTAAAACAAACATAGATGCTGACTTGCTGTCTCGCAACAAGACGGTGACGAGTGGGATCTCATGTCTCAGAATGTAGTGAAGTCCGTATGTCGGCGGGTACAAGTGAATGAATCCACAAAGGTGTCCCCCAGATATGTGGATCAGTTAGGAGCTTTGCCAGCCTGTAGCCCTAAGATGTATGACTTTCCGTCTCAATTACACCTGAGCGTGCTGGAGCAACTGTCAAAAGCTGACTTGATGGCTGCTCAGAAAAGGGATGTCGCCATTAGACCAGTGATTGAGTCTACTAACTTCCCTCTGGCCTAGAAATAAAGACTTACATCCAGAGATACTGCGGATGAAGAGGGAAGTTAGTAGACTTGTGATGAGAGATGGACTTCTGTTCAGAGCAAACAAGAAAGATGCAGAGGAGGCACTACAGCTTGTGCTGCCTTCTGAGTTCAGAGAATTGGTGTTGCACTCTCTTCATGATGACATGGGCCACTTAAGGGATGAAAGGGTCACCGAAGAGCAAGATTCTACTGGCCCAAGATGCTCACAAGGCATAGGAATATGTGCGGAACTGTGGACTGTGCATTACTTGTAAAACACCTGCCAAGAAATCTGCTCCCTTACATCACATCACAAGCAAGGGTCCAATGGACCTCGTATGTATTGACTTTCTGTCAATAGAACCCAATTCCAGAGGCATTAGTAATGTGTTGATCATGACCGACCACTATACCAGATATGCTAAGCCTTCCCTGCAAAGAATCAGAAAGCCCCAACGGTAGCAAAGATCCTTGTCGACAAATATTTTGTTCACTATGGCTTACCTGCCAGGATTCATTCTGATCAGGGAAGAGACTTCGAGTCAAGACTGATACAAGAGCTTCTGATGACCTTGGGCATACGGAAATCACAAATGACTCTGTATCATCCCCAAGGGGACCCCCAGACAGAACGTTTTAACCGGACTCTGCTCTCGATGCTGGCTACGTTAGGCCAAGAGAAGAAGAGATCCTGGAGTCAGCAAGTAGCCTCATTAGTGCATGCGTACAACAGCACAAAAAGTGATGCAACGGGATACTCCCCTTATTACTTAATGTTTGGTATGAAAGCAAGACTACCTGTAGACCTGTGCTTCAAGAACTCCAAAATGGAACTGAGGAGAAAAAACATTTCCAGTATGTGGAAAGCCTGAAGCGTGACCTGCAAAAAGCCTATCAACTTGCTAGTCAAGCTGCAGACAAGACTAACTTGCGGAACAAGAGCGCCTATGATCAGAAGGTCAGTTTTCAGAACATGGGGAGTCAGGTGGCTGAGCGGTTAGAGAATCGGGCTAGTAATCAGAAGGTCGCTGGTTCGATTACCGGCCGTGCCAAATGACGTTGTGTCCTTGGGCAATGCACTTCACCCTACTTGCCTCGGGGGAATGTCCCTGTACTTACTGTTAGTTGCTCTGGATAAGAGCGTCTGCTAAATGACTAAATGTAAATGTAAACATACAGGTAGGTGACCGTGTTCTTTTGAAGAATCTAGGGCTGAAAGGGAAACACAAGCTTGAAAGTCGATGGAGTTCCATACCCCATGTAGTGGTAGGAAAGCTGCCGAACTTATCTGTATTCCGTGTAAGACCCGAGGGAGGCACAAGCAGAGTAAGGACCCTCCATCCCGATCACATCTTACCTATTGGACAATCTGTGAGGATCCCAGCCGATCAAGCAAGCGAAGAAACCCCTGAGAGACCAAGAACACGTTCGACCAGACAAAGACAACAGATAGTGAGTCAAAGAGAAGAAGTTCCAGAGATGACAGATTCCTCATCGGATGAGGAGTGTGACCACTCCCATAGGCCATTCCGGGAGTATGTGGAACGCTTACTGAAGGAAAGAGAAGTGTCTGATAGAGTCTCTGTGAGCTCAGAGGATGAATATGCTATAGAACCAAGTCATGTCCAGTCTGCTGAGGAGCTTGAGTCTGACAAAGAAGACGGAGGTTGTGCGGTGACAGAGTCGGATCCTTATGATTCTGAAACAGACATGGATGCTAGAAGAAATACTGCCATTGCACCGAAAGTAAGGCTGAGCTCTAAAACAAAAGTCAATAGAGTACTTAGACCCAGACTAACTGAGAATAGACAAATAAAACCAGTATTGAGACTTACTTATGATGAGCCTGGAAAGCCACTGAACAACCACTTACCATAGTTCATAGAGGCATTGGCCGGGTTTCCCAGATTCGTTAAGAAGCTCTTAACGCTAAGAGCTTCTTAAGAGCGTTCTAAGAACGCTCTAGAATGCTCTTAGAACGCTCCTAAGAAGCTCTTGGCGTTAAGAGCTTCTTAACGAATCTGGGAAACCCGGCCATTATCATTAAGTTAGCTAGAAAATAGTTCCTCATTGATTCAATAATAGGAGCTCACAATCCTAAAAACAAAACAAATTAAAGTTATCCACATAGTTAATGTTGGGAGTATGCTTTATGTCTTATGAGGACATGTAGACATTTAGAAAGGGGAGGATGTAGCTCTGTGGGATTTTGGGATATTTAAAAAGCTCATTGTATTTTCATTTGTTTATTGGGTGTGCTTGCCTTCGGCGAATTCTTCATCAAAAAGGTAGAGGAGGGCAGCTTTTAGGAGAACAAGCGATTCCCCACAGACCTGTAGGCTCAGAATTGTGATTTGGGTTGTGAAAGTCTTTGTGATTGGAGTGAGTTCGGATGCAAGGGAGACCGCATAGGCTTAGGCGGCAGCCATGCTTTGGTTGCGTCATGTTCATAAATTCACCATTTTACAGTTCGGTCTACACCAAAAAAGACGAGTAGGGTAGCCTTCAAGAGATGTGGGAATTGTGCTTTTAGCCAGATGTTTTTTTTGTGATTTGTGCAAAACTTGCAAGTGGAGTGAGACTGCGTCCCGGGGGTACAATGTTTTGACATTAGCCTCAGAGTCAGACTCGGCTCGCCCACTGGCAGTGTGTAAACTATTTTGTATTTCACTCAATTCTACTCCAAAAACGTCAGGGAGGACTGCTTTTTGTAGACAAGAGCCTGCTAAAGATAGCCAGTATATCTGATTTTTCAAGGTGAGCCTGTTTCATTCGTTATATGCCCTGAGAAAGCGACCTAAGTTAGCCAGGCTAGTTTTGCCAATTTCAGTAAGTCAGGCTATTTAAAGGTCTCTGACAGTCAGAATCACTGTTTACAGGCAAAGGTCGAGCTGGTCTTTTGTCAGATGTGTATATATTGACCAGTTTAGAGCTAAATACTCTTGCCAGAGCCTGGAATCGAACCCGTGTTTTGAGTGACTTTGCATGGGTCTCCATCAGGTCAACACATTTGGAAGTTCAAGTAATGCCACTGCATTTCACAGTCAAAACTGTAGTTTATGTCAAGTGTAGATGGAAAAAGCTTCATTTTTCACAACTGACATGGATCCTTTCTTCACTTTTACAGGTCTGGAGGGTCATGCAGAGGCCTGCTCAACAGAGTTCAACAGAGGATGCTGAGAGCAACAACAGAGAATGCTGAGAGCAACACAGACCCCTTGCTGGACTACGCCTCTCTAGCTTGACAGCTTCTCTTCAGCCCTGACCCCAGGACAGCTTCATTCAGCTGGCCTGCCCTGCAGGCCCTGCTTGCCAGCCCTCCAGAGACAGTCACCCCACAGTTTTACTTTCTACTGAAAGTCTAAATGTTTAATCCTTTCCATGTCCCAGTATGCCAAGCTGCTGACTTTGTGTCTTAAGTGATTAAACCAGTTCAAGTGATAGACTTTTGACCTGAATCCAATGATTATTCATCTGAATAAAACCACTCAAGAGAAGTACTGCTTCTTTATTAATAGTATTTATGTATATATAATTGCGCAGCTGTCAATGATCTAGCACCTCCTCAGCACCTGTATTAAAAATTCTCTGGCGCCGTCCCTGCCCAGGGTTGATTGTAACTGGTGTTGGAAAACACATGTAGTAGGGCAGAATAGAGGGACTGGGCAAAGGGTGCTGGTGTGGAAAGTCCCCAAAAACTGTGCAGAAAATATTAGATGACATTATATCGAGGCCCAATTGGAGAAGAAGCCATAGGATATTTACAATTGTAGTAGGCCATTAGATCTGTTTTAAAAGTTCAGGGGTGTAATTTGTTGGATATGAAGCCCCCACCCTCCACTCCAGAGACAATTGGTGACAGAGAGGTGCAGACATTAAGTTAAACATAGTCATGCATTAAGAGTAGATAAAAAATACAGATCCCCCCCTTTCTGAATAAAGTTTAACTGATCTGATTTGTTGATTTCTGTTGCTTTGAAAACCAGTTTAGCCAAGCTAACTAACATTGTTTTTAGCTAGCTTGCATTACCATTCAATAGCTAACAAAACATTAGTAAAAATAGCTTGCTAATCGAGCAGAACTTGTTAATGCAGGAGACTCAGAGACCTTAGCGCGTCACGAGCATCTCGTCATATCACGCAGTCGGAGCACAGCTAGATAATCAGCTGTCAGCGCTCTTGAGTACAAAAAACGCAAAGACTTGTGGAAAATAGTTTGGTTACAACGGCCATGCGAGGGATTTCAGTTGTGTTCGTTCAGTTAGATGTTTGTAATGTTATTGTTTGTTAGTTAATATAATCTTGTTGGTCACCCTGAGTGTGCATGTCGGACCAAGATCCAAGATGGCGCCGATGATGGCTGCCTCGGTTGCTAGGTGTGCTCTGTTTTGTCTTGTTTTGTCTGTTAATTCAGTGTTCTGCCAAGATTTCCGGGGTTCTCTAACAAGAGAAGTACTTCTAAACATCAGGACTACAACTCCTGTGGATTTGTTTCCCACTTTTCTGCTTCCAGCGGCAGATTTAGTGGGAATTCTAGCCAGT
Source organism: Thaleichthys pacificus (assembly GCA_023658055.1). NCBI lineage: Eukaryota > Metazoa > Chordata > Actinopteri > Osmeriformes > Osmeridae > Thaleichthys > Thaleichthys pacificus. The sequence continues at coordinate 551,600 of CM042863.1, read as the reverse complement.
GCCGCGCTAGGTTTTGCCCATGCAGTGAAACGCCGAAGAAGGGGAAAGCGAGCAGGAGCGCTAGTTCGGCTTCGCAGACGTGGAATCCGAACAGTGCTTCCAAGTTTTTTCCTCTCCAACATACGTTCACTGTGCAATAAAATGGACGAACTTCAGCTACTGATGGTGAAAAACAGAGACTTTCTTTCATCTTCGGTTTTGTGCTTCACGGAGACATGGCTGTGCGATTTGATCCCGGACACTGCATTACATCTGGCAGGCTTTCAACTCGTGAGAGCTGACCGGGACACTGCACTCTCCGGCAAAACCAAAGGCGGTGGTATTTGTTTCTACATCAACAGTGGCTGGTGTGTAGATGTGACAGTGATTCTGCAACATTGTTCTCCGGATCTGGAATCAATTTTTATAAACTGTAAACCTTTTTACTCGCCACGAGAATTTGCGTCACTCATTTCGGTCGGAGTTTACATGGCACCGGGTCCACAGGTTAAAGAGGCCCAACGCATGCTCGCCGACCAGATTCTGAGTGTGGAGCGAGCAAACCCGGATTCCCTTGTTTTCGTACTCGGCGACTTTAACAAAGGTAATCTCAGCCACAAACTCCCTAAATACAGACAATTCATCAAATGCCCAACCAGAGAAGAGAACACTCTGGATCACTGCTACACTACAGTCAGTAGAGCCTACCACGCCGTCCCTCGTGCAGCACTGGGTCACTCTGACCATACCATGGTCCATCTGATTCCTGCATACAGGCAGAAATTAAAGCTCTGTAAACCTGTTGTGAGGACATCAAAACAGTGGACCAGTGAGGCTATGGAGGATCTGCGGGCGTGCTTGGACTGTACTGACTGGGATATGTTCACGACTGCTACCAATAGTCTGGATGAACTCACAGAGGCTGTGACATCATACATCAGCTTCTGTGAGGACTGCTGTATTCCAACACGCACCAGGGTGAACTTCAACAACGACAAGCCCTGGTTCTCAGCAGAGCTCAGAAAGTTGAGGTCAGAGAAGGAGGAAGCATTTCGGAGTGGGGATAGAGTCAGATTCAAGGAGTCGAAGAACAGGTTTAGCAAGGCGGTGAGAGAGGCTAAACGACTGTACTCAGAGAGACTGAAGCGTCAGTTCTCTGCTAACGACTCTGCTTCTGTCTGGAGAGGGCTCAGGCAGATTACCTACTACAAGCCCAGAGCCCCCCACTCCACTAACGACTCCCGCCTGGCCAACGACCTGAATGAGTTCTACTGTAGATTTGAAAGACAATTGGACAGTCCTGAACTACCCCTTCCCACCCACGAGGCCTCCTCCCTCACCCCCTCTACAGTGACGACTCTCTCCATTCATGAGGGTGAAGTTAACAGACTTTTCAAGAAACAGAACCCCCGCAAAGCAGCTGGGCCGGACTCTGTCTCTCCTGCCACCCTCAAGCACTGCGCTGACCAGCTGTCTCCGGTGTTCACCTACATCTTTAACACCTCCCTGGAGACATGCCATGTGCCAGCCTGTCTCAAGTCCTCCACCATCATCCCTGTGCCCAAAAAGCCAAGGCCAACAGGATGACTACAGACCCGTCGCCCTGACCTCTGTGGTAATGAAGTCTTTTGAGCGCCTAGTGCTGGCACACCTCAAAGCCATCACAGACCCTTTCCTGGACCCACTGCAGTTTGGCTACAGAGCCAACAGATCTGTGGATGACGCCGTTAACATGGCCCTCCACTTTACCCTACAGCACCTGGACTCCCCAGCATCCTATGCCAGGATCCTGTTTGTGGACTTCAGCTCTGCCTTCAACACCATCATCCCTGCCCTGCTTCAGGACAAGCTCTCCCAGCTGAACGTGCCTGACTCCACCTGCAGATGGATCACAGACTTCCTGTCTGACAGGAAGCAGTGCGTTAAGCTGGGAATACAAGTCTCTGACTCCCGGTCCATCAGCACCGGATCTCCTCAGGGCTGCGTCCTTTCCCCTCTGCTCTTCTCCCTGTACACCAATAGCTGCACCTCCAGTCATCCGATGTCTGTCAAACTTCTGAAGTTTGCGGACGACACCACCCTCATTGGGCTCATCTCTGACGGGGATGAGTCTGACTATAGGTGGGAAGCTGACAACCTGGTGACCTGGTGTAGCCAGAACAACTTAGAGCTCAATGCTCTCAAGACAGTGGAGATGGTTGTGGACTTCAGGAAGAATACAGCCCCACTCACCCCCATCACCCTGTGCTACTCCCCAGTCAACACTGTGGAGTCCTTCCGCTTCCTGGGCACCATCCTCTCCCAGGACCTCAAGTGGGAACTGAACATCAGCTCCCTCACCAAAAAAGCACAACAGAGGATGTACTTCCTACGGCAAGGTTGAAGAAATTCAACCTGCCAAAGACAATGATGGTGCACTTCTACACAGCCATCATTGAGTCCATCCTCACCTCTTCCATCACCATCTGGTACGCTGCTGCCACTGCCAAGGACAAGAGTAGACTGCAGCGTATCATCCGCACTGCTGAGAAGGTGATCGGCTGCAATCTGCCTACCCTCGAGGACCTGCACACCTCGAGGACCCTGAGGCGTGCGAGGAAGATTGTGGCCGACCCCTCCCACCCTGGTCACTCCCTGTTCCAGCTACTCCCCTCTGGCAGAAGGCTGCGGTCCATCAGGACCAAAACCTCACGCCATAAGAACAGTTTCTTTCCATCTGCTACTGGCCTCTTCAACAAGGCCAAGGACTCCCATTGACATTCATTCACTTATTTAACTATTATAAGTCCATCTAATGGCAATTCAGTATGCATAAGCCACCTTATCTCAGTATCCGATGACCACTGATCCGATGATGTTGACCACTCACGCTGCTCATTCTATTCTTATTTTTATATATATTTTATTTTATATTTAAATTGTTGTATTCTTAGATTGTTTAGTTCTTAGAAATAGTTAAACTTTTGTACTTTTACTTAATTTAAGATCCGTATATGTTTAGTGTCTTGCACCTCCCTGCCACAGTAAATTCCGTGTTTGTATAACATACATGGCGAATAAACCTGATTCTGATTTGTGTAGTTTAATGGGAACAGAGAGTCGGCTATGTTGCTATCAGAGCCTACACTCGCAAAGGAGCTGGATGCGGGCTGTACCCTAGCCAGTTGCCTATGAGGCTATTCTTGATTGTGGGTTGACTAAAATTCTGGAAAGAGATCTACTCAAGAAGAAAGTCAATATCTGCGGTTTTCAAGCCATCTTTGAGAAAGTTTGAAAACAATGTTGCAGTTGATATGTATTGATTGTGGGAGAAAATTTTTGGACTACATCTAAACCTCATGCGGCTGCTGCAGCATTTCTGCTTTGGCATGACCTGCGCTGGGAGAGAGGGAAACAGCGTGGATGGGGATAGTGTGCGGGCAGATGTGTCTTTATATAGGGTGAAATGGAATGAAAAATGCAATACAAAATGTCTGAAAGGGGTGTATTTATGCAAGTGTCCACATTGCCTCAATATCTTTGTGTCAATAAATCAAATATAATTTTGACTGATGGTTTTTCAAACCTTATTGGCTTCAAGGTGACATCATTCTGATGTACCATGTGCAATTTTATGCAATTTTACCTTGAAATGTCAACCGTTTCTTAACCTTTGTCCCAAAGCTAATACTCTACCTTTCTACTCATACAACCTCAGCAGTTGGTGTGTAGCAGAGAGGATAGAGAGACTGACTTGTGACTGTATGCTCATGAGTTCAAATCCCCATTCAGCCTATTGTTGTTCGCCAAACATGAAGTAGTTTTGCTCTCTTGTTGTCCAACTCTCCATCTTCAACAGTGTACATGTTTATAATATTTTGCCATTTTGCGGAGGAACCCGCATCGCTGCTTGCAGCTATATTTATTAATCTTCTTCTCCTTGCGCCACAATAACTCAACAAGTTATTGGTCACAAATGTTCTAATTTGGCACATTGATACTACATCCGAGTGGGTACCCCCACACCAAATATGGGACACCTTCGACTGTGGGGGACGCCACAGGCCACGCCCTAACGTCCGATTTTCAAAGTGATGGCATTTCCACCCCATTGCTCCAATTCTTCTGAAACTTGGTGTACATGCCTCATTTCTCATGGGGAACAAAAAAGCCTCAAGGACCCATAAGGTCCGCCATGATGGATTTTCCTGTGAAGGGAAATCTTTCAAATGCATCTCCTCTTAAACCAAAGGTCTAATTGACTTGAAATGTTGTACAGATGTGTAGAATGGATGTCTTTATATAGGGTGACATGGAATAAGAAATGCAATACAAAATGGCTGAAAGGGGTGTATTTATGTAAATGTACACATTGCCTCAATATCCTTGTGTCAATAAATCAAATATAATTTTGACTGATGGTTTTTCAAACTTAATTGGGTTCAAGATGACATCACTCTGACGTACCATAAACAATTTAACCTTGGCATGTCAAAACATGATTGAATTACAGCTGTTTCAACTTTGGCTGAATCTAACAATGCTTACCACAGGAGAAACAGCTTACTTTTTTATATAGTAACTGAACATGACAATATTCAACACTGAGAATAGCTCACTGGGCTGGGGCGGTGTCCTGCAAAGTATAAAGTCGTAGGTTTGAATCCAGCTACAGTCGTTTAGCCTGTCTTAAATTTGAATATCTGTTTAGTTAAACAGGATGACATCGTTCTGAAGTACCATGTGCAATTTCACCTTGATATGTCAAAAGATCATTGAATTACAGCTGTTTAAACTTTGGCTGAATCTAACAATGCTCAGCCATTAAGCCAGTCATGATACTGATTATCTCCAGGTAGGCCTACGTCATCCCCTCAGTCTGAGGGGATGACTGCTGCACCATCTTTTTTAACTTGTGCTCATATGGTCCCGCTTCATCGAGACAGCGCATCATATTGCAACGTGTGTAGAAAACATACATTTGTTGTAGATGTCTTTGAAAGCAATATTTAGCAAAAATGAATACAAGACAATATGGCTGAATTCAATGTCCACATTGTGTATTATGTGTCAATAACGCAAATGTCCTTTTGACTGATGATTTCAAACCTGCTGCCAACACAAATATTCATACACGTTAACAGGTATATTTAATTGACAAAGGTTTATGTTCTCTGACATTTATTTGGCATTCAACACCGCCAACACTGCCAGAGGAGTTGGATTGAAACCACAAACTAGGCTACTCATTAACGGTACAGACTGGTCCGGACTAGAGCAAATTTTTCGATGGTTCTGACCACATGAACAACAAACTGTAACCGTAACTGGTAGGGACAAGGTCAAGACACTCGATGGACCACTAGCTTCAGCGCACCCTTGTGTTCCATGGACACCCAACTGAATTTGCTTCAACTGCTGCAAGAGAGAACTCAAGCAACTCCTGCCACCCTCAACTTTTCATCGTTTAATTTTGACCGTAAGTGACAACAGCCTAGCCTGGTCCTAACCAGACTCTTGTACATTTCATTTGTACAGAGAGTCTGGCCTCGCTCCATTGACAAGCGTTGACTTCCTTGTAGGCGGGTACTCTGTTGAAGTTTAAAACTATTGGATCTGCCCAGAGCCACTCTGATCTGCCATAACCAATCGCTAGCGTTCGCCAATTCCTTCACCACTACTGTAACAGAGCTAGCTGCCGTAGCTGGAAAATCAAACTGTTCCCGAACCCCGTGGGGAGGAGGGCCAAAACATCATGGCCACCAACAAAACTCAGCAAAACTTGTTCTTGCTCTGGCTTTAGCTTATGGATATTCGGCAGTGTTGCCGACACTGACCGAATGGCTTCGCTCGCATCTTTCTCCACCGCCATTACGGAACTACAACACAAACGTCATTGTTCTCAGCCACTCCCTCTTGTAGCGTCACGAGAAGAGCTGACTAGGGCAGGCAAGAGTGAGGCAGTGCAACAGGGTGGGAAGGACCACACAAAAACAGGTTTCACACGAAGAGGGCACTTTATTTTCCAGGAGCAGACAGAAAAAATCTAACTCAGGCAGGTTCTTTCTTCAAACTTCCGTAGTCCAACAAAAATTCACAAAAGTTAAACAAAAATGACTTTCCCCTTCAAAAGCAGTCCTTCACTCACCCAACAGGGCTTAGTATTCCATCTGCTTCTTTCTTCCCAAACTAACCAGCCATGTGCCCTTTGTATCTCTGGTCTCCCCCCCTGCTCTTTCCCTTCCCCCCCTTTTCTAGTCCTAACTTAATTAGGTGGCTCACACATCTACACCTGTCCATTAGGTGAGGGATTATGGGAGATGGAGTTTGGGCCATTGCCACTATTTTGGGGTGTTGCCCCTCTTGGATCCAGGGATGTACCATCCCTCCACTACCTGTCCCCTGGTGATGGAGACATGAGGATTTTATGTGGAGACTTAAGAACCACCTAGTTACCCTGCTGTTGGTTTCTTTGTTTTTAGCCATCCACTGCAATGGCGAATGATCTGTCACCAGAGTGAACCTCCGTCCCAGCAGGTAATATTTCAAGGTTTCCAGGGCCCATTTAATGGCTAGGCACTCTTTCTCTACTGTGGCATAGTTATTTTCCCGTGGATGCAACTTCCGACTCAGATACAGAATTGGGTGTTCCTCACCTCCATCGTAAACGTTCCCTTAGTGGTGGTTAGTTTTACCACGGTACTCGGGCACTCGTGGGTGTCCCCATGGACACATACTACTGGAATCGGTTCCCCCCGAGCCGGGGAAGAGGCTTCCAACACAGACTCATGGATCAGGGTCCTGGCACTTCCGGAGTCCAGCAATGCTTCTAGGTTCTGTTTGTTTACGGTTACTGGGCACATTGGTCTGCGGTCTTTACTTTCCCCCAGGAGGGCCGCAAAGTGTACATGGGGGCTGCTGGTGGCCTCGGCGGAGGGCATGGGCTCATCTGGCTTTCCACACTGCCAGGAAATGTGGCCAAACCCACCACATCGAAAGCACTGGCGCGGCTCAGGGCTCGAGAACCCCCGTGGCTGTGTTGGATAACCAGCTCTATTCAGGGGACTGGACAGAGGGCTGACTGGTTTGGCTCGTTTTTGTCGCGTCCCACTGGGCTGATCAGGGACCGGAGCTATCCGCTCTTTAGGGGTTGGGCGGAGCAATTCTGAGGCAGCCTGGTACTGCTCTACTGCCTCCACCAACTCCATGGTGGTTGTTAACCGTTGGGAGCTAACTATCCTTTTTGCCTCATACGGCAGGGCTCTCAGATACCGATCCATAACCAGTGTCTCTATAATGGCAGCGGGGTCTCTCCTGTCCGGTTCCAGCCACTTTTTGGTTGTTCGAATCAAGTCATGCATTTGTGCACGAGGGGTTATCCCAGTCTGGAAGGTCCAGTTATGGAAACGTTGTGCCAGGCTAAATTTGGTAATGCCATGTCGACTCAGAATCTCTGCCTTTAGCTGGTCATAGTCGTGAGCCACACTGGTCTCTAAATCCTGGAAGGCCTTAAGGGACTCCCCGGAGAGAAAAGGGGCCAAAAGTCCAACCCACTGCGTCTTCGGCCACCCCTCCCGAGTGGCTGTAGCCTCAAAGGCATACAAGTAAGCTTCTACATCGTCCGTTGCTCCCAGTTTTGGGATAAATTCCCCCGCCTTTGGCTTTGCCCTGGCCAAGTGTTGAATCTCCAGCTCTTTTAGGCGATTAGCCGTGGTGTGCTGTTGTACCAAGGCCGCATTGGTTTCTTGCTGAGCCCTCAGGTTTTCCACAAGTATCTGTAGCAGCTGCTCCATTTTCGTTTGGGGTTTGCTCGCCCGGAGTGTTGAAAAACGTTTGGTCAAGTCTTCTATGTCCTCCCCACTACTCATATGCACTCCGCCTCACTGCCCGCATCCTCCACCATCTGTAGCGTCACGAGAAGAGCTGACTAGGGCAGGCAAGAGTGAGGCAGTGCAACAGGGTGGGAAGGACCACGCAAAAACAGGTTTCACACGAAGAGGGCACTTTATTTTCCAGGAGCAGACAGAAAAAATCAAACTCAGGCAGGTTCTTTCTTCAAACTTCCGTAGTCCAACAAAAATTCACAAAAGTTAAACAAAAATGACTTTCCCCTTCAAAAGCAGTCCTTCACTCACCCAACAGGGCTTAATCTGCTTCTTTCTTCCCAAACTAACCAGCCATGTGCCCTTTGTATCTCTGGTCTCCCCCCCTGCTCTTTCCCTTCCCCCCCTTTTCTAGTCCTAACTTAATTAGGTGGCTCACACATCTACACCTGTCCATTAGGTGAGGGATTATGGGAGATGGAGTTTGGGCCATTGCCACCATTTTGGGGTGTTGCCCCTCTTGGATCCAGGGATGTACCATCCCTCCACTACCTGTCCCCTGGTGATGTCACACTCTGTTTGGTCGGTAGAAAATTAACCTGAGACATCTGACTTTCAGTGCTTAGGGCGCTTACACTGACAGAACCAGCAGAATTCAGGGCACTGAAAGTACCCGGATGGCGCACTGCAAACGGTCAAAAAATGCAGTGTACAACGATGGACACTACTCGCCCTAAACGGGCGCCATCTTGGCTATGTAGCGGAAGAGGAGGAGCCCTTTCGGCAGCTTTTCATTTCATTTCTAAAATAATGGCGGACGGAATGACTCGCGAGCAGATTTGAGTCTGTCACTTCCGCCTTAGATTCGTGGGTGCCGTGAGCAGATTTGCGTCACTTCTACCAAGTGGTTAAAGTAAGTGTTCCATTTGAGACAGCACTAATCAGCGACGGAGTGCACTACAGATGTAAGTGCACTGTATTGCAGTAGCTCTCGATGCTCGTTAGAAAGTTGACCAAAATGTCGATATAAAACAAATTAAAAACGTTATGTCACAGAATTGTACTTTAATATATAGATACACACCTATAGTATAACATTCCGGTTTTAAAATCCAATAAGGATATGCCTAGACATTTTATTTTCCTGATTTGAGCAGTTAGGCAAGGGGCCCCATTATCGTCCACCCAACCACTTTCAATGGAGAAATGTCAAGTTTGACGCTGCGGAAGGCAGATGCTACACATACGGTTTGAGAGCGTATTTACATACTCAAATCTTAAAGTAAGAAGCTGTAATTTGGTGTGCAGCAATATAAGATGTGTACTCATCGATTAGTTAATTTCTTTAGTTGCTGCTGCATATCTTCTCTAAGAAATTAACGGAAGAAATGGTTGTGGACGATAATGGGGTCTGGAACGTTGGCGAGTTTGAATGGACGATAAAGTACTCTAACTGTACGGGTGGATCCTTCTAGCTGTACATGTCATTGTTGATGTAATTGTGTTTAGACTAATGGTTTAATCGTTAGGAGCTTGATTGAAAGCCTAAATTGTACACAGGACGTTTGTAGTACCGCGTTTGATAAGTATACTTGCGAGAAATGTAAAACAAATAGGTCAGTTAGCTAGCATGTAGACATTTATCCCTTAAATAATACTATCAAATGTTGGCTGCAACACACAAACTTTCGAAAAGTATATTGTTATAGGCTACTGTTTATAGTTTTTGCTACCTTGGATAAAAGTCAAAACCATCAGGAGACATCTTAAACATAATATTAAGTTGTTTTATTCAAAATATGGTACATTTGGTTAACATGAAAAGAATGAGTTTGGAAAAATATCAAGTTGAAGACATGTTGAAAGTTCTATAGGAATGCAAATGAATCTGAACGTTCTAATGAGGAAAACCCTTTTTCCTTTGTAACTTTTTTCAGCTCATTGAAACCAAATTGACACCTCCTGTCAAGCTTGGTTAAGTGATAGGATGAATTTAGAAAAGAAAATCGAAAAACATACAGTTTGAGTGTCTCCCTATGACATATGCTTTGAGCTCAGCAATGACATGACGCAAGATCGCATCTTGTGGGTGATTTAGCATTCTAAAGAGTCACTGACTACTTCTCAGTAAACTACCGTCTTGTACGGAAAATAAGCCACGGCTTGTACTACGATTTTACAGTTTTCTTGTGCGGCTTATATTTCGAAGCGGCTTATAGTCCGGTTTTAGAACAAAAAAAATGTGTAAGTTATAATACTCTCATAACCCTATTCAATCGATTTCACAAAAAACGCATTCGAATTTTAGCCATGTGCATGAAATGGAGAATTAAACCGCCTGTGTGCCTGTGTAAATAAAGGCGGAACAAATTAATACAGACGTTGTTTCACTCGCTCTGCCGTTTCCACGCTTTCAACTCTTCCAGCTCTAAATGTAAAAAATGCCTCGAAAATCGTATACAAATGCCAAGAAGTTGGAGGTAATTCAACTGGCTAAACAGAAAGGAAACCGTGCTGCAGCAAGAGACCATGGAGTAGATGAAAGTCAGGTTTGTCGGTGGAGAGTCCGCAAAGATGAAATGAAAAAGAACAGACCAACTGTCAGAGCCATTGGTCGAGGACAACGCTGCCGCTGGCCAAATTTAGAGAAAAATATGGCGTCCTGGATCACAGCCCAGCGAGATGCCGGGAGGGCCCTGAGTACTGTTGCCATTCGACAAAAAGACAGAGTAATGGCAGAGGAAATGGGACATGAGGATTTTATGTCTACCTCATCTTCGTGCTTCCGCTTTATGAATAGGAACAATTTATCCATCAGAGCCCGAACATCTGTTTCCTCCCAGCCATCACAAATTACCTGATGGCTGGGAGGAAAAGGTACAGGATTTTAAATCCTTTGTCCATGGGATTATAAGAGAAGCTAATTTCCCACCAAGTAAAGTTGGGAACATGGATGAAGTACCCATGTTTTTTGATGCTCCCCAAACTCGGACAGTTGCCAACGTTGGTGAAAAGTCCGTAAAAGTGACAACAACAGGACACGAGAGGACCCATTTTACAGCTGTACTAAGTTGTATGGCAGACGGCACTAAACTTCCTCCGTGTATAATTTTTAAATGGGTCACCATGCCCAGAGAAAACTTTCCTCCTGGTTGCGTTGTCATGTGTAACAAGAAAGGCTGGGTCAACGAAGAAGTGATGAGCGAATGGCTTAAACTGTGCTGGAGAAAACGCCCAGGGTCTTTCTTTAATCCGGAAGGTCTCCCCATTATGGACTCTATGGCAGCACACAAGACCGAGAAAATCAAAAAGCAAATAAGAGAACAGCGTTCAAAGCTAGCCATAATCCCTGGAGGCCTGACATGTAAACTGCAGCCATTAGATGTCGGCGTAAACCACGCATTTAAGGTAAATTAATATATTTTACAGTGGTGAAATTATGATATTCAATTTGTGGAGTGTGAAGGAATGATAACTATACTGCTAATCAATGCTGCTATACCAATCACTACCTTATATACACATATATTATGTAATGCTCTATACTAAAACATGTATCCAATTGTGATCAATTGATTTAATAAAGAACATATGAGATCATGCAACATGATGCTTTCTGTGCAAGTAAGGTCGTGCTGAAATGTATCTGTGTAAAGTAAGATCATGTTAAATTGTAACTTTGGTGTGTGGGCAAGAATGCCGATGTCAGGCAAACAGTTTTGGGAGGTGAGTTTGTGATGCTCAGGGACCGCAGTGAGCACACTAGGGCCTCTCAGCGCTTGGGAGTAAAAGTGTCAACTTGGGAGATAAGGTAATGTTGGGACAGTAACTCTTCTCTGCTTAAGGACGGGTCAGATCAGCCGGTCTGACCACCTTTGGATATACTCACATTCCCTTGGAGACCCTGCCCCTGTCCCCCCTTTCACACTACCCTCCCCTTGGAGACCCTGCCCCACCTGCATCCCCTTTGAGACCCTGCCCCACCTGCATTCCCATTCCCCCCGCCCCCCCCCCCTTTCACACTGGATGATCTACCCCTTGGAGACCCTGCCCCACCTTCCCCCATACATCATCGACCCTGGCCTGGTCTGCCTCACCCCTTCTCCTGGAGACACGACCCCCCCCCCCTTCCTTGGAGGCGCAGCTCCCATCTCCCTGCATGCCATCAGGACCTTGGGTGCGATTTCCTCCCTTCCCTGGAGCCCCCCTCCCTTGCATTACCTTAGACCTGTGGGTCTTCTCCGCCCCCTCCCTCTCCGAACATCACCAGATCCTTGGACTGCCCACCTTGTGCCACCATGATCGACCTGGACATTTAATTGGACAACCACATTCCCACCCCACGGTCTTCTGACCAATCGCCTGTCACAGACCGCCCTCTCTGGGGGGGGTACAAGACCTGTCTCCCGAGGACAGGGAGACAGAACTTGGTGTGGGCAGAACTCTCTCTGATCTCTGTCACGACCACTTTCTCAACGAAGGCCTTCGTTTGTTCTATTCTGAGACTCTGTTTCTGTGAGACTGCTGTTGCATCATCGACTGATTCATTGTACTTGACTTAGAACATCTTGTGTTGTTTTCATTGTGTATCTTGTGATTGCATCATTACTTACATTAAACTACAAATAACTTGGTCCGATATTTAACCTTGTATTATTCTCCACTACCCAGTTACACAATCCTTAACAGGAGCCCATTTATAAATCTGAGAAACCCCTTTTGCTATATTTTAGGTGTACGTTAGAGAGGAGTGGGAAAAGTGGATGAGTGAAGGCCAGCACGAATTCACTCCAGCAGGAAAACTTAAAAAGGCAAAGTTTGCAGATGCCTGTTTGTGGGTGGTGACCGCATGGAACAGAGTAAAGAAAAGTACCATCGTCAACAGTTTCAGAATGGTGGGAGTAATGCCAGGTGAAGGTGAAGCTACTGCAGAAAATTCCACAGACGAGGATGATACAGAGGCAACTACCGGTAGGCCACCATTATCAGAGGAGTTACTAGCTCTTTTCCACTCAGACTCCGAAGATAGTGAGTTTGACGGCTTTCCTGCAAGCGATGCAGAATCAGATTGACTCTGAACAGAGGGACTAAATCTTTTTTTTTTTACAAAACACATTTTGTATTTTCCTTTTGTCTCCTTTTACATGACCCCTTGTCAACAGAGCACTGTAACTTGATTGTTTTCCGAAATAAAGAAAAGTGTTTTTTGTGTAAGTTGAATCAGTGAAAGTTGATAAAATAAATTCATTAGATGTAATTGCTAACAAACATTAACTATAAATGTAATGTTTATACAATACACAAAGCAATTCAGGGCTCAACATTACAGTAAGGCTTGTCCGCTTGTCCAGCAACTCCCGAGGGACAAAACACCCTTGTCCGTTGTCACGTAGAAAGGTCTGCTACAGTAGGCTATCCTCAGGATTTGCAAGCTAGCTAAACTTATACTATACCTAAAATAATTTAGTAGACATAACAATGAAGTGTGTTACACAATGCCGTAAGATCGCCTATACTCGTGCATTGCTCTTGGTACCCAGAATGCCCTGCGGCAAGCTGAAAAGCATTAGCTTAGTTAAATAAGCATTGTTTGGAGTTCTATTGTTGTGTTCGTTCTGTTTTGATATGTGTAATGCTATGGTCTATAGTTTAGATCAAGGATTCCCAAAGTGTGGTGCGCGCGAGCTGCCTCTAGGGGGTGCGCGAGAGGAAAAATGTAATGGTGGTCTAATGGTGTAATAATTAATATAAATTATTACGACAGTACGAACGTTCTGATTGGCTAATGGGTAGTCATGCCAGCCGCGTATTGCCCTCCTCGCAGGTCTGAGATGGATTCGGACCAATTATTTGTTGTTAAACATTCGGGATGCGCGCGCAGCATGGTGGCAGAAAACCGGGAAAAGATAGCCTTTATAAGGCTAGAATATTACACGGATTATACAAATAGTTCGATTTTAAAAGACCAAAAAGGTCTTTAGGTAAAGGTAAAACAAAAACATGAATTATAAAAATTCAAAACTTATAATTTAATAAATAAATGCATTTCAGCTCTTGCCGCCAAACTGTTACACTAGCTAGCCGAGCTTGTACACCTAACTTAAGCTCATTCATTCAGTAGGCTAACAGGTAACATTCATTCAAAAATGCTAAACTGGCTGAAATCGGGCAAACTGTCAGAAGGGAAATCTGAAGCTATCACTAATAATAGAGGAGAGGGACAGAGAGAGAGTGAAGAATCGGAGGTGATAACGGGGAGATGCGTTGGGGATCGACCGGGAGAAGAACTCGGGCGGGAGTCAGAGAGAAATGAGACGGAGGAGACCGAAAAGGAGGAAGGTATAGCAAAGACAAATCGGGAGCACATAGGCCAATCGCGGAGTCAAGGTGAAAAAAGATGACACGAGAGTGAGCATCAGACTGGGAAAAAAAAGAGGAAATATGATGACAATTATCTGGGTCTGGGCTTCACTTGGATCGGCAATGCAGATTGCCCAAAGCCACAGTGCGTCGTGTGCAGTGAGGTTCTGGCTAACAGCTGTCTGAAGCCCTCTTATTTACGTCGCCACCTGAACACCAAGCAAGTAAGTCAAAAGCCCCTTAAATTTTTTTTTGCGAAATTGGAGGAGTTACAAAACAGCCAAAAACAACTGCAGTCTCATTCATGTGTTGGATCTACAAAGAACGCACTACGGGCTTCATATCTGCTCAGTTACAGAATAGCAAGAAAGGGGCTACCTCACACAATCGCTGAAGACGTGTGCTTGCCAGCTGCCAAAGAGATGGTGGAATGTATGATTGGAGAGAGAGAAGCAAAAAAGTTGGACATGATCCCGGTGTCCAACAACACTGTCGCACCGCATCGATGCTTTGTCTGAAGACATCTTGGCTACATTAGTCGGTCGCGTGAAGAAGAGTGAGTTTTACTCTCTGCAAGTAGACGAGTCTACAGATGTGGCCAATCTGGCCAATCTTCTGGTGTACGTCCGTTACCTTTTTGAAGGCACGGTGCAGGAAGATTTTTTGTTCTGTCGGCCCCTTGCTACCCGAACAACAGGTCAAGAAATAATAGACACCTTTATGAGCACCAATGGGATCGACTGGACACGCTGTGTGGGAATCTGCACTGACGGGCAAAATCGATGACGGGGAAGCACACAGGGCTTATAGCTCACATCAAGAAAGTCTGTCCATCCATTCTCTGGTTACATTGCAGTGTTCACAGGGAGGCCCTTGCAGCCAAAAACATGCCCGCTGATCTTCTTTCAGTCCTCAATGATGCTGTGAAACTGGTGAACTTCATTAAAGCGCGTCCGCTAAATTCAAGACTGTTCACACTGTTATGCAATGAGATGGGCAGCGAACACAAAGCACTGCTGCTGCATACTGAAGTGCGTTGGTTGTCCCGCGGCAAGGTGTTGACAAGGCTTTTTGAATTGCGGCACGAACTTCAGCAGTTTTTTGAGGACAACCCGTTTCATTTGGCCTCCAATCTGCATGACAAGGACTTTCTGCTGAAGCTTGCCTATCTGGCCGACATCTTTTCTGTTCTGAATGAACTGAATTTAAGTCTGCAGGGAGTCAGCGTTACTTTGTTCAACACACAAGACAAAATAGAAGCTATGATCAAGAAGCTACGGTTCTGAACAAGCTGTGTGACTGGGAATATGCTCCTGTGTTTCCCTACACTTCAAGCATTCTTGGAAGCAAACGACCTGATCATGGGTGAACATGTGAAAAGTATAATAATTGAACACCTCAAACAACTTGCTGAGCAGCTACGGAAATACTTCCCAGCGATGGACACATCTCAGACGTGGATTCACAACCCATATGAAGTTTCCCTCCCTGTCCCACAGCTGTCATTTCAGGAGCAGGAGCAGCTGATTGAGCTGTCATCCGATGGAGCACTGCAGTTGCAGTTCAAAAGAAAGCCACTTGTGGATTTTTGGACCAAGGCAATGCCAGCATACCCAGTCCTTGCAAAGCAAGGCTTGAGAGTTTTGATGCCCTTCGCCACAACGTATCTGTGTGAGGCTGGTTTCTCTGCTCTGACAGCAGTGAAGACAAAATATCGGCAAAGACTAGATGCTGTTGAGAAGGATCTGCGGCTTAAACTGTCTTCAATTGCGCCAAACATCGCAGAGCTTTGTGCAGAGATGCAGGCCCATCCGTCGCATTAATAGATGTAAGTATGTGGCCAAATGTTGTTTTTATTGCAACTAGGTTACTGGGAATACTAACATCTCTCCCTCTCTCCCCTCCCTCTCTCTCTTGCTGCAGGCTGAGCCACCTGATGTGAAAATCCTCAAATGAACTAACTCCTATTTTTTATTTGATTCAGATGAATGTAACCACTATTTATGATTAATTGTAAATTAAATGTGATGCAATCTGCCTCTGAGCCTGCGTGTGTCCTCACCATCCTTATTGCGCTTTAAAATATTTTCAAAATGGCCTTGTGTAACTGAAATTTATTGAAACTTTGTATACTTTGAATATGTTCTCAATTGTGTACATGTTAGCCAAAGAACGCCAGCAAGATGACTTAAGTTGAGCATATAAATTGATGTGTTCGTGTCAAATACATCTCTCGTTTCTCTCCCATCAGAAAACGTGTACTGAGTGTTTCTTTCATCCGCATTGTTAACACTGGGTCAAATGACTTTCGCCAGGATTGCTGCAGAAACCTACTCTCTTAACACAGGGTGTTTTCACCCCTGTAGTTCGTTTGATTTGTTCCGATTCAGGGATTAATATGATAAAATGTTGCAGTTGCCCCTTTGTTCGGTTAGTGTTTACACTGCAACATTTAACAGCGGACTAAATCTTGTAAACAAACTCCACGCGCTAGCAAACTGTTCTCTCATTGGTACGATTTTAATGCAGCTTTTTTTTTTTTTAAGTATGGGGGAGTGGGGGTGTTTATACTTAGATTTACAAACACAAAGTGCTCATTCTGGGGGGGTGCAGCTTATACACGATGCGGCTTATTTTCCGTAAAATACGGTAGATGTATTTTCTGAAGTAAACTATAGGGTCAGTAAAAGTATAAAAATGGGAGTTTATCATTTAACAGTGAGCAGAGACCACAATTGTTTCAAACTTTAGTAACTCTTGTTACTAAATGTTCAATGCAGATTGATGCTGATCCTATTTTAATGTCCATGGCTACAGTCACTTTCTAAATCATGATTTATCAAGTATGTCACTATGATCTCATAATTCTAGTACTGCTGACGTGTAGTTATTCTTCCTTACTTAATAGCTTTTCCCTGTTTTTCAGCTGCCAAGGAAGAAGAACTGGCGCAAAGGGCTTCATCACAAGGCTGCTGCGGCATGCAACGCCTTGTCTGATTTTTCTCTATCCACTGATGCCCACTGTACCCCTTGTCATATCACATCTCCCTCTTCATCCCCCACCCCAAGCTTCACGTACTCTGATTTTCCTCCTCTTCCGACCCATGGGTCATCTGTTTTCAGGCCCTGTGAGTCTCTTTCACAGTTTCTGCCTGTGTCGAGTTGTGAGACCATGATCTCACATTCTCATTCAAAGCCCAGTGAGACAATGTTCACGTTGCCTCTAAAATCTGTAAGGTGTTCGCCAATACCACACCGTTCTGATGGTGATTCTTCTCACCATGGAATAATACCTGAAACAATACCTGAAACAATACCTGAATCTCCCTTGAAAGCATTGCAATCCCATGCTGAATATGATCTTAACAATGTTGTGCTTTCAAATACAGTGGCTGCAAGGCACACAAGAGGAAGTGTTGTTTCACCAAGGACATCAAATGTTTAGAGAAAATGCAGGTTTTCAATGCGTGACAAACAGTTTAACAGCAATTTTGATTAATAAACTGAAAGATGTGTGCACATGGAAAAGTAGCGACCTAGATTATAGTCTTGTTAATGGAAACGAGATGTATATGTCATTGCAGAAATGTGGTCAGATTGTAGGCAATAACAGTTTGCTGATGATCACTGATTTGCCCAAATCACATGTGCTGCATAATGTCGGTTTCACAATAAATCATGGACAAGCATTTTCTGGTAAAGTTGGACTACATGAGTATGATCCAGGTTTGTTAAATATATGGGTAAGCCTTTATGAAGCTGTGCAGAGAATCCTACTAACAGATGAGAGCTGTTTTTTGACATTAACTGTAAGCACATGTGCCATTATCAAGTATGTCAATGGTTTTGCAGTGTTTGATTCTCATTCACAGAGCTATGATGGACTTGTTAGTTCAACAGGGAAAAGTGTTGTTTGTTTCTATGAAACTTTTGATGATATGTATAATCAGCACATTAATAAACTTGCGTTGTCAATGAATGCCTTTGGGAAACCATTTGAGGTAACAGGACTCAGCGCTATAATGCACTCCTGTGAAGACCGCAATAACTTGCACACAAGGTCTGTAACATCACTGGTACAAGTTTCCAGGTCTACTGGTAAGCAACGCAATTCAAATGCCATCAAGCCACCGGTAGAGAAAGAAGTATTTATTGTTGATGGCAAAACTAACCTTGGCAAAAGCAACAAAAAAAGCTTCCATGATCATGCATCGCAAAATGAGAGCGTCTTGTGTGGAAACAATGTAATTTTTAGTAGTGATGAAACACTTTCAAATTCAAAAAGTATTGATCTAACAGTAGACGAACCAGTGAATGTATTGATAGCACAGTCAATATCACTACCAAATGGAGTGCAACAGCAAAAACAGATATCTATACTAGGGCTGAACGATTTCGGAAAATAAGATAATCGCGATTAATTTGCAATTGCGATTTAATATGTGATTATTATGATGTATTATTAATAGAGATATATACTAGCCTACTGATTTCCAGTCAGCAACATAACACACAAAGTTCAGAAAAACTAAGGAGAACATACCGCCTGTAGCCTACCTCATCGAAAATATTTAGGTAAATCAAAGCTAAACTAGACACGTAAGCTTTAGTTGCACTTTATTAACTAAAGCTAGCTAGCTAGCTAACGTTTCGGAAAAATAACTTGCGCTGTGGAGACAGTCGGAAATATTTAGAACTCACGCATCTAAAGGTTAAATCTTAAAAGAAAAAGAGACACTGTCTGAACATTTCTGATCCAAACAGTAGCCTAACAGAAACAGTACTGTATGGCACCGTCAGCCATAGTGATCCTACTGTATGTGTAGGCCTATCACCGAGGGGTATCATATATTTTGTGATGAATGCTTACTGCTTGAGTAATTTTGTAGTAGGCTACATTGAGTTAGGCTTTGAAACATTTAGATCAGTGATCCTGTTGGGTGCTATTTGTCTTATTGGACACACTGGTGTTCAGAATTCTAGCTATGCATCGTACATGGCTTGTGTTTTTTTAGGGCCGAATTAGGTTGGTGGCGTTGCCCCGTGAGGTAGCAACGTTAGCCAGGCAGGTTTTGCACAAGACGTGACACTGCACAGCATCTTTTTTTAAAGGCAAAATTGGCAAAGTGACTGTAGTCTCAGGTTCTGTCGAGCCTGAGGCCATTATCGTACAGGTCAAGGTACAGTGTAGCGTCCAAAGTTGATCCTTCGTCTGCAAACTGCGTTACTCTCGCATGTCACATGACCAAAGTAAAATCGCAGCTTTTGCGATTACAAAATCGCGTTCTGTCCCATCGCGATATTAATCGCAAATGCAATTAATCGTTCAGCCCTAATCTCTACAGACGGATTTAAAATCATTCCAAAATGCGATGTCCATGAAACAACAAATGTCAACATAAGTGAAGTAGAACTACTGTGCAACAATAGTGACGATGTCGTAGTTAAAAACGTGACACTGCCAACATGGAGTTTTAACCCATATCTTAAAAAATATACTTTATGTTCACAGCTAGATTTCCCCTATGTAAATACTAATGACCATTCAACAATTCGCCAATGCACACCAAGTTCTCCATGTGAATCAAAAGCTATTCAAAAAGATGGTAACTGCTTGTTTCGGTCATTGGCTTTAGCAATTTGCGTCAATGAAACCCTTCACATGAAAACACGCAAACGTGGTGAAACACTCAGTCATGAACAAAATAAAACACTAAAACGTTTCTGAGACCTGAATACAACTCTGTAGAACACCATACACAAATCACATGAATGATGTATTCAAAGACATGGGGCACAGAATTAGAAATAATGGCTGCAGCCGATCTGTTAAATACTAAAGAATATATTGTGCTTATTAAAGTTATGCATTGTGCTTATTAAAGTTCTGTCTTATGAACTTAGAAGTGTGCTCAGGCTTAAACATGGTGTCTCACACAGGGTGTGGGAAGCATGCTGTTCTTTGTGTCTCTATCTCTTCATTTTCAGAAACAACCTTGAAACCGGGTGGAGATGGCATCCGAGCAGGTGGGACGCGTAGGCAAGAACAACTCCCTGATGCACGAGAGAACAAGCTCAACCCTTTTTTCATCTTTCTGTTTTAATTGCACTGTATAATATATGCTGGGGCAGGGACAGATAGCCAGTTGGACTTTGTGAACCAGCCAAAACTCTGTTGCGGGTAGGGAAACGTAGACAACCCCAGAGCTCTGGACGTGTTGATTCCTAACTGCTGCATTAAAGCTGATATTATCGGACCTCTGCGACTCCAGAACACTCTTTCTAGAACAGACTTGTGTCATTGAATACCATCATTACATATTGGAAGAATATGTACAAGAATTTAAAATCCTTCAAATGGTGACCCCGACGCTGAAAAGAGGGAGTCCAGAGGGTTCCGGCCCGACCGACAGATCGGGAGAGAGACCCATACACCGGTACGAGGAGGCAGACGTAATCGTCAGGCGCGTCTCAATATAAAAAAGGTAAGCAGACACCTGTTAAAAAAGTACTGCTATTCGGAACTGAGAATTTAGACGATTACTATGTTTCATCGTACCTAGTCAAATCAACGGTAGTGGGAAATCAACCGTTTTTATGATTCAAAATAGTTAAATTCCCTGAGGTTAAGTGTCCTCAAAATTGTTAAAGTCCCTGAGGTTAAGTGTCCTCAAAAGGGTTAAAGTCCCTGAGGTTAAGTGTCCTCAAAGAGGTTAAGTGTCCTCAAATTTGTTAAAGTCCCTGAGGTTAAGTGTCCTCAAAAGGGTTAAAGTCCCTGAGGTTAAGTGTCCTCAAAGAGGTTAAGTGTCCTCAAAAGGGTTAAAGTCCCTGAAGTTAAGTGTCCTCAAAATAGTTAAATTCCCTGAGGTTAAGTGTCCTCAAAAGGGTTAAAGTCCCTGAGGTTAAGTGTCCTCAAAAAGGTTACAGTCCCTGAGGTTAAGTGTCCTCAAAAGGGTTACAGTCCCTGAGCTTAAGTGTCCTCAAAAAGGTTAGAGTCCCTGAGGTTAAGTGTCCTCAAAAGGGTTAGAGTCCATAAACAAGTAATATTTGTGTGGAGTCAGATTGTGTTGAATAAAAATAGAGAGGAGTGTGGTGTGGTTTTTTTCTTTGACCAAGAAGTTACAGAAATCCCGAGGAGAGATGGAGAAAGGTGGGGGCTAAAAGACTCCCGTTACGTTGAGATCTTACAAAGGTGATCCCAGAGGGTATACCCTTGGTTTATAAATTGGTTCTAATACAATTGGAAGAGTTATACTAGAGCAAAATTAAGTGAATAGACGGTAAACGCTAACCAGCTGTGTTGGTCAAAGAATGGTTTGAGGAAATGTACGTGAAAAATTATGAGGAAGCAATTGGAAAGTTACATAAAAGATTGGTTTAGAGAGGATCATGGAAGGTTATGAAATGAAACAAGAACGTTTTGTGTATGTGAAGAGATGATTGGTTTAAACACTGATGTTTTGAAGAGGAAACTATGAATATACTTTGAAGGTATATGGGATAACATTTCAAAATAGTAAATAGAAACAAAAATAGAAACAAAAATCTAAAAATAGTAAAATCTAGGGTTTTTAAGAGTTTTGATAAAGGTATTAGATGTAATTTGGTTAAAAATGAGAAAGAGAAAAAAACTAAATGTATTTTTATTTGGAGTTTAATTGTAATTTGGTTTTAAGTTTTATTTGAGAGTTTTATCAGAGCCTGGCATACTGTTTGGGATAAACAGTTAGGCTGTGATAATGTTGTATTAATAAATGGTATTAGTGCATGAAGAGGGTTATTATAACATTCAGTTCTGAAATAATTTGGGAAGACTCATCAAGTCTGATAAATTGTGGTTATGATGGTTTGAGCTAATTGGCTCGTTTTGAACTGCAGCAAAACGAGTTATGAAGTTCTACCTATCTGACCTTTATAGAAAATATAGTTGGGAAAAATGTTTGGTTAATAGCTACATTAAGAACATTATTTGGTTTATATTTCATTTAAGAAGCATACGGATTCTGGTTTGGCATAATGAAAATTGCTTTTATCATATCTTTGCTAAAAAGAGGTGTGATTTGGTAAAATAGTCACTAGAGGACCTTATGTTACTAAGGAATCTGTTTCGTTATGTGCTGATTTGAGCCATGGGATGAATCAGGTCTCAAACAGCAGAGATGGAGATAACGAAAGAGTGTTTATAGCATATGGATTTAAAACTATTCAAGAAAACTTGAAGAAAAAAAACTTTTTCAGCATACCCTATTTGTGCAAACATGATATGCATGAACTTTATTGAACTAAAGAAATGTGAAGGGGAAAATACTGCCTGGTAATTATAGATACAGTATGTTTACTATGTGAATTGAAGTCTTTCCCAGTCCTATACCAGATGCATAAAACCATTTGAATTGATTTATTGGAGATCATATGTAATACCACAACTTAAACCTTTCACATAGCATGATGAAGAGGTGGATCAAATGGTTAACCGATTTTATAAAAAATGCTAACTAGAAAAGAGATGTCTTGTGCTAAATTCTGTTCCAGGTGAAGCAGTAAACCAAAGAGTGGAGGAGTCAAAAGAGGAGATTGGGTATTGATTAAAGTTATCAATGAAAGGAGGGATCTTATGAAAACTTTAAAATATCCTGTCTAATTTCTGGTTTTTCTATTTGTTTCGAATTTATTTTATTTTATTACAATTCTAAAAAGCTTGGCTAAAGTTGTATGTATGTGGTGAAGGGGGCCTGTGAGTATGTCCAGGTCTGCCGTGGATACATGGATGTCGAATGTCCACTCTGCGGAGTGACGGTGGGTTTTCTCCTATAACATCATTAGGGTTTTCCCACTGTGTCCAGTGTGTCCTCACCACTTGGCCATAACGCTGCATAGTCTCATCATTATTGTTGATTTGTATGTCAACATTGTGTAATCAGTAATGGGATATTTTTTTATTTGTGTTTGTTGTTACACCCTAAAAGGGTGTGAAAGGAGGGATTTATTTGAACTTTAAAAATATCCACTTTAGATCCTCAAATGGGTTCTTGATTTCAATATCTGTGTTTAATCATTGGTGTTCGACTGTTCGCATCTCATTTGACTCAGTTACTGCTTGATCATGGGAGATAAGGTGATGCTGGGACTGTAACTCTTTTCTACTTCAGGACGAGTCAGACCGGCGGGTCTGACTACCTAACCCCTGTTCTAAGGCCCCATTCCCCTGAAGAACCTGTCCCCCCCTTTCTCACTGGATGATATACCCCTTCCCCTTAGAGACCCTGCCCCATCTGCCCCTATGCCTCATCAGACCTAGGAGTGGTCTGCCCCCCCCCCCCCCCTTCCCCTTCCCCTTGAAGACCCTGCCCCACCTGCCCCAATACATCATCAGATGTTCGGGGAAGCCTGTTGTACATTTATGGACAGGACCATTCAAGGTCATCAAGAGAACCTCGCACGCCCTAAGGGTGCTGGGGAAAGGAAGTACGTGGTACCACTGGAGCATGTGTTGTGCTGCTCCAGAACCCAGTCGTACGTTGCAGGAGTTGGTGGAGAAGGGCCAGGAGGGCCAGTGAACCGTTTGCTATTGCTACAAATGTGAGAGTCCGTAAAAGAGGATTACGACTAGGTCAAGAGTGATACTGCTTGACCACACTAGAATAGTATTGGACTAAGAAGGTTTCCGCTATTTTACTTAAGAGTGTGCTATATCAATATCAACATGATTGTTGCTGTATCCCGTGTATAAGGTCCCTGTGCAACCAGTATCATTGTCTCGGCTGTGGAGAACCCAAAGACGGGGTTCCAAATGCCATTGCTGGGGTTGGCTGACCAGGACGAGGAGGCGGTGGTTGGTCCGGGCTGTTGATTGATCTCTGGTGTTTTCAGAGCTCAAAAGAGGGATTAAAGAATATATTGTGCTTATTAAAGTTATGCATTGTGCTTATTAAAGTTCTGTCTTATGAACAGCATGCTTCCCACACAGGGTGTGGGAAGCATGCTGTTCTTTGTGTCTCTATCTCTTCATTTTCAGAAACAACCTTGAAACCGAGTGGAGATGGCACCCGAGCAGGTGGGACGCGTAGGCAAGAACAACTCCCTGATGCACGAGAGAACAAGCTCAACCCTCTTTTCATCTTTCTGTTTTAATTGCACTGTATAATATATGCTGGGGCAGGGACAGATAGCCAGTTGGACTTAATGAACCAGAAAACCTCTGTTGCGGGTAGGGAAACGTAGACAACCTCAGAGCTCTGTACTTGTTGATTTCCAACTGCTGCATTAAAGCTGATATTATCGGACCTCTGCGACTCCAGACCACTCTTTCTAGAACACAGACTTGAGTCATTGAATATCATCATTACATATTGGAATAGACACAAAGATTTTGAATCCTTCAATACTGACAGCTACACATTTAATTCAGACCGCTGGAACATCTACAAAAGTCTTTCAAACAAAAGTGAGGGTGACATACGTATATCTGAACCATGTAAATGGAAACCATTATGAAGTGGTAACTTGTGTAACAGACAAACACCATGAAGATGAAGCCATGGAGGTGTCATTAAAAACAGCTCCAGGTAAAATACAACAATCACAAAACACAAATGATGCAGAAACAAGACAAAGCCAAATAGCCCTCAAGAAGCAAAAATATCAGAATGATAGTCAATTTCGAAAACATCACATTATGTTGCAACACAAATTATATACAACAAATGAGGAATACAGACAAGTTGTCACAAAGTAAACAAAGGTATGCAGCAAATGTAGACTTGCAAAATAAATAAATAAATGTACAATAAGAAACAATATAACGATGATGTCATTTTTCAAATGAAAGCTAAGCCGGCCAGCCAAGAGAAGTACAGAAATGAAGATGAGTTTAATTTAAAAGTAAAACAATACAGCAAAGCAAAGTACAGAACCGATGATGACTTTCAAACCAAAGTCAAACAATACAGCAAAGCAAAGTACAGCACCGATGATGACTTTCAAACCAAAGTCAAACAATACAGCCAAAACAAATACAAATGTGATGCAGACTTTCAAAGCAGTTTAAAAGCACAAGGCATGCAAACGTTTGTTGGTAAGAAAAATCTGACATATTCCATGAATTATGTCATAGAATCCTTTAGAAAAAATTTAAAAACAGGCCCTCAATGTGTTTGCTCTGTTTGTCATTGCCAGCTTTTTCGAAAGCAAGTCATTGAATGTAAACATGATCGCTACACAACACGTCCAACCGTGGCTGCTTTGGCCAAACAGTGCATTACAAATACATATTTACAGACTTGTAATGAAGAATGTGATGATAACTGCACTAAACATATTCAATCATCTAAGCTGTGGATATGTCACACATGTCACCGTAAGATTTGTCTTACGGTGACATCTTGTCTTAGAATGCCTCAAGAAAGTGTAGCCAACAATTTGCATTTGGAACCCATTCCTGCAGAGCTAAAGTGTTTAAATTCACTTGAGTAACACTTAATCGCTAAACATATTCCATTTATGAAACTATTGGCATTACCAAAAGGTGGACAAAATGGTTGCCATGGACCTGTTGTGTGTGTTCCATCTAATGTCAATGAAGTAACAAAGATCCTTCCACGAAATGATGGAAATGATTTAATGCTACGAATTAAACAAAAACGCAAGTTAACATACAAAGGACATTATGAATACAAACATGTTCATACAAATAATGTCTACAATGCATTGCAGTACTTAAAGTTAAACAACAAATGGTATGTTTACATTAGCATTAACAATGAATGGGTAAACCCTTTGGAGAAAGTGGCCGATGTGCTAATCAATGAAAATCAACAGGATAACATTGTTAACCCTCTCAATAACAGATATGATCATACACCTATGGAAGTATGTAATATGTAAGGAATAATGTCCGATGTCTGACTCAATGGCCTCCGCGGAAGCAACCTTCACGCCTCCGCATCGTCCTTTATCAGGTGATATTGGACACCTCGAAGGGCATTATCCCGCTTATACCATGGTCACTTGCCAACGATTTTTTTTTTACAAACATTAATTTATGTTTTCAGGCGTTTTGCAAAAGAAAATCTAACGTTTTTTAACGTTAGCCAACTCTGATATTTATAGTCCGCTCAACTCATAGAACCAACACCGGCTTTCCTTTGGATGAGCTATTAGCCCGAAAGCTAACGTTATTGCTAGCAAGATTAAAAGGCAATAACATTGTGTACGGTTGACAAACAGTAAATATAATTTTACAGTATGTTTACAAGAAGATTTGTTAGCTAACCAGCCATGTCAATATAACAATTTTCACGAACAAGGTATCGGCCATATACTAGTACTAGGCTACAGTACGTCCGCAGCCTGTGGAGCGAGTTGAATCGAAAATGGATGTGAGATGACCGCATCAAAGTTGACATACTCCAAACAGTAATTATAATTTTACAGTATGTTTAACAACAAGACTAGCCAGTGTTAAGGATGTGTAACTGGGTAGTGTAGAATAATGCAAGGTTAAATATCGGACCAAGTTATTTGTAGTTTAATGTAAGTAATGATGCAATCACAAGATACACAATGAAAACAACACAAGATGTTCTAAGTCCAGTACAATGAATCAGTCGATGATGCAACAGCAGTCTCACAGAAACAGAGTCTCAGAATAGAACAAACGAAGGCCTTCGTTGAGAAAGTGGTTGTGACAGAGATCAGAGAGTTCTGCCCACACCAAGTTCTGTCTCCCTGTCCTTGGGAGACAGGTCTTGTACCCCCCCCAGAGAGGGCGGTCTGTGACAGGCGATTGGTCAGAAGACCGTGGGGTGGGAATGTGGTTGTCCAATTAAATGTCCAGGGCGTTCATGGTGGCACAAGGTGGGCAGTCCACGGATCTGGTGATGTTCGGAGAGGGAAGGGGCGGAGAAGACCCACAGGTCTACTCAGGGAGGGGGGCAGCCAAGACCCACGGGTCTGAGGTAATCCAAGGGAGGGGGGGCTCCAGGGAAGGGAGTAGATCGGGGGTCCTGATGGCGTACAGGGAGATGGGAGCTGCGCCTCCAAGGAAAGGGGGGGGGGGGGGGGTCGTGTCTCCAGGAAAAGGGGTGAGGCGGACCAAGCCAGGGTCGATGATGTATGGGGAAGGTGGGGCAGGGTCTCCAAGGGAATGGGTAGATCATCCAGTGTGAAAAGGGGGGGCAGGGTCTCCAAGGGAATGCAACCTCAGAACAGAGTATATCCAAAGGTGGTCAGACCGGCTGATCTGACCCGTCCTTAAGCAGAGAAGAGTTACTGTCCCAACATGACCTTATCTCCCAAGTTGACACTTTTACTCCCAAGCGCTGAGAGGCCCTATTGTGCTCACTGCGGTCCCTGAGCATCACAAACTCGCCTCCCAAAACAGTTTGCCTGACATCGGCATTCTTGCCCACACACCGAAGTTACAATTTAGCATGATCTTACTTTACACAGATACATTTCAGCACGACCTTACTTGCACAGAAAGCATCCTGTTGCATGATCTCATATGTTCTTTATTAAATCAATTGATCACAATTGGATACATGTTTTAGTATAGAGCATTACATAATATATGTGTATATATGTATATAAGGTAGTGATTGGTATAGCAGCATTGATTAGCAGTATAGTTATCATTCCTTCACACCAGCTATCGAGCCATGTCATTGTCCCCAAATAAAATCAAGATTTTTAAGAAGAAAATAATCGGCCATGTGTAGAGTTGCTGCTACTGTCGTGTTGGCTGCAGCCTGTCTGCAGTAGATTGACTAGCGAGGTGAATAGCGAATGGGATGTGAGATGAGCGGTTACGTGACACTGACACACTACATTCAGAAAAGTAACATTTTTCAAATAGGTTAAAATAAATATTCAAGTCACTTGTAAATACAAGTTAGCTTGTTAAAGTCTTTCAAAATTGTAAATGGAGGCTTTGACTCCGTCCCCGTTGTTATGGTTACTTATTTCAGACACTTTGTACAGGCTCATATACTATGTAGCCAGCGGAATAATTTAGAACGGTGAAAAGACAGTTTTGCTGCAATGACGCAGTAGTGTCCGTTATCACCCGATAATGGACACCCCTGCAGCCAATCAGAATCGAGTATTCACCCAGACCATGGTATAAGAATGATTATACACAATCTCAATTAGACTCAACTGTTCCAGAGGTCGATAAGAGCAGTAAATTCTGTGATAACATTGTGACATCACAAATGTCTACTGAACCAACGCATACAACAAGCCTTGCTAATAAAAAAAACTGACAAGAAAACAAGCAGTGATTCTGAAAATGATCAACCTGAAGAAGAGTTGACATACATTGAGCAAACGCATGGGCTGTTTATAGATACATGTTGTGATGTCGCAGCCACGTAAAGGCTGGTATCAGCGTGGGTCCAGCCACCGCCCCCAAAAAGGACCACTGGCACCAAGGACAGCTCCTCCCGAGTTTACACCTCTCATTGCGCACAGCTGGCGAGGGATAATGAGAAGACACACCTGCACCGAATTAGACCTCGTCAGCCGTGCCATAAAGGAAGAAGCGAGACCAGTCCAGGCAGGGGCGGAACAAGGGTTGTGTCTCAGGGGGGGGGGGGCGGAAATTGATTGGGGGCCCCACTGTTATTAATATTTTGCAGTGCAATAAAATATAACAATAAAAAGTAGCTAACCAATGGCAACCTCTATTGTGAACAGCACGTATTAGCCTATAATAAATGTGTCCAGTCATCATAGCCCCTTAATGTGCGAAGAAAATGTAGGCCAGTAGCCTCTCATTCAACATTCATTAGAATATCTCACACACAGGAGGCCTATACACAAATCCATGCATAAAATGGGTTTAATGATCTGTCCATTTACCAAATACATTACATTCAAATTCAATGAAGAGGTCATAAGCCCCCCAAAATTAAGTTAAAGACACTATAGTCATCCTAACAGTGACAACTTATAATAAACAAACAAACAATTCTTTCAGCAACAATTTGGGTCGAGCTGCACGCGAACCAAGCTCCCATTTAAAAAAAACGAGGCTATGCAGACATGAAACATAGGCCACAACAAATGCCCTATTTAAATAATCATCTGTCTGTTCTTATCTTTAGCAAATCTGGCGATAACTTTGTCAATGTCAATCTCGATGTCCCTCTCGATGCACAGCAGCGCTAAGTTGGACAGCCACTCCTCTCCCATGCTTGATCGCAAGAAACTCTTGATCAATTTCAGACGGCTGAAAGTCCTCCCAGCTAACAGTTACGTTGCCCTTCCGTTGCCGCAACGTCATTCGATGACCAAACATTCGTTGCCGCAACGTCTTTGGCGACGTCGCGGCAACGAACGGGAAGTGAGATGCCATGAGGTAACGGCAACGTCACAAAATCACGTTGCCAGTCCGTAACCGCAACGTCATGGCAACGTTATTTTCCGACGTTGCCAGTCTGTAACCGCGACCTCCTAGCAACGTCATTTTCCGAAGTTGCCAGTCTGTAACCGCGACCTCCTAGCAACGTTGTTTTGTGATGTTGCCAGTCCGTAACCGCGACCTCCTAGCAACGTAATTTTGTGACGTTGCCAGTCCATAACTGCAACGTTAATTAAGTAACCTATACTTCTCAATTCTACTGCTTATATTGGGGCGGTTCATATGCAGACCTCATTTGCCCAAAATGCAACTTGTTCTTGTATAATAGGCTACATGGTAGCCAACTTTAGGAGGACTATGTTTGTTTGATGTGTAGCCTAACTCAAGCTAATCATAAACAAGGCAGCATTTCCATGTAACATTCAGTCATTTTATTTCAAACAAAGTACCAAACAGTGAGTTAAAATCTTCTGCCAGTCCCCGCTACAGGTCCTGTCTGTTGGCCCTGACAATGAAGCACAAAATAAGTTAGTGTTGCACACATGCAACATAATTGCATGTGTGAAAGGGGCTATACAAGTCATAAAAAATCACAACTAAAATAATATACATCATCAAAAAAATATGATGGGATTCTAGTTTCTTGTCACATAGCCATGTGAAAGGTTGGATATGGAAGCTGCAATCATGATTCATTCACCTGGTTTGTTTTGAATGGGCTGCCGGGGCGTGTTTGAGTGTCTCCGCTATGAGGAGCTCCACAGCCTTCTCTCCTAGTCCCGTCTTCCACTTCATCACAGCGTCTGCAATTAGAAGTCATGAACTTATTGTCAGCACCAATTTGAACGTTGAACGCTGCGTATAAGCCATAGTTCATGACATCTCCAAACACCTACCACTCTCTTTCGGAACTCCAGTACCTTAAGGCGCTCCTCAAGGTCTTGGGATTCAGCCTGTGTTTGGGCCACCTGTAGGTCCATCACTGGCACCTCTTCAGTGTGTCTGCCCTGTAGTCGCCTGAATAGGAGAGCCTCTCGCTGGTTCTCCTCCAATGTCGCCATCTTCCGGAGCATAACCTGTAATGTGTCTGTAACTAAGGACAAGTAAAACAAGTTTACAAGAGTTTGCATGATTGGCATACACTGTGGTTCTTCTAGATTAGCTGTAACTTGTTGAATGGGGTATACAAAGCATTGGTATGACAACATTTGTTGTTTTGACAAATATGTTTCCCCCCACGATCAGAACAACTTAGGTATGCCTTACAAAGAGTTGGCAATGGTTTGAGTATTTTTTATATATAGTCTTATATTTGCACTTGCCTGGCTGCCAGCTGTTTTCCTGGGCCCCCTATGGGTTCTCCTCCACCAGACCTCAGTTGACACCTAGGGGTATGGCATGTGGTGATGCAAAAGTTTTAAGTCATGCTTTTGCTCCAAAACATATCCTTTAGGGTTGCCATGGCTCATACAATTATTGTCACTGTTATAAACGGTCATTCATTACTTTACCATAATTTCCAAGGGACACAGTGCTAGTGATGGTGGTAGGATCATCTGTACAGAAATGAAAGTGGAATGTAGTTTATGTACATAGTATTAGCATATTGATATTAAAAGAGTAGCACCGCACATATGTGATCGTTCAAAAGCAGCGCCCCACAACGTAGCGTCGCACATGTGTGATTCTGAACATTCCAACCGACTATTTTCCGATAGACAAAAACTATATGACAAACGCTATAGTATGGCTTCAAAATGTACAATTAGTAGGCTAACAAGTAACACTAGCAAGTAGTAGCATTGGTACGAGTATTATGCTAGGTTGCTAGCTAACAGAAGCTAATTAAAGCTACCTAGCTTCCGTTTTGGAAAAATAACTTGTGGAAGCGTCGGAAATATTTAGAACTCACGCATCTAAATGTTAAAACGGATAAACTTTCCCAATAACAGATGTCATGTACAAATTGGAAGAATTAGTGACTTGATACTTTTATAGACGCCATTGCTGTGAATGCCATGACCGACTGTGATCAAAACGTGATCAGCCACGCGCTAGCTCCACAGTCTTTGAAAATTAAGGGGTAAATAAACTATTTTGGGACAAGGTTTTCTAACCGTTCTGAACGTTTATTTTAACTGATTCTTTTGTGGGTGTTTTTTTTGACGCTAAACTTTGATAACATGTAGGCCTATGCATTTTCAGTATTTCAACATAACTTTCTGGAGGGTTTAACCTCTAGCTAGCGAAATCCTAACGTAAACAATGTGAATCTGATAGCACATAAACAGGCTAAATAGCCTCAATTTCAAACATATACGTAATAGCATGCCCCATCCAATTTCTGAAAATATGTTTATATATTTAAAACTATTTCTGTAAAGAAACTCACCTTTGAAGTAACGTTAGCTAATTGGGTGTGCTTCGGCAAGGGCACAACCTTTGTTCTCTCACATATATATTATTATTGTGAGAATGCTGAGCATTCTCACCATAGGCGTAAATTTAGGGTGGGACGGTAGGGACATGTCCCCACCAATGTTAGGAAACATGTAATGGTCCCCACCAATAATTGCGAGTCTAAACATATTTTTTTCATTCTTTAAACATTTCTGCATTTGCTGCTTAACTCTGAAGGTCAGCGTTACGCCTGATTGGCAGGAGAGCGCTGATCACAATGTGTACCAGCCTGTCAGCTAACAGTGTCAGTGGTCAGGTGAGCGTCGAAGCGAGACTGTGACAGAGTATAGAAGAACAATAATAATATTGATAATATACAAGTTATTTGACTGTGAGAAGAGATTTAATGATTGGCTTTCTGGCAGGCTAATCCTGTAAGCTATATGTTAACATTGAGTGAATAATAAACGATAAAATCAAATTATATTACACAGTTAACAAGCCTTTGCTAGCTCTAGAACACAACTACGGAATTGTCTTGCTTGTCTTGAATGGAGACTATGCCGTAGTTGCGGTTGAAGCTATGCTAGCTAGTACCTGCAAACTTGTAAAAGGATTTGTTAAGTATTTGGTAAAACTGTGTCCCCACCAATGTTCTAACCAAACATACGCCCTTGATTCGCACTATTGTTTTCCTGTTTCTCTTTATTATTGTGAGAATGCTGTTAAGCATTCTCACTATTGTTTTCCTGTTTCTCTTTATTATTGTGAGAATGCTGTTAAGCATTCTCACTATTGTTTTCCTGTTTCTCTTTATTGTTGGAATGCTGCTTCAGCATTCCAAGTATTGTTCTTTGAATCTTTATTCAAGCATCTTCTTCTTCTTCTTCTTCTATTTCTTCCGCGACACCTTTCAGCGCCTTCAAATCTTCAGCTATTAAAACCGTTCAGCTATCAAAAAATTCAGCAGTTTCAGGATATGACTGCTATATCTTTTCAGCTTTGTACCTCTTATGCTTGAATTAATATAAATCAATATTCATAATATTTTTAACATGGTTTTCCAATGGAGTTTTTTTCCAAATCCTCTCAATCCTCTTAAACGTCTTCAACTTTCAAATCCTTCTTCTTCCTCAATCCTTCAGCTACAGCCACCATTTAAACTTTAAAATGTTGACAAAACCCTAAACTGTTTTTAAAAAATTCAGCTTTTTGATATATAATCAACTTTTTTCAATATCACTGATTATGTTTCATGACTTTTTCAAGCCGTTTCTGAGATTTACATGGGTGTGTACGTGAAAGCCTAGAGTGCAGACTGAAACGCTTACGGGGCATTCACACTGCAGCGGAGTTGGCGGCGTGGGGCGTCGGCTTCCAATTCATTTTCAATGAAACCAGGCGTTGACGCTCGCGTAGGGCACTGTGGGAAGGCGAGCGGAGCGGAGCGGAGCAGAGCGTTGAAAGTTGGATTTTCTCAACTTTATGTAAATGAGGAGCGTGAAAACGCTAGCGTTGGCCAATTGGATTGGTTTCTTGTTTCTTGTAACGTAGCAACCGTTGGTCATGATATACATTTCTAGGTTTCACAATTTCGAGATGGAGGACACACCCAGTCTGCACACCCAGTTCTGTTCAGAACAAAGTTACTAATGTGACGAGCCTGAATTTAAAGATTACATTAAACTAATAGTGCATGGTTGCCGATGTCGTCAGTGTTCCTAGTGTGTTTTTATAGCCTACTTTTAAATTCAGTCTCGTCACATCGAGATCGCTAGCCCAGCCTACAAACGACTGGTTGAGTGACCGGTGGCGTAACATGTAACGTTATTCTACTGTAATCTTGCACTAGTAAAAAATCGGTATTTTGATCGATATTGTGAGTACATGAACCCAAATCTGCACGCTTGGCCATGACAACAACAGTGACCTTAGAGAACTACAACTCTGTATTAACTTGTCTAACACGCCCCCGAGCGTGGGTCACTGTGGGAAGGCGAGCGGTGCAGAGCGTTAAAAAACGCTGCAGTGTGAACGCCCCGTTAGAGTGGAGGGGAGCTTCGGATGTCGTTGAAAACATATTTCTAGTTTGCCAGCATTGCCACAATTTTCGCTCTTCATGCTTCGTTTTTGGATCAATAGATAGCTAATTTTGTGCTGGTCGTAGACAGTTGTCTGTTGAATCCAACAGACGTACACATTTGTTCAGAGCCCCACGAAAGCGAGACAAAGTCCAACTCTCGCCCCATAGAGACCAATGCAAATCTGGTGACAAAATCGTCAGAGAAAGCAAAAAGAACAAGATTTTGAAACTGCCGGTAGAGTCGTATTTCTGACCGCACAGAAATATAAAGGACATCTCTGGTTTCGGCAGAGTCTTGGGTCTCGGAAAATATGCTTATTTTTTGGATTGGAAGTATAGTTTTGCGTCTAGGTTAACTTGTTTGAGGTGTGGATTCTAGCGAAATGTCTGTTATTCTTTGCCCTCAGCGCGTTAGCATTCATAGCTGCACCATCACCGTGGCAACCACACAAACAAGCGCCACTCAGTCTATTACACAGGTGATTGTTATTAGCTGATTAGTGGAGACACAGGACAAGCTATTCAGTCAACTCGTCTCATTAAAAGACTAAGAGCACCACAACACAACTACTACCACTACTGCTATATTTTATGCCACTACTACAACTACTAATTCTGCAGATGCTGCTAATATCTCTTTTACTAACTACTTCGCTAATGGAACTGTTTTGTTCTACTACGCCATTGAGTGCGTTTACTTGACCATGAGAAACCCGATTACTAGCAATTGTCGGTTTATGCCATACAATTACTCCATTTACATGTGTAATTAGTTATGCGATTACTCAATAAGCACGTGTACATGATTCTTTTTATTAATCGTTGTATGCTCCACGGACAAAACTTGCACCATCATCCTTCTGCAACAAAGTGTCGCCGTGTCTTCCTGTATCGGCCCTACTGGTGTATGTTTCATTCAATCAACACATTGAATCCTACTAAGAAAGCCGAGTAAACGCACTCAATGCACACATCTGCTACTGCTATTACTATCCCAACTATAATGTCAGCTGTTAAGACTATAATATTCTTTTTATGACTAGCTAGCCTAGGCCTACTTCTTCTTCTGTTTAACAGTTCAGCTTTCAGCTTCTCCCGCATTGTATTTCAGCTCTTAGCGTTGTTAGATGATGCAGTTCAGTTTCCACACTGCCTCTTTTGTGTGACTCACACATTTTTGAAATTCATTTCAGCTTGCGGGTATTTTCTCATTTCTGTATTTTCTGCAATTTAAGAAAAATAATTTCATCTTTCAGCATTCCAACGCATTTTCAGCAGGAAATGCCTTTCTAGTTATTATATCAACTTCTTAGTTCTTCCGCCGTTTTTTGGCCTTTAACTCGTCCTGCATACTTTCACCGATTCCTACAATTTTTGTATCAAAACATTCAGCTCCTTCAGGAGATGATGGCTATGACTTTTGGTATTTCTCACTTTTATACTTTTTAAGACATTAAGGTTTTTGTGCAAATTATTCTCCCATTAAAAGTAATGGTAAATCCTTTCAAATCATTAAAAAGCTTCCTCCTCTTTCAAACGTAACTACTTCAGCATACTTTCAGCTAGAGACACCATTCAACCTTTAAAATGTTCACAAGACATTCAGCTATTCCCAAATGATTCAGCTTTCTGAAATATTCAGCCAATTTTGAATTATGACAGTTTGAAATACATTAAAATGTTTGCTCCTTCTTGACTTTTATGAATGAGCAGCAAGCAGAGTGGCACACTCTGCTTGCTGTTCTTTTTCTGATATTCAACTAAATTGTCAAACAAATTCCTCTAACGTTCATATAGTTTAACTTACAGAAACAAGTTATACCTTAAAATGTAGGAAATATTGTCCTCTTTCAGCCAATGTAACTACTAAAGAGCTCACATTTACAGATTTTCAGCTATGAGCCTTGAAGCGAGAGCAGCCTTTCAAATTCTCTCACCAACTTCAATGGAGAGGTGGGTAAAATCCGTCAGAGAAAGCAAGAAGGAAGACGATTTCGAAACTGCCGGTAGAGACATATTTCTGACCGCACAGACATATAAATGACATATCTAGTTTCGGCAGAGTCTTGGGTCTCGGAAAATATCCTTATTTTTTGGATTGGACCTGTAGTTTTGCGTCTAGGTCAACTTGTTTGAGGTGTGGATTCTAGGTAAATGTTCGTTTTTCTCTCTTCCTAGCTCGTTAGCTATCACAGCTGCGCCATCACCGTGGCAACCAAACAAACAAGCACCATGAAAGCAGAATTGGGTACACGTTTTCGAAACTGCCAAGAGTTGTATTTCTGACCGCACAGACATATAAATGATATCTATGGTTTCGGCAGAGTCTCGGGTCTCGGAAAATATCCTTATTTTTTGGATTGGACGTATAGTTTTGCGTCTAGGTTAACTTGTTTGAGGTGTGGATTCTAGCTGTCTGTTATTCTCTCCTATAGTCGAGCTAGCGCGATGGCTCTCCATAACTAAAAACGGTTCGACTTCTTTTCCACAATCGACCAAATTGGCCAAACAAGGTATGTACATTGAGCTTAAAGTGTACATAATCTAGCCAGATCGTTTTTATTTTAGCAAGTTTCAAGTGTTTGCTGCAGCTGGCGTTAATCCTACGAACAAACGCTTCGTAACTGGAAAGTTTTACTTTTAATTGACGATATTGAACACATGTTAAGTAACTTGTCGTTACTCAAATATCTTCACCGTTTTCAGTATCTAGCTTACTGTAGGAAATCTCCCAATGCATCCTCTCTAGCTTCGCTTAGGCTAAAGTCAGATGGATGACGATGCATGCACCCTGTCAACACACCCATGTGGGGCCCATGTGGGTTGTATATGGGCTAGTGAGTGGGCCCCATATGGGCTGCCCACATGGGGCCCAGTCAGTTTTGTCATGGGGTTCCATAGGGGCCCCATGTTGGCAAGCCCATATGGGCTGAAGGTGGGCTTCGGGTGGGCCCTAGCTAAATCCCACATGGGCAACCCAGGTTACTCCCATCTAGGACCCACTAGCTGGGCCCCATGTGGGCTGATTATGGGTCCCTGATAGTACTACCCTATGGTGATTTTTGGGGCTTATTTTACAGGTAGCCCAAACAGTTATTTAAACAAGTTACAATAACAAAGAGACCAGTAATACAATTAATTACATTTTTATTTGTGTTAGAATGCAAAAAAAAATCAGTAGCACAAACATAAATTCGGTACCACACAAAGAATGATCGAAAACTTGCATAAACCTTAACCTTATTTCACACATTAGATTTTTTTTTCATGTCTTTCAATTATAATTTTATCTATAAATGTTTAAATATTCCACATCATTTCTATTAGAGTTCAACAATTCCCTACAGTTCATAGTTAAGACTATTTCTTACTTTTCCACATCTTCATACTCCTTTAGCTGATTCATATACATTCAAGCCATCAATGTAGTTCAGCTCCAAGTCAAATACTATTTTTACAGTTTTAAGTTTTTTATCGATGTCTTTCAACTTATTCATCATTTGATCAAGAAATGTTATTCAAACCTCTATATATTCAACTTTTTAAAAATTTTTTTACAGAATGATGACCTTGAAAAACTTTATAAACCTTTATATACCTTTAAAAAAAAAAAAAATCTTCATACTCAGCTATCCAGGTTACCTTTGAGCCTGTTATCTTGGTCTCATTTGAGATTCTCTATTAATATTATATCCTAGTGTGTGCAGTAATAATTGTAGAAAAATGAATAGCACATATTGCAATTTAGACAAAAGAATCTAACCTGCCATTTGCAATTTTTTGCTGATTCAGAATTATTTCTCCCCATAAAATATAAAACTAATATCTAGATCTATATTTTTAGTATATACATCTAATTATTATATTATTAATAATATTTTTTTTGTGGAAATGTTCTGTTAATTAAAACAAACTTTAAAACATTAAACAAAGTTTAAAATAAGCCAATGAAGAACTACTCCCAACACATTCACAACAACCTATTTAATTTATCCTAAATTGTACCAACATGTATACTTATTTATTTAAACCTACAGTGTGTAGAATTTTGGGTTTTATTTCCTAGCAGATTTTGTAGAAAGTAATTATAATATCCATAAGTACATTTAATTTAGTGCATAATAGCTGAAAACAATGTTTTGAATTATTATTTTTTCCCTTAGAAGGGGTCTCATATATGTCCATATTTCTGCATATTTTGGACCAAGGCCTAGTGTCGCCATCTTGAAAGTGTCATAGTTGGAATGTCATCAGGTGCATTGTTTAAAATGTAGAATTGTTCTTGTCCTTGAAGGCCACTGTAGCTTGTTATTATTCGAAAGGGTTGGGGTTACCCAGGGAGTTTTGCATTCTAGAACTTAGTAGAACTTTCTTGATGATGTCATATTACACACTGCACCTTTAATAGGCTATGTTTAAACGGAGACGGTGGTTCCACGCTGTTGTAACAGCGTTTGCAGCATCCTCCCGTGAATCTTTTGTGTTTCTTTCACCGCCTCAAGGAGGGTTAAGATGCGCACGAACATGGAGTCTCTTACTGGAGATGGAGCGGTAGGCGGTGACCTTAAGCTGGATGTAGCGTAGGATGGAGCGGTAGGTGGTGACCTGAGGCTGGATGTAGCGTAGGATGGAGCGGTAGGTGGTGACCCGAGGCCGGATGTAGCGTAGGATGGAGCGGTA
Source organism: Thaleichthys pacificus (assembly GCA_023658055.1). Lineage (NCBI taxonomy): Eukaryota > Metazoa > Chordata > Actinopteri > Osmeriformes > Osmeridae > Thaleichthys > Thaleichthys pacificus. The sequence goes on along the minus strand of CM042863.1, from coordinate 512,932 downwards.
GGTGGTGACCTGAGGCTGGATATAGCGTAGGATGGAGCGGTAGGTGGTGACCTGAGGCTGGATGTAGCGGTAGGTGGTGACCCGAGGCTGGATGTAGCGTAGGATGGAGCGGTAGGTGGTGACCTGAGGCTGGATGTAGCGAAGGATGGAGCGGTAGGTGGTGACCTGAGGCTGGATGTAGCGAAGGATGGAGCGGTAGGTGGTGACCTGAGGCTGGATGTAGCGTAGGATGGAGCGGTAGGTGGTGACCCGAGGCTGGATGTAGCATAGGATGGAGCGGTAGGTGGTGACCTGAGGCTGGATGTAGCGGTAGGTGGTGACCTGAGGCTGGATGGAGCGGTAGGTCCGATGGGGCTGTCATCGTCCTCATCCTCATCCTCACTTGTAAAAATGACTTTCCTAGAAATGTTTAATACAAGCACAATCAATGAGTTAAAGCATTTTAAACATGTGATGTTTACTTTTATTAATTTATGACATTTAATATTATCTATTATTTAATCATATATCTCTTGTATTTTGTCATTTTTGGAAAAAGTGACAGCCCTAGTATACATCCCTCATTTTGACAGATTTGAACACAATACACTTAACAAAAGTCTCACAAAACTTTCCCTCCCTGTATCATGTATGTAATAATATCCAGTCTAACAGAACTGCTATTACAACAAGAACTAATAATATCACCACAGCTAAAATCACCTTTATTTCTGGAAAAGAGTACGGGCAAAGAGGCGAATTTAGCATGTTGAGACTATAGCCTAACCATCTCTCTCCTTCTCATGTGTGTGCGCGCTGCACTCACCTCCTTAACTTTCTCCATAGCCCATCAAAAAAGAACCAAATCGTCCCTTCTCTTCAAAACAACTACACAACATACTCATCCAATTCGAGAAAACCGGAGGGAAGGCAACAGACAAGAAACAAGCACAAGTGGAAAAAGCAGACGATAAATTTTAGCTTGTGCTACAGCTTGTTTTAACCACTTGCTAACTAGGCCTGTTTGACTGCCTTGCTAACAAGTTTACAACCAAATCCTTCCAAACAATATATGTAAGTCAACCACTCAAAATAAGCTCAAAACATGCTTGATATTAACTTAATAAATTGGACTTGTATGTTCAACACCATGCTTTAACCAAGTTTAATTACCATAGCTAGCTGAAAGCTGCTAGCTAGTTAGGCTGAAACCTCATTGGTTTACGTTCAAAACTGGCTAACCGAACACTCTCCAAAAAAGCTTTTAGTAAACCTCATGCGTGAAAAATACATCCCCCGTTTAAGTATACATAGAGGCAGATTCTTACCTGTTTTTTCGTGTTAAACTGATGGTGTCTGAAATCCGATCGTCATGCGACTGACTGCTGCAGAAGTTATCAGACAAAGACGCTCTGACGTTGGTACTGGTACTGAAGGCGGGAATTTTTTAGGCGGCAAATTCAAAAAACAATATATTTTTGAAAGGCGGCAAAGTGACGTTTTTTTTTTTTGCTCCGTGATGGGGTGGAACTGGGAAACCTAGATAGTACAATAATATAATAAAATAATAGTAAATGTATTTTATTACAATATTGTCTGTTGAAATTCATATTTTGTCTTAAACCACTATTAAAGTGCAATGGCTACACTTCTAAATAGCTAAAAAGCCTGATAAAATTTGAATAAAAAGTGGAACTAGCCACTGTTGTTAAAATAAGCCTATAACAAAAGCATCCATAATCAATTTTGAATATCTTAAGAGTGGAGCCCAGCTGGAACCCACTTATGCCCATGCGTAGTTTAGCCCATCTTATGCCCATCTACTGCCCATGTGGGGCCCAACAACAAAGCCCACTCTGAGCCCATGCCCAGCCTAAGCCCATCTAGCCCAAGTGAGGCCCATTTGGGGCCCAACTAGACGTGTTTGCAGGGAATTGTTCACGCCTACGGTGTTAATACAGTCTGTACAAATGCCACTTTGACACTTGCAAGAAATGATCCGCTGGTTAGATGTAGCATGATCTTATTTAATACCCACAATACTGTAGTTCATCTTTTTTTGCAGCAGCATTTTAATCTGAGTTCAAGTAGCTTTTGCAGTTGCACAACCAACAAAGTCACGTAATGTGACGTGATTGAATTTAAAAGTTTTTATTTTTATGTCATCTTTGAATTCAGTGTCTGAACAGGACTGGGTGTGCAGGCACACATGATTAGTTTCTCCTCCACCTTGAACCTGAAACCTAGATTCTAGGTTAGAAATGTTGCCAGTCTGTTGCCAATGACCAACGGTTGCTACGTTTTTCCAGCAAGTTCAAGTCATTCCAGTGTTGTCCTTTTACCTTCAAATTCGTTCAACCCAGACTTCAGCAACTGGTTTTCTGCTAAATTTTCACATTATCCTGCAGCTCATCTTTCAGAATTTTTGCCCTTATTGTTTTGCATTTTTCTTCTTCTTTTCTTCTGTTTTCTGCTTTCATCTTGCTCCAGGTCCTTTCAAAAATACATTTCACAGCAGTACCTTCCAACTGCCAGTACTTTTAAATTTTTCTTCTCTTTTCTGTACTTTTCTGCCTTCATCTTGCTGCAGGTCCTTTCTAACATACATTTCAGGCCTTTTGAAACTCCAGCAAATAATTTTCTGCTAAATTTTCAAATTCTTCAGAATTATTTCTCTTTTTGCATTTTTCTTCTCTTTTCTGTAGTTTTATACCTTCGTCCAGCTCCAGCCCCTTTCAAAAATACCTTTCAGGCGCTTCAGCTTATAACTTTCTACAAAATTTTCCGCTTTTTTAGCATGGTCAGCTATCCCCATTCAGGTTTTCAGCATTCTCACTGCTGTTTCGCAGGAACAGCCGTTTCTAGTTGTGAGAATGCTGTTCAGCATTCTCACTCTTGTTTTTGAACTTCTTAGTTCTTCCGCCGTTTCTTTGGCCTTTAACTCGTCCTGCATACTTTCACCGATTCCTACAATTTTTGTATCAAAACGTTCAGCTCCTTCAGGAGATGATGGCTATGACTTTTGGTATTTCTCACTTTTATACTTTTTAAGACATTAAGGTTTTTGTGCAAATTATTCTCCCATTAAAAGTAATGGTAAATCCTTTCAAATCATTAAAAAGCTTCCTCCTCTTTCAAACGTAACTACTTCAGCATACTTTCAGCTAGAGACACCATTCAACCTTTAAAATGTTCACAAGACATTCAGCTATTCCCAAATGATTCAGCTTTCTCAAATATTCAGCCAATTTTGAATTATGACAGTTTGAAATACATTAAAATGTTTGCTCCTTCTTGACTTTTATGAATGAGCAGCAAGCAGAGTGGCACACTCTGCTGCCTGCTCTTTTTCTGATATTCAACTAAATTGTCAAACAAATTCCTCTAACGTTCATATAGTTTAACTTACTGAAACAAGTTATACCTTAAAATGTAGGAAATATTGTCCTCTTTCAGCCAATGTAACTACTAAAGAGCTCACATTTACAGATTTTCAGCTATGAGCCTTGAAGCGAGAGCAGCCTTTCAAATTCTCTCACTAACTTCAATGGAGAGGTGGGTAAAATCCGTCAGAGAAAGCAAGTAGGAAGACGATTTCGAAACTGCCGGTAGAGACATATTTCTGACCGCACAGACATATAAATGACATATCTAGTTTCGGCAGAGTCTTGGGTCTCGGAAAATGTCCTTATTTTTTGGATTGGACCTGTAGTTTTGCGTCTAGGTCAACTTGTTTGAGGTGTGGATTCTAGGTAAATGTTCGTTTTTCTCTCTGCCTAGCTCGTTAGCTATCACAGCTGCGCCATCACCGTGGCAACCAAACAAACAAGCACCATGAAAGCAGAATTGGGTACACGTTTTCGAAACTGCCAAGAGTTGTATTTCTGACCGCACAGACATATAAATGATATCTATGGTTTCGGCAGAGTCTCGGGTCTCGGAAAATATCCTTATTTTTTGGATTGGACGTATAGTTTTGCGTCTAGGTTAACTTGTTTGAGGTGTGGATTCTAGCTACATTTCTGTTATTCTCTCCTATAGTCGAGCTAGCGCGATGGCTCTCCATAACTAAAAACGGTTCGACTTCTTTTCCACAATCGACCAAATTGGCCAAACAAGGTATGTACATTGAGTTTAAAGTGTACATAATCTAGCCAGATCGTTTTTATTTTAGCAAATTTCAAGTGTTTGCTGCAGCTGGCGTTAATCCTACGAACAAACGCTTCGTAACTGGAAAGTTTTTACTTTTAATTGACGATATTGAACACAGATGTTAAGTAACTTGTCTTTACTCAAATATCTTCTCCGTTTTCAATTTGAAGCAGTATCTAGCTTACTGTAGGAAATCTCCCAATGCATCCTCTCATAGCTTCGCTTCGGCTAAAGTCAGATGGATGACGATGCATGCATTGTTCACGCCTACGGTGTTAATACAGTCTGTACAAATACCACTTTGACACTTGCAAGAAATGATCCGCTGGTTAGATGTAGCATGATCTTATTTAATACCCACAATACTGTAGTTCATCTTTTTTTGCAGCAGCATTTTAATCTGAGTTCAAGTAGCTTTTGCAGTTGCACAACCAACAAAGTCACGTAATGTGACGTGATTGAATTTAAAAGTTTTTATTTTTATGTCATCTTTGAATTCAGTGTCTGAACAGGACTGGGTGTGCAGGCACACATAATTAGTTTCTCCTCCACCTTGAACCTGAAACCTAGATTCTAGGTTAGAAATTTTGCCCGTCTGTTGCCAATGACCAACGGTTGCTACGTTTTTCCAGCAAGTTCAAGTCATTCCAGTGTTGTCCTTTTACCTTCAAATTCGTTCAACCCAGACTTCAGCAACTGGTTTTCTGCTAAATTTTCACATTATCCTGCAGCTCATCTTTCTGAATTTTTGCCCTTATTGTTTTGCATTTTCTTCTTCTTTTCTTCTGTTTTCTGCCTTCATCTTGCTCCAGGTCCTTTCAAAAATACATTTCACAGCAGTACCTTCCAACTGCCAGTACTTTTACGTTTTTCTTCTCTTTTCTGTACTTTTCTGCCTTCATCTTGCTGCAGGTCCTTTCTAACATACATTTCAGGCCTTTTGAAACTCCAGCAAATAATTTTCTGCTAAATTTTCAAATTCTTCAGAATTATTTCTCTTTTTGCATTTTTCTTCTCTTTTCTGTAGTTTTATACCTTCGTCCAACTCCAGCCCCTTTCAAAAATACCTTTCAGGCACTTCAGCTTATAACTTTCTACAAAATTTTCACAATTTTCCGCTTTTTTAGCATGGTCAGCTATCCCCATTCAGGTTTTCAGCATTCTCACTGCTGTTTCGCAGGAACAGCCGTTTCTAGTTTTTATTTATTTTCCCACCCCTAAGGATCAGTCAATATTTGGACTACATAGACAACGTAGGTGTCAAAAGTTTCGTCTTGCTAGCGATTGAGTTGCTTGTATTTTTATTTACGTTCCGTTGCACAGTTTAGGAGGTTACAATGTTTTTGTGGCAAAAAGTGTCTTCTGTCAACGAAGGGTACTCAGTGCTAGCCTACATCACTACGTCAGCACACGTTAGCAACGACGCATGGATACAACGTGATAGAGACGTTCTATCTTAGATTATGAGTGTAAAATACCACCCCCAAAAATTCCCAACCATTGGACTTTGTTGAGAAAGCGATTTCGAGTGTAACTGCCATCTCGGCAGTTTGCCATTTTTGATTTAGGTCGTGAAAGTCTTTGTAATTTGAGCAAGTGCGGGCCGCCCGCGAGACCGCCTAGTCTCAGCCATGCTAGAAAGCGTCATAGTAGTATTTTCTTAATTTTATAGTTCAATTTACACGAAAAAACAGAAGGAGGGCAATGTTATGACGATATGACTATTGTGAAGACAACCAGATGGTGAGATTTTAATGTAGGTTGCTGTAAAAACTTTGATTTGTTTGCTACGTGAGAGCCCCGTCAGCCTCCATGGACGATTGCGTCAGCTGTTGTCGATCTCTGATGAGTATTTTCTTAATTTCGTACCAGGGTCAATTCTACATCAAAAATCAGAAGGAGGGCAGTGTTTTAAAGATATGGCGATTGCGAAGACAGCCAGCGGGTCAGCATATTTTTGTGATTTGTGTAAAACTTGGAATTTGAGTGACACCGCGGCTTGTTTTTACATTAGCCTCAGTCAGACTCGGCTCGCCCACTGGCAGTGTGTAGTACTGTTTTCACTGCCACAGCTAAACTTTATGTCAAAAGAAACGTTCTCATTTCCGGCACTTTCAAATAATCAGTGAAATGTGGAGCAACAGCAGCTAGCTTGCCTCTAGCAAACTTATTTTTAATTAGCCATTTCCCCTACATTAATGTCAAACTTATTTACGTTTTGGGGGGCATATTTTCAGTTAGCAGACGGTACTGTTTGAATCGCGATTCCATACTGCCAGTGACGTTGTTACAGTAGCTTGTTTCAAAGGGGGTTCGCAGCTGTTTCAAAGGGTGTTCTTAATGAAATATGCAATATGAGTAGGCTTAATGCTTGAAAATATCACTAAAAGGGAAAAACTTAGGGGACGGACCCACCTGCAACCGACGCAAGCAAGCACACCCTACAATTTCCCCAGAAATTGTACCCTCTCTAGTTATTATTATTATTACACATCTTCTCCCATTAGAGTCTATGGCAGCCCCTAGAACCATATGGTAAAAAGTTGTGAAATTTAGCACACTCATTAAGCACATTAAGCACAGTCCCCTCTTTATATTTACCAATTTTCATGTCACCCATTGGAGCACTCTAGCGCCACCAACTGGTCAAAGTTGGACTTGTGTTTACACATGCAACTTTTGAACAGTATGACTGATTTTCAAAGATTAGGTACCATTGGATTCCCTGGATCAAGACGAGTTCAACGTATGACGTCAATTTGAGGTTATATAGATTTTCCGCCATTTCCGGTTTTATCAAAACCCTTTGAAAGCCTACTCCTCCTAAAATTTTTGTCAAATTTTCGTCAAAATTTCCAGAGATCATCTTCAGACCAAGCCTCACAAAAGTTATCGAAAATAATTTTTATCCTCACAACCGTTTGTTCGGTACAGCCAATCAAATTCAGCAGAAAAGCCGCCAAACAGGAAATGAAGTCATATCTACATTTACATTTTACATTTAGTCATTTAGCATTCGCTCTTATCCAGAGCGACTTACAGTAAGTACAGGGACATTCCCCCCGAGGCAAGTAGGGTGAAGTGCCTTGCCAAAGGACACAACGTCATTTGGCACGGCCGGGGAATCGAACTGGCGACCTTCAGATTACTAGCCCGACTCCCTCACCGCTCAGCCACCTGACTCCCCCTGATATCTCAGCAAATCTTTGAGATATCAACACCAAACTTGGTATGATGACTCGGAACCCTGAGGATGTCCACACAATTTGGTGTCATGTGATCACTGGGCGTGGCCGCAGGAAGCAAAAATTTGTTTTGGCCAATAACTATTGATTTGTTTGCCTTTATTAAGTGATTCCTTTGTCTCATGATATCTTGGGACATCCCGTGTGTGACACATGATAACTTGTGATAAAAGCCGAATTGATGCGGCCACCATTTTGAATTAATTGAAAAATGTTTTTTCTCTACTCCTCCTACAATTGTTGTCATATCTTCTTCAAAATTACCAGAGATGATCTTCAGACCAATCCTCACAAAAGTTATCCCATGGCGTTTTGATTTTCTAAACCGTTTGTCCGGTACAGCCAATCAAAATTGGCAAAAAAGCAACCAAACAGGAATTTGGATCAAATCTCAGCAAATCTTTGATATATCAACACTAAACTTGGTATATCGGTGAAAGACACTACAACATGTTACCATGTGCAAAGGCAACTTCATATCTCCAAAAATGATTGATATAAAGGAAATCGAATTTATCGCTAACGCTAAAATAATGCAATTTTGTATGCAATGGTAAAAAGTTCTCCAAATCGTGAAACATTGATAGTATAGGCCAAGATTAACTACCACACCACAAATGGCCCAATATCACCCATAGGTGACGCTACAGGCCACGCCCAGATGCACAAAGATACAAGGCTTTCTGGAATGGGTAGGCTCACCAAACCCCTTCCCTTCACTCCTTGGCTTAAAATAAAAGCCCTTGTGGATCCGGTTTTATCAAAAACCTTTGAAAGCCTACTCCCCCTACAATTTCTTTCCAATCTTCCCCAGAATTGGCATCCATCATCGTTGGAGCAACCCTCACTCAAAACTAATTTATATATTTGATTTTCAAAACCGTTTGTCCGGTACAGCCAATCAAAATTGGCAACATGCATGCTTGGCTAATTTCTAGGGCTGTTTCCCCAAATCCTCTCTCCCTTTGCTCCTGTGCGCGCGTGCTCCACATTCTCACACACAAGGGGCCAGAGCCTCTTGACACACGCGCAAGCTTGGTACGACGCACAAGAAGACCATTTTATTTTATTGTTGGAGAAGACTTGAAGACAACGACTGACGAGACTCCTGCAGCCCTCAGAGATTTTCATTGTTACATTTGACAGTGAGTAATAAGAGCCTACAACGGTAGTACAAAACATGTATTTTAGCGTTTGTATTCGTATGATAACTTGAAGACTTTTATACTGTTGTAAACAGGATAGCAGCTAATCTAGCTAGGCTAGCTGAGCTAAGGATTTCTCTTTGTACAGACAGTATTACAGGCTAGCAAGCCGTAAAATCTTTAACATTATACTTGCTTCGTGAGACGCGTTTGAAATTAGTATACTGTACGTAATTGTGCGGTTGGGTTGTTCTATTTTCACGTCATTGTTGATGTAATTTTGTTTGTGCGTTCCAAGTTCTTCTGACGGTCTTCACATCATAAATTATTCTTTTCGAAACTGTAGCTAGGTAGCCTAGTTTGCTGCATAGTTAGAGCTACCTAGCATTAAACAAGTAGCAATGGTACCATGGTTGTTTTACTTGCTAGCTTTGTGTGGGTTCATGGTTTGATCGTTTAGGAGTTCCATTGAAAGCCTATAGAGCTACAATACATTTGTAATCGGCACTTTGTACTATGCTGCACAATTTCTTGATAACATTTTATATTTGTATCTATTTTATACACTAAATTGCCAAAGTATTCGCTCGGTTGCCTTTACACGCTCATGAACGTGAGTGACATCCCATTCTTAAACCATAGGATATGATGTCGGCCCACCCTTTGCAGCTATAATAGCTTCAACTCGTCTAGGAAAGCTTTCCACAAGGAGTGCATTTGTGAGGTCCCACACTGATGTTGAACAAGAAGGCCTGGCTCGCAGTCTCTGCTCTAATTCATCCCAAAGGTGTTGTATTGGGTTGAGGTCAGGACTCTGTGCAGGCCACTCAAGTTCGTCCACACCAATCTCGCTCATCCATGTGTTTATGGGCCTTGCTTTGTGCACTGGTGCACAGTCATGTTAGAACAGGAAGGGGAAGGGGCCATCTCCAAACTGTTCCCACAAAGTTTGGAGCATGAAATTGTTCAAAATGTTGAATTGTTGCATTTCAGGAAATTAACTAATGGGTAGGAAATATTCAATGGTTTGGGCTCGGTGGAGTATTTTGTAATGACAAGTAAAAGTTGGGTATTTTGTCATTCATCCATTCCTACTCCATGCTCTTGATTATGTAATGTACCTACAGGTACATCTTATAGGCTATGTTTATTTGTTTACATTTTCTAATGTGAGTCAGTGGCTTGGCAGTATCTTAACAGTAAGGTTTGGTTATTTGTGATAAATGTTTGCATCGAATTTGGGTCATATTACGCATCGAATTTGGGTCATATTACGCAGTCGGAAGACAGCTAGATACATTTTGTAGCGTCAGCGCCCTTGGGTACCCAGCATGCAGTGCACACCAAAAACGCAAATAGTTGTGGAAAATTGTTTGGTTACAACGGCTGTGCAGGGATTTCAGTTGGTGTTTGTTCACTTAAATGTGTGTAATGTTATTGTTTTTCAGTTAAGATAATACTGTTGGTCACCCTGATTGTGCATGTTGTGTAGTTTTAATGGGATCAAAGAGTCTGACCATGATAAAGTATTGTCAAGCTGGGGGCTATCGCACAAAACCAGGATAAGGGATTAAGCCGGGATATTCAAGTTATCCTGGATGAATTTAGCTTTGACCTGGTTGCACGAAAGCAGGTTGAATTAAACCCAGCCAAGTAACCATGGAGATTTATTCTTTGCAGCTAGCCTGCTCCAGAGCAAGTTCTCCAAATCCTGAAACATTGATGGCACAGGCCAAGAGTAACTACCACACCACAAATGGCCCAATATCACCCATAGGTGACGCTACAGGCCACGCCCTGATACACAAAGATACAAGGCTTTCTGGAATGGGTAGGCTCACCAAGTTCCTTCCCTTCACTCCTTGGCTTGAAATAAAAGCCCTTGTGGATCTTGATGGTATTGCATTTCAGATTTGGTTTCCCATTGGTAAGTTTACAGCATGGATTTTTCTATACAGTGACAATTTGTGAAGAATATGAATTTTTCAATGGTTCGCAATGTTTTGGAGGAATCCGCCATTGCTGATCAAGCCAAGTTCAACGCACACCATGGCGTCATTTTCCGGTTATATAGATTTTCCGCAATTTCTGGTTTTATCAAAACCCTTTGAAAGCCTACTCCTCCTACAATTTTTGTCAGATCTTCGTCAAAATTACCAGAGATGATCTTCAGACCAAGCCTCACAAAAGTTATCGAAAATAATTTTGATCATCACAACCGTTTGTCCGTGACAGCCAATCAAATTCAGCAGAAAAGCTGCCAAACAGGAAGTGAAGTCATATCTCAGCAGTTCTTTGATGCAGTGACACCAAATTTGTTACACCTAATCGGAACCTTATTCTGAGGATGTCCTCCAAAAATTGTGTCATGTGACTACAAGGGGGCGTGGCCGGAAGCATAAACGTGTTTTGGCTAATAACTGTTGAAGTTTTTAGCTTAATAAAGTATTTTCTTTGTCTCTTGATGTCTTCTGAGATCCCAAGCCTGACCTTCGATAATATTTCATAACAACCGAATTGACGCGGCCGCCATTTTGGATTTTATGGAAAAGTGTAAAAACCTTTTTCATGCCCCAGATTTTGTCCAATGATTACCAAATTTGGCACAGATTATCTTCAGACCCAGCTGCACAAAAGGTATCAGATGTATTTTCCATTTTCAAAAACGTTTGTTCGGTAGAGCCGATCAAAGGCGGCGGCAAAGCCGCCAAACGAGACGTGAGAGCGTAACTCAGCAACCATTTGTCCGATTGTCACCAAACTTCGGTTCCTTTGTTCCCACGAGGAGCAGAGGAGGCCTGTGGTGTTATACCAGAAAAAAACACTTTGAACACTCGGTACTCTTGAACGCAAACAGATATTTCAACCAAACTTGGTGTGTTGCATGAGTGCAACAGGTTGTTGTGACTTAATTGTTGCACAAGTGCTATGGAGGCCATGTCCTGCTCTGGACTGCTTGGCCCCTCCATTGCTGCTTGCAGCTATATTTATTAGGATTCCTCCGTAAAGAGGAAACCTATTGTTATTGTTAGTTTTATTATTAGGGGCCAAGCAGCGAAGCTGCGAGGCACCTATTGTTATTGTTAGTATTATTATTATTAGGGTTCCTCCGGTAGGAGGGAACCCTATTGTTATTGGTGGTATTATTATTATTTTATTTTTTTACCCATGGGAGTCAATGGCAGCCCCTAGACCAGTACCGTAAAAAGTTGTGAAATTTGGCATGTTGAAACTGCAGACCATTAGTAACTACCATACCAAACATGGGCCATGTGAGACAATAGGTGGCGCTACAGGCCACGCCCCAATATGTCAATTTTCAAAGTGATGCCATTTGCAGGCCATAAGTCCCAAAATTCTGAAATTCATTACATATGCCTTATTTCTCATGAGGAAAAAAAAAGCCTCTAGAAGCTATAACGGCCGCCATATTGGATTTTTCTGTACAATAAAGATTAAGGAAACAGGTTTTTTCGCTACTCCTCCTACATTTTTGGTCGACTTTTCTTCAAAATTGCCATAGATGATCTCCGGACTGAGCCTCACAAAAGTTATCGTAGGGATTTCTGATTTTCAAAACCGTTTGTCCGGTAGAGCCAATCAAAATCTGCAACAAAGCAACCAAACAGGAAGTTTGGTCAAATATCAGCAAATCTTTGAGATATCAACACCAAACTTGGAATGTCACGTGGAAGACACTACAACATGTTACCGTGTGCAAAAGCAACTTCATACCTCTACAAATGATTAATATAAAGCAAATCGAATTTATCGCTAACGCTAAAATAATGCTTTACATATCCGCCGGCCAAAAACTGGTACTCTGATTCAATCACAAGTTCATATGAAGACTCGTGAGAATGTTTAGTACACAAATCTGAGAAAAAGTTGACTGAGATGAAAAGTCGATTTTTAGTGAATATTTGAAACATGCATGCTTGGCTAATTTCTACGGCTGTTTCCCCAAATCCTCTCTCCCTTTGCTCCTGTGCGTGCGTGCTCCACATTCTCACACACACAAGGGGCCAGAGCCCCTTGACACACGCGCGAGAGCCCCTTGACACACGCGCGAGCCCTGACCCGCGCGAGAGCCCCTTGACACACGCGCGAGAGCCCCTTGACACACGCGCGAGAGCCCCTTGACACACGCGCGAGCTTGGTACGATGCACAAGACCATTTTATTTTATTGTTGGAGAGGACAACGACTGAAGAGACTCCTGCAGCCCTCAGAGATTTTCATTGTTACATTTGACAGTGAGTAATAAGAACGGCAGTACAAAACATGTATTTTAGCGTTTGTATTCGTATGATAACTTGAAGACTTTTATACTGTTGTAAACAGGATAGCAGCTAATCTAGTTAGGCTAGCTGAGCTAAGGATTTCTCTTTGTACAGACAGTATTACAAGCTAGCAAGCCGTAAAACCTTTAACATTATACTTGCTTCTGTGAGACGCGTTTGAAATTAGTATACTGTACGTAACTGTGCTGTTGGGTTGTTCTATTTTTACATGTCATTGTTGATGTAATTTAAATTAGTATAGTGAGTTCCAAATGTGTCCTTCGACATATGGTCAAACATATGCCGAGCAAGCTATAACAGTGCGTTCACACTGCAGCGACGCGAATCGCTTGCCATCGCTTGCCTTCCCACAGTTCACCACGCTCGGGGGCGCTTCAAACAGATTCATGTAGAATGTAGTTCTCTAAAGTCACTGTTGTAGTTGTAATGGCCAAGTGTGCAGACTTGGGTTTACGTACTCGCAACATCGATCAAAATACAACTTATATACAAAATACAAAACTGTTTAATAGACATACACGTTGACATGTGTAAAAAACGTTTTATTATATTACTCAAAGTCTCCGCTAATCTGTCGATACGATAGGGAGTTCCAGCCGGGCTAGCTAGCTAGCACTAGCTAGTTACCACAGAACGAAGTTACGTAATGTGACTAGACTGAATTTGAAAGTACAAAATACCCACCAGGAGCACCGACAACTTCGGCAACCTTGCGCCATGCATAATTTTTTATATTAACATCTCTGTACGAATACAGAGACGTGTCATACAGTACTGGGTAAGCAGCCACACAAACGATCAGTTTCTCCTCCATCTTGAAACCTAGAAAGCTAGAAATGTTTACCATGGTTGCTACGTTACGAGAAACAAGAAAACACTCCGATTGGCCATCGCTAGCGAAAATCGCTCCTCATTTGCATAAAGTTGAGAAAATCTCAACTCTGTCGCGTCGCTACCCACAATGCACCACGCAAGCGATTCGCCTGGCTCCATAGAAAATGAATGGAAAACATCGCATCGCTCGCATCGCGTCGCTGCAGTGTGAACGCCCCGTAACCCTTAAGGCTAGTTTTTGCTTCTGTGGACGGCGTTTCAAATTAATGTACTGTACGTACCTACGGTTAGGTTATTATATCTTTAGCTACATGTCATTGTTGATGTCATTTTGTTTGTGCGTTCCAAGTTTATCATAAGTTAATCTTTTCGAAACTGTAGCTAGGTACTGTAGCCTAGTTTGCTGCATAGTTAGAGCTACCTAGCATTAAACAAGTAGCAATGGTACCATGGTTGTTTTACTTGCTAGCTTTGTCTGGGTTCGTGGTTTGATCGTTTAGGAGTGGAAATATTCAATGGTTTGGGCTCGGTGGAGTATTTTGTAATGACAAGTAAAAGTTGGGTATTTTGTCATTCATCCATTCCTACTCCATGCTCTTGATTATGTAATGTACCTACAGGTACATCTTATAGGCTATGTTTATTTGTTTACATTTTCTAATGTGAGTCAGTGGCTTGACAGTATCTTAACAGTAAGGTTTGGTTATTTGTGATAAACTGTCATGATTCTTTTGGTGAAACATTAATTTAAAGTGGAAACCATTTGCAAGATAAATTGTTCTCAGTTGGTCTTAATTTGTATTTATAGTCAAGTTCGTTTCTGTATGTTTACATTTTACAGACTTAAATTTGAATGTAGACAGTGTAAATTGAATAAAGGGAAATAATGGATGTCTACTTATTTTTAAGTAAAGAAATTGGTGTTTTGAGAATCCTAACCATTTCAATATTTTCTTAAAGGTCTGTATACTAGAACTGTTGAGTATGAAGTTATGATAATGTAAGATTATGAAATTGTTAAGCAGTAGTGTGGTATGTTACATTTAATAGTTTTTGATGATTTTTCTGTTTTCTTTTAGATGCCACGTTCCAGCAAGAGATCCTGTGCAGCCAAGAAAAGGATATCTGCTCCAGAAGACCAAGGATCCACTGTTGAGATTAGACTTCCTTGTGGAAAAAAATGCTAAACCAGTGTGTTTAATTGAGAAAAGTGAATGAGCATTTTTTGTTACGGACCCATGTTTAAAATATCGTAATTCAGTCTGTATAGTTGTGGTTGTGTGTTTTTTCTTTCTATTCTCCCCTCTTTCTTTCTATTCGCTGCATGCAGGTATGGTCTAGTCGGCGTTTGTTGGCGGTTGGCTATCAGTCTCCCTACCTCGTGATTGGCAATCAGCCGCGCACTTCCAATCAGTGGTTTAGTTGTCAACATAAAATTACCGCACTGGTCAGCTGTTTCAGAGATTGCTTTGGAAAGTTGCTTGTTTAGAGAGTTGTCGAGTCAGAGAGACTTCTTATTGAAATCATTGTAAATGTTGTTAATATTTTGTTAGAATGGTTTGCTTCATAGTGCACTCTTTTAATAGAGCAGTTATTTTGGTATTGTGCTTTAGGTTGGTTTGTTTTTGTTCACTGCACACAGGGCTTTGGAATAGGTAAGCTGCCCTTCATGGGCATACACCGTCACACAGCGAACCTGAGTTAACACACTAGGTAAGGAACGGTGCCACCCCATGTATGTTTAGTCTAGGTAAGTTTGTGTTTACTAGATAGGATACTTTTTGGTATTTGCTTTTGCTTTGGCATCATTCCATTGTTATTCCCCTGTGATAAATGTGCATTTTCCACACATTGCCATTACCTCCATGTTAGGCAAAGAGGGTTGTAACAATGCAAACAGTAGTCAGTTACTAAGTGTTATGGTTAAAGATGTATTTTCTGAAGTGAACTGTAGGGTCGATAAACTGTAGTTGTTATACTTTTATCATTTAACAGTGAGCAGAGGCTTCACTTGATTTCCTTAATGCTTGTTTTTTGTGAATGTTTAAATGGAATCAACTTCCCCTTTCTATCAGGCAGGCTCCTTCATTGTTTTTTAAAATCAAACTTAAAACACACCTATATGCACTAGTGTTTCCCACTACCTATTGAGTTGTGATTTTACTTATTTTACTGTTATTGACTGTTTGTATTTTGTTTTTGCTATGTATTTTATGGTGTCCTTTTTATTATTATTTTTTTGTGCTGTTCGGCACCTCGGTCAGCTTTTGCTGTGTTAGTGTGCTTTATAAATAAACTTACTTACTTAGTTAAATGCAGATTGATGCTGAACCTATTTTAATGTTGATGGCTACAGTTACTGTTTGAATCATGTATTAATAAATATGTTACTAATTGTGACATGTCATGTTAATCAATCAAATTGTCCTCTTAAGATAAATTTGGAGGACTGTGTTCCTGTATTGACAAAATACAGACCATGGCATTCCAAATGTTTTCCTGTTTTGTATTGTATTTACATTTCTTGCATGAAATAAAATTGTCTTGAGGTTGCTGTCACTTATTTATGCACTACAATTTGTATGAAAAGTTGTAAACTTTCTTCTGCCCCATATCAAATAACCATGTATTTTTGATGAGCAATAATAAAAAATAAAAACAAAATGTGTGATGTCACTGCTAATATCAGTAATGTACACTTGAAAAACTATATACCAAAGTAGCTTTTTGAAGACTGGTACTGCTGATGTGTAGTTATTCTTCCTTAATAGCTTTTCCCTGTTTTTCAGATGCCGAGGAAGAAGAACTGGCGGAAAGGGCGTCATCACTTGGCTGCTGCTGCAACATGTAGCGCCTTGTCTGATTTTTCTCTATCCACTGATCCCCACTCTACCCCTTGTGATATCCCATCTTCCTTTTCATCCCCCACCCCAAGCTTCACCTACTCTGATTGTCCTCCTCTTCCGACCTCTCGGTCATCTATCTTTAGGCCCTGTGACTCTCTTCCACAGTCTGTGCCTGTTGTGAGCTGTGATAATGTATCGCAGTCTCTTTCAAGGACCAGTGGAGCATCGTTCACACTGCCTCTGCAATCTATAAGGTGTGCAGCCATTGGGGCATACTGTTCTCACGGTGAAACTCTCAGTAACCAAGAAAAAAAACTTCATACAAACCTTGCAAACTTTGGTACAAAGCTTCAAACTGCTGCAAACTTTGAAATGAAACTTGATACAAACCTTGAAACATACACTATTGTAATACCTGATGAAATAAAAACAATCAAAAGTCCTTCAACAAACTCTGTTGAACACATAAACAGTGAGCTGTCCTACACAGTGCCTCCAAGCTGTAATAACAGGTATATACAAGGATCTTTTCATCAAGGACATGTGATGTTTGAAGAAAATGCAGGTGTACAATGTCTGACAAACAGTTTAACAGCAATGTTGATGAATGAACTGAAAGATGTGTGCACGTGGCAAAGTAGTGACCTTGATAATATTCTTGTGAATGGAAACGAGCTTTATACGTTAGTGCAGAACCGCAATCAGGTAAAACATACTCATCTTTTGGTAAGTGATTTGCCAAAGTCTCGTGTTGCATAATGTTGATTTTACAATTAATCTTGGACAAGCATTTAGTGGCATAGTAGGAGTACATGATTATGATCCAGATTTGGCAGATATGTCAATAAGCCTTTATGAAGCACTGCAAAGAGTAGTACTAGAAGATGACAGCTGTTTTTTGACAATGAATAAAAGTACTTGTGCCATTATTAAACACACCAGTGGTTATGCAGTATTTGACTCCCACGCACGCAGCTATGATGGCCTTCTTCATCCAACAGGAAAAAGTGTTGTGTGTTTCTTTCAAACTTTTGAGGATATGTACAGCCATCACATTAATAGACTTGCAAGATCAATGAATGCCTTTGGAAAACCGTTACTCATGTTAATTTTACACTTACATTTGTCTTAACTTGTATATTTTGTTCATTGCTAATAAAGTATTTGTTTATTCTAAAACTGCTGTCTATCTTAGCACCTCACAGAATATTTACCTTGCTTACATCTCACACAGATCATACAATAACAAATGGTCAACTACCAACACAACAACGACATGGACATATCACCACATGTAATTACACTGACTCCAATTGATTTAAAATTCAGTACGTATGTTTATGTAAGACACATATGTAGTTATTCTATTTTGACACCACAATAGTTATGAAAATATGAGTGAATGCAATTAGGAAGCAACTTTGTACATATACAATTTTTCTTGATGTTTGTTTATAATTGAAATATAATAGTGTGCACAACAATTAGTTCCAATGAAGTAGGTCTACTTTTATTGGACAAGAAGCATTCCATGAGTAGTGACATTTGACAACCTCAGACAATCTGCCACTGGGCCAAATGAAAAGGCTCTTGTCTTCATTTGCAATGCACCTAGACCATAAGGGGCAACGCTGGGGCCACTTGTAATGTTAGAAAGGCCAGTTACATTAAACATTATTGCTGTCATATACCATGTTCCTTTGATTAAACGCTGCAGCGTTTATTACACAATGATCATTTGTAGTGCAGCGTTTATTCGAGGGTGGCGTTTATTCAAGGGCAACGTTTAATTAGTTAGAGAGATTCAGTGAATTGTAGCTGCAGTGCGGCCATAGACAAACACAGAATAGACAAGGAGGTCAAACAAAAGCCCAGTGTAAAATGTATGCCGCGCGTGTCTACTTTGTGTATAAATCATGCCGAAACATTCTTACACTTTAGCTTTTAAACAGAAAGCTGTGCAGAAAGCACTCACCACCAGCAACAGATCTGTAGCATGCAAACTTGGTGTTGATGAAATGCACATTCAGGAATGGTTAAGTCAGCTACCTCGCTATATTGTACACAATATGTATAACTATATAGGCCTGAATGCGATTGTCGCAATTGCATTATAATAATGTATCATTTTTTTTCAAGTAATGTCTTAATTTTGAATTATATAATTATATTCAGTATTATTACGTGACTTTATATTGAAGGCCTTTTGGGATGCTCATGAGTGAGAGAGTCGACAACCAGCAAGCGAAGCACAGACAATTTAATGCTCTGATACAAGTTTCAAGTTCAACTTTATTATCATATACTCATAAACAGCATTTATAAGTAATGAAATTCTTTGTGCTCAATGTCCGTTCAACTTAGAGAATAAAAAAAATTAAATACTGGAGAACGGAGAAAAAGGGTAAAAAAATATATAAAAAATTGTAGTGCAAAAATATATTTCAAGGACAGTTCAGCATCCTGATGGCATGTGGGTAAAAACTATCCCTGTATCTGCTGGTACAAGTCCTTATACTCTTGTATCGCCTTCCAGAAGGCAGGAGGGAGAAAAGACTGTGGCAGGGATGACTAGGGTCAAAAAATTCTTCACTTGGCCTTTCTCCTGCAGTGCTGGCTGTAAAGGTTCTGAATGGATGGTAATGCAGTCCTTGTAATACGCTGTGTAGATTTGACCACTCTTGTAGTGTCTTCCTGTCCTGAGCAGTGCTGTTGCCAAACCATGTTGTAATGCCACCAGTCAGTATGCTCTCAATGGTCCAGCGGTAAAAATTGGTCAGTATAGTGCAGTCTCAAAAGAGCCTCTGTTTCACTGTCCTTGTAACCACACCAATATGGTGGTCCAGCTCAGATCCTCGCTGAAGTTGATACCAAAAAATCTGAAACTTTTTGACTCTCTCCACAGCTGTGCCCTCGATGTGAATGGGTGCATGTTCTCCCTGCAGCCGCCTGTAGTCCACTATCAACTTCTTGGTTTTTGCTACATTAAGCAACAGGCTGTTATGCTGACACCAGGATGTCATTGTTGCCACCTCTGCTCTGTAGGCTGACTCATCACCATTCTTGATGCAACCGATAATGGTGGTGTCATCAGCAAACTTAATGATGGTGTTGGAGCTGTTAGTGGCTGCACAATCATAGGTGAACAGAGAGTACAACAGTGGGCTTAACACACAACCCTGTGGGGCACCAGTGCTGAGTGACTGGTTGAGGTGATGTTACCTAGCCGTACTGCCTGTGGCCTGTCTGTCAGGAAGTTCAATATCCAGCTGCACATGGAAGGACTGATGTTCAGGTCCTGTAGTTTCATGATGAGCCTGGATGGTACGATGGTGTTGAAGGCGGAGCTGAAGTCGATGAAGAGCATCCGCACGTATATGTTGTTCTGATCCAGGTGAAAGAGAGCAGTGTTCAAGGCCAAAGCTACAGCATCATCTGTAGACCTGTTCAGCCTATATGCAAACTGGAGTAGGTCTAATGCAGGTGACAGGCAGGATGTAATGTGGTCTTTGACTAACCTCTCAAAGCATTTCATCACAACAGAAGTGAGTACGACAGGGCGGTAATCATTGAGACAGCTCACTGATGGTTTCTTAGGGACTGGGATGATGGTGGCCCCCTTGAAGCTATTGGGGACAACAGACGGGGACAGGGAGAGGTTAAAGATGTCAGTGAACACCCCTGCCAGATCAGGAGCACAGGCCTTGAGAACACAGCCAGGGATGTTGTCAGGTCCTGGAGCTTTATGCACATTCACTCTAAGTGATACGTTTAAGGTTGTTATAGAGGTTGTTAGCAATCTAAGGAAACCTCTATTCCCTTGTGTACGCTACAGCATCCAGCAAACAAAGTATGTTGTTTTGTGTCTGTATTTTACTTTGGTGAACGTTATTTACATGATGCACATGTCATTGTATGTTCATATTAAGCTAATGTGGTCTTTATTTTCTCATTACAGCGTGAGTTTAGTTTTAACGGTGGATTTGGAGAAGAAGCTTCAAATAAACCTGTAGCAAGTAAGACACTTGTGCCTGCCAGTGCTTCATGGGAATAATAGTACGCTACACTTGTGAATGACTTTTGTAATAAATACTGTTTTAATTTAACCAATTAAATAGCCGTTTTCTGATTTTTGGAGGGAGGCGTTTAATCGAGGGTGCCATTTATTACACAATGTTCATTTTTGGTGCAGCGTTTGTTCCAGGGCAACGTATAATCAAATAAAAACTGTAGTTTTCTTCCCAGCATTGCAAACACTAAAAGGCAAAAGCAGTGGTGTCCAGACATGTTTCATAGGACTGGCGAAAAAGAGAAGCACAAAGGTACAACATCCTCCCTCTACCATTATCTCAAATTCACTCTCATGAGTTTCCTCTGTGTATATCCGTAACTGCTATAGTATGGGCCTACATGAAAGTTTCAAAGAAAAAGTGTAATAATGCAGAATACAGGAGATGGTAAAAGTGTGCTGGTGTGGAAAGTCCCCACAAACTGCAGAATGGCCAGAAAATATTAGATTTTACATTAGATTGTATCAAGGCCCAATTGCAAAAGAGGTCCAAAGGATATTTACAATTGTAGTAGGCCATTAATATGTTCAGGGGTGTAATTGGTTGGATAAGAAGCCCCCACCCCCAACTCCAGAGACAATTGATGACAGAGAGGTGCTGACATCAAGTTAAGCGCTAAGAGTAGAGTAAAAAATAGAGACACAATGTGTAAATGGATGTTGAAACTCAGTGCTCTGAGTTTGTGCATGTCAATTTAGGAAAAGGTAGCCTTTTAAACCTCTAAATTTAAAAACAATCTAATTGAATTGGAACTCTCTTTTAGTTGGATTTGACATTTAACAGACATTATTATTTTTAAGTTATTTTTCTCCATAATGCAGTAGCCTACGTGCCTAGGTAGGTAGAGCCTAGGTGTAAAAAATAACTGCAGTCAAATTTGCCAAAATTGCCAGCTTGGATGTTATCTTTACATATAGATAGACATTAGCTCTACCGTGGGCCAGTTGCCCGCATGACTCTTGTCAGTTGTGTTTAACTGAGATTCTAGAGAGAGGTCAATTCAGGATGAGTTCCAATATCCATGGTTTTCAAACCAGTCCCGGGGAACTTTGAAAACAGTATTGCCGCATGTGGTATGTTTTTTGTAAAGTGTATCCTCACTTTCATGAAGTTATTGTTGTAGTCAAAGCTTTTAAAGGATGGATCTCTGCATGGTGTGCCTGACCAGAGCACAGAACACACTTGGTGGCATTTTGACCCTGTCAGGCCAACATGTCTGAAAGTTGGTACATTATTTTATTTTTTTAGTCATTTAGCAGACGCTCTTATCCAGAGCGACTTACAGTAAGTACAGGGACATTCCCCCCGAAGCAAGTAGGGTGAAGTGCCTTGCCCAAGGACACAACGTCATTTTGCACGGCTGGGAATCGAACTGGCAACCTTCAGATTACTAGCCCGACTCCCTCACCGCTCAGCCATCATGTACGCAGGTACGCATGCCTTATTGCTCATGGGGAACAAAAAAGTCTCAAGAACCCATAATGTCAACAGCATGGATTTTTCTCTACAGTGACAATTTGTGAAAAAAAAAAAAAAAAAAATACTTTAAATCAGCCATTGCTCCAATTGTCTTGAAATGTTGTGTACATGTATGAAATACATGTCTGTATCCTGTCAATTCTGAAAAACGTTGCAATGTTGAGGAGGAACCCGCCATTGCTGCCTGCAGCTATATTTGGTGGCCAAGCCGCGAAGCGGCGAAGCCACTTAAGTGTTTCTACCTTTTCTTATTGGGTGTGCTCAAGCCTTCGGCGAGAGCACAACCTTTGTTCTCTCACATATATATTATTATTATTTCTTTTTGCCCCCCTAAAACTCAGTCAATATTTGGCCTACATAGACAACCTAGGTGTCAAAAGTTTCGTCTTGGTAGCGATTGAGTTGCTTGTATTGGGATTTA
This sequence comes from Thaleichthys pacificus, assembly GCA_023658055.1. Lineage (NCBI taxonomy): Eukaryota > Metazoa > Chordata > Actinopteri > Osmeriformes > Osmeridae > Thaleichthys > Thaleichthys pacificus. The sequence continues at coordinate 490,458 of CM042863.1, read as the reverse complement.
CGTTCCGTTGCATGGTTTTAGGCTCAAGTAAAGTTTTGTGGCGAAAAGTGAAGCTAACGGTGGCTAATTTGCTAGCCACTGTCACTGACGTTACTAACGTCACTACGTCACTAACGTCACGAAAACACGCGTGACTACCTTTAGCAGAACATTCGTTTCGCATCTGTTAACTTGGGGGATAGCTAGGCTAACTATAGCTTTACTGCAAGGCAGCTGCAGAAACGCCACAAGCAAAGAGGCCAGGGTGATAACTATTTACTCATTTTACTTTGTGATATGACACACAATTGTGATGTGTAATGTACAATATAAGCTAATATTATTAAGGAAGTAGGCCCACGTCTACTTTCGGAAACGGTAGTCTACTATTTCACTGAAGCATTAGCATAATGACATTAGCCTCTGTTGCCCGGGCAACACATACTACATTGGTCTATGATGCATCTGTTTTCAGTCGTTAAAATAAACATTCCTCACAAATACATTTTCGTTGTAGGATTTATTATGACATTACATTACAAGTAAACGATTTGTTGGTGAAATTATCATTACCTGTGGTTACAAACCAGTGTTGCTCACTGCAACGCTGTAGCCTACGCGAGACACACTGCAAAAACATCTAGCACTACACAGCTGTTTAGGAAGTCAAACGTCTAACCTGAACTTCATTGCCACAGCCTAAACTTTGTTCTGTTCATGAAAATAATTAATTTCAGCCTAAACCGTACAACGGAACGTTACATCCAATTCAACCAACGCAATCGCTACCAAGACGAGCACTGCCAGTCTAGTACTGTACTGTAGTAATTCAATTTACCGGGGCAGCTTCTCCACACGGCTATATCGCATTTTGCGTTGTTACTGACAATGATCGCTACTAGTACCTGTGAGCTTTTTAACGAGCGATTTTCCACTAAATAAATGTCAAGCTTATTTAGGTTTTTGGGGGCATATTTTCAGTTAGCAGATGGTACTGTTTGAATCGCGATTCCATATTCTACTGCCGGTAACGTCGTAGAATAATCTTCAAAGGGGGTACTTTATTAATGAAAGAATGCAATATGAGTAGGCTAAATGCCGGAAAATATCACGAGAAGGGAAAAACTTAAAAGTATATTTTAGTTATTTTCTCTTTCTCATTTCATAACCAAATTGCATCTAATACCTTTAACAAAACTCTTATAAACCCTAGATTTGACTATTTTGACTTCAAATATTAGCCCATATACTTTCAATTATATGCATAGTTCCCTTTTCAGAACATCAAAGTGTCAATCATCTCTGTTCTCGCATTATTTCATAAACTTTAATGATCCACTTTAAACCATCTTTTAATCTTTCATGTAACCTTCTTATCATTTCCTCATAATATTTCACATTTCCTTAAACCAAAATAAAACATTTTTGAAAAACACAGCTTCAAAATAACCCAAACTGGCAAAATGCCATCAATTGATTCCATGTCAATAGATATTTGATGTGCACGTGGTTATTCAAATCAGATGTAGTATTAAAGTTACATTTTTAAATAAAATCAAACCCGTAACAAACATTCTTTCGCCAAATAAAAATAACCTTTCTGTCTGAACACAAAAACTTCCCATAAGTTCCCATAATAGGCTACTCAATGTTGCATTTATCGAATTAATTTCACCTTTGATTTCAAAATTAGCCTTTTACTAATTATTTGACCCAGATTTTAATTTGCTTTAAACTATCGTTAACTTTGTTTCATGAAATCCATGGTCAGACCGTTACAACTGCTCTTAGAATAAGTAATTCATGCTAGAATTACGCTTCCACTCGCAATCACGTCAATCAAACAATGCCCTTAAGACAAAAGAAAATATAAACTCTCCCTTTTTCTTTTTAAACCTTTAAATTCACAATTTAACAAGTGTAACATAAGCCCGTAAAACACAAAACCTTACTCTTTAACTTCTCAAAAGTCTTATCAAAGCATGTAATACAGAATACTCCTTTGAATATTCCTATATTATGTGTCAGCCATTACTCAGCATGCGTAATGCACGGACAATTCTTCAAATCTCAAATTTGCGGACCAAAAACCCAAAATGAAAATATTTAATTTGAATATTTAGTAGTTTGTATATGATTTTAATGTAACACTTCTCATTTCTCAATTACTTTGTACTCAATGAATCCACTCAAATAAACAATGTCTATCAGCGCGCATTTTCAAACTCGAATCAAACACACAGCCTCTCAGCGCTTGTTGGAACTCAAGACAAACAGTAAAGCGCTCTGGGAATAACCTTTTTTCTCTTTTTCCTTTGACCAACACAGCTGGTTGGCGTTAACCTCCTATTCACTTAATTTCGCTAAAGTATAACTTTTCCAATCCAATTAGAGGCAATTTATGAGCCAGGGGTCTAATTTCTGCATTTTTATGGAATAACATCACACATTACAGATTCTCCGCTCATAAATACAAGTTCTGGTCTAAAAGGCTTTAAAACCTCCCTGTTTGGCTAGGAATTAGAACAAATGTTGATCAGGCATTTGTTGACCACCAAACTTCGAATTAATGTAAACGGACTCATCTTTCAGCAATAATACTCACATAATTATGCAGAATTACACCCTCTGGGATCACCTTTGTAAGATCTCAACGTAACGGGACTCTTTTAGCCCCCACCTTTCTCCATCTCTCCTCGGATTTTCTGTAACTCATATAAAATGTACTCAAACAACCAAAAATCTTGTTAGCAAATGTATCAACATGCTCACCACGTAACATATTTCAAAAGTAACCAAATTAATATGTAAAATTCGCTCCAAATCCATCTATTTCTCTAAATTTGCGTCTTTGTCAATTTCTCAATTTCCGTCTGCGCATGCGTCATGCGGTTACTCATCCTGGATCTCAAATGTCAAGCTGCAATTCCTTTACTAGCCTGTACCCGCCGCCATCACTGTTGAGTCTGTCTGTAAGTTTGTTAGCCACTAATGTCGTTGTCCTAGTTGCAAATCTAACTTCCTGGACTCTCTTTTGTCTCAGGACAGAGCAGAATGCACTTCCTCCACGTTTTCACCATTAGACATTAGCTATTAGCTAACAAAGTCACAGCCGGGATTTTTTCCTCTCAGATCCCAACTATCCTACCAATTTGTAAAAGACTTTGTTCAACAGACAGCGGACTGGCAAATTCGCTAGAATCATGTCAGCCTTCTGATTTCTTTCTAGGGACAATTCTACCCTCTTACAACATGTAAAGTAATTACACAAACAGTATACACACAATAGAACCGCTTTTTTAACAACTATACAATTAGTCCTCATCGACTAATTTAGTACTATCTTTTACGTGCGCACGGAGTAATTTATTACCTGTATTCGTCTCACAACGACTGTGGACCGATCCATTTACCTCAACAGCTTTCTACAGAATTTAGCAAAATAGGCTACTAACGCTGCTTCCCGGGTACCCCGGCGCCATATCTTAGTAAACGTGACCCCTGTGATTAGCCTGCACCATCTCACAACTTGGACCTGAATTAAGCAAATGCAACAGATATAATTGCACGTAATTTATCTTTAACTCAAATCGAGTCCAAATTCTACATTGTACACTGAAAAGTCCTATCTTATGTTAACAAACACATTTCAGCAACAATAAACGCACTAATGCAGAACTCTACCCTAATGGCATTAACATACGTTACAATTCCCAATTCATCAACAATTTATTGTGTCAATTTCAACCAATATACATTTACAGGTCAGGATCCATTGTGAGTTTAGTGCACGACTTCACAGCGGAGTATTTCATCCGACTATATCTTAACCTGTGATTAGTCTTTAACGACTTCACTGCAGAGTTTTTCATCCCTAGCGGTATATAAAAATAACAAGTATTCTTCGACTATATATACAATTTATTCTTACCGTGTCCATCGAAAGCTGTTCCTCATATAGTTAGTTCAGAATTTCGTCACCTTCCATCCCCCAGGGAAAAACTCATTGGAGGGCAACTCTTTTTAAACAACAATTATTTGCTGCGAGTTCTTTCTCCATTGTGCACGATTTCAGTTCTTCCTTGATGATGGAAAGGGTATTGAAATCCGGCTACGAAGGACCATTGTGTCAGAAATATTACCCTATTAAGCATTGCACAGTCAGTCGGTGAACAAGTTTAAGAAAGCTTTATTACTTGCGGCCGGCCCACAAGGAGACAAAAACATCACACGCCATTGTGATACAAAGTTTGTCCGCTAGCATGTTGTGCTAGCTACCTATTTAAGCAGCCCCGCTCTTTACAGTCATTGGTTAAGACAAAGGCATGCAAATGTCCCATGGCTCTTCTTCATTGGCTCCTTGCATAGACCTGGCGCGCGTGTGTGCGTGCGTGCTTGAGTGTGTGCGTTCTTTGACCCCTGTAAGATTTACCACATGATTCACCCAACACAGATAAGGCCAGACATCTTTTATGGCCTCTCCAGTAAGAGTGAGTGGTCAGCCCAGGTCACCTTGTTTACATATGCCTCATGCTACCCAAAGTTCAGATTTGGGGGTTGGCCTCTCTCTACACACAAGGAATGCTGAACACAGAATCATTCTTATACAGGATAAATGTGTTACATCTTCAATTTTTCCAACACATCACCAGATCCTTCGCCTGCCCCCCATGTGCCACCATGAACGCCCTGGACATTTAATTGGACAACCACATTCCTGCCCCGTGGTCTTCTGACCAATCACCTATCAGAGTTCTCCCTGTCATTGGGGGTACAAGACTTGTCTCCCGAGGACGGGGAGACAGAACTTGGACTGGGCAGAACTCTCTCTGATCTCTGTCACAACCACTTTCTCAACAAAGGCCTTCGTTTGTTCTATTCTGAGACTGTTTCTGTGAAGCTGCATTGGCATCATTGACTGATTCACTGTATTAGACTAAGAACATCCTGGTGTGTTGTTTTCATTGTGTAGGGAGTCAGGTGGCTGAGCGGTTAGGGAATCGTGCTAGTAATCTGAAGGTTGCCAGTTCGATTCCCGGCCGTGCCAAATGACGTTGTGTCCTTGGGCAAGGCACTTCACCCTACTTGCCTCGGGGGAATGTCCCTGTACTTACTGTAAGTCGCTCTGGATAAGAGCGTCTGCTAAATGACTAAATGTGTATTCTTGTGATTGCATCATTTCTTATTATTAAACTACAAATAACTTGGTCCGGTACTTAACCTTGTATCATTCTCCACTACCCAGTTTGACACACCTTAACACTATCTGCCTGCAGTGTTAATCTTTTGTAAAGTGAATAGATTGATAAGGCATCTCATCAAGGAATCTTAGCAGTTAAAGTACAAAAATAGTGTAGGGACCCACATAGAAAGACGTGTGTTATATGTTAGGCTGTTAGTTGGTTGTTTACCAGTAGTGTTCGCGGGATCCGACATGCCAATCAACCTGCTGTCTGCCAATCACGGGAATGCCCGGAATGTTCGAATGCCGGGCATCTTGGTGGTTGGCGATCGTGCATTGAGGGGGGATGGCGCATTCTAAGTTTAGACCAGGTTTAGCGTCTGTTCTTTCCGTTGGCTCTGCGGCCCAGCAACCCAACTTCACTTTGATTTGTGACTGATTGGTGAACTGTGGAAATATCCTCAATTGAAAAAATGCACTGCCATATGTCAAAAGAAACGCTTCTTTTAACAAGATAAATTAAATGTCAATCAGCATCCAATTGCCAGGGATAGTGAATTACATTTTGGGGTGGCACCTGGGGTGGCCAGTCCGATATCAGGGGGGTCCAGTGCCACCCCGGCCACCCCTCTGGCTCCGTGACTGACGAGGAAGACACAAGAAAATGTTACCATGTGCAATGGCAACTTAATTTCTCCACAAACAATTAAATTAAAAGGGAAATCAAAGTTTTCGCTAACGCTAAAACATTGCTTCAAACATCTTCTGCCAACATATGTCTGCCTTCCTCCATTTTTTTGTAGATAAGATCATGCTACATCTAGCTAATGTATTGGATTTCTTGCATCATGTGTTGACGTATTTTGATCAATATTATGAGACTGCATCTCATTCAAGTTAGTTAAACACACATTTCAACATGACAGTACCTGTGGCTCACTTTGCTAGAGCGTAGCATCTGTAACCTGGTGCTAGTGATTCAAATCCTGGAGCATTTTGAATTTAGCAAGGTGAAATCTGCTTTTATGGGTCCTTTGTCTGCAGTTAAGTCTAACCCTCTAATATGTAAAATATTGATATGTTAACCATATTTAGCTATTTTGAGGAGCAATCCACCATTGCTTCTTGCAGCTATATTATTTTGTATAGTTTTCACAAAAATGTCTAACTTTTTAAAAGTGTCATTATTTTTACTATTAAGAAAATGTCACTGACGAAGATGATCCTCTGCCGAGGAGCCTCTACTGACTACAACAGGATAATACAATTCAGAAATGATGGTGTGCCATCCCAAGATTTTCAGAATACAAAGATTTGATCAAATAAAAACATTTACAATAAAATGTCATGCTTTGTCTCCTCAATAATACTTAGGTCTCTGATTTATTCTGTCTGGAGTCTGGTTGCGGGCTCGATTCCCGGCCTTGCAAAATGACGTTGTGTCCTTGGGCAAGGCACTTCACCTTACTTGCCTCGGGGGAATGTCCCTGTACTTACTGTAAGTCGCTCTGGATAATAGCGTCTGCTAAATGACTAAATGTAAATGTATATCCCAGTATAATGTAATTATATATATTTTTATCATTTTACAAAAACGTCACAACATAAAAGAAAATCAATACCGCCTATCTTTTCTCCAAAAATAACACCAAAAGCTGTTGTTATTTACTAGAAAGTATTTAAACAATTTGATATTTAAAGTTCCATCTACTGTCAAAGTCAATGGCCTGTAGTCCACCATCTTAATAGTCTTTTACGATGGTTCCTTTCTTTAAATGATGAGACTTTTCCAGATGCAAGACATAATCAAAGTTTAACTTGTTAATGGTTTTTAACATTTTGTTTGATATGGAAATAGCAAAAGCTGGATAAAATCCTGGGTTAAGGTTAGGGTTAGACTGATAGACTTTCCTTTTTCTTTTTATACATGCAACCAAAAAGTGAACGAGTTCTATTCAGCCACCAGTCTCCTTTGTAATATGCTGCATGCACAAGTATTTGACCAAAGTCAAATACTCAGGATATGCCGCCACGAGATGGCAGTCATGTAGCCTATATCTAATAATTCACAGTTTTAAATTCAATTGTAACCAGATGCTTTGGAAAATAAACCAATAATTCAAATACCCTTTCGATCCTACTCAAACTTTTTCTAAAACAAAGTTTGTGTTGTCTGCTAGCTGACTAATTGGTTGTCAAAGACAATGGGCCTATCGCTCAATGGGCCTATCTGAATTTTTGATAAGAACAGAATTTGTGTAGGCCGCACCTAGCTCCAAGAGCATCCCCCCCAATGAAGTGCTTTTTTCATTGAGAAAAAAAAAAAGTCTTTAGCATTGATTTTAACAGGCCAGGAAGGCAACACAGATAGTATTCCTACCTGTGTGCGTTGCTGTCTAAGGAATATCGAACCAGTGAAAACCTAAAATCGGAGAGTAGGCTAAATTGGTTTAAATAGGCCTTAATACAAAACTGCCTACCTGGCAACCAGGACAGTTTCCGGCTAGCGTGCGTAACTATCTCAGGAATTTAAGGTCGGCATAGCGACGGACACGTCCTTGCATCGAAACGGCATTGTGACGTCAGGTAGGACAGTTTTTGGCACCCGGACAGTTTTTGGCATGACAGAGCCCCACTCAATCTCCATAACCAATCTCTGCCTCAGTCAAATAAGTTGACCACCCATTATTATTAGTTAGAAGAATATACATTACTGTTAAAGGAATAGGGCCTACATTTCATTGGCTATTCTTATTTGGTCAGGGCATTAATTGTAACTTATGATCAATGGAAGGATTACATTTCGAATCAATCAATTCTGCAAGCCTGAAGAGGTTATCTGGGAATACTTTTTTCATTTTCATAAATCTTTAGCTGTGTAAACAGAGCCGTACGTATGTTTTAGATTGGCATTTTACGCGTATGTCCATTTTTTTTTATTCCAGGTGGAATGTGGACTTAAGTCCATTATTCTCCCAACCAGCATGATCCAATTTTATTTCTGTATGCTCAATGCTTGACTCATATGGCCATGTCACTTTTTTTCGACTATCTCTTCAACTCTATAAAACAAAGCCTATGGATTTGGCACCAGTAAACTCAAAGCCTAATTCAATACCAAAAGGTTTGTTAATTGAGAAAAGTTTAATTCTGGAAAAAGACTACCACTGAAAAACTGCAAAAGTCATCCAACCGAATGTGACATAACACAATATGTTATATTATTCATAAAAAATAAAATCGATGCTTCAACACGAGACTCCCACCTTCGAATAGACCATATAATTAGAGGCAATGGCTGTCAGTACGACTTTTGGTTAGTGCTTTTCACAAACCCAATTGTGAAGACACTTGACATCAAGCTGGCTTTTTAATGTTTCTTAAAAATAGTCTCTGAAACAGGATTTATATTTTAAAAGAGCAAGCATCAGGTATTAATTTGTGAAATTGTATGTAAACACTGACTGTGAAACTTGACAGAAGGGGCTGTGGGAGAACCAGTGGACTATAGCTCCATAGGGAATCAACCGAAACCATCCACACTAACAAAATATTACAGTTGAACTTCCATTTGACTTGTGTAAATTAGCATTACAATTAACCACTTTAGCTTGCCTTGCATATGTGACTACAAAGCAACCTCAAACCTGTTCTGCTTTCAAATACTATCATTAATAACAATATACATGTATATCTCTGTGTCAGAGTGCTGAAAATGGGAGTTATTCAATAAATACCAATAAACATTAAACTCGAGGATGATGGCATCATGTTCAGTGCCAAGTGAAAATTATCATTGGCACAACAAAGACATCATCCTGTCACGCTGCCATTATTATTCCAGTTCAAAGCAAAACATTAAGGACAAAGGGAGGCCTGAAGACAGTTGTCAACGTCTTCTATTATCAGCAAATGCCCTAGCATTCAAGTATATCTTCTGAGACTAGACAGGAGGTTACTATTCTGAGGAAAAGGCCGGTCTGTGAACAACAGACGGATATTGAAGGGGTGGGGGGGTTGAGATACGTGACCGTTCAGCTTGAATTGATGAGCAGCAGCTTCCCAGGCTGACATCGAAGTGGAAGTATTGGCAAATGCTGTGTCAGTAGGCTGCGCTTCTGGGGGTGGGTATTCTTGATTCTGGTTCTTTAGGTTGTCAGATGTCTTGTCAGTATTCTCATAGACAAGGCGGCTGGAGATGGAGATAAGCAGGGGTGGAGGGTTATTCTGCAGCTCCAGTTTCAGCTACCTCCAAAGGCTGTCCAGTTGCATTCTCTACCGTCTTTGAGGCCTTTGACACCAAACAGGATGGGAGAAAAATATGGAGTCAGAAAATGTGTCAAGTAACAAGTAATGTTTCATGGGATTGTTTATTCTACCTTCTTTTTCTTTTTCTTCTGCGTCTTGCGACTTGCCGAGCTTTGAAGCAAAGCCTAGAAAAGAAAGAAAATTAAGAAAAAGAGTTACTTTTAAAAATAAAACATACAAAACTCATTACCACACGTTTAACACAAGGGTAACAAACCTGGATTTTTCTCAACCAGCCCAGTGTGTTGTCCGTTTTAAGCCGCTTAGTTTACTCCAAGAAGGCTTGCTTTCTAGCTGGCTACTTGACAATCCATTAATGCAATACTAATTGTTTGTTTATTAACTGTTTTTTATTTATTTTTTACTATGCTCCTAAATGTATTTGTGGGGTGGGGAAGATGGTAACTATTTACCTGCAGTGTTCCCACCCCACCCAAGCTTATTTTGGAGCCAGGAAAACCCTGCAAAGGTCTTTGGAATAAATTCAGTCAGCCATCAGCATGCCATGGAACTACCATTTCACTTCTCCCCAAGGAAATGGAATTGGTTTCCTATTTGGAAACTGGTTTGCTGGTATTTTACCATAAGCTCTGGATCCTCCACCTCATGCTCAGACTTGCAAAACTCTGGTTCAAACAGGCTGTTTGTAATTCTCAAGGGTCCGTTGGCCATGAGGAGCACAGTAAACTTGAACTGGGCCACAAACTCGCCTGTGTGCAGACAAAAAGGAAAATGATGATAGTCAATGTAAGGTCATATTCATATAGAGGTAGGCTATTTGCCATACAAAATGTTTGACTGTCGTGGTGTTAGGCAGGACTTACCTTCCTTTTCATGCAGCACATTGAAGGGCTGAAGCAGTTCATGTTTGGCACACTCCACTACGCCCAGTCTGGCCTTGCCCTCATCCTCAAATGCCCTGACACACAAACAAGCACACACAAACTTAAAGCAGGGCCTTTTCTGGAGAAAACATGTCAGTAGAATTGTGATGCGCTACTTCCTCTATCAGCTACCTGAGAGTAAAGGGCATGGTATCAAAGCGCCTCTCCACCTCGCTGAAGAACATCCTGGACGTCTTCATCTTCAGCCCGTATTGCTTGCTGGGGTCCCGCTTGTAAATTGTGGTCCTCTGTCCTGCATCTTTGGCCTAGAGGTTGGAGAACAAGGAATATTTGGCCACTACCAAATCAAGCTAAAATCAAATCACACCTTAAATTTGCATCTAGGGGGTCAGATGGCTGAGCAGTAAGGCAATCAGGCTATTAATCAGAAGGTTGCCGGTTCGATTCCTGACCGTGAAATATGACGTTGTGTCCTTGGGCAAGGCACTTCACCCTACTTGCACTGGGGGGGAATGTCAATGTACTTACTGTAAGTCGCTCTGGATAAGAGTGTCTGCTAAATGACTACATCTCTCAAACTGTCAAGCAAGAGCCCCAGGGATGCATTTTTTGAGCACTGGGATACATTCACTGAGGTGCTATGGCTTTATGTTATCAAGAAACACACATCTATGTAACACAGTGAGCTGATGATTCTTCCTCACCTTTCCCTCTCCAGTGCTTATGAGCACATCCACTGCATAGACCTCATGCACCTCAAACTCTGCTTTCTCATGGTCCTTCCTAGACACCCAAACACATTAACTGTGAGACACGTAAAGATGAACAATTACCATAACGTTGTTGATTTCTTCACTCACCTCTGCTGGTCTGTAGGGTTCTGAATAATGGTCTTCTCTCCATCGATGATGTGCTGCTTCAACTGATGGGACAACATACCTTAGAGAGGAGATTGGAAAGAACGCATCAGTATGCCAGTGTCACAGTGAAGGTGATGGAAATTGTCCGGCCTAGGTTTAATGACCACTCAAACTCACCCTCTATTGGTGTGCACTTGAATGACTTGGCGATCTTGTTCCAAGCTTCTGTGACCTGAGAGTTCTAAAAGGGAGAGAGTTAGCACAGAGTTAGGGATATTCAGTTTGTTTCTATGGTTCAGGGTAAACTGATTTGAATGCAGTCTCACTGGTGACTGCATATGGTATAAAACCTCAGTCTTAACTGTCAAACCGGGTTCATTTACCTGGTTCCCAGGTTTGACTAGACGTAGGGCTGCCTCGGCACACAAGTGTGCAGCCTTAATCACGTCAGCTTTACGCCCTGTCAACGGGGCCTCCTGAGGGGCAACCATACAGGACAAATTGGATTAGATGTTACTTCCGGGCTGAAATGCTTTCACACATCATGCTATCAAATGGAAAAAAAGCTAGTGGCTTCTGGGGCTTGAGCCCTGAATGTTTTTTCAAAAGCCCAGAATCTTTTAGGCAAAAATGTTAGTTGTAATTTTAGGCAAGTATAACAATATGAGTCCAACGTAATGTGTATATTACATAAAGCTCCCCCCAAAAAAATCGCTAAAATTAATGCTTAATTATTGTGCTTGCTCACATTACCTGTGGAAGTCCCTATCTACGCTCACATCAAACCTAGACTAGGTCCTAGGTTTGGGCTAAGCCCCTAATGTTTACAATGTCTGGCTCAGCCCCTGACCTCAACCAGTTTTTCTTGTAAGATTTTTTCCCTACAAAAGATTTTTTGTAGGGAGTCAGGTGGCTGAGCGGTGAGGGAGTCGGGCTAGTAATCCAAAGGTTGCCAGTTCGATTCCCCGTCATGCCAACTGACGTTGTGTCCTTGGGCAAGGCACTTCACCCTACTTGCCTAAGGGGGAATGTCCCTGTACTTACTGTAAGTCGCTCTGGATAAGAGCGTCTGCTAAATGACTAAATGTAAATGTAAGATGGTGGCCTGCCCTAGTTGCATGAGGAAGCTGATGAGTCTGCTGGATTTGTTAGGTTAGTGTTAAACTGTGGTTTTAGCATGCTACCTTGGTCACTCCAACAACAAAGCAATGTGCCACATTCGAGATGAAGCCGTCCACATGCACTCCCAGGTCACTGTTTGAGACAGGAGATGACATGTACCCAAATGAGAGAACGAATGTGACTATAATTACAAGTCAAACACGATACAGTAAAAGGTTCAAGAAGGTGGTTCTGATGCCTACATTTTGACAAGGTCCCCATTCTTGAGTGTGACATCTGGGTCACTCTTCAGAGGGGAGTGGTGACAGACGCAATTATTGACAGAGACACTGGTTGGGAACGCAATTCCTGTAGGTGGTAAAACATTTTTTACAGCACATTGTCATCCATGGTGGACCACATATGTAATATGTTGCTCTGGTATTTGCTTATATTGTGATTAAGCATACCTTTCTTCATATCCTTCTCCTTCTTGAAAACTTTTCCAGTTTCAGCCATGATGAACGCATCTCCCTTCTGACACAAGTTGATAACAGAGACTCCTTCTTTGGCTGCATCGACCACTGCCTTCATAGCCTCTGCAAAAAAACAGGATTTAAATTATTGTAGTTGTGACCAGTACATTCGAATGAGTAAAACAAGTAATGTGATGCTATGTGTCATTTGAATTAAAGCAAGGTAACACGTCACACTATAGAGTTCTGTTGACCAAGGACATCTATCTAATAATGCCAGGAATCTGTGTGTGTGTGTCCCACTTTAGATTCCCACGATTATCTTGAGAACTGGGCACACAAAGTTTGAAATGCCACAGGTATCCTCTTTATAATGACAGAGTGCAGTGCCGCGATTGATGTTGTTTGGATTAGGGCTGGGCGATATGGACCAAAAGTCATATCTCAATATTTTTGGGCTGAATGGCAATATATATCTCGATATTGTTTACGTGGGTTAAATGCTCAGGTGTAAGCCAGCTACATGTGAGATGTCACACAAATCTTTATTTATAAGACATTGATCAAAATAAAGTGCAACTACAGCGTCCCTCTTCCTGTTTGAGTATACACATTAGGGCTGAACGATTTCGGAAAATAAGATAGTCGCGATTAATTTGCAATTGTGATTTCATATGTGATTATTATGATGTATTATTAATATAGATATATATTAGCCTACTGATCTCCAGTCAGCAACATAACACAAAGTTCAGAAAAATTAAGAAACGTAAGCTTTAGTTGCACTTTCTTAACTAAAGCTAGCTAGCTAGCTAGCTAGCTACCATTTCAGAAAAATAACTTGCGCTGTGGAGACAGTCGAAAAAATTTAGAACTCACGCATCTAAAGGTTAAATCTTAAAAGAAAAAGAGACACTGGCTGAACATTTCTGATTCAGTCAGTAGCCTAACAGAAACAGTATGGCACCGTCAGCCATAGTGATCCTACTGTATGTGTATCACCGAGGGGTATCATATTTCGTGATGAACGCTTACTGCTTGAGTAATTTTGTAGTAGGCTACATTGAGTTAGGCTTTGAAACATTTCGATCAGTGATCCGGTCGGGTGTTATTTGGCTTATTTGACACACTGGTGTTCAGAATTTTAGCTATGCATCGTACATGGCTTGTGGTGTTTTTTTAGGGCCGAATTAGGTTGGTGGTTGCCCCGTAAGGTAGCAACGTTAGCCAGGCAGGTTTTCCACAATACTTGACACTGCGCAGCATCTTTATTTTAAAGGCAAAATTGGCAAAGTGACTGTAGTCTCAGGTTCTGTCGAGCCTGAGGCCATGATCGTACAGGTCAAGGTACAGTGTAGCGTGCAAAGTTGATCCTTCGTCTGCAAACTGCGTTACTCACGCGTGTCACGTGACCAAAGTAAAATCGCAGCCTTTGCGATTACAATATCACGTTATGTCCCATCGCGATATTAATCGCAAATGCAATTAAAGTCACATCTCTGACAATACTTCAGTTGTTAACACATTAACTGACTGATTGAAAAAGTTAACATACATGTTATCCTTTCCTGCTGAACAAGATACATTTGCAAAGTTGTGTAACTAAAGAAATCTTGATACAATATTAAATACAAATACGCACATCTCTGAGGATACCTCTTCTGTTATTTAACGTAACAAAAAGACAGAAAATACAGGTTTTCATGTCCTGTTTAACCAACTAGCCTATATAAACTCCTAAAAAACGTTATTTCGGTCGATAATTCCTGTCCTTCAGAAAAAGCCTATGTTTTACATTTAGTCATTTAGCAGACGCTCTTATCCAGAGCGACTTACAGCAAGTACAGTCCCCCCCCCCCCCCCCAAAGTCAAGAAAGCAGGGTCCTGGAATTTGATTGCGTGCGATACCTTTTTGAAATTCTCATCACTGCGTCAAAATGACCCCTCTCTGCGCTTCTAGTGTTAACACAACAGCGTTCGTAGTAAGGAAAATAGTTTTGTTATTTAGAAGCGGATTCACTTTGACAACCGATAATCATCTGCTTTCAAAGGGGTTTCCTGGCTAGCTAACAGAATGACAATATAAGGTGGATATAGTTTCAGAATAGATCAGTGAATTCCGTTACATAAATGAATGCAGTGTTTCCCACATATAGACTAATTTGTGGCGGTGCGCCACAGAATCAACACCGGCCGCCACATATTGCGTTTCGTTATCATTTTTTTAAAGCCATTTAAAACACGCAGCGTATTCGTTCAGCTGCATTTCCTTTCCCTGCTCTCCCTCCGTCTCTGTCACATGCACGCACGCACACACACAGCCCCTCCCCTCCCCTGCGTTCACACAGCGTCTGTCTCCATGAAAAAGAGATCATCCCTGGAAGCGTGGAAGCTTGGCCTATAGAGCTCTGGGAGTTGACGTCACGCAATCCCAGCATTCACCGGTCATTGCCATTTTGGCAGGAAAGTGGAGAGCCAAGTGGAGCGCCAGAGTGTACATACATATATACTTACATACATATTATACATAGTTTAATTTGCTGCCTATTTCAATAAACGTTGATTCAACATGGTGGATAGCTGCTGTGCGCCGGGATGCCTGAACCATCGAGAAAAAGATAATGGAAGAACATTTTATAGGATTCCTAAGATCCAGAGAGAAGAACCCCATTATTCCTGACAACCACCCATGGCTTCAACTGAGGATAATGCAGTCTCTTGGAATGACTTAATAAATATGTAATGGCATTTTTGTGATGAAAAGTGCACTGATATAATGTACGTTAGCCAACGTTAGTTGCTAACCGTTGACGAACGTTACAGACTAGGTAACGCTAGCTAGCTATACAAGTTATAAAACTGACTGAAATAATAATTTATTAATTATTATCAGCAAATAATATTCCCTTGTCGAGTGTCTGTAATAAAGTGACTGGCAGAGTAATGTAATATTCGTCCGGGTGGCAGCAGGTATAGCTAAACATAGGTAGGCTATAGCAGGTAGCTCTTAGAGAAAAGAGGATTAATGATGCATGCAACAGGTCGTGGTGATGGAGAAGTTTTTAAAAAGAAAGAATCCAAACTCCGAACTGGGCCCTGGACAAGAGACTGACTCTAGCTCTACTATTTACCGGGGCTATGTCTGAATCTAGGAGCTAAACGGAACACAGCTGCCAGCTGTAGGTAGCCTATATGCAGGTAGCAACGCTAGAGCTAAATAAGTATTTAGCTGGTCGGCTCGATGACACCGGGTGAGTAGGGCTCGTGAGACTACTCATCAAAAGAAGTAGCCTCAACTTTCCTCGCTGATATCGCTGTCTTACTAGAACCCGTATCTATGCATCGTTGCTAACGTGTGATGACGTTGTGACGTTAGCATTGAGTTCCCTTTGTGCACACTTTTCCCGCGGCATTAAAGCCATGACCAGAGCTATTGATTGATTATACAAATCAATCAATAGCTCTGATCAATAGCGAAAAGGTTTATTCAAAAAAAATATTGTGCTTTCATTTTGCACTTTATTATGTTGTCATTTGAAGTATCTGTGCACTACACTTAGAATTTTCTTTATTTAAAATAGACATGCCTAAATGTTTTTTATGTTCTTTGCATCTTGGATGGCATTTAAGAACCAAGGACTTAAACTAAGTGTAGTGCCTTTTAGAATGGTTTGCCCTAAAGGAAAGAAACCCAATATTTTAAGCTTTTTCTTTGTTAAAGGTTCTGCAGCTAGTGTACTTGAATTGTATTTATCTGCAACATGATGTTGTATAATTACAGTTTTGCACAATAAATGTTCTCAAAACTACATACGTTTCCTTCTTAAAAAAAACTAAAAAACATTTAGCAGTTTGGCTTTCCTTAGGGTCTATGTAACCTGTTCTGAAATGGTTCTATTATAATTTAAATATTGCTATATATATCGTTATCGCAATAGGCTGCAATGTATATCGCAATATGGATTTTAGGCCATATCGCCCATCCCTAGGCTGGCACATAGCATGTCTCAAGGGAGGTGTTAAAGATGTAGGTAAACACCGGAGACAGCTGGTCAGCGCAGTGCTTGAGGGTGGCTGGAGAGACAGAGTCCAGCCCAGCTGCTTTGCGGGGATTCTGCCTCTTGAAAAGTCTGTTAACTTCACCCTCCTGAATGGAGAGAGTCGTCACTGTGGCAGTCTCCCCGCTCGCGGTGTGAAGCGCGTGTCTGTGCTATTCTCCAACATGCACTCAATCACTGCTGATAGACGGCCTTTTGTACAGCCCTATTGCTGATACCGTGGCGGCAGAAATGTTGCCGTGGCACGCCGCCATGGAAAAATCAACATAGAGGGAACACTGGAATATTACAGTTCTTCCTTAGCAAACCTAATTGTTATCCCGAATTCCCCATTGTGTGACGAATAAAGGTATATCTTATATTTGAGGAATACATCAGAATCTGCCTGTTAATCTGCCTGTGCAACAACGTTGCGCATGCCCCCCGAAGAGATCTTTCAAGGGTTTTCATCCATCGTCTTTCACGCAACGGCTAAATTCCAGCTGGGAAATTGCTATTTCAAAAGGTATTTGTATACCTATTCTCTTTACAGAAATAGTTTTAAATATATAAATGTATTTGCAGAAATTTAATGGGGCATGTTATTAGGGTTCCTCTGGTAGGAGGAAACCTATTGTTTTTGTTAGTATTCTTACTATTAGGGTTCCTCCGGTAGGAGGAAACCTAATGTTTTTGTTAGTATTCTTATTATTATTCTCCGCTAAATGGCTCAATAGCTCAAAAAGTCCTTGACCCGATTTTTTCCAATTTGGCCCAATGATACACCAGGTCACTCACTACTCCCAGACCGCTAATGGCCCATGTACGCCCATAGGTGGCGCTATAAGCCACGCCCAAAGTCTACGTGATTTCCCCAGCGCCCCATTATTCCAAAATGCCTGGAAATTGGTATGCATGCCTTATTTCTCATGGGGAACAAAAAAGCCTCAAGGACCCATATTGTCAGACTTATGAATTGTCTTGTACTGTCCAAATTTGGTACAACCTTCAAATCCATTCTCCTTATGAAGTGTAGATCCAATCAACTTGAAATTTGTTACAGATTTGTAGAATATATGTCTTTCTATAGGGTGATATTGAATAAGGAATGCAATACAAAATGGCTGAAAGACGTGTATTTATGTAAATGTCCACATTGCCACAATATATTTTTGTTAATAAATCAAATATAATTTTGACTGATGGTTTTTCAAACGTTACTGCCTTCAAGTTGACATAATTCTGAAGTACTATACGCAATTTCACCTTGATATGTGAATATATGATTGAATTCAATTGAATGGCTCCACAGCGCGCGCACACTCATCCTGCCCCTTGACACACGAGCGAGTTTGGCGAGACGCACACACATACTTTCTGGAAATTATGTGCTGACCAAGCCCCCACCCTCGGTTTTTAGCCCGTTTCATTTCGCTTCCAATCGCAGCTCGCCGTTACGAATATAAATTATTTTTCGGCGGCCATTGTTGTTTTCAACTGGAATCGCTTGATAGCCGTGTTGGAGGCAGCCACGTTCGGTAAGTCCTATTTCTACACATTTTAAGCTAGAATCAATGATTTGGTTCGTGAAAGTACACCACTCTTGAATTATGGTGAAGGTTTTAGCACTTTTAGACCTTTAGATCGTGAGTCTGAAGTGACGGAAAACCGAACTCGAAAAGTAGCTACTGTAGCTCTAGCTTTTTTCCTCTGTGTTTTTAATTAGTGAATCATTTTGCATCTCGGCGAATTGTTCATCAAAAAGGTCGAGGAGGGCAGCCTCTAGGACAAAAAGCAATTCCCGACAGACCTGTCGGCTCAGAATTTTGATTTGGGGCGTGAAAGTCTTTGTAATAAGCCTATGCGCCAGGGAGGCCGCATAGGCTTAGGCGGCAGGCATGTTTTGGTTGCGTCATGTTCATAAGTTCACCATTTTACAGTTAGGTCTACACGAAAAAGGTTGAGGAGGGCAGCCTTTAGGAGATGTGGGAATTGTGCTTTTAGCCAGATGCTCCGAATATTTTTGTGATTTGTGGACTTGCAATTGGAGTGATACTGCGTCCCGGGGGTACATTGTTTTGACGTTAGCCTCAGAGTCAGACTCGGCTCGCCCACTTGCAGTGTGTAAACAATTTTGTATTTCACCCAATTCTACTCCAAAAACGTCAGGGAGGACTGCTTTTTGTAGACAAGGCCCTGCTAAAGATAGCCAGTATATCTGATTTTTCAAGGCGAGCCTGTTTCATTCGTCATATGCCCTGAGAAAGCGACCCACGTTAGCCAGGCTAGTTTTGCCAATTTCAGTAAGTCAGGCTATTTAAAGGTCTCTGACAGTCAGAATCACTGTTTACAGGCAAAGGTCGAGCTGGTCTTTTGTCAGATGTGTATATATTGACCAGTTTAGAGCTAAATACTCTTGCCAGAGCCTGGAATCGAACCCGTGTTTTGAGTGACTTTGCATGGGTCTCCATCAGGTCAACACGTTTGGATTCAAGTTCAAGTAATGCCACTGCATTTCACAGTCAAAACTGTAGTTTATGTCAAGTGTAGATGGAAAAAGCTTTGTGTTTCACAACTGAACTGACATGGATCCTTTCTTCACTTTGACAGGTCTGGAGGGTCATGCAGAGGCCTGCTCAACAGAGTTCAATAGAGGATGCTGAGATCAACACAGACCCCTTTGCTGGACTACCCCTCTCTAGCTGGACAGCTTCTCTTCAGCCCTGACCCCAGGACAGCTTCACCCAGCTGGCCTGCCCTGCCTGCCTGCAGGCCCTGCTTGCCCCTGCCTGCCAGCCCTCCAGAGACAGTCACCCCACAGACACAGTAGCTCTGCAGCCTGCTTTTTTGAGGACATTGATGAAAAAGGACAAACCAGCATTTTTTACTTTGATGAAAGTCTAAATGTTTAATCCTTTCCATGTCCCAGTATGCCAAACTGCTGACTTTGAGTGTCTTAAGTGATGAAACCAGTTCAAGTGATAGACTTTTGACCTGAATCCAATGATTATTCATCTGAATAAAAAACACTCAAGAGAAGTACTGCTTCTTGGATGATTTGTGCTCCACATCAGTACATCTCACACATTTGCCTTTGTTTCCATGGGATTCATGGAATTGCTAGTTTCTGCTCCACCATTTCCACCATAGTGTAATAATAATAATTAGGACAGCAATTACATTTTTGTGTTATCCTTTCGCATTACACACATTTAGTCAATGTTCTTAAACTCAACCGATTATTGTCATTTTACCATACTGTTCATATTGAACAGACATCAGTGTTTACTTGGAAAGATTACTGCATATTTCCACTTTTGATTTGTATTTCCATCGTAAGTTTGGTCTTTAATTTCATTTGGAAGTGGTATTAAAAGGTCTTAAAAAGTCTTACATTTAACTTGTTTATACCTGTAGACACCCTGTGAAGCCCTCACCCCCCACTCCAGAGACAGTTGGTGACAGAGAGGTGCAGACATTAAGTTAAACATGCCTTAAAACCTGTTTTTCGTCCAGGCCCGCCCGCGGGCCCGAAACACTGCCCCCTCCTCCCCCAGTTACTACGCACTAAATGTTAATAAATATATTTTTTCGACTACTACACATGTTATACATCATTGGAAAGCTACGATTCTTGTGCTTGTAGATATGTAAACCATTTCAAGATCGAGTCACAACAACAAGTTTAGTCAACGTCTTTGTCCAGTCACCACTTTGTAAATAACACCAGAGCCAAACGTCTCTACTTACCCTCAAAGGTTCAGTGTCCTCCAGATATGCTAACAACTCATCAAAACTTGATCTGCGTACATTCCAAAGGGTCCAAAGTATCTAACCATGTGAAGTAATTCGTCCGAATCCAATGTTTACATTCATGTATAGCCATTATCCTTTGTTTCATTATGCAAGTTAGCCGACGGAAGAATCAACTTGTTCACATAAAAGTGTTCTTTTCTCCGGTTAGCAACGGAGTATTTACGATATGAAAGTAGCATCAAAATGTCCGCTGAACCCTCCCCTTTCGATAGACACCAAGATTGACCCAATAGGAGCTTCCATGCCCCGTTGACAGCCCTCTAAAGCCAACTAGGTCTATGCGTCCTGCCCCCCCCCTGCCCCCCCACACTCGTTCTAAACAACTGGCTCGAACTAGCTTTGACGGGCTCTGAAATGAGCTCGTTAGCCTTGTAGCTGAGACCTAGCTGAAAATGCTAATACCCCATTTGTATGGGTCTGTGGAGCCTTCAAAATAAAAGTCGATTGCGCAATATCTTTGTGCGCCAATCCTGGGAATCAGATAAAGCACTCCAATGTGTTCATGCTTCAGTTTTTGTGTTTCAGTAATACTAATTAGGGATTTAGCTGTTGTATATGATAGTTCTAAGTACCACCTTTCATTAGAGATAACAATTATGAAATATAATACCTTTTTATCCTAAGTATTTGACCTTGGTTACAAAGGGTCATTTTGGAGTCTCCAAAAGGCCCTTTTAGAAAACACCTGGATGTACTCTTATAAAAACATGTGTCAAATATGAATATATTGTGGTATTATGTTTGACTTTTGATTTGAATTGGGTAAGGCTTCAACCTGTGGTCCAATTTAGTCTTCCAGCTAATACCTGCCACCTCTAGGCCTCTTCAGGCCTCTGTTTTCAAAACAAAATCTAGGCGGAAATAGAAACTTTCACTTTCCTTGTGTTCAAGCTTCTATTCCTCAACACTAGTAGGACTGACAGGGGTCCTGACAACAGGTGAAATAACTTCAGAGTGTCAGCTTTCAAAAGAGACCATTTACATGCATGTACTCCAAATGGTTCAAGAACAGCTTTCAATTTACTTTGGGTATGCCGTTTAGGCGTTTTCAGGCAAATTTAACAGGATTATGAACAGGTTTTAAGAGTAGAGTAACACATAGAGACTAAATGTGTAAATGGATGTTGAAACTCAGTTCTCTGAGTTGGTGCATGTCAGTTTAGGCAAAGGTAGCCTTTTAAACCTCTAGGTTTAAAACAAATTCAGAATTGATTGGAACTCTCTCTTTTATACATTTATAGTTGGATTTGACATTTAACAGACATTTAATTCATTTAGCAAGTTGTTTAACTCAAACAACCATAACACAGTAGCCTACATTTGGCGAAATTGTTAGCTTGGATGTTATCTTTACATATAGATGGGGTCTTTGTGTTGATGCGCACGCAGCTTCAAGGCAGAAAGACGCGTTCCATTTCACTTTTACTGTACCTACACCTTTAATGTTCCCGCCATCCCCCCCTTTCTGAATAAAGTTCGACTGATCTGATTTGATTTCTGTTGCTATGAAAACCAGTTTAGCCAAGCTAACTAACATTGTTTTTAGCTAGCTTGCATTACCATTCAATAGCTAACAAAACATTAGAAAACATAGCTTGCTAATCGAGCAGAACTTGTTAATGCAGGAGACTCAAAGACCTTAGCACGTCACTAGCATCTCGTCATATCATGCAGTCGGAGCACAGCTAAATAATCAGCTGTCAGCGCTCGAGTACCCAGCATGCAGTGCGGCATGTCAAAAAAGGCAAGACTTGTGGAAAATAGTTAGGTTACAACGGCCATGCGAGGGATTTCAGTTGTTGTCTTCGTTCAGTTAGATGTTTGTAATGTTATTGGCCGGGTTTCCCAGATTCGATCGTTCTTAAGGACTTAAGAAGGCTCTTAAGAAGGGGTCGGCTAAGAAGGAGCGCTAAGATAGGGGTGTTTCCCAGACGCGTTCTTAACTGCCTTCTTAAGATCCCGCCAAAGAAGCTTCTTAAGAAGCTCTTAGTGGGAGCTGTCCACCGCCGTGGTGTTGAAACTAAATCAATCGATGCCAGGCAAATCGATCACCCACCACTTTATCAACGCATAAATCACACACAATACCCTGTGGTCCCCACACACAGGTGCAATTAGGCTACGCGCACGCGTGTGTATGTGGAATCACAGCTAACAGGTGTATTCAAGTAGTAATCAAGTCCATTAACGCATATATACCCGCCTGTGGCTGGGCACACACATGTGAGAATGGAGAAAACAGCCAGCAAACGGAGCAAGAGGTCACCCTCGTTTACCCCAGAGGAGATGGCCGTATTGGTGGACGAGGTCGGCCAGCACCGTGACGACCTATTTGGAGGAACAAAGGGCAAAAAAAACTTCTTATTAAAGAACCGAATTTGGCAGGCCATAGCCCAAAAGATGTCCCCCTCTAGTCCCTGTGGCCTGCGAGACTGGGGTGCTGTCAGAAAGAAGTGGCAGGAGTTCCAAAGCTTAACCCAAAAAAAAGGTGCAAAGGTGAGGCGAGAGACCATGGGCACGGGTGGTGGCGCACCATGTGCTACAACCCTCACTCCCGAAGAGGAAAAAGTCTTGGCAATAATCGGAAAGACGGCCTCTGAAGGCATTGGTGGGGGCATCGATCTTCTGGGGGACGAGGGCCTCTCAGAAAACAGTGGGGGCGAGGAGGACGACGAGCCATCTGGGAGCGGAGCGGCGACATCTACGTCCACAGGAGTGGACCACCCCCCACAACCGAGCCCTGTCCCCGCGCGCCATCCAGCAGGGCCCGGTGTCCACATGCGGGGAGGCTTAAGATGGCGGCCCCCCATAACGACCTGCACCTGCAGCGAGACGCTGGTGCATCTCGAGAGGGAGAAACTTGTGGTGCTGCGGGGGATAGAGGGCCACCTGGAGAGACAGACTGCCCTCCAGGAGGAGATGGTGCAGATCAAACGCCAGAAGTTGGAGCTGCAACAGAGACAGCTGGCACTTGCCGAGGCGCAATTCGACCGTCCCTCCATCTCGGTCCCAATAATTCTCCCCCAGGTTGGAGGTAAGGGGCTTTCTATTTTTTCCTCCGCATTGCACAATGTATCCCATTCAATTTCACTAATCAATCTCCCTTCATTGCAGGTGATGCAGACGCCCAGTAAGTGGTGCCACTGCTTTTTGTTTCCCTTAGTTTTTTAAAATAAACTACTTTTCCTTTTCAACCATGTGTTGTGTGGATCATTTTGCGTCATTTCCTAGCTATCAAGGCCGTAATCATAATACATATTGGGGGGGAAACATCCCCCCCCAATATTCAAATCTGGTCAAAATGTCCCCCCCAATATATTGATATAATGTGCTACGCTACGACAGGCAACCACGCACGCTGTCCGAAATTATCATAAATATAATTCACCCCCCCCCTAATGTTGACTCCATGGCTACGGCCTTGAGCCCTATACATGATAGTTGATATGGGTTGTGTGATGGTAGTGGTAGTGGGTTTATTGTTGGGAGTAGGGTGGTGCTGATATCAGTGCTTGATGACTGGTGGTGATGGGGTAGGGGCTGATAGACATCAAAAGAGATTGACAAGCTCTTCTCTAGTCTGGACACCAGCTTGGTGGAGTGCTGCTCCGGATTCGCGGGGGGCGAGGTTGGGGGCTTCGTCTTCCGATGATTCCCCATGTTCATCCACAGGAGGCGGCTCATCTGCTCCAACGCGCACTGCTATGTTGTGCAGCATGGCTGTGACAACAACAATCACGCGGCAACATTTCTCAGGTGACAAGCGCAGCCCCCCCGACGAACGATGGATACATCGGTAGCGACACTTCCACCTGCCAAACACCCGTTCAACGTGGGTCCTGGTGTGTGTGTGGGCCTCATTGAACCTCTCCTCCTGTGGTGTTGCTGGGTTGATAATCGGTGTCACGAGGTAACTCCGGAGAGGGTAGCCACTGTCCCCGAGGAAGATGCTCCTGCCGAACTCTCCTCTGCCAGCCTTCTGCCCCACAGCTGAGTTGGCCCACACGAAGCTGTCGTGTGTGCCTCCTGGCCACCTGGCAACGATGTCTGTGATGAGGCCATCGTGGTCCACTGCCACACCTGAGTGTTGATGGCAGCGTAATGTTTCCTCCCAATCCAGCACGGATCCACCAGGGAGGGATTGTGTATTGGGATCAGGGTGCCATCCACGACACCAATTACCCGGGGGATCCCAGCCATGGCATGAAATCCACTGTGGACCTGGCGGACCTCGTCCCGTGTGGTGGGCATTCGGATGTGTGTCCGGGCATGGCGCAGGAGGATCGGTGTCACGGCTGCCACACTCCGTGAAACCGATGCCTTGCTGAGGCCGGTGCCGTCGCCCACCACCTCCAGGAAGCTCCCCACTGCATAAAAACGCAGCGCGGCCAGGAGCTGCACCTCCGGGCTGAGGGCAAAATTGCAGCGGGTTGCCCTCCGGATGTGTGGTGACACTAGCGTGACGAGGCGTTGGATCTCCACACGGGGAAGCCGGTACTTGGACTGGACAGCCCGGTCCGACAGCACATCCAGTGGGGAGAAGTGCTGACGCACATAGGCATTAATATAAACTGTCTGGCTTCGCGCACGGCGACGCTGTTGATTGGCAGCGAGAATATGCTGTATTGCAGCCATGGTGTCTCACACACGTGGACTTCAGCAACGCCTTTATAGACTAGCAGGTGGAGCCTCTCTTGATGAGGTTCCAGCCGAGTTCAATTACACCTGTCAGTTTCCCTGATATCTGTGAAATAGGCTACCACAGGGTTGTTGATGTTTTTATAGCTAATGTAAAGTCATATGCAGATGCCAAATGTGTGTGAAAACGTAATGAGTGATAGTAATGATGATTCATTTTATTTGTGCTACAGGAACACATGAGCAATTATTTATTTTTATATCGTTATTTTTCTTCTTATGCTATTATTTTTCTTGTTCTGCAGCTGTGGGCGCACATTTATCATCACGCATGGTTTTACTATCTTTGAGTGTCAGATATATCTTTCCCTGACGCGGCTGCAGTGAGCGTTTGGTCGCTAAGAAGGCTGTTAAGAGTGGGTCAGGCTGATCTTACATTTCGTTCTTAGTGAAAGATCTTCTTAAGCTAAGAACGACTCTGGGAAACACGTCCTTCTTTCACAGCGCTCTTAGGACGCTCCTAAGAAGCTCTTAGCGCTTAAGAGCTTCTTAACGAATCTGGGAAACCCGGCCATTGTTTGTTAGTTAATATAATCTTGTTGGTCACCCTGAGTGTGCATGTCGTGTAGTTTAATGGGAACAGAGAGTCGGCTATTTTACCACTATAGGCTACACTCGGAAGGAGCTTTTGCTCTCTTGTTGTCCAACTCTCCATCTTTAGCATTAAATGTTTATAATATTTTGCCATTTTGCGGAGGAACCCGCATCGCTGCTTGCAGCCATATTTACTTATAGGTTTGAAATGTAGGCTATTTAGCATTTACCGTTTATTTGCTATCAGATTCACTTTGTTTTTGCTAGGATTTCGCTAGCTACGTAGAGGTAAAATAACTAACGTTAAGAAAGTTATGTTGAAATGCATATATGATATCAAAGTTTAGCATCTAACAAATCACCCACAAAAGAATCAGTGAAAATAAACGTTCAGAACTGTTAGAAAAACGTTTTGAGACGATCGGTCACGGTCGGTCATGGAATGCACAGCAATGGCGCTATACGCTGCGTTGTCGCTCTTTTGTAAGGACCTTATATGTTTGAGCCGTCTAATTAAAAATCACCTTAAAATAATTGAGTTACAAAATGCTTCTATATTACTCCTATAGTTAGCATAACATTACATTAGCTAACACATGCAAAGTTTGCCGATGCTCCTCACAATGCTAGCTCTGCTTAGCTAATTTAGCTAGTGCCATATTGTTTTAATATAATTATCTAGCTAGCTAATGCAAAAGGCTACATAGAGGCAAGTTTAGCTCGAATTGTTCAACTAATTGGTTTGCCTCTTGCTCCTTTACAGTTGCATGCAGTGCAAGTTTGTCGCATCCAGTCAAGAAGTTCTTCAAAGACACCCCGGACTGCGGCATGGAATAAGAGCACACTGACCCAGAACCTCATTTTCTGGAGCCTTTTGACTCTACATTAATTGGAGTGCTGAAGTTTAAAAACACAAACACAGCTTTGAGACTGATTCCAAGCCACGGTGGACAACAAAAAAAGGACCAATAAAGGTTAGATCATTTTTCGTATATGTCACAAAGACTGTACTAGTATAAATGCCATTATTTCATCACAAGGTCACTTATCTTAAACTGTGCATAGACTACCTTTCCTCCTCTGCCACGACCACAACCAGCGACTGCAACCAGGGTTTTTCCAGCATAGAGAAAATGTTGGCGCGCGCCAAAGCCGTTTTCCCGAGCCCCAATGACAAATCCCGAGCGCCAAAGGCAAAAAAAAAAAACTGTTCATCACGCGTGCAATGCATGTCAGAGAATATGTTCTCAAAAGTATGTTTCAAGTAGGCTACAGCCGAACCCTCGTTCTGTTTTGATCAATAGTAATCGAGTTGATAAGCGTGTCTTCTTGTCTGATCAATACGCAACTGTGAGGTGCGCGAATGGACAGAGTGGCCACTAAACTGTTGTTCCGCTGTGAGGGCCAGCCCGACGTGCACGAATACACCTGTACAAATGCAAATGAAATTTCCACTAAAAATGCTGACAAGTTTGAGTTACGATTTCAAACGCAGCCTCCATTGGTATTCTTAACCTGGAATGATATATAGTGCAGCGTTTCCTCTATGGCAAAATTTCTGCCACCACGGTATCAGAAATCAGGCTGTACAAAATTTTAGGCTGTCTATCAGCAGTGATTGTTAGAGTGCATGTCGGAGAATTGCACGGACACGCGCTTCACACCGCAGTTGAGATTGCGTGTGTGCGACCTTGAGAACTGTAAGTCGTATAACTTATGTTGTCAGTTCATTTAAGCCAGTTATTGCATAAGTCTATTAGCCTGGCTGCCAGACCATCTTATCCCCGCCCACAAAATTATTTGGTCGGGAAGATGGGTCTGGGGAGTCTCCGTTGGGGAACAACTAATGACCAATTAAATTGTCAGGGCGGGCTTTATACGATGATGGACAGATGATCAACAGTAACGTAATCAACCACGTCACCAAAGAGCGCTTTGGTTGAATTCGTTTTCAACAAACATGGCTACCGCTGGAGAGCTGGGATGTTATGATTCTGCCATCGAGTCTGTTTTAGAAGACATCGACAGCGCATTAGTTTTGAAAGAGGAACAGAGAAACGCAATCAAGGCATTTGTCGATGGAAAATATGTTTTTGCCGTCCTTCCTACGGGGTTTGGTAAAAGTTAACATACTACGTTGCTCTGATTGGTTGTAGGTCTATCCAATTGAGCGAAGAGGCATTTGTTTTCCGGGTTCGGTTGAAACACGCCCCATAGTCACAGCCCAATGGAGAGTCCTCAGACTCATATTCTGACAAGAATTATGAGTCTGACATCGTCAGGCTATAAGTCTATAGTTCTTGCAAATTTAAATCAAGTTAACTGGTGATTTTCGTTGTTTGTATTCTTCCCCTGCTAGCTAAATTGCACGTCTGTTGATTCGATAGCGATTGCTGCCCTTGCTCAGGTTTGTATTATAGGTGCATTATTATGCTGAAGTAGTTGTAATTAATAAAAAGTGGGTTTATTGTTAATATTTGCTACAGAATGCTTAGCCTATCAAGATCAAATGAAGCAGGCAGTGTACATGCTTCAGAGTGGCCTACCTTAATCGATAGGCTGGGCTACTGACACAATTTTCAATAAAGTTTTAAACAAAACTCAAATAAATTGCTCATCTTGGAAAATAGCATTAAATCCACGCTAATATTAATAACTTTTTCGAAATTGTGTGCCTGTTTGTGCACATTCTGAAGATTTTTTGCACTGTGAATTTGCACTGTCAGTTCTGTTTTTGAATAAAGGGTTGGAAATTAATGCTTTTTGTTTTTTTATCCGATTCATCGAAAAAAGAATCGACAGATTAATCAATTATTAAAATAATCGTTAGTTGCAGCCCTAATATATATATATATATATATATATATATATATATATATGTATTTACGTTTTAATGTGTTCACATTTATTTATTTATACTTCCATTTATTTATTTATCCTTACATTTATCCATGGTGTAACTTGCTGCAGCAAAATAAATCCTTCGTCCGCCGTCACCAAGTCAGGGGGCGGGTTAAAGCCTCTGATTGGTGGTCCTGTCCTGTGTTTTATTATGATCATAATCATGAACAAGTAATTAAAAGGAAAAATCATTTTAATTCAAATTTTCATATTGATGTTGCATTCACTTCATACATTATGAGGCATTGCGCCCTCGACACGAAAGTAGATAAACTGCTTTTCTAAGTACATTTACATTAGTCATTTAGCAGATGCTCTTATCCAGAGCGACTTTCAGTAAGTACAGGGACATTACCCCGAGGCAAGTAGGGTGAAGTGCCTTGCCCAAGGACACAACGTCATTTGGCACGGCCGGGAATCGAACTGGCAACCTTCAGATTACTAGCCTGATTCCCTAACCGCTCAGCCACCTGATTCCCAAGTAAAAATATAGCAAATCAGCAATATTGGTATTGGCAGGGGCACCGTATGGCCCTGTATTTACTCCTTTGTATCGGATCAATACCACCTTTTGCAGTATCGCACACCCCTAGCAGCTGCAGTGAGGCGATAGAGGATCCCTCTAGATCGAAGAGAGCTTGATCGACTGGTTGAGCCTGCCTGGTGTGTAATACTGTTCATTTACCAATCAGAGGCTTAAACCCACCCCCTGACTTGGTGACGCAGACGACGGATTTATTTTGCTATCAATGTTCAACATCTATGAAGTTTAACGTCTTTGGCGAACTATTTCCCTGCAGATCAACACTATGAATGGTAACAAATAAATTGTAAAAAGACAGTGTTAAATTATTTTTTCGGCAAGTAGCCGTGTAATAAGCGGGTATGTATAGTAATGTATAGAACCTCCGCTTCGCGTCGGGGTGCTGTTCTCCCTGTCGGGGCTTATTTTCCCGATAATGACCGGCATTCTATACATTATCCCTTACATATCTCATGTGAGTAGGGGGGTGGGGGCTTAATAAGAATGTATGAAATACATAATTTAAACCAATAAAAAAATTCAATAAAACAATAGTAAAAAAATACCGCGGTTGAAACGGTATAGCCAAATCTCTCCCGGTAGACATTTCTACCGTTGCACGGTATATACCATCATACCGGCCAGCCCTAATAAATAAATAGGGCTTGCCGGTTATGATGGTTTTGCAGAGATGCAAAACACCTGGGAATAAATACATTGATTAGAAAAAATTAAAAAAGAATATATATATACACATTTTTTTTTTTTGGGAGCACCGAAGACCCATTTTGACCCAGGAAAAACCCTGGCAACATCCCATTGTTGGACAGATTATCCTACCACCGTCACACGGCCTAGCACTGTGTCCCTGGGAAATGATGGTAAAGTAATGAATGACCGTTTATAACAGTGACAATAATTGTAGGAGCCATGGCAACCCTAAAGGCTATGTTTTGAAGTAAAAGCATGACTTAAAACTTTTGCATCACCAGATGCCATACCCCTAGATGTCAACTCTGGTCTGGTGGAGGTGAACCCATTGGGGGCCCAGGAAAACAGCTGGCAGCCAGGCAAGTGCAAATATAAGACACTCAAAAATATATATGCTTTGTATACAACCATTCAAGGTAACATTTGTTATTTGCATCAATGTTACAGCTAATCTAGAAGAACCACAGTGTATGCCAATCATGCTAACTCTTGTAAACTTGTTTTACTTGTCTTTAATGACAGACACATTACAGGTTATGCTCCGGAAGATGGAGACATTGGAGGAGAACCAGCGAGAGGCTCTCCTATTCAGGCGACTACAGGGCAGACACACTGAAGAGGTGCCAGTGATGGACCTACAGGTGGCCCAAACACAGGCTGAACTCCAAGACCTTGAGGAGCGCCTTAAGGTGCTGGAGTTGCGAAAGAGAGTGGTAAGTGTTTGGAGATGCCATGAACTATGGCTTACACACAGCGTTCAATGTTCACATTGGTGCTGACAATAAGTTCAGACAATAAGTTAATGACTTCTAATTCCAGACGCTGTGATGAAGTGGAAGACGGGACTGGGAGAGAAAGCTGTGGAGCTCCTCATAGAGGAGACACTCAAACACACCCCGGCAGCCCATTCAAAACAAGCCAGGTGAATGAATCATGATTGCAGCTTCCATATCCAACCTTTCACATGGCTATGTGACAAAAATCTAGAATCACATATTTTATTGATGATGTATATTATTTTAGATGTGATTTTTTAATGACTTGTATAGCCCCTTTTTACACATGCAATTATGTTGATAGGACACTAACTTATTTTGTGCTTCATTGTCAGCGCCAACAGACAGGACCTGTAGCGGGGACTGGCAGAAGATTTTAATTCACTGTTTGGCACTTTGTTTGAAATAAAATGACAATGTTACATGGAAATGCTGCCTTGTTTATGATTAGCTTGAGTTAGGCTACACATCACACAAACATAGTCCTCCTAAAGTTGGCTACCATGTAGCCTATTATACAAGAACAAGTAGCCTAGCATTTTGGGCAAATGAGGTCTGCATATGAACCGCCCCAATATAAGCAGTAGAATTGAGAAATATAGGTTACTTAGTTAACGTTGCAGTTACGGACTGGCAACGTCACTAAATTACGTTGCTAGGAGGTCGCGGTTACGGACTGGCAACGTCGGAAAATGACATTGCTAGGAGGTCGCGGTTACAGACTGGCAACGTCGGAAAATAACGTTGCCACGACGTCGCGGTTACGGACTGGCAACGTCATAAGATTACATTGCCGTTACCTCATGGCGTCTTTCACTTCCCACGTTGCCGCAACGTCGCCAAAGACGTTGCGGCAACGTATGTTTGGTCATCGAGTGACGTTGCGGCAACGTAAGGGCAACGTAACTGTGTTAGCTGGGTAACTTAACTGGGTGAGAACTATCATCACCAGCTGCATCACGGGCACTGCACTATGTATAATTCCAGACATCTGTGTGTGTCACCGACATCATCCCTGGCACTGTGCACCATCTATAGTTCAAGAAATCTGTATTTGTGTGTTTCACTGACATCTTCACCGCATCACGGACACTATGCCCTAGTCTGTGAAACAACACGAATAAGGATGCTGCTCACTGTTTTGACAGACCTGTTTTGTCAACAACTAGTCTTGTCATGAGGCCGGTTCATTTCGGTAGCTGGATAGCAATCTGAAAGTGACGTGTTCTCAGTGCGATGCGCACGTGTTAGAACTAGACCTAGCATTGACAGATTAGAGCAGCTCACACGCGTCCTCTAAGATTAGCTAGCTCGCTGCCTTTATGCATGGATAACTTTAGCAATCTGTTTAGCAATCTGTTTATTATAGAGTAAATTACCTATCAAGCATAATTTCGGTCATGATTTAAAAGTAAATGCTGCCAAATTGGGCTATCTTGCTATACGTTGGGCTATCCGCTAGCTAGCTGACCGGCCGTCCTTACCTTAAAGGAAATTACATAATGTGCTATACATGCAGCCATCTAGTTAGCTAGCTAGTTGGTACTGAGCTAGTGGAGCAGTTTTTACTTTAATGTTGCAAGTGAAATATGGCCAGCTCAACGCCCGTTAATGCATTATAAGGCACATGGCTGCGACAACTTATAAACTAGCAAGCGTTGAATCCAAGTGGCATGTAAAATGTGAAGGCTAAAGTCATTTTTTTAATCGGAATTTTGATTTTCACTTACGATTGGCAATTTCAGCCCCCATTTTGTACTTGGTGACGACCAAGTCATCAGCGATGGTCTGCTCTTGCGGATCGTCATCCCCAGACATATTTTCAGTGGTGCTTTCGTGCTCTATATAACTTTCTCCTTGTTGTCAACCACCTCCACCACGCTTCTCCTGCTCTTCGCTACTCTCCAGTGACAATTAAAGCCCAAAACACCCACGAACTTCTTCCTGCTACGTCCTCACGCAGAGCACGTATGGGTAACTGCCATAGATCAAAGAGTCTAGCCAGGGAATGGCTGTTTTTCAATCCACATTTTTCTCCGTTCTTGTGTTCTTGCGAACTCGTTTGACGTAATCTTCCATTGCTCAAGTACGGTTCCAATCCAAAAGAACACAAGTCACCAAGAACGCCAAAAATGTTATTGATCCGCCCCTTTTATTGAGGATGCATCGGATGGTGACTTGGCCAGAGAGAACGCTTCCGATTTCCCAGAAGTCATTGCAAGATGTCAAGAGAGGCGGACAAACTTCACAACTGTAAGTTTTTACTATTCATATTTCAGCTTAGCCTGGCTGCCAGCCCATCTTATCCCCGCCCACAAAATTATTTGGTCGGGAAGATGGGTCTGGGGAATCTCCGTTGGGGAACAACTATATTGTCAGGGCGGGCTTTATACGATGATGGACAGATGATCAACAGTAACGTAATCAACCACGTCACCAAAGAGCGCTTTGGTTGAATTCGTTTTCAACAAACATGGCTACCGCTGGAGAGCTGGGATGTTATGATTCTGCCATCGAGTCTGTTTTAGAAGACATCGACAGCGCATTAGTTTTGAAAGAGGAACAGAGAAACGCAATCAAGGCATTTGTCGATGGAAAATATGTTTTTGCCGTCCTTCCTACGGGGTTTGGTAAAAGTTAACATACTACGTAGCTCTGATTGGTTGTAGGTCTATCCAATTGAGCGAAGAGGCATTTGTTTTCCGAGTTCGGTTGAAACACGCACCATAGTCACAGCCCAATGGAGAGTCCTCAGACTCATATTCTGACAAGAATTATGAGTCTGACATCGTCAGGCTAATTTCAGCTAAACGGTACGTGTAAATCAGCATCTGAATTAACGGCTAATTTGTGAATTTGCTCCGACCTTTCGATAACCTAGCTAGCATCCCAGTGCAGTGCAGACACTAGTTAACATCAGGTAAGTTAGCAAGGGCTACAGAAAACGTAAAATTACAGGTAGAGGGGCCATTTTTTTTTAGCTGTGTTATCTAGTTTTTGTAGTTGAGTTTCCCGGGAAGAGGAGAGGGCAGCAGCTGCCAGAAACGAGAAGTACCTCTCACTCTTTGAATAAACTGATGAACAAAATATAATAAAACAATTTATTTCTAATTAGTAAGGTTTATGATTACTAGACAAGCCCGTTAATAACGTCCTACATTCAGCACTGACAGAACATGTTGTTTATTGCTGAGAAGGGAACACCACAGCAATGCCAAGAGTCTCAAAATGAAATTGGCATAAAAATAAATTCATACAATAGTGTAAATACACAAATTTACAAACATTTACATCTAATGTAAAGAAACAATTATTACATAGGCTATATAAATAATAGAAAAGATTACACATTCAAAGTTTACCCCTCACCCTACTCAGCACAGTCTTGTGTTTTGATCCCCTAAATGTAATCATGCTCCTGCAGATATGCATGGAGTTTTGTAGGAGCAGAAAGATGTGCAGCCAGTCTAGCCCGGAGGTTGTTGCCAGACACCTCCTGCTCATCTGCACAGTCCTCCGGATTGTCACCCCTTTCCTCATGCTGAGGATGGTCCACCTCCAAGATGTCGTCCACAGAGAGACAAAGGTTGTGGAGAATGCATCAGGCAGCAACCACCTTGGGGACAAACAGAGGATGCACGTCCAGAGCCCTCAGAAAGATGGATCTCCAGTGAGCTTTTAGCATGCCGTAAGTGTGCTCAATTATGCACCTCGCTTTGGCATGGTGGCTGTTGAACCGGGCCTCAACACATCCTGGTGGTATACATAATGGTGTAGAAATGTTATACAGTTACATTATTTGGTAGTGTTGTTATTTACTGTGTTATTTATGTGTTTGTGCATGTGTTGGCAACTTTGAATTTAGGTCCAGTAAATAGCCCTACCAGCTATAGGCTGTCGAAACGGGGTGACAACAGCCACAGGATGCTGCAGGCATGGATATCCACCATCTCCAAGGAGGAAATAACCAGCCGGGGGATAAAGGGACTCCTTAAACATTGGAGATCTCCGCAGGACAAGGGCATCGTGGACAGAACCTGTGTTGCCAATGTACACGTCAATGAACTTTCCACGGCTGTCACAAATGACCTGCAGGATAACTGAGGGAGAGAGCTTGCGGTTCAAGTAACTCTTTTTTTGTGGCATAGCAGGTGGACGGATTCTGATGTGGCACCCATCAATGGCTCCTGCAGCGAAGCAGAAGGCTTCATGGCCGGCCAGGTGAGCAAAACCTGCCCCCACCCCCTACATCTCATCGGCCTTGGGGAAATGGATGATGCGGTGGAGGATTGTCATCATTTCCTCTACCACGTTGTGTACAGCTTTGCACACTGTGGCCACTGGCATAGAAAAGGCATCGGATGTCACACGGTATGAAGCACCACATGCAAGCCAGTAAACAAACATGAACACTTCCATCTCGTGGCTCCAACCATGCCTTTTCTTTCTCGGCAGGACCTGGACCAGCAGCTGGACGGTGGCCCTGGCGAGCCTGAAGGCTGGTTTGGTGTCTTCATCCGAGATATTTTGAGGATGGGCACTTGCTCATTTATTTGAGCATAGTTCTGTGGAGTTCCATCCTATTTATTTAATAAATTGAGAGATCAAAGTTTACAATTAGGTTCAATAAAAGGTTTTAGACCATTATCCCACATTGTGTTGTTTATAAATGTGTATAACTGATAATACTACTGATAATATTAACACCTTAACTCATTGTGAAGTGGTTAATGGGAATCAGATGGTTGAGCGGTGAGGGAATCGGGCTAGAAATCAGAAGGTTGCCAGTTCGATTCCCAGGCCGTGCAAAATGACGTTGTGTCCTTGGGCAAGGCACTTCACCCTACTTGCTTCGGGGGGAATGTCCCTGTACCTACTGTAAGTCGCTCTGGATAAGAGCGTCTGCTAAATGACTAAATGTAAATGTAATGTAATGGTCATTGCTATTTCTGTGTAATATTTAGTCCAAGATCATTCAAACCTTTACAACTTTATGAATTTGCCTGTGGAATTGGCCATTTGAAACCAGTAAGGCATTTACTTAATTAGATGATTGGAGTTTCCATTAAGGTTTTTAACTTAAGTAAATGGTTTAGTTACTATTCGACCACTTACATTGAGAAAGAGAAATTATAGCATTTGACGAAGCCTCGCCATCCTCCTTCGTCTCATTCTGGCCCTCCTCCTCTGGATCAGGTGCCTCAGCTCAGCTGCCTCCTCCACAGCTTCCAAGTAAAGTGACCCTATAGCCACTGCTACCAGTGCCCTTCTGTTTGTCTCCATAATGTCTGACTCTAGTCATATATATATATTTAGTTTGTCTATATTTTACCCGTCAAATCGTTTGTGTTGACTATCTTTTACCTCAGCCTTCTCCCGCTGGTAGCACGTGAATGTTCTCGTGAAATTCACAAGGTACCAGCGGGAAAGATATGCAACAGATTAGATAGATAGGAGGTACAGACAAGGTATTTCACACGGGGGCATCATACCACTTTTAATGTTAATAACATTTGATCATAATCCTATCAAATGAGTGAAATGACAAACACACATTTTGAGTTTGTTTTTGAACTTTATTAAGTATGAGCCTATATTTAACACAAATGCAGTCCACAAGCACTATACAGCAAAAGTTGATCAAATGTTGCGCTGATAATGCCAGTGTGAGTCCAGGGTATTGCGCAATAGCCAAGAAAACCCGCATCTCAATTCATTCTCCGTCCTTGCTATCTTGCAAGACCGTTCTCGCAAGGACGCTTGGCAAGAACGTTCTTCTCAAGAACGTTCTTCTCAAGAACGCAAGAACGTTCTTAGCGTTCTTTGGATTGATAAACAGCCAATGTCTAATATGGGGACTGCCACTCTCGGGAAACTTCAGGGTCTGAACTGGTTGCAGTTCCACTCTGGTTCCATTTGAGGGGCTCACCAGTGAGTGCAGAATGAATGGAGGTCTATGGAGATATACCCCTCTGTTGGAGAAATTTAGAATGTAAGGTTATATTCTGAAAATACTGGTGCTAGCATTCCTTTGTCAGTAGAGTGCCCTCTACTGTTTAAAACATTTTTGAAAATTGAAAGGTTGTGGAAGTAGGCCAGACTTTATTTAATAATCTGGTGTATATGTAAGATTTTTTTACACAATTTTGAAAAGAAGTTAAGATTTGCGAGGATTAAGCTATTTTCAAAGATTAGTGATTTTCTATCATTTTATTTGAAACTTCATTGAAAGAGTAAAGGCTGTGGAAGTATACCAGACATTGTTAAGATACTCGGGTGTCTGTTTGAGGTTTTATATTAATACAAATATTATAAAAGTCTATTTTCAAAATGGTATGGGTAGTTTTCACCCGGTCCCTAACGCGACGCTGCAAAGTAGCGTCTTCCGAATGTGAGACAAATGTGGAATATGAAACTAACTTGACCTCGGTCAATTAACACACCTTTTCGACGTATTTAGTGTGAAATGCTCCTACACCTTGGATGACTTAGGTCATACTGATTTCTCCGCCATGTGTTTCAGAACAACGTTACTCAACAACGTCTCCGCTCTGCTCCGCGCTCAACTAAACTTTTTTTTTTTATATTCAAACATCTCCGCGATTTATTGAGTGGCGTAATAATCGCGCGACGTCGTGGCAACGTTATTTTTCCGACGTTGCCAGTCTGTAACCGCGACCTCCTAGCAACGTAATTTTCCGACGTTGCCAGTCCGTAACCGCGACCTCCTAGCAACGTAATTTAGTGACGTTGCCAGTCCGTAACTGCAACGTTAACTAAGTAACCTATATTTCTCAATTCTACTGCTTATATTGGGGCGGTTCATATGCAGACCTCATTTGCCCAAAATGCTACTTGTTCTTGTATAATAGGCTACATGGTAGCCAACTTTAGGAGGACTATGTTTGTGTGATGTGTAGCCTAACTCAAGCTAATCATAAACAAGGCAGCATTTCCATGTAACATTGTCATTTTATTTCAAACAAAGTGCCAAACAGTGAATTAAAATCTTCTGCCAGTCCCCGCTACAGGTCCTGTCTGTTGGCCCTGACAATGAAGCACAAAATAAGTTAGTGTCCTATCAACATAATTGCATGTGTAAAAAGGGGCTATACAAGTCATTAAAAAAATCATCTAAAATAATATACATCAAAAAAATATGTGATTCTAGATTTTTGGCACATAGCCATGTGAAAGGTTGGATATGGAAGCTGCAATCATGATTCATTCACCTGGCTTGTTTTGAATGGGCTGCCGGGGTGTGTTTGAGTGTCTCCTCTATGAGGAGCTCCACAGCTTTCTCTCCCAGTCCTGTCTTCCACTTCATCACAGCGTCTGGAATTAGAAGTCATGAACTTATTGTCAGCACCAATGTGAACGTTGAACGTTGTAAGCCATAGTTCATGGCATCTTCAAACACTTACCACTTTCATTCGCAACTCCAGCACCTTAAGGCACTCCTCAAGGTCTTGGAGTTCAGCCTGTGTTTGGGCCACCTGTAGGTCCATCACTGGCACCTCTTCAGTGTGTCTGCCCTGTAGTCGCCTGAATAGGAGAGCCTCTCGCTGGTTCTCCTCCAATGTCTCCATCTTCCGGAGCATAACCTGTAATGTGTCTGTCATTAAAGACAAGTAAAACAAGTTTACAAGAGTTAGCATGATTGGCATACACTGTGGTTCTTCTAGATTAGCTGTAACATTGATGTAAATAACAAATGTTACCTTGAATGGCTGTATACAAAGCATATATATTTTTGAGTGTCTTATATTTGCACTTGCCTGGCTGCCAGCTGTTTTCCTGGGCCCCCAATGGGTTCACCTCCACCAGACCAGAGTTGACATCTAGGGGTATGGCATCTGGAGCCGAGTGCACCAGCTGGGCGTAAAAAAGTTGGTCTTAACTCCTACGTCAGTCTTAGCCACGTCCGACTTTGTGATTTGAATTTACACCAAGTGCACCAAGCTTGACAGACCACGGTCGTAGCTACACCTGGTCTTAAGATGCGCGTCCTTGTGAAAATGCGAAAGCGTCGATCGTTGCCAAGCAACACATTTAAGAGCCTAAGCGCACTCTACTACTGCCTAGCATCTCCCTTAAAATTAAGCAATGCAGGATAAAGAAAACCCCCAAAAAAGGAAAATAAACTTTACAGATACAGAAATTAGAAAACTTATAGAGATGTATAACCAGAATAGAAGCAAAAGAAGTCAGCGTGGAAATCAATAACCGATCAAATTAATAATGAATGTGCCATCTTGCCACAAGGTCTATAATGGACATATCCGAGTCGCATGCTATTTGTACAGTAATCGAATGGTAACCCTTTCTATTGACATATAAATACTCATGATCGGAGGGGGCCTGAATGCGAACATGAGTACCGTCAATGCACCCGACAATACCAGGTATCCCAGATTTCGAATAGAAATCCTGCTTGGTTTTGGATGCTTCTTCGTAGGTGGGTAGGTGGATATGTCGCCTAAAGCAGCACTGAAGGGCCAACGACACTCTTCGAATTGCTCGACAAGAAGTCGTTCTGTGAACATTAATCATGTACATGATTAATGTAAATCGTACATTAAGACGTCTCCCATTGTATTTTGAAAGGCCCCGTTTGCAAAAAACCTCAGTGCAATCAGCACTTGCAGGGCGGGGGACAGCGCGGCGTTTCTGTCCGTTGCATGTTGGAGATGAGGGGAGAGCTCCTCGATTAGCTCAAAAATATCGTTCCTACCGAAACGAAACCTCTCAATGAGCTCATTGTCGGAATAAAGTGGATTTGTGCGATCACGGACGACTCTTTCTCACCTTAAAGCCCTTTCAATTAGTTGTCTATAAACGAGACGCGCTGCCATCGTTGTGAGTATATTGTCCGATCAAACTGTTGTACATTATAATTACCATGGATATTAGTCCGATTTTCCAATTTACGCCTGCTCCCCACTAGGCGTAAAATGTACACCCAGGTGCAGGACAAAGGGCTTAAATCTAACTGGTGCACTAGTCGTAACTTTAAATTAGTCGTAACTTTCAGTTCTACGTCGGACGTAGCGTTACACCCAGGCGTACGCCCAGCTGGTGCACTCGGCTCCTGGTGATGCAAACGTTTTAAGTCATTGTAACCCAGGTGAATTACATAAAAATAGGTAACTTGAATAAGTAAAAGAAAAATAAAGTAATAGACTGTATCAATACTATTGTTAAACCTGTATGTGTGATGTCTCTTTAAGAGTAGCCTATTGACGATCAGCCAATTAGGAAAAAGTTGAGTAAAAAGTAGTGATGGGGGAAACGAAGCTTTCCGAAGCAACGAGCTATTTGACACAATTGTGTCGAAAAAGTATCGCTTTTTCGAAGCGTTCGATACATCTTCTCCATAGGGACATCTGCTGGTCAGTTTATGGTATGGCGACTGTATCGAGCGATGGAAGGAATCAAGTGACGTCAAGTCCTCGAGACGTCAGTCTCACAATCGTCATTGACAACTTGATAAATAAAGTTTATGTGACAAATGTTTCGATCTGCAAGTGTCAAAAATATGTTATCTTATATCTTGTTGTATTATTAACAACGTAACGTCTTTACTACTTTACGTTCATAAAATTAATTTTTAGGTTCTTATAATATTAATTACAGAAATTGCCCAACTGAGTATGGCTTCGTGGTAAGAGCGCTGCCCCTCACTTAGACATTATGAGATCGCATCCACGGACCCCTTTTTAGTGGAAGTATATGCTAAATGAATACATTATTATATGATAATGTAGGCTAGCAGTTAAGGTTTTGGAATAAGCTTTTGCAACCGGGAAAGGGATGGCCACATTTGAAGGCTGGTAAAACTAGAGAAAGATGTAGGCTATGTGCTTGTGTACACCTACTATCTCACATCTGTATCTATCTCTGTCTATCTAGCTCTGGCAATCTATCTGTATCTCTGGCTCTGTCAATGAATATATTCTATAGCGTCCGTAAATAGGCCTATGTCTCCTCTCTATAACCTACGAATATTAGTGATTTCTGATGTCTTTTTAAGCGTTTGAATACAACGCAGTTTGTCTCAGCTGCTCGTGTGACGTCCGAAGCTTCGGACGTCACTTCGACACTTCGACAGGGGATCACGTGGTTTTTTCCCATTTGAAGCCACGCTCGACACGTTTGTGTCGGTACCAATTGTTTCGAAAGGTCGATACCGCTTCGTGAGCACGGTATCGAGCGTAACATCACTAGTAAAAAGCAGTTGAGACGTTACTACTGCCAGAACGAGACAGAAAAACGCTAGAGAAGAGTTCTAAGAAGAATAGAGAATACTGCAGATAATAAGAGACAAAAACAGAGTTACAATTTGTTAATACTTTCCAACAAACATAACTACAGTTTGTTAACACCTATTCACTAAAAGAGAGCAAGAAATAATCAAGAGCAAACAAGAAAAAAGTACGCTAACCACGGTGTTGGTTGTCCTGCTGATACGTTTTGTTTTTGAGAAAATTGTTGAACGGAATTGGTCAGGTTTTTTGGTTCTTCGGAATTTGAATGGTCCACTGCACGTGGGAAGACCAAGATGGCGAGCCACCCATAGAATCCTCCCTAGGAAGAAGACGGCACATGAGAGAATTGCAACGGTTGTATCAAAAGACTCAGTGAAGGGTTTCAAAGCAGCGACTGGCTGATTTTGTTGATTTCATGAGTTTTTGTTGTGACTGAAATGCAATTGATAAGTGTTTTCATATTATTAGCTGAACGGTTCCTGTTTAAAGCTAATTAGGAAAATACTTGAAAGAAAAATAGAATTTAGAACCAACCCATGGGAAAAGTAGAATTTAAAAGATATATTACAAAATAGATCAAAATCACATACGGATTAATATAAATCCAGGTCAATTAAAGGGTTAACAGGATCCACCTTTTGAACACAACTGAATATTTAAGTTTCTTTTGAAGAGTACATGTCAGTTTTTTATTTTTGGTTTAAGGGATATCCATTGATAAAACAAATACAAGATAAAGCACGCCGGCAAATATAAAACTGTTCTGTGGTCTGTTTATTTCTAACCAAATCTTACTACTGCTCCCATCGAGTCTAGAACTGGTCCTTAGCACACTGTTAAATCATTATAGGTGCTACATCATGCTTTTGCTTCAAAACATAGCCTTTAGGGTTGCCATGGCTCATACAATTATTGTCACTGTTATAAACGGTAATTCATTACTTTACCATCATTTCCCAGGGACACCCCAGCTAACAAGGGACGTCCTGGGGACGTTCGGTGACGTTCCTATTTGGTCCCCTATAGGTTATACCGTGACGTTATCCTTAGGACGTCCTAAGGACGTTATTAAAGTTCCTAAAAGGTCACAATTTAGTCAGTTATAGATATTTATTTTTAAACTTTCAGGGGACGTTCCAGGAACGTCCCTGGTT
Organism: Thaleichthys pacificus; assembly: GCA_023658055.1. Lineage (NCBI taxonomy): Eukaryota > Metazoa > Chordata > Actinopteri > Osmeriformes > Osmeridae > Thaleichthys > Thaleichthys pacificus. The sequence continues at coordinate 448,289 of CM042863.1, read as the reverse complement.
GGTTATGATACGACGTTATGTAAAAAAATTTCGGGGACATTCGGGACGTTCCAGGAACATCCCAGGAATGTCCCTGGTTGGTTATGATATGACATTATGTTAAAAACTTTCGGGGGGTTCCAGAACGTCATTCGTTAGTCATAAAGTAACCATCTAAATACCGAAAGGATATTTTCGTTTGTGTGTCATTCTGTGATGTGACTTGCTCGAGCTATAGCCTACTGTCACTGTGGAAACTGTACAGTATTAAATCAATTGTTTATGTATGGTACCAATAACTTGCATTTGAGCGAAGTAATACATTAGTAATAAATAATTTGGGGATGTACCATCACTGAAACAAAACATCTAAGCTGGATCCAGCCTATCCAAGCACCAGCTGCGTCTCTAGAAATGTTCCATACTAGCCTATTACAGCACATCTCTCGTGGACGTCACCGCTCGTGACGTGAACCCTGTTGTTGAGTGAAGAAGTCGTCGAGAGACAGCAAAACTTTTTGATCCCGCATCCTTCATTTATAGCTATAATACCGTGTGATAATCAATTTGTGTAAATATATCTTCAACTTAAGTTTTAGTGTTGATAGTATAGTTCTTTGTTATTGTGTTTTTAATAGTGTTTTTTGTGTAGTTGGCTAGTTTAGAGTAATTTAGCGCACTCCTGTGAAGGTGGGCCACCCGAAGGACAGAATTTGAGGTAAATATGTTTTAATACAAACTAGCTCTACTATCTATGTATTTGTATGTTTATCCAACGTGAAATAGCCATATCGAAAATAAATGTATATTAATTTCTAGCCAATTGAGTTGGCACTGGCTAAATTGAGACGTCGTACAGTATCGTCTTAATTTGTACAGTACTGTAGCTAGCTAACAATGTTATCGATAGCACTACAGTAGCTAGCTCTAAATCGGATGCCTACACACTAGTGGTGTCGTCTCTTTAAGGATACAGAAAATACAAAACAGCTGAAGCTACTTTTGGACAGCTCTAGCTAGTCAAGTAGCGTTAGCTCTACTGTAGAGTAGCAAGCTACTTTTGGACAGTTGGCTCTAGACTAGAGCTGCAATAAACCAAGACGTTTTGCAAGAAAAATATCATAATGACATGCTACGTTGCTATGTCGGACAAATGTTCACGATGAGTAGATGAAGGAAAGTTGATTAGCACTAGCTAGATGGTTGTAAATATCTGGATACTGAAGGTCAGGGAAGCTTTCCGTTTCACTTGTTACGGTCCTAAAAATAACTCCAGGATCATATGGATAAAATACACTTCCACTTAATGTTCTTTGCATTTGATCTGCTGTCTAACTGTAGCTAATTCATGTTGCAGGTGTTGATTCCGGACGAACTGGTGGAGGACGAGGAGGAGGGAGAGGATGAGGAGGGGTTGACACAATTAAAATATAAGAAAATTAATTCAGGCTTTTAAAATGCATTTGAATAAAGTGTTTGTTTATACTGTAAATCGTGTTTTTTCTTCTATAAGCATACCCATAATAAGTTACAATACTTAGCAGCAGCCTGTTATACTTAAAGTAGATTTTTAAAAATAAAGAAGTTAAATTACATTGTTGAGTTTAAGTGAACACATTCAGTTAAGTTTTGCACTATAGGCTAATATGCATTGTATACTTTGTATACAATACATATCCATTATATGCATAAATGAGACTACAAATTAAGGTTGAGAAATTGATTCTGCATTTGGTATGCGAAAGTTATCAGGACGTCGCAAGGGAACGTCCCCATGACGTCGCAGACAAACGTCCCCTAAATGTTATGAGGACGTTACATGGACGTCCCGGGGACGTTTGTCTGCGACGTCCCCGGGACTTTTAGGGGACCCTACAAAAAGACGTCATGGGGACGTTCCCTTGCGACGTCCTGATAACATTCAGGGACGTTCAGGGGACGTCCTGGGGACGTCATTTTGTTAGCTGGGACAGTACTAGGCCGTGTGACGGTGGTAGGATAATCTGTACAGAAATGAAAGTGGAATGTAGTTTATGTACATAGTTTTAGCATATTGATATTAAAGGAGTAGCATTGCACATATGTGATCGTTCGAAAGCAGGGCCCCACAGCGTAGCGTCGCACATGTGTGATTCTGAACATTCCCATCGACTATTTTCCGATAGACAAAAACTATATGACAAACGCTATAGTATGGCTTCAAAATGTACAATTAGTAAGCTAACAAGTAACACTAGCAGGTAGTAGCATTGCTACGAGTATTATGCTAGGTTGCTAGGTAACGGAAGCTAATTAAAGCTACCTAGCTGCCGTTTTGGAAAAATAACTGGTGGAAGCGTCGGAAATATTTAGAACTCACGCATCTAAAGGTTAAAACGAATAAACTTATCCAAAAACAGATGTCATGTACAAATTGGAAAAATTTGTGACATGATACTTTTATAGACGCCATTGCTGTGCATGCCATGACCGACTGTGATTAAAACGTGATCAGCCACGCTAGCTCCACAGTCTTTGAAATTTCCGGGCTAAATAAACTATTTTGGGACAAGGTTTTCTAACAGTTCTGAACGTTTATTTTCACTGATTCTTTTGTGGGTGATTTGTGAGATGCTAAACTTTGATAACATGTAGGCCTATGCATTTTCAGTATTTCAACATAGGCTAACTTTCTGGAGGGTTTAACCTCTACTGTAGCTAGCGAAATCCTAACGTAAACAATGTGAATCTGATAGCACATAAACAGGCAAAATAGCCTACATTTCAAACATATACGTAATAGCATGCCCCTTCCAATTTCTGAAAATATGTTTATATATTTAAAACTATTTCTGTAAAGAAACTCACCTTTGAAGTAGCTAATTTCCAGTTGAAATCCAATGTGTACAAGACGCAACCAACCCCTGCAAAATCTCTTCTGAAACCCCAGTTTCAGTGATGCGTTAAAATGGGCATGCGCAAAGTTGTTGCTCAGGGGCAGACTGAGGGGCAGGTTTGCTAAGGAAGAATTGTAATATTCTGTGATGACTTGTCTTTGGAAATGAAACCCTAAAGAGTCGCTTACCTTTTGGTCACATTTAACAATTTTGTATTACAAAATTATTGGAGCACAAATTTGCATTGTGTGTCATACAGCTTTGGTGTGCTATACAAAGAATGTTTGCTTAATCATGTTACACATCACACATTGATTGCTTTTGTACATGTTTATAGTAAAGAATGAAAGACTAAATTATATTCCAAATTCAGTCTTTTATTTATAAAAGCTATGTTTCTGCATATGAGAAAATTGATGACCAATGACATGCTAGGGTAGCCTGACGTTGTCATACTCATAATTCTTGTCAGAATATGAGTCTGAGAACTCTCCATTGGGCTGTGACTATGGGGCGTGTTTCAACCGAACCCGGAAAACAAATGCCTCTTCGCTCAATTGGATAGACCTACAACCAATCAGAGTAACGTAGTATGTTAACTTTTACCAAACCCCGTAGGAAGGACGGCAAAAACATATTTTCCATCGACAAATGCCTTGATTGCGTTTCTCTGTTCCTCTTTCAAAATTAATGCGCTGTCGATGTCTTCTAAAACAGACTCGATGGCAGAATCATAACATCCCAGCTCTCCAGCGGTAGCCATGTTTGTTGAAAACGAATTCAACCAAAGCGCTCTTTGGTGACGTGGTTGATTACGTTACTGTTGATCATCTGTCCATCATCGTATAAAGCCCGCCCTGACAATTTCATTGGTCATAGTTGTTCCCCAACCGAGACTCCCCAGACCCAACTTCCAGACCAAATTATTTTGTGGGCGGGGATAAATTGGGCTGGCAGCCAGGCTAATGCTGGGGCTGAGCTGCACATGAATTACATGCATTGTCTACATTTATACGTGCTGGGTGCAACATTTAATATTGTGTGTGATTGAAATTCATGTAGACTATGGCTACATTGCAAAAGTGTCAGAACTGAGAGCAGTCCAGTGTGATCTCTCCATCTCTGGATAAACCACTATATTGCACTCGAGATCCGTTGTCCTGCGACCAAAGAGCGACTTAACCGCAACTTAACCCATGGTACCAAAATTAATGTATCCAGCCGACCAAGGTACAACGTCACGGCAACGTTGTCCACGGGACCAAAAAATAACGTAACCAGCCGACCAATGTACAACGTCGCGGCAACGTTGTCCAGGGGACCAAAAATAACGTAACCTGCCGACCAAGGTACGACGTCGCGGCAACGTTGTCCACGGGTCTAAAAATAACGTAACCAGCCGACCAAGGTACAACGTGCCGCAACGTCATGTGTTAGCTGGGTTATCTGTGTTGAGTGAATCATATGGTCAAGTCTAGGGTCAGAAAACTCTGTAAGTTACCATGTGCACGCGCACTCTGTCTCTGGGATCGATCATATTGACAGCTGATATGCTGAGGAGGGGACTTCTCACCAAATGGTCTTACCTGAAGACTGGGGAGCTAGACAAACTTTGTATTGCGATCAGACTTTGTCTCCTTGCTGGCAAGCATTAAACTATTGTACCTTCTTTGAATCCGACGACTCTGTGCATTACTTGATAAAGAAATTGTCCTAACAAATTGGTCCTTAGGAGCGGGGTCTCAAACAGCTTTTTCCGCAGTCCAGGGTCGGGACCGAATCCGTGTACGGCAGGGGTTTCTTAACTCCTGATAAAAGTCCTTGCAGCCGATTGTTTTTTCTTAAAGGCCGGTGTTGGACCGAATTCTCACTCCCCCGCAGAATCCCACTCCCCTACGCGTGAACGCGCACTGCTTTCCTAGCGTATTGCCATGTGTAGATGGAGAACCGAGGCGATTTTTACAACGTTACGGGGCGTTCACACTGCAGCGACGCGACGCGATGCGAGCGACGCGATGTTTTCCATTCATTTTCTATGGAGCCAGGCGAATCGCTTGCGTGGTGCATTGTGGGTAGCGACGCGACAGAGTTGAGATTTTCTCAACTTTATGCAATTGAGGAGCGATTTTCGCTAGCGATGGCCAATCGGAGTGTTTTCTTGTTTCTCGTAACGTAGCAACCATGGTAAACATTTCTAGCTTTCTAGGTTTCAAGGTGGAGGAGAAACTAATCGTTTGTGTGGCTGCTTACCCAGTCCTGTACGATACATAGCTGTATTCGTACAGATATGTTAATTTTTTTTAAACGATGCAAGGCGCAAGGTTGCCGAAGTTGTTGGTGCTTGTACTTTAAAATTCAGTCTAGTCACATTACGTAACTTCGTTCTGTGGTAACTAGCACTAGCTAGCCTGGCTGGAAGTTCACCCCCTATCGTATCGACAGATTAGCAGAGACTTTGAGTAATATAATAAAACGTTTTTTAAACATGTCAACGTGTATGTCTATTAAACAGTTTTGTATTTTGTATATAAGTTGTATTTTTATCGATGTTGCGAGTACTTAAACCCAAGTCTGCACACTTGGCCATTACAACTACAACAGTGACAGAGAACTACATTGAATCTGTTTGAAACGCGCCCGAGCGTGGTGAACTGTGGGAAGGCAAGCGATGGCAAGCGATTCGCGTCGCTGCAGTGTGAACGCACTGTTAATCCTAGGTTCCCTCGTTTTAGGCTTTGAGGAAACTGTCAGTAGCCTATTTACTTCATGTTTCATTAACATGTTGCGCTGCACTTGAGAGCCTATACGATTTGTATGTCGTGCTACATGTAAAATCTGAATGATTGTCTCACGAAAAAAGACGTAAAGTTGAGCTGCACTTGAGAAACGATGTTGATGTTGTGCTACACTGTCCTATTATCAGAATGAGGTCATACCGTCATATGTGAATTATGTTGGAGTTGCGACTGCTGTTATGACATTGTCTGGTAAAAGCGAGCATCCTTCTTTGTATTCATTTGTACGAATCACGTTTAGTAGAACTATTCACTTCAGATTCTTGATGCACTAAATGCTAATTGTAATAGAATCGTCTGGTAAATGAGTATAGCTCATTACTTTCGATAAATCACCATAGTAACATATCAATTAGCACTAACCTGCTCCAGAGCAGGCTAACGTAAGTGTAGCTGGATAAGCTTGCCACACCCCCGGAAAATAACATGGCAGCTCCCTTTTTGAGAGACCCAGTTGACCAAGGAGCTATATTTTAGTTCGATTAGCTTTCCATACCAATAGAGTTCTTCGCGATTGCCAAGATCCTTTATTTCACACGGATGAGTTCTTGTTTGAGCGATATCGATTCAGCCGACATGGACTCATTTATTTGCAAGACCTTCTCGGGCCGTACATTGCAAATATCACACGCCGCAGCAAGCTTTATGCTTTATTATGAGCTTATGCTGCTGTATGTGAATATGTAACGCTATGTTTTAGGAAATGTCTTGTCTTATCTGTTGTGCCTGTGCTTTTTATATGTTTCACTGTGGGAGAGTGGGAAACGTCATATTGATTCCTTTTTATGTCTTGACGTGAAGAAATTGACAATAAAGCTACTTGAAACTTTAACTGTGCTTCAGACTCTGCATAGCCTTGAGGTTTTTAGCGTCAGGTATAGGCTACATTTGTATACAGTATAGGCGATGCAGAAAACATTGGCAAAGCCGCAGCATGCGTTGCTGTAAGAAAAGTGTACTTGGCGCTTAACCAGCTGATGAATCAATTCATCATATTCCCTGGCCATGTCCCAGTCAATGGAATCAAAGAGGGATTTACACATAGGCCTACATGCATACACATATATAGTTCAAGATATAAGCAGTAGCCTACATATATCCTCATAAGTGTCTATGAATTCGTATCAATTAGATACTCTTTGGCCTTGTTTATATCTAGCCTACTTATTCTGAAAGAGTTGAGATCATTATTTTCGTTAGCAAGATCTCATTCGATTATTAATTTCCATTAAGCCTACTGCCAGCAGGCACATTTAAAGAAATGTGATCTGATTGATTGGGGTAATGAGGCATGAGATGAGCCTATACATTTCCTCAAAACTTTCGCATTTAGCTTATCGGCAATTTTTTTGCCAAGCTGCTTGTCTTGCTCTGGCAGCGGTGGCGGTGTTTGACTTAGCCATGATAATATGCTTATTGTCTTCGTAGAGACTCATTATAATAGTTTGCTCGGATGGCGAGAATAGCCTATCACCGCTCTCTCTTTCGTCTTTTCCGCCATCATACCGTTAGAAAATCACGGTTTTGGTGATCGACCTTTCCTGCCTTTTGAAGTAGGACGTGCACGTGCAATTTCCCTGATAAATTTAGCCTGATTGAAATTAACCACATGATTTGGATGCGGATCATCCGTTGACGAACCGATATTTCAACCCAGTATCACATAATTTCGTGAAATAGTAACGAAAAAGAATCTAATATTTCGTGACACGTTCACGAAATTCGCACTTTTTTCGTGACTATGCCACGTTTTTTCAACCAGTGCATTTCAATGGAGAGAATATTTCGTGACCTCGGCACGTTTTAATTAACCAATTCATTTCAATGGAGCAACACAATGGGACATTTTTTCTAGCCTGGCTCTGCCGTCCTACGTACTTCCGCTCAAATGTATTTGCTTCTGTACATAGGTCTGGCCATGAGGTCCGTAAGTCAGATTCTGCAGGTTGATTTTCTACCTGTCCAATAAGCGAACAGAGGGAGTGGCTGAGAACGATGACGTTGGTGTCGTGTGCTAGTTTGTGTTGTAGTTCCGTAATGGCGGCGGAGAAAGATGCGAGGAAAGCCATTCGGTCCGTTGTGGCAACGCTGCCGAATATCCAACAGCTAAAGCCGGAGTAAGAACAAGTTTTGCTGAGTTTTGTTGGTGGCCATGATGTTGTGGCCCTCCTCCCCACAGGGTTCGGGAAAAGTTTGATTTTCCAGCTACGGCAGCTAGCTCTGTTACAGTAGTGGTGAAGGAATTGGCTAAGGCGAACGCTAGCGATTGGTTATGTCAGATCAGAGTGGCTCTGGGCAGATCCAATAGTTTTAAACTTCAACGGAGTACCCGCCTACAAGGAAGTCAACGCTTGTCAATGGAGCGAGGCCAGACTCTGTACAAATGAAATGTACGAGAGTCTGGTTAGGACCAGGCTACATTTTCGTGTTCATTTAAGGTTTTGTTCTAATTTTTAAGCGATAAAAAACGAGTTCATAATATAACTTGCCATGTTCTTTTTTAAGAGGTAAGTGAAATAGGCTACTTAGCCTATAGTTAAATATTATGAACTCCACACCACTAGGCCTACATCTCGGAGATTTGCCTAATCCTGACAGAGCTTTCCACTCCCTCACACCTTACTTGAATCAGGAATCAGAATCAGAAATCAGAAAGGGTTTTAATCGCCATGAAAGTTTGCACAGACAAGGAATTTGCTTTGGCAGGAAGGTGCATACATTCAACATAGGAATCTTAAAAAATGTAATATGAGATCTAACTATAGCCTACTAAAGGTACATAGACTAGCAATGCTTAGAAAATAAAATATGCAATAACATATAAAGTTGCCCTAATTTACAGTAGGCCTATAAAAATACAAGTAGGCTATTACAAAAAAATACAAAAAAAATATTAGGCTACATTTATTAGAATAATATCCTAGCCTTACCTATTAAAGCCTACTACTTAACCACTGATCCGTGCTTTTACGTATCCTTTACCACCCGTATTTAACCGATCTTCCTATTTATAACCAAGAAAGGACTTAACAATAACCGAGAAAAGATAGAAGATGTCAACTATGTCATTCATAATGGAACGAGGCCTGGACAACGAGAGCACGCGACCTGGCATGCGACCTGGCGGGTTGCCCTGGCTACTATCTACCGCGCAATTTTAACTTTCAGTGCAACTTCATCCCCTTCCTGGTAAGTAGCATATAAATGAACCTGCTCGATTTTTCATGTAAAGTCTACGTTTTGATGAAGTTGCTAGCCATAATTCCTATGTTTTTGCAACAAAACATAGAAGCCCAACTGTATTGCAATTTTTGTTAAAAAACCCCCCGCAGTATAAACATTTAAGAACAGGAGGCATATTAGCTAGCTAAAGCTAGCATTGTACAGTGCCAGCCTGCCAGATTTGAGCGGGCTCAGCTAGTTGAGCTAGTAAATGTAACCTATCTAGTGTCTGATTTCCTGCTTGTAGGACTCGAAATTTAGCAAGATGAGCACCAGTAGTAGTTTGTAATATCAGGCAGAATAGTTGACATAATTTCAGATGGGCTGGTTAGACTAAGAAAATCAATGTCTTCTATACTTCTATATGCTCTTGTTCATTTCTTTTTTTAACCTTCTGTTGCAGCTCCATTTAACCCATTTGCCCTTCTCCAAAACCTACCTGTTTGTTACCAAACCTAACCCAAAGGCTCTTTTAAGAACCACATATTTCTTTCTTGCTCTATTGCTCTATTTCTCTCTCACACACCATTTGCCCTTCTCCACAACCCACTACCTGTTTGTTATCAAACCAACCCAAAGGCTCTTTTAAGAAACACATCTTTCTATCTAACTATTGCTCTCTCTATCTATCTCTCTCTGTGTCTGTCTGTCCAATGATGGCGTCCAAACGTCCATCGGATAATCTCAACCAAGGGGGCAGACTCGCTGCGCTCTCCATCAAGCAAAAGCATTTTTTAAGTGAAGCGAGGGTTAGTGCTTTTACAATAATCCTACATTTAGGTTGCTATACAGTACCATTATACAGTAGCATTTCAAGGATCACAGTCAAACTATATTTTTCACAGAAACAGAGTAATGGAGCATCCGGAGAGGCTACTCCACCGATTAAAAGGGGATGTGTAGTTGGTCCACGAGGCAAGCCTAGGGGAAGATGTGGTGGGGGAAGGCAGGGCTCAACTACTGGTTGGTTGTCTTTATTCATACAAATGTATCATGTGCAAGTCTGAATGTACCTCTATTTATCACACTTAAGAAATACAATAGTCTGACACTGTAGCGTAACCTTTTGAGAATCACTGAACCTAAATTCGGTCTAAATACAATACAAAAATCTGACATCTAAAATCTGTTTTATTTATTTTCTCATGTCTTGTTTCACAGGAACTCCTTCCAATATTACCAAATTCCAAGAATTTGAATAAAAAGTAGTTTGCACCTCCATTTTAGTCTGAAAACTGAAACACTAAAATAGCTAGTTAATAAACCTTGTTTTCCTTTCTTAGGTGCAGAGATTGTCTTCCTGAGGAGTGGCTGTGTGAGGCATGTGATGTCCACATTCATAAAAGATGGCCACTCCACAACAGAGACAGTGTGGTAGATGGATTCTTCAGAGCCATTCCTCCATCCACCTATCTAGCTATTGGTGAAGCTGGGCAGTACACCACCCAAGAGCAAGGTACGCTTCTTTTACCCTGTAATAATACTAAGATTTTGAATTGGTTATTTTTGATTATCAGTTGAAGAGCAAATGTGAACTTCACTTGTCCTGGTACAGTATGTTTCTGTGTTCCGTCTGCATGATTAGTTGAATATACGTGTTTATAACATATTTTTTTCCAGCTTGCATTTTACCCACAGTGTGTGCTCCTAAATTGTGTTCCTGTGAGGTCACCAACGTCACTGTGTTGGCTGGAAAAGCAGTAATCCTCATTACCATGAATGGTAAAGCAAGAAATTCTGCTCATTTAACATTCTTTAGTTAGTGTATGTACACAAAGTATAGAATGTTGACATTATTTACACATTTTTCACCAGGACGTTATGACTTGCACAAACCTGTGTATTTGTGCAATATCTGCATGCAAAAGTGGACCCCAGAAGTCAGGGACCTGATCAAAAGTGGTTATTGGCCAGCTACAACACTTTCACAGACCCTATACTCTCTTGACCTCCTAAGCTCATTCCAGGAGCTTAAGGGGATCTCTCCAGGCTTGTCCAGGCAGGCCTTCACAAAATTGCTTGAACATCGCACACAGCGTGCTGGAAGAGTAAGTGTAAAAGAGAAAAGCATATCAGCCATTTAATGTATGTGTTTTGTATTCTCTTGTTGTGAATTGCTGTAATTGTATTTATTTATTATATTTCAGTCTGGTCAAATCAACGGGGATGCACTGCATCACCTGTCCAGCCTGCACACCACAAACAGTTGCTGTGTCAGTGGATGGTAACAGTAAGCTTTACCGCTTTCGGCAATCAGGAAGGTGAGTTTGGTATCTAATTAAAATACATTTCAATTACAACTCAAATGGTTTACGCAATTTACATTATTGTTTTTTCTCTAGCTCTGATGAAGCTGCATTTTTTGATGGGCTGTTCCTTGCAAAGGACAGTGAGGTGGCAAGTTTTGTTGACCTCATCCACAGTGCTGTAAAAAGTGTAAGTTTTTACCACACACAAGTGTTAAGCTAATACAAAGTTTTTGATTTCATTGTTATTGAATGTATTTGTTTATGAATTGTCTTCACAGACACAAGGGAGGGGCACGTGTGGTGCCTCACAGTGGACAGCCGCAAGGGAGACTTCCAGGAGGGCCAACAAGCTGGATGAGGAAGGTGTTGAGGTGGCTGTGTGTCGCCACGGATATTTGCTGAAAGGCCTCAGCATGTACAGGGGGAGATATTTGCATACCCACTGTATCTACAGAAAGAGCTACATGCCACCGAAAATATCAGGTTCTTTGCAATGGACGTTGCCTGCAAATACTGGCCCTACCTAGAGAAGGTGGCTGGTGTCGTTTCATCTCTCCAGGGGCTCCTAGATATGAAGCCCTTCCTCAGCATCATGCATGCTAGAGCCCATGCCACAAAGTGTGAGGTATGTATGTGTTAACATTTTGCTATGTTACATTATAAAGGAAGTAGATTGAGAACATTCAACCAAAATGTAAATGTTCATAGTATTTAGTTCCCCAACATTGTCATTGTTACCCCTATCAGATCAAATGGAGCGGAAGGAACCAGAGCGGAGCAGGCACAACCGCCGGTGAAGAAGTTGAGCAAGTCAACAGTTTCCTCTCCCGTTGTGCCCTGACAACCAAGTACATGTCCAAATCAGGTTGGCTACTTTTACGACTAATTGAGTATCTGTTCTCTTCTTAGATTGCTCTATAATTTGCCACATAACCACATCCTTTTACTTACAACAGCACGTGTGGACATGCTGACAGTCCATGCTATGGTGTGGAACAGGTACAAGGATGAAACTCTTCACCAGGCCCTCTCCACAAGATATGTGAAGGTATTCATGTTAGCTGTCTTATTGTATTTTGTGTATGTGTCCACTTCTGTAGGGAAATCTATATGGTGGTTCCAAAGAAATCCCACAGTTGAATAGTAATATTTAATTATTATTATTATTATAAAACAGACTTGTCAAAGGGCTGTGGTTGAGGCAGCAAAACTGTCCGAGCTCAAGGCGGAGCTACATTGCTCCGACCAGTTGGCACTGGAGTGGGTTGCTGATGTTCAGGATTGGGCAGTTAGCGGTAAGGATGGCACCCCTCCCGTGAGCCCTTTTTTAGGCATAATCTGTGTTCTAGGCAGCAGCACTACACTTTTTTTACTGACTGTTCAAGCTTAACTACACATAAAAGTACACAACATACAAAAGTACTACTAATGCTTTTTCATTACATACTTATTTTTTTGTAGAGCAAACCAGTACCACAAACCCTGATCTTCGGGCTCTGCAGCAGTCCATTGATGGGCTTCATATGAGTGTGCATGCACGAAAACAAAGCCTCTACCGTCAGAATGGTATGTGGGCATTCTTTTCTTTAAAAAGACTTAGATTAAGCTATAAAAATCTATTAATTATGAAGAACATAATCAAATTACATTACAGATCATTTCATAAAGATAACATTTTCTCACACCAGTTGGAACTCTTCTGATTTTTTACAGACAGCAACAAGCTTCGTCATCGCTTACGCTCTAGGTTGGCAGAGGATAAAAGGCGGCTTTTTGAGCAGGTCTCAAAATACAATGGCATGGTACCTGAAGATGTCAACATCAATGTGGCTGTGTTAGAGGGGTCGCTGGCTGGATCGAGTGCAGAGTCACTGCTATGGCCATGGGGGGTGCTTTGCAATGGTATGTGTCTTTTTAGAAGTGTCCCTAAAGGTATCAACTTTTTACTTGTATCTCTATAGTCTACAAAAATTACAAAACAACAGATGTACTTATTTCTTAAATTATTTAGAATCACTAGTGTCCATTGCAACGAAAAAGAGGATGCATGATCAACATATGCTGACCACACGCCTGCAAGAGGAGAGGACCATCCTGGTCTGTGAGATGGCCCAACACTGCACCTGGCTGAAAAACCTGTCCTCTGTCCTCAGTACAAAGATTGCAGAAGAGGGTAATACTGAGCAATATAAGTTTAGGGGGAAAAAACTGCAGATTTGACATACATTGAGACACTTTAATGAGGTTCTGCATATTGTCTTGCTACATTTTAAATTGTTAGGGGAGGAAAATAATGGACTACATTGTCTACTGCGACAAAGACTATCAGAAGTGGAGGGAAGATTGCAGCTGGTCCTCCAGTACTACAAGGCAGCTGTAGGTCAACAGGCCTTTCTCCTTGGCGATGTGGGAGAGGAAGAGGAATGTGACAGGGTGGGCAGCGATGAAGAGAGTGAGGAGGAAGAGGCTAAAGAAGGTATTATTTAATGCAGTATTTCTCAATCCTGGTCCTGGGGATCCACTGTCCTGCATGATTTAGCTTCAGAAAAATAACTTAATAAACCACAATCACTCAAACGCTCTCTCTTTCTCCCTCTATCTCTGTCATACTCTCTGTTCTCCTCAGATGTAAGCTGCTAAAAGATGAGGGGCGGTGGTAGCAGACAATGTGGATGGACTGTCCCCTTAGAAGAACTATCTCTGTTCAAATAAACTTACAGTTAAAATTACAGACTGGTCATTTCTTTGTCAGTGGGCAAACGTACACAACTAGCAGGGGATCCAATAATATTTCAGCTATATAAAGGATTCCTTATGAAATTATATGAGCTTATATATATGGCACGCGAAATATGTAAAAATTGAGACAGGGTAACACTTCTATTTCGCGTGCCATATACGCCAAATCCCTGTTTTGCGTGCAGTTTATACGCGAATTCCTCCCATTCTTTCTATCAACAGAAAATGCCTCTAAATCACACGCAGAACGTCATCAACGCTTTATATCGATTAGACGTCATCATCCGGACCCGGATTTTACGGAAATTCACGATCTAGAAGCTTCCAAATACTTTTTTATTGGCCTACTTTTTTTTCACCTCAAACCTTCAAATAACAAACAGCAATTATTATTTGCCTATAAACTGCACGCAAATAGGGATCCTCCCAACGGGACCCTGATCTAGCTGAAAGCTAATGATTGTCGTTCTTTAAAACAGCTATAATCTGCATTACCCAAGGAGGACATTGGGTCCAAAAAGGAGGACAAAGGGTCAAAAAGGAGGACAACAAGTTGTTGACCAGGATGGGGGGGGCATTAGTATGAAATTAAGACAGTAACATTTGTCATTTTAGTAAGTCAACATTTGTAATTTGAATAGGCTACATTTACATTACATTTAGTCATTTAGCAGACGCTCTTATCCGAGCGACATACACTAAGTAGCCTACAGGGACATTCCCCCGAGGCAAGTAGGGTGAAGTGCCTTCATCCGCTGTGGTTGTGTTCGAAACTAAAAATGATGTTAAGGAAGAGTGCCCGGCAGAACCATTATCCTTGTGCCGTTGCGTAGGATATAGCGCAGGCATGCCGCTCTAAAGCCCCTTTCCCCCTACTACTCACGTCTATATCAATGCGACAGAGCTTACAGAAGGCATGATATCGATCTTAGTGGCAAAGTTGAGTTCTGAACTCCACGTAGGTTTGAAGGAGGTCTTTCTATTCTTTTTGGCATCTGAAAGCCGACACGAGGGGTAAATTGCGACGGTGGGCAGGAAGAGTCAAAAGGAGGACAATAGGGCAAAAAGGAGGACACGCAACAGCGGACCGGACAAAGGGCTGGAAAACCGGACTGTCTGGCGAAGTCCAGACGTCTGACCACCTTAACCATGATCTAAGTAGGCCTAAACAAAAGTTTCGACTTCATGCAGCGCCTGCGCCAATGGCATTCACTGCTTCAAGTCAGCCAGCTGCTGTCGGTGCCGCTGGCGCTGCATGAAGTCGAATACACCTAAAGTCTTATGGGTAGGTAATACACAGCAAATTGAGCAGAGTTACATTTCTGGTGTTGATAAAGATATAGTCAATCTAACTCTATTTGGAAGTGATCTAAATCTGTATGGTGTTAAATCTGTTTGATTTCACACTGCACCACAAAAGAGTTGGGGTCAAAATGGAGTGTTATAACTGTTAATGTGAAATCAACTCTAGGAGTTGTCAGTCTCACAGCGAGGGTGTAAGGAGTGACTATCCTGTAGCAGCCTGGCGGGAACAAGAATCTCGCAACAGCAACTATCTGGTGGGAGTCAGGTCATTTACCTCAGAGTCGCTGCACAACTGCCACGCACAGCAGAACGTTTTTTTGTTGAAGTTAATTGAAGAAATCTGGTTGCATTGTGTCGGTAAGTAACAGTTAATTAAATTACCTAACGAGTGCTATTATTATATACAGATGGAAATATGTATTTAGACTAGTGATGGGCAAATCGAGGCTTTTCGAAACACCGATACAATTGAAACATTGGAGTCGGGGCCTTTGAAACGCTCGAAACCTTTACTCAACAGCGACATCTGCTGACAGCTACGAGTATACCATAACTAACAGTCTTATAGCTAATTCCACATTGTGACATGCTGTTTTTGGATGCTTTTATATAGGCCTTAGTGGTCCCCTAATACTGTATCAGAAGTGTCTTTCCCGAAATTCAGCCTTGGTGCAGAATTACAGCCACTACTAGCAGTCCCACAAGGAGCTTTCCTCAGAACGCGCAGTTTTGGTGTCTGTAGCTTTAAATGCTAATGAGGAGCGGAGGGGCGGCACCATGCGCTAATGTTTACAATGGATGTATCGCAATGGCTGTAACCCCGTTGCTGTAAGATGCTTCGAATTTGCCCATTCTCATCTGATAACCCTGGTTTGCAGAGGTACACACTCAGTCATTTCAATGAGGGGAAAGGTGGATATCGCGCGCGCCATAACTAGGGATGGGTATCGAGAACCGGTTCTGTAAGGACCCGGTTCCAAATTTCTCAAAACCCGAATATCAATAAGGTCCGAGCTTATCGATACCGCTATCGAGACTAAGTAATATAATGTAACATTGACTTATGTCTCGAGAAATAAGTAATGTCATTTAAATCAAATCACTGGTGCACAAACATACAACGTTTGACTGATAAAATGACTAAATTCAATTGATTGGCCTCCCAACCGCCTTTAAACTAAACGAAGACGAATTTAATTGCCTCACGCGCTACTTCGCTTCATTTCTCATTTTGTTGCTAGCTACGATGGCAGAACGCACGAAACGGTCAAAGGCTTGGCTACATTTCATTAAAGCCAAAGATAAAGATGAAGCAAAGTGCAATATCTGTTCTAAAATTATTTCTTGTAAGGGGGGGGACACAACTGCACCTCAACGTTGTTCATCAAATAAAGATCAAATGCAGTAACTTCGACTGTCTTCGAGTCGCAACGGTGCCAATTCCAGCTGCCGTTGCAGGACAATCCTCTGGTGAGCGCACCCCAACTTCGTAGCAAGTCTCCATCGTTGACAATAATAAGCCAATTCAGGGCTCAACAGTGCAACTATTTCACTCGCATATGCCCCTAAAATTTGATGTGTGCGCGAACTGCAAACATTATTTACGAGCATAGTGTGTGAGTAGACTAGCCTCCCCCCCTTCGCTGCTGATCATTCAAAACATAGTCACCGCGAGCATGGCTCTGTGGGATGCTTAAGCATCGTGTTAAACAAACACAGAGACAGAAGAAAATAGGGATAAGATAAGGACGGTTTGGGTTTGGTTAGCTGGTCATTTAGCTATATCAGGTGCCTTTCGTTGAAACGTGTTAAACTTTTCATAAAGTCGATGAGCTTGACAATGTCACTTTTCGTCAACCAACCAATCACAGTCTAGTTACTCATCCAGGTTGTGGATAGTACATCTGTAGTGGACAGATTTAGATTTAGCCAGAGTCAGGATCCATTGTGCCAATATATGCTCCTTTTAGCCAGCCTCCTCCTGAGAGCAACATGTTCCCCTTGTTCTATTTTACATCTGTTTTACTTAAGTTATTGTTATAAATGTGGCTCAGTAATCTTGTTTACATAGTGTAGCGTGGGTTGTGTGCTGCTATATGTTTAACTTTGACCAAATTCATTCATTTAGATGGTGGTCAGCTCAAGTCCACAGCTCCACCCCCCGTACACCAAACTCCCTTCACCCTGGCTGCCAGGAGGATGCCATCTGATAAAGTGGAGGAGTGTCACAGGGCTGTCACAAAGTTTATAGTGAAAGGGTTGCATTCCTTTGCAACAGTTGAATCACCATGGTTTAGAGAGATGACCAAGGCCCTCAATCCACATTACACCCCTCCCGGCAGGACTGTTCTGTCCAACACCCTCATCCCTGCATGGTATGAGGTGGAGAGGCAGAATGTTATAACAGAGCTGGCAAATGTGGGCAAGTTAGCCATCACAAGTGATGGGTGGACTAGCTTAGCGCAGGACCACTACATAACAGTAACGGCCCATTACAGCAGCCAAGGCAAACTTCACCAAAAGGTCTTGCGGACCAAAGCTGTCTTCCAGGCACAGACGGGGGAAACAGTGGCAGTGGAGATTGGGGAGGTGTTGGAAGAGTTTGGCATTGCGCACAAGGTGGTTGTGATGACCGTGGACAATGCGTCCAACATGGATGTTGCTGCAAAGAGGCTAAACATCCTCAAACTTGGATGCTTTGCCCACACCCTCAACTTGGCAGCGCAAAAAGTCTACAGCATTGCCACAGTGACCCAGTGGGCAGCAAAATTAAGAGTGGTCATCGTGTGGATGAAGCGGTCTACAATGTCCAAGACTGTGCTGAAAGAGAAGCAGCTCCTCCTCAAACTTCCTCAGCACACCATGCTACTGGACGTCAAAACCAGGTGGAACTCTCTCTTCCTGATGGTTGAGAGATTCCTCGAACAGTATCCGGCTCTCCAAGCTGCAGTGTTGGATACACGGCTGAGAAAGCCAATGGAGAGGGACAAACTGGATAGGATCACAGATGATGACTTCACCAAAGCAGAAGAGTTCATCAAGGTCATGAAGGTCCTGTACACCTCTACACTGTGTGTATCGAGCGAGAAAAGCCCCACTTGCGGTCAGATCCTTCCAATACTCGAGAAACTGAAAGACCACTTCACAGTTCAGGAAGAAGACTCTCTTTTTGTGTCTGGCATTAAACAGAAGGTTTGGGCTGACCTCTCTGGACGTTACCAGAAGGACACCATCCAGGAGTTCCTGGAAGAGGTGACTGCAATGGACCCCAGGTTCAAAGTCAAGAGTGACAGGGACTCCACCTGGGACCGTTTGCAGGAGGCAGCTAAAGCAGCCAATGCTGCGGAAGAGGTCCCACTCCCAGACCTCAAGGACAGTGACACAACCCAGGAGGAGGCAGAGTATGATAATGATGACACACTGATCTCAGAGGAAGAAGAAGAGAATCCTCCAGTTACAGTCACTCCACTACAGCCTAAGACCGCTTTGGAGGAGCTGTTTGCTGAGGAAGAGAGAGAGCTATGGACCATCCAGCCGAACAACTTGACCCACATTCAGAGAGTCCGTCAAGAGATCCAGCTCTACAGAGGCCTGCCTCCGATCCCTATGGCGGAAGACCCTGTCCTCTGGTGGTGGGGAAAGAGAGACACCCTGCCCCTGCTAGCTGAACTCTCTTACAGCTACCTTTGTGCTCAAGCCTCTTCCACCCCTTCAGAGAGGGTGTTTTCCACTGCTGGGGACACCATCAGCCAGGAGCGATCCAGGATCATGCCTGACAAGGCAGACATGCTCATTTTTCTGCAGAAAAACTGTTAAGAAGAGCTGTCAATTCATTTTTTTCTTTTTGTTGTGTAAAGCATAATATTTATTTTATTTATGTATATTATTTATTTTCTTTGTTGTTGGAAAAAACATGTTGGACATTTTGCTGCTGATATTATTTTACTGTTCTCATAGTTATACGTTTGTTTAATCGGAAATTAAAGACAGTTTTTGCAATAATAGCAAAAACAGTTCTGTTACAAATTTATTGTCTCGTCTTTCTTTCCACCAAATAGAAAAGTATCGATAGTGGTATCGATAAAGACTCGAATCGTTAAGCAGTATCGAAAATGGTATCGATATCGATAAAAATTAACGATACCCATCCCTAGCCATAACACCAACAGCAGAACGGTTATCCAAATAACAAAGAAGTGTACAACACTCACGTACAGCATGTGTATTCACACACACACTTGATGCTATCTACCTTGCTTCATTAACTCAGCTGTTAGCTGCAGAGCTAATGTTACAGCCACATTCTAAGGGTAGCAAGCTAGGTAACCATATACAGTAAAGCTACAAAATGATATAGCGTTAGTTAACTTACTTGTCCGAGGTTAGTAGCTGGACGAAGGAGAGTTAGTACTGATCCAGAATTTAATTTCAGCAAGGCCAATTTTGTATTAGCTCAAGTTGAGGAAACAGTCGTGGCTGAAGTGTTTGGCGCAGACATACAAAACAAATGCGCCTACAACAGAAGTTGTGTAGGCGCATTTCCAGCGAAAATAAAATTAAGATAGGCCTACTGATTGTTTAGAGGCTCCGATGAAGGAACTACAAAAAGACTTGTGTGTTGATTTGTACATCCAAGAACTGAGCAACTGTTAAGCTTCGTTCGTTTGCTAGCCATGATGTCTCTGCAGGAAAACACGATATTGCACTCGCCCTTGCACGATCGCAGCTCAGTTCCTCATGGGCGGGCCGGATTATCTGGGCGGGCACAGCAGAGAGAAGGGCGGTAGCCTGGCTCCTTGTGACGTCAATAAGAGGAGATTTTCAAACCGAGCGTTTGAGCCTTCATTTTCTCAAAGGCGGAGAAGAACACCCAGGGCTTGGTTTACACCTATCGAAAATTCTAGCCACTGGGGGACCAAAGGCAGGCTAGGGGAACTCATATTAATGTTAAATAACCTCCTAAAGTGAAGTTTTCATGTCATGTGACCTTTAAGCAGCTGTCCAGACTCCAGCCCTGAACTAGCCTACTGAGTTGCTATAGCTAGCTAGCGACTTGGTTAGAATAGGATCGCATATCGTCATATCTCTTGACCTCTTTGAGGAAAAAAGTCGATAGGCCTACATCTAGACTTCCAAGTAGAAGTGAGCACTACATTACAGCCTTTCACGACAAAATAAATGGAGACAAAAAAATTGCAAGCCCGCATGAAGTGGGATTCGATCGCCCGAGAGCAAAAACATAAAAACTTCTGGCCGACTGCTTTACTAAAAGAGCTATTTATTCCCATGCTAACAAAAGCAATTCAGTCACGTATTTATTAACTATCTTGGAATTCGAGCAAAAGTACACAGTTGAATTTCAAAATCAATATGGCTTAATATCAATGAATAATAACCACATTAATATTACATTAAATGTTCCGTGTAAACAATCTGCCTTGCTTCACAGTAGTTTACAACGTATAATACCGGTACATTAATTAAATTTATCTTTGTACATAAATATGCCATCTAGTGGTCAAAGATAGTAAAACAATTTAATCTGCCAATGACAAAACACAGATTCAACAGATTTACTCTACATTTGGCATACATTTAGTAGATATCCTCTTGGACATGACACACCACTGCAAAATTGGACTGGTAGAAGGGAAGGCTTTCCTAATACCCCATGGAAGACAATTCGTTGCTGTGCCCCTCATACACATTGACTGACCATACACCCCTACACCTTAGGCTCTAGTTTAGTTTGTAACACTGCAACAAACTGTTGTGTGAAGGAGAATGAAAACTTGAGGTGTTTCACCCATTTTCTTTCTGTCAGGTGCTGTAAGGAGTTAGGTGTCCTTCCCTTTTAGGAGATAACCACCTAAACAAGGTATGTGTTGTGATCTCATCCTTTTTCCTTTTGTACAGGCCCCAGTCAAATAAACAATAAAACTAAACTCATTTGGATTAATGTCTGTGTTTACAGATGACTTTGAGAGTAAGAGAATGGCGAAAACGCCAAAGAGAACTGGATCAACTGCTACATTATTCTGACAGTGATGAACAAGAGGACATTGAAAATAATTGCAACCGTGTGCCTGGGACTCCAAGTAGTTGCAGCAGTGACTATGTGCCTGGGACCCCAAATAGTTTAATGAGTGACAGTGCTCTTGGGACATCAGATAATTTTGACTTTGACACTGATATGGACTATTGCTCTACTGACTCGGAACAGGAACCAAATGAAGCTGAAGTGATCAGCTTTGAGGATGAACTGAGACTGTGGGCCTTAAAGTACAAAGTGACACACACAGCGCTTAATGGTTTAATGTCCATATTGAGAAAGCAAGGGCACCTGTTGCCTGTGGATTGCCGGACACTCCTTGCTACACCACAGCATAACACAACTGAGCCGAAATGTGGTGGGCAGTACAAGTACTACGGCCTAGAAAAAGGTATTTGTCGTTATTTAAGTCAGATGGAGAGTAAGGATGTGCACCTCAGCATAAACATTGATGGCGTCCCACTTTTCAGAAGTAGTGGTGTTCAATTCTGGCCAATACTGGTGAAGTGTGGCCATTTTGATCCATTTGTTGTAGCCATGTTTAGTGGACAAAGTAAGCCAAGTCCTCTTGAGGAGTATTTAACAGACTTTTTCACTGAATACAAACATCTCAAAGACAATGGAATCGTTTTTAAAGGCCAGACTTACACTGTCAATGGCCGGGTTTTCCAGATTCGTTAAGAAGCTCTTAACGCCAAGAGCTTCTTAGGAGCGTTCTAAGAGCGTTCTAGAGCGTTCTGAGAACACTCCTAAGAAGCTCTTAGCGTTAAGAGCTTCTTAACGAATCTGGGAAACCCGGCCAATATTGATGCTCTCATCTGTGATGCGCCAGCAAGGGCATATCTGAAATGTATTAAGGGTCATACTGCCTATGAGAGTTGTGAAAGATGTTCAGTCAGAGGTACTCGTGTTGAGAGAAGAATAGTTTTCAGTGAACAGGAAGGCACTTCTCGAACAGACGATGGTTTCTCCAGAGTGGAGTACAGCAACCACCAAACTGGTATCAGCCCCTTCATTGCTGCAGGAATTCCTTGTGTTAGCTCATTTGTCTTAGATTATATGCATGTCGTCTGCTTGGGAGTAGTTAAGCGCCTGTTAGTTTACTTGACTCGTGGCCCAAAAGTCTGTCGTTTATCTGTGAGGCAAAAGGATGCAATTTCTCAAAAACTAATTGCACTGAGAGGGAAGATGCCAAGTGAATTTACTCGTCAACCGCGGGGTTTGCATGAACTTGATAGGTGGAAGGCAACTGAACTACGTCAGTTTTTGCTGTACACAGGTCCTGTGGTTTTGAGAACAGTGCTGTCCCCCGAAAAATATAAACATTTCTTGTCCTTGACAGTATCCATGTCGATAATGCTGGAGTCAGATGAGCGGATTCGAAATGCTTATCTCCAATACTCTCATGAGCTCATCAAACATTTTGTCATGTGCTGTGCTGACCTGTATGGCAAGACCTTTCCTGTATACAATGTACATGCACTAATTCATCTCCAAGAGGATGCCAGCCACTTTAACTGTTCCTTAAATGACATTTCCTGTTTTCCATTTGAAAACTACCTGCAACAAGTCAAGAAACAAGTGAGGAGCGGGAGAAGTCCTTTGGAACAAGTGACCAGGCGTTTGTCTGAAATTGAGCATTCAGAACTGGACAAAAGCCAAAGACAACCTAAAGTCTTTGCCTCTGTTAAAGAAAAGGACAGTTGTTTTCTTTTGAGGGACAACAGCTTTGCTTTTATTCGACAGAAAAATGCAGATGGGACTTTAGCTTGTGAAATTCTGCGCCAGCGTCACACTTCACCATTATTTCACCAACCATGTAGCTCTGGACTTCTGAACATAGTGTGCATAGGAAATAGTCATGTCAGGATGAAAAATGCACTACTGCAAGAAAAGGGATCTGTTCCGGAAGGTGGCCTGCCTCCCACAAGAAGCTGGTGGTTTTGTCCTCATACCCCTTCGCCATGGTGTGGAACACACATATTAAGGTTAAAACTTAAGTTTTAACTTAACTTAATGACTCCTGCATGTTCTTTCTCACTGCATCCAGAAAACCCCCCTGGGCCTCTCTGTCCTCTTGCCACAATATCATACTTAAAAACGTATAGTAACATGCATATGCTTTCCTTTCCAGGTCATGTACACCAGGGCTGTTTGGAGGGAGGGGACCCTAGAGGAGGAGGGAGTAGTTCCTGACAATTGGATCGACAGAGAAATGAAAACCGTCAGATGGCCACGTAAAATGAGCGTTACAAAAACTGAAAAAGCTATTAAGGACCAAATTGACCCCCAGGATAACTGGATGACATTCTCATTAATCAAAATAAAAATTACTTCAGGCAAGTTTTGCGTAGATGAATAGAAAATGTAATACATTTCCAAGTCAAAATATTGTTGAATTATTTTGTTTGTGTTAAGGTGAATTGTGTCATTTCTAGATAAGCGTTGTGAATGTGACACCTACAACCTGACCAGCCAGGCGGAGGAGGAGGACGATGAGGTGATTACACCGATGAGGAAGCGCACTAAAAAAGGAATTCCAGAGGGTTTTGTCAGAAATGGTATGTTTCTCATTCTCAAATATTTAATGCATTTGAAATATAAAATCGGTTGATACAAATTGGGCCTCAAATTTGAGACATCAATGTTTCTAAACATTTTTTGCAGAATTAACGGATTCGGATGAGGAGAGCTTCAGGGGTAATGGTTTTCTCCCAATGAATTCATAATTCCAGTTTCAAAATAAAACAAATTCTTTAAGATTAAATATTTTTGGAGATGGATATGCTTAGTTTTACATGATTACCTCTGTATAGGCATCAAGCCACCCACCTAAAAATAAATAAAGCTAAGCTTTAGCATATTGATATTTAAGGAGTAGCATTGCACATATGTGATCGTTCGAAAGCAGGGCTGCACAGCGTAGCGTCGCACATGTGTGATTCTGAACATTCCAACCGACTATTTTCCGATAGACAAAAACTATATGACAAACGCTATAGTATGGCTTCAAAATGTACAATTAGTAGGCTAACAAGTAACACTAGCAGGTTGAACCTAGAACCTAGGTTATGCTAGGTTGCTAGGTAACGGAAGCTAATTAAATTAAATTTCAAACATATACGTAATAGCATGCCCCATCCAATTTCTGAAAATATGTTTATATATTTAAAACAATTTCTGTAAAGAAACTCACCTTTGAAGTAGCTAATTTCCAGTTGAAATCCAATGCGTACAAAACGGTGTTGAACCCCTGCAAAATCTCTTCTGAAACCCCAGTTTCTGCGATGCGTTGAAATGGGCATGCGCAAAGTTGTTGCTCAGGGGCAGACTGAGGAGCAGGTTTGCTAAGGAAGAATTGTAATATTCTGTGATGACTTGTCTTTGGAAATGAAACTCTTAAGAGTCGCTTACCTTTTGGTCACATTTAACAATTTTGTATTACAAAATTATTGGAGCACAAATTTGCATTGTGTGTCATACAGCTTGTACGTATAGCTTGGTGTGCTATACAAAGAATGTTTGCTTAATCATGTTACACATCACACATTGATTGCTTTTGTACATGTTTATAGTAAAGAATGAAAGACTAAATTATATTCCAAATTCAGTCTTTTATTTATTAAAGCTATGTTTCTGCATATGAGACAATTGATGACCAATGACATGGTGGGGCTGAGCTGCACATGAATTACATGCATTGTCTACATTTATACATGCTGGGTGCAACATTTAATATTGTGTGTGATTGAAATTCATGTAGATTATGGCTACATTGCTAAAGTGTCAGAACTGAGAGCAGTCCAGTGTGATCTCTCCATCTCTGAATAAACCATATTGCACTCGAGATCCGTTGTCCTGCGACCAGAGCGACTTAACCGCAACTTAACCCATGGTAACTTAATGTATCCAGCCGACCAAGGTACAACATCACGGCAACGTTGTCCACGGGACCAAAAAATAACGTAACCAGCCGACCAAGGTACGACGTCGCGGCAACGTTGTCCACGGGTCTAAAAATAACGTAACCAGCCAACCAAGGTACAACGTCGCGGCAACGTTGTCCAGGGGACCAAAAAATAACGTAACCAGCCGACCAAGGTACGACGTCGCGGCAACGTTGTCCACGGGTCTAAAAATAACGTAACCAGCCGACCAAGGTACAACGTCGCGGCAACGTTGTCCAGGGGACCAAAAAATAACGTAACCAGCCGACCAAGGTACGACGTCGCGGCAACGTTGTCCACGGGTCTAAAAATAACGTAACCAGCCGACCAAGGTACAACGTCGCGGCAACGTTGTCCAGGGGACCAAAAAATAACGTAACCAGCCGACCAAGGTACAACGTCGCGGCAACGTTGTCCACGGGTCTAAAAATAATGTAACCAGCCGACCAAGGTACGACGTTGTGGCAACGTTGTCCATGGGACCAACTGGCAACATTCCCTTTATAACGTTGCTACGACGTTGCCACGACGTTGCCAGAAGGTAACGTCGCGGGTTACCAACTGAGCACTTACTGGCAACGTTGCCGCAACGTCATGTGTTAGCTGGGTAGCTGACTTCACCACTCCTGAATGTGCCTTTCATCAACCCCAAGTTCGCGTGCTACAGGTCTGTTGCTGCTTGTGAGTGCTTTCTGTACAGCTTTCTGTTTGAAAGCTAAAGTATAAGAATGTTTTGGCATGCTACTTCAGATTTCTACACAAAGTAGAGACACGCGAGGCTTCAATTTTACACTCTGCGTTTGTTTGACCTCCTTGTCTATTTGTTTGTCTATGGCCGCACTGCAGCTACAATTCACTGAATCTCTCTTACTAATTAAACGTTGCCCTCGAATAAACGCCGCACCACAAATGATCATTGTGTAATAAACGCTGCAGTGTTTAATCGAAGGACACATTTGGAACTCACTATACTAATTAAAACTAGAGAGGGTACAATTTCTGGGGAAATTGTAGGGTGTGCCTGCTTGCGTCGGTTGCACAGGGGTCTGTATATTTTATATAAAAATGCATAGGGCCTACTTATTATTTATAAAGATTACATAGATGTATCTTTTTGTTGCTGCTCATTTAAACTCAAAATACGAGGGAAGTGTAGAATGAAATATGTCTTCTCATTTCCCCTGCAAGAGGAAGCCTCATAGCTGAATCAAAACGAATAAATTTGGCAGACCGGTGTAAAAATGGACCTAATCTCTATGACTTAAACGTCCTTTTAAGTTTTCCCTTCTCGTGATATTTTCAGGCATTTAGCCTACTCATATTGCATTCATTCATTAATAAAGAACCCCCTTTGAAGATTATTTTATGACGTTACCGGCAGTAGAAGATGGAATCGCGATTCAAACAGTACCATCTGCTAACTGAAAATATGCCCCCAAAAACGTAAATAAGCTTGACATTTATTTAGTGGAAAATCACTCATTCATAAAAAGCTCACTGGTAGCGATCATTGTCAGTAACAAGGCAAAATGCGATAGCCCTGTGTGGAGAAGCTGCCCCGGTAAATTTTACTACTACAGTGTACTAGACTACTGTACTGTTGTGTTCGTCTTGGTAGCGATTGCGTTGGTTGAATTCGATTCAACGTTCCGTTTTACGGTTTAGGCTGAAATTAATTATTTTCATGAACAGATTGACAAAGTTTAGGCTGTGGCAATGAAGTTCAGGTTAGTAGTCAGATAGTTTCACCTATTGAAAGACTTTTGATTTAAGTAAGGGGAGTGCCGAACATGTTCTGTCGCCGTTTGACTTCCTACTAGTAAACAGCTGTGTAACGTTAGATGTTTTTGTAGTGTCTTGCGTAGGCTACAGCGTTGCAGTGAGCAACACTGGTTTGAAACCACAGGTAATAATAATTTCACCAACAAATCGTTTACTTGTAATGTAATGTCATAATAAATCCTACAACGAAAATGTATTTATGAGGAATGTTTATTTTAACGATTGAAAACAGATGCATCATAGACCACTGTAGTATGTGTTGCCCGGGCAACAGAGGCTAATGTCATGCTAATGCTTCAGTGAAATAGTAGACTACAGTACCGTTTCCGAAAGTAGATGTGGGCCTACTTACTTAATAATATCAGCTAATATTGTACATTACATTTCACAATTGTGTTTCACGTGACAAAGTAAAATTGCTTGTGGCGTTTCTGCAGCTGCCTTGCAGTAAAGCTATAGTTAGCCTAGCTATCCCCCAAGTTAACAGATGCAAAACGAATGTTCTGCTACAGGTAGTCACGCGTGTTTTCGTGACGTTAGTGACGTAAGTAACGTCAGTGACGGTGGCTAGCAAATTAGCCACCGTTAGCTTCACTTTTCGCCACAAAAAGTTCAGCCTAAACCGTGCAACGGAACGTAAATCCCAATAGAAGCAACTCAATCGCTACCAAGACTAAACTTTTGACACCTAGGTTGTCTATGTAGGCCAAATATTGACTGAGTTTTAGGGGGGCAAAAAGAAGAAGAAAAAAAAATAATAATATATATGTGAGAGAACAAAGGTTGTGCCCTTGCCGAAGGCAAAGCACACCCAACTAGAGAGGGTACAATTTCTGGGGAAATTGTAGGGTGTGCTCGCTTGCGTCGGTTGCAGGTGGGTCCGTCCCCTTAAGTTTTTCCCATCTAGTGATTTTCAAGCATTTAGCAAACTCAAGAACACAGTACAAACAGTACCATCTGCTAACTGAAAATATGCCCCCAACAACGTAAATAAGCTTTACATCTATTTAGGGAGAAAGGGCTAATTCAAAATTAATTTGCTACGAGCAAGCTAGTTGCGGTGGCTAGCCAAACTTCACTGAGTGAGGGGATTGTTTGAAAGCGCCGGAAATGAGAACGTTTGTTTTGATATAAAGTTTAGGCTGTGGCACTGAAGCCAGCGACGCACCACACAAGCTTGAGTTTAAACTTTACATTATTTAATGTGACATAACTTACTGTACATGCAAGTCTTGATTTGCTTAAATGTACATGTATGATGCTGCTAGTACACCACGGCACGATACGATACTCGCTGTGCAACAGCACATCTATCCACGTTGTATCCATGCATCGTTGCTAACGTAACAACGTTGTCACCGGCAGTATTTCAGATGGAATCGCGATTCAAACAGTACCATCTGCTAACTGAAAATATGCCCCCAACAACGTAAATAAGCTTTACATCTATTTAGGGAGAAATGGCTAATTCAAAAGAAGTTTGCTATGAGCAAGCTAGTTGCGGTGGCTAGCCAAACTTCACTGAGTGAGGGGATTGTTTGAAAGCGCCGGAAATGAGAAAGTTTGTTTTGATATAAAGTTTAGGCTGTGGTACTGAAGCCAGCGACGCACAACACAAGCTTGAGTTTAAACTTTACAGTCTTTAATGTGACATTACTTACTGTACATGCAAGTCTTGATTTGCTTAAATGTACATGTATGATGCTGCTAGTAGTAGTAGCCTACACTACGGCACGATGCGATACTCGCTGTGCAACAGCACATGCGTCGTTGCTAACGTGTGCTGACGTGGTGACGTAGCTAGCACTGACTACCCTTCGTTGACTAAAGGCACTTTTTTGCCACAAAAACGTTGTAACCTCCTAAACCGTGCAACGGAACGTAAATAAAAATACAAGCAACGCAATTGAGACCAAGACGAACATTTTGACACAGGCGTTGTCTATGTAGTCCAAATATTGACTGATCCTTAGGGGGGCGAAAATAAACAATAATAATAATATATATGTGAGAGAACAATGGTTGTGCTCGCCGAAGGCGTGAGCACACCCAATTACATCAACAATGCAGAGCTGCCAACTCTCACGGTTTCGCCGTGTGACACACGCATTTCTACCATTTCTCACGCTCTCACGCCACACATTGTATATCTCACGCTGAAAAGGCAACGCCAAACAAGTAGCCAAGCTAACGTTGTAAACAGTAACGGACGAGGCGCAGGTTAACGGAGTGATGCATCATTGCAAACAGCCGTGTAAACTCGCCTGGGGGGGAGTGAAGCTCGCGAAAGCTCGCCTAAGGAGGGGGGGGGGGGGGGTGATTGCTACCAAATCTCACGCCAAGGTTTTTGGAAAAGTTGGCAGCCCTGAACAATGACATGTAAAAATAGAACAACCCAACCGCACAGTTACGTACAGTATACTAATTTCAAATGCGTCTCACAGAAGCAAGTATAATGCTAAAGGTTTTACGGCTTGCTAGACTGTAATACTGTGTGTACAAAGAGAAATCCTTAGCTCAGCTAGCCTAGCTAGATTAGCTGCTATCCTGTTTACAACAGTATAAAAGTCTTCAAGTTATCATACGAATGCTAACGCTAAAATACATGTTTTGTACTGCCGTTGTAGGCTCTTATTACTCACTGTCAAATGGAACAATGAAAATCTCTGAGGGCTGCAGGAGTCTCGTGAGTCGTTGTCTTCAACAATAAAATAAAATGGTCTTCTTCTTGTGCATCTTACCAAGCTCGCGCGTGTGTCAAGGGGCTCTGGCCCCTTGTGTGTGTGAGAATGTGGAGCACGCGCGCACAGGAGCAGAGGGAGAGAGGATTTGGGGAAACAGCCATAGAAATTAGCCAAGCATGCATATTTTAAATATTCACAATAAATCAACTTTTCATCTTACATTCAACTTTTTTTCAGATTTGTGTAATAAACATTCTCAAGAGTCTTCATATGAACTTGTGATTGTATCAGAGTATCAGTTTTGCACCGGCGAATGTGTAAAGCATTATTTTAGCGTTAGCAATAAATTAGATTTCCTTTATTTCAATCATTTTTTAAGATATGAAGTTGCCTTAGCACATGGTAACATGTTGTAGTGTCTTCCACGTGACATACCAAGTTTGGTGTTGATATCTCAAAGATTTGCTGAGATTTGACCCAACTTCCTGTTTAGTTGCTTTGTTGCTGATTTTGATTGGCTGTACTGGACAAACGGTTTTGAAAAGCAAAACTGTTGAAGAATTGAGTGAGGGTTGCACTGACGATGATGTGTGCCAATTCTGGGGAAGATTGGACAAAAATTGAAGGAGGAGTAGCGAAAAAAACGTGTTTCCTTTATCTTTATTGTACAGAAAAATCCAATATGGCGGCCGTTATAGGTTCTTGAGGCTTTTTTGTTCCTCATGAGAAATAAGGCATATCTAATGAATTTCAGAATTTTGGGACAAATGGGATGCAAATAGCATCACTTTGAAAATGGACAATTGGGGGGTGGCCGTAGCGCCACCTATGAATAATGGTGGGTCATTTGTGGTGTGGTAGTTACTCATGGCCTATACTATCAATGTTTCAGGATTTGGAGAACTTTTTACCATTGCATACAAAATCGGAAATGCAAGACCATCAAGATCCACAAGGCCTTTGCTAAAGACCAAGGAATGAGTGGGGGCTTGGTCAGCCCACACTCTCCTGAAATGTTGCATGTGCGTCTTGCCAAGCCCACACGTGTGTCAAGGGAAGGCTGACAGTGCGTTCACACTGCAGCGACGCGATGCGAGCGACAACATGTTTTCCATTAATTTTCTATGGAGCCAGGCGAATCGCTTGCGTGGTGCATTGTGGGTAGCGATGCGACCGAGTTGAGATTTTCTCAACTTTATGCAAATGAGGAGCGATTTTCGCTAGCGATGGCCAATCGGAGTGTTTTCTTGTTTCTCGTAACGTAGCAACCTTGGTGAACATTTCTAGCTTTCTAGGTTTCAAGGTGGAGGAGAAACTAGCTAATCGTTTGTGTGTCTGCTTACCCAGTCCTGTACGATACATGGCTGCAATCGTACAGAGATGTTAATTTAAAAAAAACGATGCATGGCGCAAGGTTGCCGAAGTTGTTGGTGCTTGTACTTTCAAATTCAGTCACATTACGTAACTTCGTTCTGTGGTAACTAACTAGCTAGCCCGGCTGGAACTCCCTATCGTATCGACAGATTAGCAGAGACTTTGAGTAATATAATAAAACGTTTTTTACACATGTCAACGTGTATGTCTATTAAACAGTTTTGTATTTTGTATACAAGTTGTATTTTGATCGATGTTGCGAGTACGTAAACCCAAGTCTGCACACTTGGCCATTACAACTACAACAGTGACTTTAGAGAACTACATTCTACATCAATCTGTTTGAAACGCCCCCGAGCGTGGTGAACTGTGGGAAGGCAAGCGATGGCAAGCGATTCGCGTCGCTGCAGTGTGAACGCAATGTGAGTGTGTGAGAATTTGGAGCACGCGCGGGGAGGAGCAGAGGGAGACATTACATTGGAAATTTCGTTAGCAATTAGCCAAGCATGCATGTTTCAAATATTCACAAAAAATTTACCTTTCATCTTACAGTCAACTTTTTCTCTGATTTGTGTACTAAACATTCTCAAGAGTCTTCATATGAACTTGTGATTGAATCAGAGTATCAGTTTTTGGCCGGCGGATGTGTAAAGCATTATTTTAGCGTTAAAAATCGATCGATAAATTCGATTTGCTTATATCAATCATTTTTAGAGGTTTGAAGTTGCCTTTGCACATGGTAACATGTTGTACTGTTTTCCACGTGACATACCAAGTTTGGTGTTGATTTCTCAAACATTTGCTGAGATATGACCCAACTTCCTGTTTGGTTGCTTTGTTGCCGATTTTGATTGGCTGTACCGGACAAACGGTTTTGAAAATCAGAAATCCCTATGATAACTTTTGTGAGGCTCAGTCCGGAGATTATCTCCGACAATTTTGAAGAAAATTCGACCAAATATGTAGGAGGAGTAGCGAAAAATCTTTATTGTACAGAAAAATCCAATATTTACATTTACATTTATGCATTTAGCAGACGCTTTTATCCAAAGCGACTTCCAAGAGAGAGCATTACAAAAGAGCATAGGTCACTGATCATAACAACGAGATAGCCCCAAACATTGCAAGCAGCCAAAACATGAAGTATACATTGTGAAAAACCAAATAAGTGCCAAGGGGAAGAACCATAAGAGCATGCGGTTAAACAAGCTACAATTAAACAACATGAAACTCAAAAAAAAAAAAAAAAAAAAAAAAAAGTGCAAGAGTGTACCTGTAAAGGAGAAGACAAAAACAACAGTCAACAGTAAAATATTTCACAGCGAGTACAAGAATATAAAACCGTCACAACTAACCAACAGGAGCAACAAGTCTCTCAATACGAGTCATTGTGATCCTGGAGGAAATTAACATCAGGTCCAGCCAAGCATTCCTAAGTGCCGTTGTACTCCCGGAACAAGTGCGTCTTGAGCCTTTTCTTGAAGGTGGGGAGACAGTCAGTGTCCCTGATGGAGGTGGGGAGTTGATTCCACCATTGGGGGGCCAGACAGGAGAAGAGCTTGTGTTGGGACCGGGCGCTCTTGAGCGGTGGGACCACCAGACGGTTGTCAGAAGAAGACCGTAGGTGGCGGGTGGGGGTGTACGGCTGCAGGAGAGACTTGATGTAGTCGGGTGCAGTCCCGTTCACCGCTCGGAAGGTCAGTACCAGAGTCTTGAATCTGATACGGGCCGTGACGGGAAGCCAGTGGAGGGAGATGAGGAGCGGGGTAACATGGGAGCGTCTGGGTAGATTGAAGACCAGACGGGCTGCCGCATTCTGAATCCTCTGGAGAGGGCGGGTTGCGCATGCTGGGAGACCGGCGAGCAGCGAGTTGCAGTAGTCCAGCTTTGAGAGGACAAGTGCTTGGACTAGCAGCTGGGTGGAATGCTCAGACAGGTATCTCCTGATCTTCCGGATGTTGTAGAGGGTGAATCTACACGACCGGGAGACCGCAGCAATGTGGGCTGTGAGGGAGAGCTCGTCATCCATGGTCACCCCGAGGTTCCTGGCAGAGGATGAAGGGGTCACCGTCGCCGATCCCAGGGTGATTGAGAGATCGTGGGAGATGGAGGGTTTGGCCGGGATGATGAGGAATTCTGTTTTGGCGAGGTTCAGCTGGAGGTGGTGCTCGGTCATCCAGGCGGAGATGTCTGTGAGGCAGGCCTCGATCCTAGCTGAGATCCCCGGATCAGTCGGGGGGAACGACAGGTACAGCTGCGTGTCGTCAGCATAGCAGTGGTAGGAGAAGCCATGGGAGGTGATGATTGGTCCAAGCGAGGTGGTGTAGAGGGAGAAGAGGAGCGGTCCAAGGACAGAGCCCTGTGGGACACCAGTGGAGAGCTGGCGGGGGCCTGACACTTTGCCTCCCCAGGAGACCTGGTAGGATCTTCCCGACAGGTAGGATGAGATCCACTGAAGTGCAGTGCCAGTGATGCCCATCTCAGAAAGTCTGGCCAGCAGGATCTGATGGTTAACCGTATCAAATGCTGCAGAAAGGTCCAGCAGAATGATGACGGATGACCTCGACGCCGCTCTGGCAGACTGAAGGGCAGAGGTGACTGACAGGAGGGCAGTTTCAGTGGAGTGACCAGTCTTGAAGCCCGATTGGTTGGGGTCAAGCAGGTTGTTCTGAGAGAGGAAGTTTGACAGTTGGTTAGATACAGCGCGTTCAATTGTTTTAGAAAAGAAGGGTAGTAGTGATACCGGTCTGTAGTTCTGGAGGACGGCAGGGTTAAGGGAGGGTTTTTTGAGTAGAGGGCTAACTCTGGCCTGTTTGAAGGCAGAGGGGAAAGTGCCGGAAGTAAGAGAAGAGTTAAGGACATGGAGAAGAAAAGTTATGATGGAGGGAGAGATGGTTTGAAAGAGAGGGGATGGGACTGGATCAAGGGGACAGGAGGTGGGGCGATGAGAGAGAATGAGGTCAGAGATCTCTGCCTCGGACAGGGGAGAGAAAGAGTTTAGACATTTAGTTGGGTTAGTCATAGAGGGCGAGTGGGTAGGAAAGGTGGGTTCAGGGAACCGACTGCTAATGTCAGCAACTTTTTTCTCAAAGAAGGAGGAGAAGTCGTCTGCTGTCAGGGTGGAGGGGGAGGGTGGGGGAGGTGGGTTAAGAAGGGTGGAGAAGGTAGAGAAAAGTTTGTGAGGGTTTGAGGCAGAGTTAATTTTATTAAGGAAGTAGTGGGTTTTAGCATCAGTTATGCAGGCAGAGAAGGATTTGAGGAGGGAGTGATACTTATCGAGGTCCAGACCGTCTTTGGACTTGCGCCATCTCCTCTCAGCTGCCCGAAGGATGGACCGTTCTGCACGAATCACATCCGTGAGCCACGGGCAGGAGGGAGAGGATCGCGCAGGCCTGGTTGACAGGGGACAGAGAGTGTCAAGTGATGCAGTTAGTGTGGATAACAGGGTGTTGGAGGCAGTGTCAGTGGGGTGGCACATAAACTCGTCAATGGGAGGGAGGGAGGATGTTACAATGGAGGAGAAATGGGAGGGGGATAGGGAGCGGAGGTTGCGGCGGAAAGTTACTAGGGGAGGGGAGGTAGGAGGAGTTGGAGGGAGAGAGACAGAGAATTGGATGAAGGAGTGATCAGAAATGTGTAGTGGGGTTACAGAGGTTAAGTCAGTGATACAGTTACGTGTCAGGATGAGGTCGAGCTGTTTTCCTGCCTTGTGGGTCGCCGGTGTGTTCAGCAGCTTCAGGTCGAAGGATGTCAGAAGAGACTTGAAGTCGACGGCCTGCGTTCCTTCGAGGTGGATGTTGAAGTCCCCAAGGAGTATCAGCGGTGTTCCATCATCCGGGAGGACGCTGAGGAGCATGTCCAGCTCTTCCACAAAGTCGGCTAGCGGCCCTGGTGGGCGGTAGAGGACAACTAACAATGCTTTGATAGGATCAGTTAGCATCACATAATGGTGTTCAAATGATTTGGCAGTAACAGAGAGTGGGGTGGATGTGTATTTAATATGTGAGGAAAGAAGCAAACCTGTCCCACCACCTCGCCCAGTTGAGCGGGGTGAGTGAGAGAACGAGTGGTTGACGGAGAGAGCAGCTGGAGTTGCAGTGTTCTCTGGGCGAATCCATGTCTCTGTCAGCGCAAGGGCGTGAAGAGAAGCATGGGATGCAAACGCCGGGATGAAGTCTGCTTTGTTCACAGCAGACTGGCAGTTCCAGAGCCCAATAGAAAGAGAGAGGGCAGGTGAGGAAGATCTGGATAGGTAGCTAAGATTAGAAGTGGACCGTATATACTTTGTGACATATCTACGTCTACGTCTGCGAGTGGTGTAATGAGCGGGAATGCTGAAGAAACACATGCTAGCTAGGAATATGTTCGTCGGCCATCCTCGGTGGACTCCCGCAGGTAGACTCCCTGTCTTTGTTCGACCAAGTCTTCGTGCACCGAGGCTGCCAGACGAGGCTGCCTCTGCACTGCTAGCCGCCTTAAATATGCTAAAGGCGCAGCTGACAATGGCCCTAATTATGTAAACAAAGCCAGGGTCTCACTCGGCGGCAAGTACCCTGAAACTCGACCTCTAGCTAGCTACCTATTGACCAATTTAGCTGCTATACCCTTACCCTCTATCCTAGAAACAACGTTTTAGCTCAACACAAATGAATAAAACAAACTCTGGTTACTTACTTACAGTCAAGATGGCAGTCACGAAGTACACTCAGTAAGACACTATTCGCTCAATATGGTGGCCGTTATAGGTTCTAGAGGCTTTTTTGTTCCTCATAAGAAATAAGGCATATCTAATGAATTTCAGAATTTTGGGACTTATGGCCTGCAAATGGCATCACTTTGAAAATTGCCATATTGGGGCGTGGCCTGTAGCACCACCTATTGTCTCACATGGCCCATGTTTGGTATGGTAATGGTCTGCAGTTTCAACATGCCAAATTTCACAACTTTTTACCATTGTGGTCTAGGGGCTGCAATTCACTTCCATGGGTAAAATAAATAAATAATACCACCAATAACAATAGGGTTCTCCTACCGGAGGAACCCTAATAATAAGAATACTAACAAAAACAATAGGTTTCCTCCGACAGGAGGAACCCTAATAATAGGAATACTAACAAAAACAATAGGTTTCCTCCTACCGGAGGAACCCTAATAATAAGAATACTAACAAAAACAATAGGTTTCCTCCGACAGGAGGAACCCTAATAATAGGAATACTAACAAAAACAATAGGTTTCCTCCTACCGGAGGAACCCTAATAATAAGAATACTAACAAAAACAATAGGTTTCCTCCGACAGGAGGAACCCTAAATACTAACAAAAACAATAGGTTCCCTCCTACCGGAGGAACCCTAATAAATATATATAAAAGAGAACAATGGTTGTGCACAACCATAAAATGTAACCCAAAAAATTACAATTTTGTTTCCAATGTAAAAAATGTGCCGTGGCTCAAAAAAGGTTGAAAAACACTGCTGTATACCATGCAGGGTTATTTCTGACAGTTTTTACTTGATTGATATTGTATATATTTGTACCTCTTTATAGGCCTAAAAGGGAATACAACGGTTTTAAACGTTCACCACAAGCAGTAAACTATAGTTGCTCTCTTGTCAAAGGCACATCCTGCCAGGGATTGTCAAACGGTCCTTCTCTGAAATTCAGCATGTTCTTGTTTGGGGTAATAAGTCACTTGACCAAATGACAATGTGCCTATTGTGGGAGGCTGATCCACACACATTTAAGAGGTGATTAACCAGCTGACAGGACTGGAGTACAATCCTGCTCTTCATTGGGAAACAGCACTGCCACTCAGACCCCTGTCGTGTACGACGGATAACCATTATCGTGGCCATTGCACTGGTTGACCAGAAATGGACACGACATTACAGAAAATACTGTAGCCTCATTTTCTCACCATATGTTTTACAGAAACATTAAGAAAACATTTAGAAACAGAAACATTTGAGATCACCAGGGTCCGATTAAGTTATCAACCAGTCAATGAACTGGTTGATGACAATTATGATTTCTAATTTCATTTCTAAAAGTAATTTTCATTAGTCTAAAATGATTTATTTAGACTGGAGTCATGGCAATTGTTTATTTTCCACTGATGAATTATTGTGGACAGACAGGGATTTCTGAAAGACATGCAGGCTATATTGAAAATTTGAAAATATTCAGCTGGTCAATGAGCAGTTTGTCTGGATCACCACTAGGGAGTGGGTGCGGAGTTTCAAAATTGTCTTAAATGTATTCAGTCAATGTTTCCAAACTCGGAATAGACGCGCCTCTCTAGCTGCCGTTGCCTTTCTTTCTAGATGTCTTTTCTTTTTTCCAACATGTGTACGTTTAATTTTCGTTACAACATAGGCTAGTCAGTCTAATAGTAATTTCTATATTCACGTTAGACCCATCACCATTTTTTGATAATCCGGGTGTGGATATTGAGGTACTGCAATCAGACTGGATACATATTTATCTATTTTGAAGTCACAGTTGAATAATTTTAAGATCATACTGTAGGACATGTTCACTTCTGTTTGACCGATTTCGACTTTAGCATGCACTGTTGGCAGGTGTCCGTGTTGTGCGCTGCGTTTTTATCGTGTGTACATCCCACGTCGGCTCAAACGCACGAAGGTAGGTGGATACATTTACATTAACTTAAATAAATAACATACCGAAGAGGACGTATTAAACAAGTAGGCTATATGTGTTTATTTAAAGGACATGCTAAAGCTAACTTGAGAAAAACTGTCTTAAATCAATTCCCAGAAATTAATTTGCTTTCTTGTTTCCTGGTTACACCTAAAGGAGTGTCTGAATCTTTGTTACCCTTCCAATGACTTTACTCTGAGTCATATTGGGCTGGTCTGTACTATAAAAGTCACTAATGGGGTCTTCACAACGGGTCCAAAATCACACTGTAAAAAATATATATTATAGTTGACAATATTTGACTTTATATTCGACAGCCGAATGTGTATTTTTTACCAAATGAAACTCAAGGGACACAAGACTGGTTTGGTTGTTAACTTAAAAACATGGACTGTTGCATGTCTCATTAATCTTGGTCTTGGCAGTTTGGGTGACTGATCCCGCAATGATTAACTAAGCTCCTTCTTTCCCATCAACAGAAAGCAGCTCTGTTCTTGTACAAGGGAACTTTGCTACCCATATAATACACTGTAATAGGGCTCTCTGATTGCAGTAATATGTCAGCCATTGAGACACCGGTGGCAATGAACCACACATCTTATATTTGGTGCAGAAACACAGGGGGCTTGGAAGGTGGTAATATGGCCCCCCAGTTGTAAAACGCCACTTGGGATCCTATTGAAAGTGCTATCAAGTGATTTTCTGATTGTTATTGACTGTGAGAACCTCAGTTTGTGCTGGCAGCTAAAAGACCCAGTGTTATGTTTACAGAGGGTCAAAAATGGCCTTTGAGACAGAATCAATATACGCTCCTAGATTAACTGCTTTTGTTTGGTCCTTTTACTACTTCCACTCCTCTCCAATGCCAATATTTGCTTGGGAGAAGTGTAAGTAGTAAATGGGTGCACTGCATGGGTTGGCCATGCCTTATGTGCATATAACGTTTTTTACTTTTAAAGGCATCATCCATGCCAGCATACAACACTATTATTGAGTCTTGCTTGCTTGCACAAGCAACTGATTACAGAAACTATGAGGCGATTTACATATGTGCGCTTGCGCAACCTCACCGACAGGAGAGTTACATTTACATTTAGTCATTTAGCAGACGCTCTTATCCAGAGCGCCTTACAGTAAGTACAGGGACATTCCCCCCAAGGCAAGTAGGGTGAAGTGCCTTGCCCAAGGACACAACGTAATTTGGCACAGCCGGGGAATCGAACAGGCGACCTTCAGATTACTAGTCCGACTCCCTCACCGCTCAAATGTGCAAATGTGACAATAATCTGCCCCCATTCTATGTACTTTGTGGCACCAACCACAATTTTTTTTTTAATGTTTAGACGAGATTTGTCTCAGTAATTTGTCTCCTAAATGAATAAATAAATAAAACTACAGTTGCATTGGATGCTATATTCAATTGCATATTATGAATGAACAATTGCTGGTTAAAAATGGCTCAATGAGAGATGGTGTGCATATCTCCTTCCTGTCTCCCTATCTCCACTGCCTTCACCAGAATAGAGTTCTTACACATGGCCTTTTGTCTCCTTACTATGATCTCAGCATTGTCGGCCCCTCAAACACACACACAAACTGAAATACACACACATAGGCTTCTACATACACATTGATACACTCAAGCTCGCTCATATAGTCTCACACACACTGACACACAAACACACAGGCACTGTCTGTCACTACATCACTCTTTCTAGTACACACAGTCCACATTTATGACTACACAACAACAGTGGATTTGTCTGAGAAGACTGTCCTTCCATTCTCAGCTCCATCAGCCTGAGGCTCAGGCAGCTATCCTCAGAAGGGTGACGGCCTTCCCAGCATCAAACACTGCAGAGCACCAGCTACAGACACAACATCAAAAAGACACAGCGACACACTTTTAAGACACACTAATACAATATGCCCACAGCAACAAACAGATAGAAATACACACAAAAAACCTTTACCGCTAACAAATACTTTCATCCTTATCATCATGGCTGCAGATTGATTGAATTGCACCACAAGGGATGAATTCTTTGGGGGGGAATATAACTTTTGTCTTGCTCTCTTTGGTTCCACCCTCTGCTAGTGGTGTGTTCTGGTACCCAGAACGGCCTGAGCTCCACAGGAACCCACGAGAACCAGTACAAGCTGATCAGGGACAGATACACTGGATGTAAGATCATCATGGGAAATTTGGAGATCACTCTAATCGAGGAGGACTGGGACCTCTCTTTCCTTGGGGTAAGAAGGCACACCACTACCTTAAATAGCAAGACTTTTCCCCCACACCCCCACAGGAAAAATACATTTATTATATTTATTATTGAAAATTCAAGTTTTAGTATCCAGCTCAGTATGGTGGAATGGAGGGAGATTTCTAGGTCTTAGAAATGTTCCAAAGATGCTTAAACCTTTAACTGTCACTTTAGTGACTAAAGTTTAGTCACTCAATTATCCACAACTCCCAACTTTATCCTGTTAAGTCCAAATTTGCAGTTGATCATTTGTTTATAATATCTATTTTATTCGTACACGTGTTGCTTATGGTCTGGCTTTTTCTTTCAGTACCTGCATGTGCTGATTTACTGAATGTAATCACTGCCAGTTTACAATTATTTTCTTTCATCACCATCTGAGTATGTTGGCCAGCTCATTTTGGTAGTGATGTCATCCTATAATGCACCCACACTAGTTCACTTTGCTCAGGTGCTTAAAGATCCTGTAAAGGATGAAATTGAAAATGAGTTTTAAGTTCATTACACCACAGAAGAATGTGTTGATTACTACCCATCCAAATTCGAATTCAAAAAACCCACCGACAAGTATGTTAAATTAGGCTTTGAAATCGTGAGAAAATCAGCAGTCTTCTCTGCTAGAGACTGGGGGGGCGTGTCGCCTGAAGGAGCTGAAGCTCCGCCCCCTCGAATTTATTGAATTTAGCAACAACAGCAACACTAGCTAAATCAATTGCAGATATCAGAACAGACCTACCTGCAGTCTCTGAGTGTTTTAAGTGTTAATTACTTTGTCTTTGCATCGTACCAGCTGAGTAACAGAATGCAACCGTCTGTGATCTGACGTAGATCGGTCGGGTTTTGGCTCCGCCTATACAAAACCTGAGCTGAAAACGGAAGAGAAACGGTTCTAACTCCACATTTCAGTGCGACAAAGTTTTCGTGCTTTGCACATGCTTTCAGGAACTCATTTCACACGTATATAATGTACTGAGAAGCAAATCATGGAATTTGCTTTACAGGATCTTTAACATGCTTTGTCACTCACATGTTCTTTCAGACCATCAGAGAGGTGACGGGCTACATCCTGATCGCCATGAACCACTTCCGCCGGTTGCCACTGGAGCATTTGCGTGTCATCAGGGGAAACACACTCTATGACAGCAGCTTCGCCCTCTCTGTCCTGTTAAACTACCCCAAGGAGGGTTCCAATGGCCTGGAACACCTAGGCCTCACACACTTGACCGGTGAGGAGAGAAGAAAGGGATGCGGAGGAGGGCAGATGTTGGAGGCATGGGTTGAGGGTTGGGAGTGGGAGAGGGGAGGAAGAAATAGATTACAGAGTGTGGAATAAAGAAGTGAGCCAGAGAAGAAAGGAAGTGAGGGTAAAATTGTGAGGGGGCCAGAGAGGGAGAGAAAGACAAAAGGAGAGAAAGAGAGAGAGAAAAACCTTTTTTATAATGTGTGGATGGAGAAGAAACAAAGGGGATGAAGTAAAAAAGTGTCTATAGGGACAAAATTGTGAAGGACGAAAGAGCTTTGAAGAAATGATCAGTAAACAGAGATTGTATGAACAAATTGGTTTGTACTACTAATAGTACAGTATATTTCAAGTGTTTATCTGCTACAGAAATCAGTGTAGTTTTTTTCCATTGAGTTTTGTTTTCCATTGAAGAGATTACTTCAGAAGCCGTTATGTCAAGGAGTGTGTGGGGGACCACGGTGATCTCTCCTTGCTGCTACTCCACACCCTTAGTAGATGCAGACATGTGTACTGTGGAGAAAGAGTATGGAGTTGATTGTTAAAGGGAGATTGATGATTATTCCATGACTAATTAATGTTCTGTGAAAGCCCTCCTGCCAGCACAGGTGATTTGATCTGTATTCAGATATGTTTGTGTGCTTGTTAGTTTCTGTTACACAACCTCCAGCATTCTCGAGAAGAGCAGGTTCCTCTAACATGTTTCAACAAGTTTATTTTTA
The DNA here is from genome assembly GCA_023658055.1 of Thaleichthys pacificus. Classification (NCBI taxonomy): domain Eukaryota; kingdom Metazoa; phylum Chordata; class Actinopteri; order Osmeriformes; family Osmeridae; genus Thaleichthys; species Thaleichthys pacificus. The sequence goes on along the minus strand of CM042863.1, from coordinate 406,392 downwards.
ATGCGTGCATGTAACTTGTGTAATGTCTTGGTGTGCAGTGTCTGGCTGCTAACAGATCATCACACAAACCCTCACACACACATATTCACCATCCAACTGTCTCTCTTACACCCCCACATACTCTTACACTCTTTCTCTTGTGTTTCCTCAGAAATTCTGGAGGGTGGTGTACAGATCATCAACAACAGGTTTCTTACTCATGGTCCATGGGTGAACTGGCATGATGTTGTCAGAAACGCCAGTGCCCCCATAGACATTCAAGACAATGGCGAAAAAGGTGGGCATGGAGGTATGCTGTATGTATATGGTGAATACTATTATGGGTTGCTGTCCAAATATTGAAGAGGATGGAGTTCTGCTAGAGGGTATAACTGCATACAATATTCTTTCTTTCTTTCATACACACATCCTCAGGATTATGTCACCCTTCCTGTACGGAGCATTGCTGGGGACCTGATGAAGACCAGTGCCAGACCTGTGAGTTTGCCCTCTTATTATGACCCTGTTCTGACATGTTCTTTATCTCTTTCTCACTTACTCAAATATTCTGTCTCTGGAAACAGATTACATATTTTTCCTTCCACATTTTCTTTCATGGCTTTTGACTTTTAGTCTTACAGTTAACCTCTTTCTCTCTCTACCCTATGTGTGTGTGTTCATGTGTGTGTCACAGTGACAAAGACGGTGTGTGCCCCCCAGTGTAATGGTCGCTGCTTTGGGAGGAGCCCCAGGGACTGCTGTCACATAGAATGTGCAGGGGGCTGTACTGGACCCCAAAACATTGATTGCTTTGTGAGTCCCCCACTCCTCTCTGTCTCCCTCTCCTTGTATCTCTACCCATCTTATCTCTCTCTCCCCCTCTCTCTCTCTCTCTCTCTCACTCATGTTGGTGAACGTGTTCAGCTGGTAACTTATCAGAAGCCACTTCAATAACAACAATGTGCTTTATATGGCAAGATTGTTCACTCACATAGTACAATTAAAGCCAACTGCATATAGTTGGAATTAATTAAGGGAATCATTTTTGATAGAACACAACATAGTGAATGGACTTTGTCCAGTCCAATTGTTATATGCTGATATTTAGACTACACCAGCAGTGAGAGACACCATCCATGTGGTTAGCTACCTACCGTATTTTTCGGAAATAAAGCCGCGGTTTATACCCCATGCGTCTAAAGGTACATATTAGTTAATTCCCGGGCAATAGAAAACATACATTACGCACTTACTTTCGTTTTCGAAGTGTGTTACCTAGGGTGACCAGACGTCCGGATTTCGTCCGACACGCTGTTGCGTGTCCTCCTTTTCGCCCTTTTGTCCTGTCCTCCTTCCTGCCCACCGTCGCAATTTACCACTTGCATGGGCTTTAGTGCCAAAAAGAAAGACCTTCAAACCTACTTGGAGTTCAGAACTCCACTTTGCCACTAAGAGCTAGTGATGGGAAGTTCTGGTCATTTTACAGACTCGGTTCTTTGAATCTCGTTCATTAAAAGGAACACATCTTTTTTCAAGTCAATCATTCATTTCAACGGGGGGGGGGGGGGGGGGGGGGGGGGGAACTGAACTGTAAGTAAAGTTAAACGACTAAGTTGCAAAAATTACCAAAATAACAAAACCTGTAATCAAATCAAAGATTGATGTAACCTGTAATCAAAGAACAAATATCATTCACGTCTTACAGACTTAGCAGTCACGCACGCGAAAGTGAATGACGAAAACAAATCCTTTCTGATCCGAAGACACAGTCGTGGTTTCTTAGGTTTCGGTTTTCTCTACCAGGGGTGAGCCTATGCAGGTCACTTGAAAAATGATCAAAAAACTCGTACCCGAACGAAGGAATCGTTCCCCTTCCGACCGTGTCTTCGGGTTAAAGAGTCGTTACTCTGCCAACCGAGTTTTCGGGTTAAAGATTCGTTCCTCTGCCTTCCGTGAGTCCGGGTTAAAGATTCGTTCATCTGCCGACCTTTGTCTTTGGATCGTTTTGCACGTGCATAGGCTCAGTACTGGTAGAGGAAGTCGAAAGGATTCGTTCATTTCCCGACCGTGTCTTCCTTTCCTCTACTAAACCTATGCAGGTCATGTGAAAAAGGATCCGATGACTCGTACCCAAAGGCTCAGTCGGGAAATGAACTAATAATTTCTGTTTCCTCGACTAGGCCTATGCAACTGTCCCGATGCGCGGCCATGAGAAAAAGGAACGAATCGTTACTCCCGAGTCCTTGTAAGGATTCGTTCAAAATGAACGAATCGTTCATGAACGACACATCACTACTAAGAGCAGCACAGATTAATATCATGCCTTCGTAAGCTCTGTCGCATTGATATAGACGTGAGTAGTATGGAGAAAGGGGCTTTAGAGCGGCATGCCGCTACAGAACGGCACACGGATAATGCTAGTTCTGCCAGGCACTCTTCCTTAACATCATTTTTGCTCCGAACACAACAACAGCGGAAGATAAAACAACCGCTGCTGAGCTGACCAAATTATTTAATGCTGTGAAACATCACCACTCTTACAGGAGTTTAGACTGCAGTTTAGACTGTTGACTTACTAAAATGACTAATGTTATTGTCTCAATTTCATACTAATGGCCCCCATCCCCCCCAGTCAACAACTTTTTGGGATTGTCCTCCTTTTTGACCCTTTGTCCTCCTTTTTGGACCCAAGTGTCCTCCTTTTCAGAGTCATGCTTCTAGTCACCCTATACACAACAAATGTAAGATCGCGTATAGGCTACTCGTGCATTGCTTGGTATTATTGTTCCCGTATCAAGTGCGGCATGTATTCCAGTGCGGTTTATACTCAGATTTACAAACACAAAGCTCCCATTCTGGTGGGGTGCGGTTTATAGAAAATGCAGCTTATTTTCAGAAAAATACGGTAGTTGGCCATTATCTGGACCTTATCAGCTTTCTGTACTGGTTAGGAATATGCTTACACTGTTGTTATGTTGGTCAGTATTGGGTCAGAATGCACTTGCCTGCTTTTTTATGCAAACATTTAAAGTGTAACTTCTTCATGCTTGTGACTTATTATGGCACTTGTGTGTGTGTGCTTGTGTGTGTTTGTATGTACTTACATGTGCAGGCTTGCCGTCATTTCAACGACACAGGGGCCTGTGTGCCACAGTGTCCCAAGACCCTGGTCTACAATAAGAACTCTTACCAGATGGAGACTAACCCTGACGCCAAGTACCAGTATGGGTCCATCTGTGTATCCCGCTGCCCTCGTGAGTACCTGTGTTTGTGAATGTTAAAGTATTTTGCATTTATCCAACTGTGCTTGCAAGGCTCTTGGTACATTTTTCTCTGCCTCCCACCCCCCAGCACACTTCGTGGTGGATGGTAGCTCATGTGTGAGTGGTTGTCCCCGTGAAAAAAAGGAGGTAGAGAGGAAAGGCCAGAGGCAGTGTGAGCCCTGTTCAGGACTTTGCCCCAAAGGTAACACACACATGAATGCCATAACCTAAGTGTAGTAGGTGTTAGTAGTGAATATATAAGAAACACCAAAATCCCACAAACTACCCAACAAACAAATCAAATCATTGGCTGTCCCTTGTAGCCTGTGAGGGTACAGGAGGGGAAAACAGAGAGACGGTTGACTCCAGTAACATTGACAGCTTCATTAACTGCACCAAAATCCAGGGCAGCCTGCACTTCCTGATCACAGGGATTCTCGGGTAAGTGAGTTTAAAGGTGAAGAGGAGCAGCAATGTTTTAGTCTGATGAGTGATGGAATTGAAACTGAGATATGTTTTCTAGAGATGAATTTAAAAAAATCCCACCTCTGGATCCAAAGAAACTAGAGGTCTTCAGGACTGTCACAGAAATAACAGGTAAAGCTTAATTAAAGTAAGATTTAATAATTTAGAATGTTATCTGTTTTATAATTGCCTGAATGTTCTTTGTCTGCTGTTTACCCACCAGACATCTTAAACATCCAGTCGTGGCCAAAGGAACTGAAAGATCTATCGGTCTTCTCCAATCTCACTACAATACAGGGGAGGTCCCTCTACAAGTAAGTCTGGTATGTGTAATCACGTGTGTGCGCGCATTTATGTACGTGTGTGTGTGTGTGGCTGGGTGAGAAGAGGGTCATCATATGATGTCCTCTGATCCCATTATGCCTTTGTTGTTAACCTGATGTCATAGAATACAACTCGCTTGTCCAGCTTCCTTGGTGTTTGCATAAACTAAACCCTGCTTTTGTGTCAACAGCTCATGTCAAGTCCCCTGTTTATGCATGTCATGGGTGTCTGTAATCTATTGCTTTCTCTCTCTGTCTGTCTCTTTTTCTATCTCTCCCTATCTCACTCCTCTCACCCTCCTGATGTCCCTGTGCAGTGTTAAGAGGTATGGCCTATGTGTGTGTAATCCTGTTCTAAGCATGACTGTATAGTGTAATCAATATAATCTCATTAACCTGTTAATAAATCACTGTTTTACTTGCTTGCATAATGTAGAGAAAGACAGGATCAACATTTCCATCTGCAGCATTTTTTGACACCAAGTTGTACATGTCTCCTCTCCTCCAAAGGCGTTTCTCTCTGATGGTAATGAAGGTTCCTACCCTCACCTCTCTGGGCTTGAGCTCTCTTAGGGAGATCAGTGACGGGAGTGTGTACCTCAGTCAGAACCCCAAGCTCTGCTATTACCACACCGTCAACTGGACTCGCCAGTTTGGCGACCGCAGCACCAAACTCAATGACATCAAACTTAACAGGCCTCCGGGAGAGTGTGGTAAGATCCTGGACCCAAAGGATTGACTGGGAGGGGATGATGGGAAATGTATTCAGGGATACAAAAGGGGACAACATGTATTATTGAGAATACAATGGTTTATTGACTCTCAACAAAAAAAAGGTCCTAATAATACATTTATCATCTTCTGGCGTCGGGCATGCTGGAGCAGCTTTATGTCCTTGTGAGGAGCAGCCCCACATGGGCACAGGTGTGCCCAATCAGCACCTGCTAGAACAGAAAAAAAGCAAAGGCAAGCCGATAGGCCCATAGCAGTTAACATAAAACAAGTGTCCTTGTGTTGATGATGTGTGTTGATGTTGTTCACAGTGGAGGAGGGGCATGTGTGTGACCCATTGTGTTCCGAGGCAGGCTGCTGGGGACCAGGGCCGGACCAGTGTCTTTCCTGTAGGAACAATAGTCGCCATGGCACTTGTGTATCCAACTGCAACTTTTACACTGGGTCAGTGTGTGTGTGTGTGTGTGTGTGTGTTTGGGTTTGGTTTGTAGTTGTATGCAGGGCCGGCCCAATTCTTAACCCTTGTGCTGCCTTCGGGTCACATGACCCAAAGGTTCATAACGAACCATCGTTGTGTTTACCCAATTTTACCCAATACAAAAACAAATTTAAAAAGAACTATTTTAACCTTCGCAATGTGGGGGGTCTGAGACAGCCCAACGGTTAAAAGAAAATGCTTCACTTTGTTTTTGTATGCGGTAAAGTTGTCGTAATACGACGGTGGGTCACAATGACTGATGGGTCAGAATGACCCGAAGATAACCCAAAGGTTAAGCAAACTAAGTACCTCCTTGGAGCCCCCGTGGCCACCAGGAGACCCAAAAGTGCTTGAAATGTTTTTTTTTGTGTCAATGGTAATCATTCATTACTAGCTAGTTACTACTAAAATGTAACAGTAGCTAGATTAAACCAGTTAAAATTGACATTTCCCTAGCTAGCTAGTTAGCTTGCTATCATAGAGGTATATCTAGGTGGATTAAAGATGTCAATGCTATTTCGGGATGTTTAATCAATTAAACGTTAACCTTCCTAAAACAAGATATTCTGGCTATGCTATGTTGTAAACTAACGTTACAGAAGTAAACAACATAGCTTCCAGGTAGCAGGTTTAACAAACCGTGAACCTAACCCTGAACTCTTGAGTTGATCTACTCTAAAATGGGAAACATTGGGTTCCAGAAAAGCTGATTTGAATTTGTGAAGTCAACTCTGAGTACGTCAACTCTGAGTTAAGCGCGGGCATGAGAACTATTAAAAGCCAACATCAATGGAGCTCCGATACTAGGATCCACAATGGCACCCGGCGACAAAAAACGTCCTACTTCACCACACTTCAGATATAAGTTTTATTTTGTGTTTATGGTCAATCTAAGCACATATTCCGGGAAAAAGCAACACGGCTGTAGCGTATACATTTGGCGCGGTAGACAATTGCTGCCGAGTCAATGCATACATTTGAATGCAATAGCCAGTCCATACATTGAACATTTAACCCCACTGTCCGTTAATATTACAGTAGAAAAAGTGGTGGACTTAATTATAATAACAAAGCATGTTCAATGTTATATTAAATATAAAAACATACTACAAACAGGTAAGGCATATTTTGCTTAGGCCTATACGCTTGTAATTGTAGCTTCTACGTAACCTTGGTTTTAATCATATTCGACATGATACAAAGTAAATATAAATTGGTGCCTATTGCAACTTGTAGTAGCAGTTACCCCCCAACAGAATGCTTTTCGTCACAGGATGATGATGATGATTAAGATGACGAAGAGACATTGCTGCCGCAGAAATGTATGCAGAGAATTATGTATGGTAGCTACTGGTAGTTCTCTCCCCATGTACTTTTATTTTATTTGCTTGTGTGGAATTGTCAGTTACACTGACATCATGAGAATAATGAATATAAATATAGCTGCAAGCAGCAATGGCGGATTCCTCCTTCAAGATGGCAAAATGTTGTAAAATTGACAGATAGTTACACTGGGATTAACCAAAAGACTTGAAACTAATTTCTGTCAGAAAAAAAATAAAAGTTTAGGGCTCTGACTATATTAGAACCCACAACCCTTCACATAGCAGCCCTGCGTCTCATCCTACTAAGCCATTCACAGACATGCCAACCTGCAGACTCATTTCCGGGAGGTGGTTTAAAACTGTTGTAATTTAGTCCTATTTATATATGGGACATAAAAACGGGACAACGGGATGACTGGGTTGCTGCTGTAAAGAATAGCTTACTCGTAGTGCTTTAAAAAAGTTGTTTGGAAGGGAATTTCCAATCCTAGCAGTCAGTGGCGATGTGTTCTGGCTTAGGTAACTTAAATTAATTTGCGGCAGGCAAGGGATCCACCTGAACAGTCAATATACTTCATTCGAGCTAACTTGGTAAATATGACACTATGCCTACGTAGACTACAAGTAGCTAGCTACGGTGGTGAACCTGGCTTGTTTTGCAGTGGTTTACAGTCTGACTAAACAGATGATTGGAGTGTTGTAATGGGCTCAAATAAACACTATGCTATGTTTTACAACCGGAGGATTGACCGGAAGACTAGAAACCGTTCTGTCAGAAAAAATAAAAAAATTGCCGTTGACTGGTTTTGAACCTACAACCCCTCGTTTACCAGCACAACATATTATCCAATTGAGCCATTCTCAGATCTTGACTTCCCAATGTTCAGTAACTGGATAACAAAATGAGACGTTTCTCCAATGGCAAGCATTGTCAGATTTGGTTAAAGTTCAAACAGCTGTAATTTAGTTATATTTGGGACAACGGGATGACTGGGTTGCTGCTGTAAATAATAGCTTACTCGTAGTGCTTTAAAAAGGTTGTTTGGGGTGCCATAACTTGTCATGGAAGGGAATTTCAAATCATGCCTAGCATTCAGTGGCGATTTGTCCTGGTTTAGGTTACTGAAATGAATTTGTGCAACAGGCAAGGAATCCACCTGAACAATCAATATACTTCATTAAAGCTAACTCAGTTGTGAATCTGACACTACCATGCATAGACTCCAAGTAGCTAGCTACTGTGGTAAACCTGTGTTGTTTTGCAGTGGATTACACAGTCTCGCTAAACAGATGATCGGAGTGTTGTTATGGGCTCAAATAAACACTCATTGCTATGTTTTACAACCGGAGGATAGACCGGAAGACTAGAAACCGTTCTGTCCAAAAAAAATTTTTTTTGCCTTTGACTGGTTTTGAACCTACAACTCTACGTTTACCAGCACAACATCTCATCCAATTGAGCCATTCTCAGATCTGGACTTTGCCATGTTCAGTAACTCGATAATAAAATAAGGCAAGCATTGTCAGATTTGGTCCAAGCTCAAACAGCTGTAATTAAGTCATATTTTCACATATCAAGGTGAAACTTTGCAGGGTACTTCAGGGGGTGTCACCTTAAAGCCTATTAGTTTTGAAAAACCATCATTCAAAATGACATTTGATTTAGTGACACAAACATATTGAGGCAATGTGGACATTTACATAAATACACCCCTTTCAGCCATTTTGTTTTTGATTCAACTGTCTTAAGTAACGTTTTTAAATACATCAATGATACATATCTGTACAAAATTCCAAGTCAATTTGAATTTTGGTTTAAGAGAAGAGGGATTTTGAAGGTTTTCCCAAATTATCACTGTACAGGAAAATCCATCATGGTGTACCTTATGGGTCCTTGAGGCTTTTTTGTTCCTCGTGAAAAATGAGGCATGCACAACAAGTTTCAGAAGGATTGGAGCAATGGGGTGGAAATGCCATCACTTTGAAAAGTGGACATTTGGGCGTGGCCTGTGGCGCCCCCTATTGTCTGATGTGGGCCAGTCTGTGTTTGGGCGGTATTTGTGGCATGTTGTATCAATATGCCAAATTTCAAAACTTTTTACCAATGTGTTCATGAGATAAATTACAAGAATAATAATAATAATAATAATAAATATAGCTGCAAGCAGCAATGGCGGATTCCTCCTTCAAGATGGCAAAATGTTGTAAAATTGACAGATAGTTACACTGGGATTAACCAAAAGACTTGAAACTAATTTCTGTCAGAAAAAAAAGAAAAAGTTCAGGGCTCTGACTATATTAGAACCCACAACCCTTCACATAGCAGCCCTGCGTCTCATCCTACTAAGCCATTCACAGACATGCCAACCTGCAGACTCATTTCCGGGAGGTGGTTTAAAACTGTTGTAATTTAGTCCTATTTATATATGGGACATAAAAACGGGACAACGGGATGACTGGGTTGCTGCTGTAAAGAATAGCTTACTCGTAGTGCTTTGAAAAAGTTGTTTGGAAGGGAATTTCAAATCCTAGCATCAGTGGCAATGTGTTCTGGCTTAGGTAACTTAAATGAATTTGCGGCAGGCAAGGGATCCACCTGAACAATCAATATACTTCATTCGAGCTAACTTGGTAAATATGACACTATGCCTACGTAGACTACAAGTAGCTAGCTACGGTGGTGAACCTGGCTTGTTTTGCAGTGGTTTACAGTCTCACTAAACAGATGATTGGAGTGTTGTAATGGGCTCAAATAAACACTATGCTATGTTTTACAACCGGAGGATTGACCGGAAGACTAGAAACCGTTCTGTCAAAAAAATAAAAAAATTGCCGTTGACTGGTTTTGAACCTACAACCCTTCGTTTACCAGCACAACATATTATCAAATTGAGCCATTCTCAGATCTTGACTTCCCAATGTTCAGTAACTGGATAACAAAATGAGACGTTTCTCCAATGGCAAGCATTGTCAGATTTGGTTAAAGTTCAAACAGCTGTAATTTAGTCCTATTTGGGACAACGGGATGACTGGGTTGCTGCTGTAAATAATAGCTTACTCGTAGTGCTTTAAAAAGGTTGTTTGGGGTGCCATAACTTGTCATGGAAGGGAATTTCAAATCATGCCTAGCATCAGTGGCGATTTGTCCTGGTTTAGGTTACTGAAATGAATTTGTGCAACAGGCAAGGAATCCACCTGAACAATCAATATACTTCATTAAAGCTAACTCAGTTGTGAATCTGACACTACCATGCACAGACTCCAAGTAGCTAGCTACTGTGGTAAACCTGTGTTGTTTTGCAGTGGTTTACACAGTCTCGCTAAACAGATGATCGGAGTGTTGTTATGGGCTCAAATAAACACTCATTGCTATGCTTTACAACCGGAGGATAGACCGGAAGACTAGAAACCGTTCTGTCCCCCACATTTTTTTTTTGCCTTTGACTGGTTTTGAACCTACAACCCTTCGTTTACCAGCACAACATATTATCCAATTGAGCCATTCTCAGATCTTGACTTCCCAATGTTCAGTAACTGGATAACAAAATGAGACGTTTCTCCAATGGCAAGCATTGTCAGATTTGGTTAAAGTTCAAACAGCTGTAATTTAGTTATATTTGGGACAACGGGATGACTGGGTTGCTGCTGTAAATAATAGCTTACTCGTAGTGCTTTAAAAATGTTGTTTGGGGTGCCATAACTTGTCATGGAAGGGAATTTCAAATCATGCCTAGCATCAGTGGCGATTTGTCCTGGTTTAGGTTACTGAAATGAATTTGTGCAACAGGCAAGGAATCCACCTTAACAATCAATATACTTCATTAAAGCTAACTCAGTTGTGAATCTGACACTACCATGCATAGACTCCAAGTAGCTAGCTACTGTGGTAAACCTGTGTTGTTTTGCAGTGGTTTACACAGTCTCGCTAAACAGATGATCGGAGTGTTGTTATGGGCTCAAATAAACACTCATTGCTATGTTTTACAACCGGAGGATAGACCGGAAGACTAGAAACCGTTCTGTCCAAAAAAAATGTATTGCCTTTGACTGGTTTTGAACCTACAACCCTACGTTTACCAGCACAACATCTCATCCAATTGAGCCATTCTCAGATCTGGACTTTGCCATGTTCAGTAACTCGATAATAAAATAAGGCAAGCATTGTCAGATTTGGTCCAAGCTCAAACAGCTGTAATTAAGTCATATTTTCACATATCAAGGTGAAACTTTGCAGGGTACTTCAGGGGGTGTCACCTTAAAGCCTATTAGTTTTGAAAAACCATCATTCAAAATGACATTTGATTTAGTGACACAAACATATTGAGGCAATGTGGACATTTACATAAATACACCCCTTTCAGCCATTTTGTTTTTGATTCAACTGTCTTAAGTAACGTTTTTAAATACATCAATGATACATATCTGTACAAAATTCCAAGTCAATTTGAATTTTGGTTTAAGAGAAGAGGGATTTTGAAGGTTTTCCCAAATTATCACTGTACAGGAAAATCCATCATGGTGGACCTTATGGGTCCTTGAGGCTTTTTTGTTCCTCGTGAAAAATGAGGCATGCACAACAAGTTTCAGAAGAATTGGAGCAATGGGGTGGAAATGCCATCACTTTGAAAAGTGGACATTTGGGCGTGGCCTGTGGCGCCCCCTATTGTCTGATGTGGGCCAGTCTGTGTTTGGGCGGTATTTGTGGCATGTTGTATCAATATGCCAAATTTCAAAACTTTTTACCAATGTGTTCATGAGATAAATTACAATAATAATAATAATAATAATAATAATAATAATAATAATAATAATAATACCAACAATTCCAATAGGTTTCCTCCTGACGGAGGAATCCTAATAATAATAATACCAACAATTCCAATAGGTTTCCTCCTGACGGAGGAATCCTAATAATAATAATACCAACAATTCCAATAGGTTTCCTCCTGACGGAGGAATCCTAAAAATCGATTTGCATATTCTGATCCTGTTGAACAGAGCATGGATGCTGTATACCAGGGGTGTCCAAACTTTTTTTAGTGGGGGCCAAATACAGAAAAATAAACAAAGGGCCGGGCCACACACTAGAGGTGACATATTGACGCATGAATATTGTGTGTATTTCTAACTCGCCTATAGTGTGAAGAACATTGGGTTAAAGTAAAGTTTATTTACCCCCTTAAATAAATGTTAAAAATAAAAATTTGTTTTCGATTACTTATTTATTGAACTTATATTTAAGTTGAATCAACTTTACTTTTACCGAACATTGCACTCAGTGGGAGCAGTGATGCTGTCCTTTGGATTGAAGGATGGCTGACATGTCAGGAGAAAGTTTGGTGGTTGAGACACGAAGGACTTCACAGAGATGGCTATCAGTAATTCTAGTTCTCAGTCTGCTTTTGTTCTGATTTAACAGAGAAAATGTTTGTTCACATATGTATGTTGAGCCGAACAGGCTCATCATTCTTTTTGCGTGGCGTCTCATCAGAGGAAACTTGACATTATTCAAACTCTGATCAAATTCAGGTAGGGAAAGAAGCTGATGTTGACTCTTCAGATAATCATCACATTGCATTTCAATCAGTTCTAACTGCAGACTCTCTTCCACTTCTTCTGCATCCACCAGGAAGAGGGTCGAGAACAGCTTGATTTGTTTTTCATTTACATGACGCTGGTTGAATTCTGTCACGAGAGATGCAATCACAGACCCATATTTCTCCTTTTTAGCAGAAAGGTCAGCCTTCGGAAAAGCAGACTTGATTTCAGACAGCGCAGGGAAGTGTGCAGCATTAAAGCCTCGTAGTTGTGTCTCAAACAGGCGGAGCTTTGTGCAGAAGGCTTTCATGTGCGCATACAGGTGTGGCACCAGCTGTTCTTTGCCTTGTAGGTTCTTGTTCAGTGTATTCATATGGTGCGTATTTTGTTAGCACGAAAAAAAAACTGCTTGACTTTCTGTGTTCGTTCGGCACCGGTGTACTATGTGTAGCTCTGATGTTTGGTCTCATAGTGCCGACGGACATTATACTCTTTCATCACAGCAACATCTTCATTGCAAATCAAACAGACACACTTTCCGTTGATTTCTTTAAAGAAATACTAATTTTCCCACCGTGTTTGAAATCTTCTACACTCACTTGCTATTTTGCGTTTCTTCGGTGCTGCCATTGCAGCACTTCGGTGCTGCGGGAAGTTTTTCTTTGCTTAATTTCGTTTCTGTGGCTGGCTCCATCTAGTGTTGAAACTGAGAAGTGCAACAAAGTTGAGCTCAAGCTTCTTGCGCGGGCCATATTCAATTATATTTTCAGAATTAGCCGCGGGCCAATAAAAACTGGACCACGGGCCGCAGTTGGCCCGCGGGCCGTACTTTGGACACCCCTGCTGTATACAGTGAGATGTTCATTTACTGGCAGGTGAATTCTGCATGTGGAACTGTGAAATGTAATGTAATCTCATGTATTCCCAATTACAAGTAAATGAGTTGTACAAACTGCACCTCATGAAGAAAGTGCCAAAAACTGATCAAGAGATGGTGTAGGCCTACTTAGGGTAGAAGAATAAAGGCTAATCTTGTAAATGATTTACTGGAACACCAGTTACAGGAGGGTGCTTGGTCACAGGTGATGTTAATTGTAGGAACAATAGCCTATATGAATACTAATTATTGAATTTGCTGAATATCTATTTTGACCAAGAGATGGTATACTTAGGGCAGAAGAATAAAGGCTAATCTTGAAAAAGATTTACTGGAACACCAGTTACAGGACGGTACATGGTCACTGGTGAATCATGTAAATTGTAGGAAAAATAGCCATTGTTGGATTTCTATTTGTAGGCAATGAAGAAGACCAAATACAATTTCAATTATTTGTCTTTATTTCAGTGCCAAAAAGCATTTGGTCGGTTCTGAGTGCACGTCCACGGTGTGTTACATTAGCAAAGTAAGGGCTGAGAATGTTGCTAAAATAAATTACAGATTGTGACGGGAAACAGTAACGTTAACTTAGGTAGGCTATTCGTCAGGGAATTAAAGCACATCAAATCGCAGTCTTAAAATTCTCTCGCGGCGTATAACTAAGATAATTAAATTTTGTTTGAGATCGGTCGGCTGAACCAGGAAAGGATATCCCATGTCTGATGCCCGTGACCGAGTAGAACAAGTCATAGAGCTTGGCTGCATACTCTGCCGTCACAGATTTACACATTAATGAGGTTGCCATAGTAAACCTCTGTTCAGTCCTGGAACGGCTGGATGCTGTGGAGCCTCAAATGGGACGAGGGCGACCAACCATCAGCATCCCGTTTTTTTCAATTTGAGGGAGCGCCATGATCTGTGATACGTCCTCTAAAGACCCGGCAATTCAATCAATTTCCCGGCACATTTGCAATGTAATGCAATGCAGATGTGCACACCGCCCCCTACCGAACAAGATGGGTAGCTCCATAGATATATATAAAGACGGGTAGCTCGGTCAGCAGGGAGCTGAAGATGAGCGGCTACTGACGTCACTCTGCTGCGCCGCTCAGATTGCTTTTTCGTTTTCGAATTATGGGCAGTACTTTGATAGCCTGGTCCTAACCAGACTCGTACATTTCATTTGTACAGAGAGTCTGGCCTCGCTCCATTGACAAGCGTTGACTTCCTTGTAGGTGGGTACTCTGTTGAACTTTAAAACTATTGGACCTGCCCAGAGCCACTCTGATCTGCCATAACCAATCGCTAGCATTCGCCCTAGCCAATTCTTTCACCACTACTGTAACAGAGCTAGCTGCCGTAGCTGGAAAATCAAACTGTTCCCAAACCCCGTGGGGAGGAGGGCCACAACATCATGGCCACCAACAAAACTCAGCAAAACTTGTTCTTGCTCTGGCTTTAGCTTATGGATATTCGGCAGCGTTGCCACAACGGACCGAATGGCTTTGCTCGCATCTTTCTCTGCCGCCATTACGGAACTACAACACAAACTAGCGCACGACAGCCAATCCCTCTGTTTGCTGATTGGCCGGTAGAAAATTAACCGGAGACATCTGACTTACTTACCTCATGGCCAGACCTAGTACAGAAGCAAAATCAAAATTGAGCGGAAGTATGTAGGAGGGCAGAGCCAGGCTAGTACTTTGAGGCAGACCACAAAAACTAAAAAGCAATGTCCGCTCTGTTTTTTCTTTTTGATTATGGCATAAAATGTGCAGTCTTGAAGAAGAAAATGCAAATAGGATGATTGATTACTAATTTCATTTGAGTCAAATAATGCAGCCACATTCTTAAAATGAAAAAGCATTTCTGCAAATGCATTTTAATTTAAATTTTGGTCCCGATTTGCTTCCATAGCTATTGGGCTCAGAAAGTGGGAGGGGATAGGTAGAAACACAGAGTTTGTCATGGAAAACCTGCTAGCGAGCAGGTTAGGTTCACAGAGTAAGTTACCATGGACACTGACCCAAAGTTTTCGTTACCTCTCTTTCTGGAACGGAAAACTGGGAGTATGCCTCTTTTCAGGGTTAACCAACTCAAAGTTTTCGCTAAACCCTCTACCTGGAATACCCCCCAGCAGTCATATAGCGTTAATAATAATAATAACTAGAGAGGGTAGCTACAATTTCTGGGGAAATTGTGGGGTGTGCTTGCGTCGGTTGCAGATGGGTTATGTATATCTGAGTCCACATATTCATAGATATAGGCCTAGGTTTCAACTATATGGAAACAGATTATGAGGTCGAACAGATTAAATGAGCGAAAACAAACACAATTTCCCCTTATCTGTCCATATGAGAAATGCCTATGGCAAGCTAACTAGTGCTACAGTAGCGCAGGGCATGTTAGCCGTTTTCACAAACAGATTGACATAAAGTTTAGGCTGTGGCATTGAAGACACACACCACACAAGCTTGAGTTTAAATACATTATTTAATGTGACATTACTTACTGTACATGCAAGTCTTGAATTGCTTAAAGGGGTGATTGACTGGGTTTTTGGGGTATTTCACACTGTTCCTTAAGGTCTCCGAATAGGGTATGTAACATTGGTTGGGCTGAAAATGGCCCGGGTGCTGTTCTATGCCCCCTGATACATCCTCTGAAATTTTCCCGGGAAAAAACGCTCGGTTTTCTCCTTTTATGGCATGCTCATGAATATATAGATGAGCTGCGCGCTGATTGGTTGGTTTACAACGAGTGAAGCTGTGGAGCAAAGACGCAACACGGCCAACACTCACTGAAACAACGAAGGTGGAGACTTGAAATAAAAACGTACAAATAAATCTACTGTATCTACACAACACTGTTTTCAACAGATTGACTAGATATCATTTGAAAATGATACGTTAGTTGTTTCCACTTCTGTTGTTGAAGCAAACTGGATCGACTTAGGTGGGTAGAACGTTACAGCTTAGCAACCACACTATATCGTGATTCAACTGAGCTTCAGTTAGCTAGATAAAAAATAACCTGCCAAAGATCTGGACAAACATGCATCGTGAATTGTAGATTTACATGTACGGGTTATTTATTCGAATGAAACACAGTCAGGAACATGAAATGATGCGTTAGCCCCATTGCCAATAAACTAAACCCTCACACATTACTTATGCTCTTGCGTTAGCAAGCTAAACTAGTTCACATGCCTACTCTAGGTGTTTTCGCTATCTAGCTGTTTTTGCATTCCTTGCAAATCAGCGTTAATAAAAAGCAGATTAGCTAGAGTCTAGCTAACATTGACTCTAGCTATCTTGCTGAAAAATAGATCTGGACAAACATGCATCTTGAATTGTAGATTTACATGACAACACAGGTTATTTATTTGAATGAAACACAGTCAGGAACAAGAAATAACGTTAGCCCCATTGCCAATAAACTAAATCATCACACATTCTACCGATGCTAGATACAGGCAGGATACGTTTGCATTGCTAATAACTGTTAGCGACAACATCATACAGCTTGCGGTTGTGATGAACCTAAGGTCGGAACAGCACCTCTTTTCAGCAACAGCTTCATAGCAAATCCTGCTTTACATTGTCCCAGGTTTTCAAAACTGTCCTCGGTGACATGGTCCGAGCAAATTAATACTTTAGCGTCGTACTTAATAGGGATATTCCCATAGATAAACATCAGCCATGCCTGTGTAGTGTCTTGTTCTTTGGGAAGATGGTGAAAAGTGTCAGTATTCCCGGTACAGCCTGGAAAACTGCATTTACGGCGCTCCATTTTTCAATATCTTGAAAACGTATGAACTTTCTTTTTGGTAATTCCTGTGGAAGTACCGAGCAGCGTGCAGTTAGGTAAAAAAGTGTCGGAGATCTACGCGACCTCCGTTTATGTTCCTGGACCAGAAAACCAGAGGGCGGGTAAATGTACATTTTGGAGCGTGACAAAGTTGATGCTGCAAGTTGTGACGTCACAACTTGCACTGTTTCAAAAGCTAGCGTTTTCAGGTTGCAGTTTCAAAAAGTGAATTTTTTATAGGAAAGAGGTTTCAATGGACTTTGAGATTCACTGTATGTCTATTTGACACACCAAACTGTCATTTTTCAACTATGACAAGGTAAAATCGGTTTTGCAATCAATCGCCCCTTTAAATGAATGATGCTGCTAATACACCACAACATGCACGTCGTATCTATGCATCGTTGCTAACGTGTGCTGACGTTGTGAGCTGACGTTGTGACGTAGACTAGCACTGAGGTCCCTTCTGCCAACAAGGCACTTTTTGCCACAAAAACATTGTAAGCTCCTAAACCGTGCAACGGAACATAAATAAAAATACAAGTAACGCAATCGCTACCAAGACGAACCTTTTGACACTAGGGTTGTCTATGTCGTCCAAATATTGACCTTAGGGGTGGGAAAATAAATAATAACTAGAAAGGCATTTCCTGCAGAAAATGCGTTTGAATGCTGAAAGATTAAATTATTTCTTTTAAATTGCAGAAAATACAGAAATGAGAAAATACCCGCAAGCTGAAATGAATTTCAAAAATGTGTGAGTCACACAAAAGAGGCAGTGTGGAAACTGCATCATCTAACAATGCTTAGAGCTGAAATACAATGCGGGAGAAGCTGAAAGCTGAACTGTTAATAAACAGAAGAAGAAGTAGGCCAGCTAGTCATAAAAATAATATTATAGTCTTAACAGCTGAAATTATAGTTGGGATAGTAATAGCAGTAGCAGATGTAGCCTATCATTGAGTGAGTTTACTCGGCTTTCTTAGTAGGATTCAATGTGTTGAATGAAACATACAGCAGTAGGGCCGATACAGGAAGACACAGCGACACTTTGTTGCAGAAGGATGATGGTGCAAGTTTTGTCCGTGGAGCATACAACGATTAATAAAAAGAATCATGTAGAAGCGTTTATTGAGTAATTGCATAACTAATTACACATGTAACTAGAGAGGGTACAATTTCAGGGGAAATTGTAGGGTGCGCTTGCTTGCGTCGGTTGCAGGTGGGTCCGTCCTCTAAGTTTTTCTCTTCTAGTGATATTTTCAAGCATTTAGCCCCTTGCATATTTCATTAAGAACACCCTTTGAAACAGCTGCGAACCCCGTTTGAAACAAGCTACTGTAACAACGTTGTCACTGGCAGTATATTTCAGATGGAATAGCGATTCAAACAGTACCGTCTGCTACTGAAAATATGCCCCCCAAAACGTAAATAAGTTTGACATTGATGTAGGGGGAAATTATCCTGACGTTGTCATACTCATAATTCTAGTCAGAATATGAGTCTGAGAACTCTCTGTTGGGCTGTGACTATGGGGCGTGTTTCAACCGAACCCGGAAAACAAATGCCTCTTCACTCAATTGAATAGACCTACAACCAATCAGAGCAACGTAGTATGTTAACTTTTACCGAAACCCGTAGGAAGGACGGCAAAAACATATTTTCCATCGACAAATGCCTTGATCGCGGTTCTCTGTTCCTCTTTCAAAATTAATGCGCTGTCGATGTCTTTTAAAACAGACTTGATGGCAGAATCTACACATCTCAGCTCTCCAGCGGTAGCCATGTTTGTTGAAAACTAATTCAACCAAAGCGCTCTTTGGTGACGTGGTTGATTACGTTACTGTTGATCATCTGTCCATCATCGTATAAAGCCCGCCCTGACAATTTCATTGGTCCGAACAGCTCCTGTTCGGACATAGTTGTTCCCCAACCGAGCCCCCCCCAGACCCAACTTCCCGACCACATTTTTTTGTGGGCAGGGATAAGTTGGGCTGGCAGCCAGGCTAGGGGGAAATGGCTGATTCAAAATAAGTTTGCTAGAGGCAAGCTAGCTGCTGTTGCTCCACATTTCACTGATTGTTTGAAACCGCCGGAAATGAGAACGTTTCTTTTGGCATAAAGTTTAGCTGTGGCATTGAAGAGTAGGTGCGTTCGACATGAACTGACTTCATGCAGCACTGCAGCCGGCTGCAGGCGGCTGACTTGAAACAGTGAATTCTGGTTAGACTTTTTGTCCGACTTGAGACGGCGCCGAGGCTAGGTCACTGTGACGTAGCCATCAAAGTACCGTGAGATCGATTCGAGAACTGCCGGCTGTGTAGCCGAGCGCATTTTCTGAAGAGCAACTGCACAGGTTCTAATGACGACACAGCAATTTCATGATTGGCCATACTCACACACTTCAACTTTGACGCGTGTTTTGTAATTATTCTGACACCTTCAGTTTCAAATCCGGACCAAACTGTTTAATTTAATTAAAAATGTGTTAAAGAAAGGGTTTTAGTCCGCCTCTTCACTAACGGAAAGACTAAGTTTAATTATAAATAAAGTAAAGTAAGCAAACAGCGCTTGATCGGCCATGACTGACGTCAACGCAGCAAACCACGAGAAGCTGGAATGTCCGACTTCACAGAGCCGTTTTCAACTCCTCCCCGACTGCAAGCGGCTACTCTCGCCGGTCGTTTCATGCAGCCGCAGTCCATGTCGAACGCACCTAGTACTACACACTGCCAGTGGGCGAGCCGAGTCTGACTGAGGCTAACGTCAAAACAAGCCGCGGTGTCACTCAAATTCCAAGTTTTACACAAATAACAAAAATATGCTGACCCGCTGGCTGTCTTCGCAATCGCCACATCTTTAAAACACTGCCCTCCTTCTCAGGGCCGGATTAACAATTTTCTGTGCCCTGGGCAACAAGGCTCAGCGAATTTTTGGGGCCTTTCTTTGAGCGCAAAATAGTTTTCTGAGCTTTATGTAAAATAAACATTTTACAAGCCGTTTTTCAATTGGTAAAATCTTGTCTAGAGAAGGTGATGTCTTTTTGTCTCTTAATTTTTCAGCAGCACTTACCTTGCGTTTCTTAGCCTGGTATAGCCAAGGAGCTCTCCACCTTTATTACTAATTTAAAAACTATTTGATAAATCGAATATAAAAGCATCATAGAATGTAAAGTAACAGCTAGCTGGCGTCAGTTACTTGTAAAATGCATAGATAATGTTAAACAGTAACATCTCAATTTAGCTTGCACCTAAGTTAAAACATATTTGAGTGTGCTAACATTAGCAATAACGTCAGCTAGTTTGAGGTGTATGCATAGGCTAACCATTAAATTAGCAGCACATTTCCCGTATTAAACAATGATTAAACATGGGCGTACCTGAAAGTGATGCACGGGCACCATCTCGCAATCTCTTTCTTTCTTTTTTTCTTCACCTGACTCCTGTTATCTTTTTAAGCCCATTTTAGAAAAGTTGACCTAGCCTACTGTCAAAGTTCGTCAGGCCACTGAGATAGGGAACGGCACCCACAGCGAGTTTGGGAAGTTGAGTGTGTTTTGTTTGTTTGTTTTTTTTGGGGGGGGGTGGGGGGGGGCACCATCGTAACTTTTTTTGAGCATTTAAATAGGCTATATCTCTTGTTCTGCCTGTTTTATGTAATATACATGCCTAATATTTCTATACTAAAATAATATCGGCATTATAAGTATTATAACTTATGATTTTTCAGTTGTCTAATTTTTGGTGCCCCTCAGTAGTTGGTGCCCTACGCACAGCGCGTAGTGCGCGTTATGGGAGCGGTGGCACTGGCTACTAGACCACACAAACACTGTTTTTGACGTGATTTAACATAATATTTGGATCGAACGAGTTGCTCGAGTTGCAAGTACTCACATTAAGGAAAGTTAGGACTGCGTTCATAACGTGATATAATATTTTAGTTGACATTGTCCAGGGCCCCTTAGATGGCATGTGCCCCTGGGCAAGTGCCCAGTTGCCCTAATGGTTAATCCGGCCTTGCTCCTTCTGATTTTTGATGTAGAATTGACCCTGGTACGAAATTAAGAAAATACTCATCAGAGATCGACAACAGCTGACGTAATCGTCAACGGAGGCTGACGGGGCTCTCACGTAGCAAACCAATCAAAGTTTTTACAGCAACCTACATTAAAATCTCACCATCTGGCTGTCTTCACCATAGACATATATGTCTATGGTCTTCACAATAGTCATATCGTCATAACATTGCCCTCCTTCTGTTTTTTGGTGTAGAATTGACCGAACTATAAAATTACGAAAATACTAGACTACTATGAAGCTTGCATGGCTGCCGCCTAGGCAGTCTCACGGGCGACCCGCACTCGCTCAAATTACAAAGACTTTCACGACCTAAATCAAAAATCCGAGATGGCAGTTCCACTCGAAATTGCTTTCTCAACAAAGCCCAATGGTTGGTAATTTTGAGGGTTGGCATTTTTCACTCATAATCCAAGCTCCAACTTGCGTGCTAGAACGTCTCTATCACGTTGTATCCATGCGTTGTTGCTAGCGTGTGCTGACGTAGTGACGTAGGCTAGCACTGAGTACCCTTCGTTGACAGAAGGCACTTTTTGGCACAAAAAAACAATTTCTACTTAAACCATTCAACGGAACGTAAATAAAAAAATAAAAGCAACTCAATCGCTACCAAGACGAAACTTTTGACACCTAGGTTGTCTATGTAGTCCAAATATTGACTGAGTTTTAGGGGGGCAAAAAGAATAATAACTAGAGACGGCTGTTCCTGCGAAACAGCAGTGAGAATGCTGAAAACCTGAATGGGGATAGCTGACCATGCTAAAAAAGCTGAAAATAGTGAACATTTTGTAGAAAGTTATAAGCTGAAGCTTCAAAGCGCCCAAAACGTATTTTTGAAAGGGGCTGGAGCTAGACGAAGGCATAAAACTACAGAAAAGAGAAGAAAAATGCAAAAAGAGAAATAATTCAGAATAATTTGAAAATGTTGTAGAAAGTCATTTGCTCAGGTTTCAAAAGGCCTGAAATGTATGTTAGAAAGGACCTGCAGTCAGATGAAGGCAGAAAAGTACAGAAAAGAGAAGAAAAATGCAAAACAAAAAGTGAAAAAAATCAGAAAGAAGAGAAACAATGCATAAAAATGTGAACATTTAGCAGAATTTTTTTTGCTGGAGTTTCAAAAGGCCTGAAATGTATGTTATAAAGGACCTGCAGCAAGATGAAGGCAGAAAACAGAAGAAAACAGAAGAAAAGAAGAAGAAAAATGCAAAAAAATGCAACCATTTAAGGGATTCTGTGCAACCCCCTTAAGTAAATACCTTAGCTCAGGAGAAATGTACCCTTAAGTGTCATACTTAAGGAAAAAACTTAAGGTGTTTTGTGCAACCGGCCCCTGAAATGTATGTTAGAAAGGACCTGCAGCAAGATGAAGGCAGAAAAGTACAGAAAAGAGAAGAAAAATGCAAAAGTACTGGCAGTTGGAAGGTACTGCTGTGAAAGGTATTTTTGAAAGGACCTGGAGCAAGATAAAGGCAGAAAACAGAAGAAAAGAGAAGAAAAGAAGAAGAAAAATGCAAAACAATAAGGGCAAAAATTCAGAAAGATGAGCTGCAGGAAAATTTGAAAATTTAGCAGAAAACCAGTTGCTGAAGTCTGGGTTGAACGAATTTGAAGGTAAAAGGACAACACTGGAATGACTTGAACTTGCTGGAAAAACGTAGCAACCGTTGGTGATTGGCAACAGACTGGCAACATTTCTAACCTAGAATCTAGGTTTCAGGTTCAAGACGGAGGATAAACTAATCTGGGTGTGCCTGCACACCCAGTCCTGTTCAGACACTTAATTTAAGATGACATCAAAATAATAATTCATAGTGCAGGGTTGCCAATGTTGTCGTTGTCCCTGGTGAGTTTTTTATACTTAAATAATAAGATCATGCTACATCTAACCAGCGGATCATTTCTTGCAAGTGTGTCAAAGTGGTATTTTTACAGACTGTATTAACACCGTAGGCTTGAATAATAACCGAAGGCGTGAAGCTAGAGAGAGGATGCAATGGAAAATTTCCTACATGAGCTAGATCTACTGCTTCAAATTGAAAACGGAGACCATCTTTTGATTAAAGACAAGTTCCTTAACCTCTGTTGTCAATATCGCCAATAAAAAGTAAATACTCTTCAGTTACGAAGCATTTGTTTGTAGCTAGGTAATGAATGATAGTTATTAGACCGTATGTGACCTGGTTTCGCCGTTCTATTAGCAGCCATGATGACAGTAGCGTCACTAGAATGGCCATAACCATAGATATATATAAACACTAGATGTCTTACGGCGGAGTCTAGAACGTCCACACATGGTGGCCATCTTGCTACAGTCAACTCGCTCACCCATAACATGACCCATAATGACTGTAGCAAGATGGCCACCATGTGCGGACGTTCGACTCCGTTGTTCGGCAACGCGGACGAGACATCTAGTGTTTATATTTATCTATGGCCATAACTAACAAAAGATCAAATATCGAATCTGTCCGCTGTTCTACATTGCCCACATAATTACGTATATTTCATTCCAAGACTCTGCCGAAACCATAGATATCCTTTATGTGTCTGTGCGGTCAGAAATACAACTCCTTTGGCAGTTTCAAAAACGTTCATGGTGCGTGTCTGTTTGGTTGCCACGGTGATGGCGCAGCTGTGATAGCTAACGAGCTAGGCAGAGAGAAAAACAAACATTTACCTAGCATCCACACCTCAAACAAGTTGACCTAGACGCAAAACTACACGTCCAATCAATAAAATGAGGTCCTTTATATGTCTGTGCGGTCAGAAATATGTCTCTACCGGCAGTTTCGAAATCGTCTTCCTTCTTGCTTTCTCTGACGGATTTTACCCACCTCTCCATTGAAGTTAGTGAGAGAATGTGAAAGGCTGCTCTCGCTTCAAGGCTCATAGCTGAATATCTGTAAATGTGAGCTCTTTAGTAGTTACATTGGCTGAAAGAGGAACATGTCCCCTACATTTTAAGGTATAACTTGTTTCTGTAAGTTAAACTATATGAAAGTTAGAGGAATTTGTTTGACAATTTAGTTGAATATCAGAAAAAGAGCAGGCAGCAGTGTGCCACTCTGCTTGCTGCTCATTCATAAAAATCAAGAAGGAGCAAACATTTTAATGTATTTCAAACTGTCATAATTCAAAATTGGCTGAATATTTGAAAAAGCTGAATCATTTGGGAATAGCTGAATGTCTTGTGAACATTTTAAAGGTTGAATGGTGTCTCTAGCTGAAAGTATGCTGAAGTAGTTACGTTTGAAAGAGGAGGAAGCTTTTTAATGATTTGAAAGGATTTACCATTACTTTTAATGGGAGAATAATTTGCACAAAAACCTTAATACATAAAAAAGTATAAAAGTGAGAAATGAGAAAAGTCATAGCACACATCTCCTGAAAGAGCTGAACGTTTTGATACAAAAACTGTAGGAATCGGTGAAAGTATGCAGGACTAGTTAAAGGACAAAAAACGGCGGAAGAACTAAGAAGTTGGAAAAACAATAGTGAGAATGCTGAACAGCATTCTCACAATAAAGAGAAACAGGAAAACAATAGTGAGAATGCTTAACAGCATTCTCACAATAATAATATATATGTGAGAGAACAAAGGTTGTGCCCTTGCCGAAGGCAAAGCACACCCAAATATATATGTAAGAGAACAATGGTTGTGCCCTTGCTGAAGGAAAAGCACACCCAATTACGGAGTAATCGTAGCTTGACGTTGTCATACTCATGTTGCGGTCGTCGTTGTCCCTGTACGTCAGTCACCTGTAACCCGATGCTAATGCTAACCACGGCGGGCCCAGACAGGTGAAGACTGAAAGAGACGGGAACACTCACCCCAGTCAGGCAGACTCCCACCCCGGTCTCCAGGACAGCCCAAGCCGCCTTCAGTTCGGCGGACAGCTCGCTCGCGGTTGGTAGAGACTTGGTTCAGTTTACAGATGGTTGGTACATTCAAAGCACGGCGACAGACGGACGGATCGACAGGAGGGTGGAAACAAACAAGAATCCAGGGGGACAACCGGTCGGAGTCGACAGTGACGCTCTCTCACCACGTCTCTGAGGTTCCCCCCGTCTTTCCGCCATCCGGTAGTTTAAAAACCATTAACTCCTCCCCTTAATTCCCTGGTCCCCAATCAGGACACTGTTCCACTCCCCTTTCCAATCACCACACATGTGCAAGGCCGCCGCGCCACTAAAGTGTTACATTTAAAAGTTACTAGAAAGGATTCTAACCCTCTCTCTCACCCTGCCACTAGGCGTGCACGTAACACTCATAATTCTAGTCAGAATATGAGTCTGAAACAGCTCCGTTGGGCTGTGAGTATGGGGCGTGTTTCAACCGAACCCGGAAAACAAATGCCTCTTCGCTAAATTGGATAGACCTACAACCAATCAGAGCAACGTAATATGTTGTTTGTTGAAAACCCAAGAGCTCTTTGGTGACGTGGTTGATTACGTTACTGTTGATCATCTGTCCATCATCATATAAAGCCCGCCCTGACAATTTGATTGGTCCGAACAGCTCCTGTTCCGAGCTACCCCAGACCCAACTTCCCGACCAAATTGTTTTGTGGGCGGGGCTAAATTGGGCTGGCAGCCAGGCTAGAGTAATCGTATTATTGGCATAAACCGACAATTGCTAGTAATGGGGTGTCTCATGGTCAAGTAAACGCACTCAGTGGCTTAGTAGAATAAAACAGTTCCATTAGCAATAGTAGTAAAACAGATATTAGCAGCACCTGCAGAGTCACCTCTTGTAAATTGTATCATGTTGAAATACTATCAAACTCTGTCTTGTGACTCCACTAATCAGCTAATACCAATCACCTGTGTGAGAGCCTGAGTGGTGCGTGTCTGTCGTTGCCACGGTGATGGTGCAGCTATGATTGCTAACGCGCTGAGGGCAGAGAATAACAGAAATGTAGCTAGAATCCACACCTCAAACAAGTTAACCTAGACGCAAAACTATACGTCCAATCCGAAAAATAAGGATATTTTTCGAGACGCAAGACCCTGCCGAAACCAGAGATGTCCTTTATATCAGCGGTCCCCAACCTTTTTTGCGCCACGGACCGGTTTCATGTAAGACATATTTTCACGGACCGGCAGGGACGGACTGGGAGGAAAGATAGGCCATGGACTTTGATCCAAACTGTCCCACCAGAACCGGCCCCCATATAGGCCTACGCCACCACAGCTGCTCTGCTAATGCATGCACATTCTGGGTTTGATGTGATCCTAGATAGCGGCTTTCACATCCAATGCGAGCGCAAGATTTTTTTTTTGCTGATTTGAGCGAAAAATAGTTTATGTAAAATAAACAGCCGTTTTTCAATTGGTAAAACCTTGTCTAATGAATGTGATGTATTTTTGTCTCTTAGTCTTTCAGCCCCATCTTTACGTTTCTTAGCCTGGTTTTCCATCGTTATATTGTTGCTAGCTAGCTTTCGATCTGTCAGTCCCACTTTTGTGTGTAAACAAGACGACAGTGACACCCGAAGTGCGTTCCTTATATCCAGTTTATTCCGTGATTTTGTTTGATTGCTGTCACGGCAGAAAATCCCGTTTCACAAAGTATGTTGGAAATGGAAGCAGGGTTTTCAGTGCTTTTGTTGCGATCTCAGGATATTCAGCCTGCATCCGAAACACCGGCAGAGTTGTCTCAAACAGGCTTCATTGAGTGGTAACTATCACGTGTCATGTGTCAAGAGGAAGAGACGCGCGTGATAGTTACCGCTCAATGAAGCCCACAAACTTGCTAAAAAAAAATAGTAAACACACGTCTTTGCAGAGCTTTTTTGCTCAGGGGAAAAGGCCCGCAGAGAACGAGAGAATCCGGTAATTTTTTCAGAATAAAACGTCTTTCAGACTCAATTAAAAGGAAATAATGTTATTATTGTTTTTTCTGTGCAGCCCGGTACCAAATGACCCACGGACCGGTACCGGTCCGTCGACCGGTGGTTGGGGAACGCTGCTTTATATGTCTGTGTGGTCAGAAATACGACTCTACCGGCAGTTTCAAAATCTTGTTCTTTTTGCTTTCTCTGACGAATTTGTCACCAGATTTGCATTGGTCTCTATGGGCCGAAAGTTGGACTTTGTCTCGCTTTCGTGGGGCTCTGAACAAATGTGTACGTCTGTTGGATTCCACAGACAACTGTCTACGACCAGCACAAAATTAGCTATCTATTGATCCAAAAATGAAGCATGAAGAGTGAAAATTGTGGCAATGCTGGCAAACTAGAAATATTTTTTTAAGAAGATTTCGAAGCTCCCCTCCACTCTAAGCGTTTCAGTCAGCACTGTAGGCTCTCACATACACACCCATGTAAATCTCAGAAACGGCTTGAAAAACTCATGAAACATAATCAGTGATATTGAAAAAAGTTGAATAGATATCAAAAAGCTGAATTAAAAAAAAAAAAAATTGTCAACATTTTTAAGTTTAAATGGTGGCTCTAGCTGAAAGATTGAGGAAGAAGAAGGATTTGGAAGTTGAAGAAGTTTTGATAAGTTTGAGAGGATTTGAAAAAAAAACTCAATTGGAAAACCATGTTAAAAATATTAGGAATATGGATTTATATTAATTCAAACATAAGCAGTAGAAAGCTGAAAAGTCACAGCAGTCATAGCCTGAAACTGCTGAATTTTTTGATAGCTGAACGGTTTTAATAGCTGAAGATTTGAAGGCGCTGAAAGGTGTCAAGGAAGAAATAGCAGAAGAATAAGAATATGAAGAAGTTGGATAAAGATTCAAAGAACAATACTTGGAATGCTGAAGCAGCATTCCAACAATAAAGAAATATATAGACCTATTATGTCTATGGACCTATTCACCATGACGTCACAACAATAATAGACGTTCTTCCGGGTGGCAAAAGCCGATGGCACCACTAGTAAATTGCTTGGAAGGGAGACCCACCGTCGGCCGTAGCCTGACACTAACAAAATAATTTTTATATCTACCCTCTTATACTACTTAAGTAATTTGTGTATTAATTTGACCTTGTCAATTTGATCACTCTGGCTTTATTTGTACTCATGAGAAAAAAAGTATTTGTATTTCTGTATGATTTTCTTCTTTCTTAACATTTCACAATGTTTTTGACAGGGTTTGGGATTAACGGATTACATGTAACGGCGGTACGTAATCGGGAAAAAAAAAGACGTAATCAGATTACAGATACTTTTAGGAAAAATTTAGATTACAAACAGGATTACACATATAAAATACAAATGTCTGTGGGCAATGTAGAACAGAATATAGATTAGAAATATAATATTTTAATTAAAAGTTATGACCATTATAGTGATTAGTGGAACATTTTGAAAAAACGGAATTCCCCTCCTCCAAAAGTAGCTAGCTAGCGCTATGGCTGGATACTCCTCTCTAGGGATGGGACGTATGGCACTGACGCATCGATGCTTGTGTCGCAAAACCAATACGCAGTTTCGAAAAAGTGTTTTGGAGCTTGTATCAAATTACGAAACCACGTGATAGATGACGTTCAATGCTTCAAACGTCACGAACTGGTTCGAAGTTTTGCCGCTCTTCTGAACCATAGCCATAGAAGCAGTGTGCGAATTATACAATGACAATCGTATAACCCAACCAAGTAAACGGCACGACAACGCACTACTAAAACTACAGACAGGCAGAGTACCATATTTGACGGTTCATCACAAAATAAGCTTGTTGGAAATCTCTCCAGATTCTGACAAGCAATGAGACAGACAGACAAATTGATATAGAGCTAGCGATAGCTAGCTTTTAAGTTGGTGGTTAACCATGTTTCTATCATTAACATTCTTGTGAATATTCTACAGCTAATTGTCATTACAAATACATTCGTGACAGATTGTTGGGGTATTAGATAGCAAACTTGCCTTTCTTGCACTTTCTCACGACGCAGAACGCACCGCTACACTGAGGTGATTCAACAATCTTCTGTATTGCACACTGCCTGGTCACTCGCGCGCGGTGTTTCTTGAGTTTTATTGGGCACTGGTCACTCGCGCTGTGTTTATTGAGTGAATTTTGACTATGGCAGTCAGTGTAATAGTGTGTGATATTCCCTGCCATAAAGTCAACATTTCTGTGTATGGCCAACCTGTTATTGAATGAATATGGTGACTATATTGTGATATTTACTATTACAGATAAGAACGATATATAAATGTATCGACCCCCCCGACCTGTGGTTTTTACCTCTTTTGGGGGGGTCCGAGCCTTGATCGGGGGGGTCAGACCCCCCCCAAACCCCCCCGTAATTCGCACACTGCATAGAAGGAACGAAGCCACCGCTTCTTGTTAAAGACAAATCTCACATTGCCAGAGAAGCAGCACCAGGCATCGCTCGAGTTTCTTCCATTAGTCATTATTATTTAGCCAAATCCATATTGTAATTATAAATCCGTGCACTTGAGTGTTGTGTTATTTTATTGAAATGAAACGTAACATGATAGGACTAGGTAGGTCTATACAGTGCCCAGAAAACAAATGTTGATGATTCGTCAACATTGTCAACAGTAATAATAATTAGTAAAAAATAAAGTCCCCCCAGTTCACAATAGGCCTACATATCACAAATGTTAAGAATAAGAAAAAATCTGTGTAATCTAGATTAATTGATATAAAAACCATATCGTATAAAGTCCGTCCACCTGCATCAACAAGTAACGGCTTTTTCGGTGGTGCAGCTGGTTAAAGTGTTGTACGACAACTTATTGACAATGCGAGTCTGGATACCAAAGTTCGCGCCCCAGTGCAGGGAACTTCGGAAGATATTCTTTAACTTTTACTGTGAGAAAATGACATAATTCTAACGGCCTACAGATGTATCACAACATTTTAATGTGTGAGCACTAATATCAGATAAAAATGAACACATGTACCCTTAATTAAAGAATTAAATAACGTAGGGTAGTCTACCGTCGGAGACAACCACTACGCCTCATTCAGCCAGTTTAAACGGCTGCTAGATGACGCTGTTCATTTTCAATGCGCCGATAGTTCGGCTCTTTGGGCCGGCACAATCCGGAAGAAACCACCAAAGCTTCACAAGGCATCGTTCGCCCATCCCTACTCCTCTCCATAACTAAAAAACGTTCGACTTTCTTCCACAATCGACCAAATTGGCCAAACAAGGCATGTACATTTAGCTTAAAGTGTACATAATCTAGCTAGAATTCATGTTTTTCCAAGTTTCACAGAAATCTGCTCAAATCGAGGCTAAACAGTGCTACTACTGTCATAGCTGCCTGTCACGAACGGCCAAACCGGACACGTAATTCTTTCCTGAAATAACTCGGGTCACTCCCACAAACAAATTATTCGTAAGTAAAACGTTTAGACTTCTAATTGACAATATTGACAACACATATTAAGAAACTTGTCTTTACGCATAATATCGTCTTCAATTTCAATTTGAAGTGGTAAATCTAAGGCAATCTCCCATGGTATCCGCTCTGCCTGTGCATTGAAGTAATCCAAAAGTAACCGAATGTATGTAATCAGGTTACATTGCTTAAATATTGTGATACTTGGATTAGGTTACTGATTACAATTTTTTTACAGGTAATCTGTAATTGTATCGGATTACATTTTTTGAGTAATCCTCCCAACCCTGGTTTTTGACTATGTAATTATGTTTAGCCGGCTAGATCTCTTCTCTGGTCAGTGGAAGCCGCTCGCGTTCTGCCACCCGGAAGTATCTTGGTGCCTATTGTTTACAAACATTCTGAAATGCTCTATATGAGAGCGAACAATGGTTGTGCTTGCCAAAGGCTTGAGCACACCCAATATGTAATATTAATGATAATACATTTTATTAGTGATGGGCCTTTCTTGTACTCAAAGCACTAGAGTATATTACAATCACAATATTACATAATAATATACAATAACAAAAACCACAAACAAATTGATAAGTAATGATTGATTAATTAAAACGTTTCTTAAAGTAACGAAGGAGCATTCCTAATGGACACATGGACTTCATAGTATGAAGGAAAAAAATTGCCTTATTTTTTATTCTTGAATCATTATTGTTAGCTTGTTACAGGTTCCTCTTATTATTTAAGTAGCTTTAAATTTGACAGCTTTCCACATTTGCATTTTTGTGTGGCCTATAAGAAGGAAACTTCACTAAGGGATGTATTGTATCGAAGTTAATGGATTTTAATTGTAGTTGACTGTTGTTCTGCCCTTTGGCACGCAGCAAATTATTTTAATCAAAAGCAATTAAAGTGCTTAACTCGTTTACAGTAAATGCATTGTCTGCTAGTTTATTTTGTTACTTTTCAGTATACCATGTTCAGTCAGCCACTAGTACTGTATTACTTTGAATATGAAAGTGAAAAATAACACAAGACCATTCTAACTGGTTTGCAATTTATTTTAAATAAAAACCATAGAAGGTTAAAAACCTAAATGTCAGACTGACATTAGGATGATGTAAGCAGCACAACTACAACCAATACAATTGATATGGGTGTGTTTATTTATAGTTTATGTGTCAAGCATTGACAATAGTCAATATCATTTGATTCCTTTAGGCAGTGGGGGGGCCCTAAATCAATTTATTTTTAGGTCCCCATGAAGGTTGGGTATCAGGTATCCGGTATGGGGGGGGGGGGGGGGGGGGGTAGTTGTTTGTATATGTATGTCACCCTGTAAGTTGTTGCTGTTGTATGTGTATTTGTATCTGTAGGTTCTAACAATCTGCCTGTTGTTCCATTTCCCCAGTGAGCCCAGGGAGTTTGAAGGGCCTCAAGCAGAGTGTGTAGCCTGTCACCTAGAGTGTAAACCACAGGAAGGAACACAGCACAGCTGCACTGGACCGGTACTAGCTCTCTCTCTTAACTTCTCTAACTCCCCACATCTCTCTTTATCTTTGTCACTCACCGGTATTGTAAGTACAAGTCTTCACATGAAATAGACATAGTCATGAACTGGATCTCCTTTTTTCCTTTTTTATTTCCTTGGCATTCACTTCTCATTCCTTTTTAAGATGTGTATGACTCATTTAATTAGTTACACACTTAGTACACCAAATGTGTTCTCTTATACAGACTTCTTTTAGTACCAGTAAAACTGGCTTTTATTATTTTCTGGAGACTACTGTGTAGATTTGGTGGAAGGACACATTTTGAATATATAAGATGGGTATCCTAACTGAAGAGGAGAGGATAATAATGCAGAAAAAAAGAGAGTGGGATTTAAACACCTGTACTCCTCCCTTTTACATTTACATTTATGCATTTAGCAGACGCTTTTATCCAAAGCGACTTCCAAGAGAGAGCATTACAAAAGAGCATAGGTCACTGATCATAACAACGAGATAGCCCCAAACATTGCAAGCAGCCAAAACATGAAGTATACATTGTGAAAAACCAAATAAGTGCCAAGGGGAAGAACCATAAGAGCATGCAGTTAAACAAGTTACAATTAAACAACATGAAACTCAAAAAAGTGCAAGAGTGTACCTGTAAAGAAGAAGACAAAAACAACAGTCAACAGTAAAATATTTCACAGCGAGTACAAGAATTTAAAACCGTCACAACTAACCAACAGGAGCAACAAGTCTCTCAATACGAGTCATTGTGATCCTGGAGGAAATTAACATCAGATCCAGCCAAGCATTCCTAAGTGCCGTTGTACTCCCGGAACAAGTGTGTCTTGAGCCTTTTCTTGAAGGTGGTTTTAATTGTTTTTTATTTTATTTCATCTTTATTTAACCAGGAGGCTGGTTGAGAACTAGTTCTCATTTGCAACTGTAACCAGGGGGGTATTCCAGGTAGCGGGTTTAACAAACTCTGAGCCTAACCCTGAACTCTGAGTTGAGTTACTTAAAAATGGAAAACTCTGACTTTTCGGTTCCAGAAAAGCTGATTTGAATTTGTTAAGTCAACTCGGAGTACCTCAACTCTGAGTTAAGCGCGGGCATGAGAACTATTATAAGCCAACATCAATGGAGCCTACTTCACCACACTTCAGATATAAGTTTTATTTTGTGTTTATGGTCAATCTGAGCACATATTCCGGAAAAAAGCAACACGGCTGTAGCAGTGTATAGCCTACAATTGGCGTGGGAGACAATTACTGCCGAGTCAATGCATACATTTGAATGCATAGCCAGTCCATACATTGAACATTTAACTCCACTGTCCGTTAATATTACAGGAGAAAAAGTGGTGGACTTAATAAATTAGCATGTTCAATGTTATATTAAATATAAAAAACTACGAACAGGTAAGGCATATTTTGCTTAGGCTATACGCTTGTGATTGTAGCCTCGACGTCATACATACAAATATCATACAAAGAAAATATCAATTGGTGCCTATTTCAACTTGTAGTAGCAGTTTCCCCAAACAGAATGCTTCTCATCAAAGGATGATGATTTAGATGACGAAGAGACATTGCTGCCGCAGAAATGGATGCAGAGAATTATGTATGGTAGCTACTGGTAGTTCTCTACCCATGTACTTTTATTTACAGGCTTGTGTGGAATTGTCAGTTACACTGACATTATGAGAATAATGAATATAAAAAACGATTTGCACATTCTGACCCTGTTGAACAAAGCATGGATGCTGTATACAGTGAGATGTTCATTTACTGGCAGGTGAATTCTGCATATGGAACTGTGAAATTAAATGTTATCTCATGTATTCCCAGTTACAAGTAAATGAGTTGTACAAACTGCACCTCATGAAGAAAGTGCCAAAAACTGACCAAGAGATGGTGTAGGCCTACTTAGGGTAGAAGAATAAAGGCTAATCTTGAAAAGTTACAGGAGGATGCATGGTCACAGGTGATGTTAATTGTAGGAACAATAGCCTATATGAATACTAATACTTCAACTACTACTGTTGAATTTGCTGAATTTCTATTTTGACCAAGAGATGGTGTACTTAGGGCAGAAGAATAAAGGCTGATCTTGTAAGGCTATCAACCTACCCCCACCTCTCATATGATACAATCCGGAGTTACTGGATGGAGTCTCAACTTGATGGCTCTCACACATCATTGTGTAACTTACTGTAGCATTGCTAGTCATATGTTGATAAGTAAGGGTCAAGATTGTGGTGTGATTAGTTGTTCTTGGGTATAAAAGGAATTGTGAAGCATTGTTCTGTGGATTCTTGAACCCCTGAGACCTTCTCCTCAGCTCTGGCTTGTCCTACTCCTTCTTCCTCACCTCTTGCTTTCTATCTCTGGTTTACAATAATCATGGGGAGTAGGTAAGAGTTAACCTTCATTGATTTCATTCATTTGCAATATGATTAAATCATTATTTTATTTAACCTTATTTTGACCATTCTTGCTCTGATTTAACCCATAGAGTCAAATAACTGTAATTCCATTGGTATTGGCATTATTTGGTTAATGTTAATACACTGTTCAGTTTCCCATCTTTCTTCAAACCATAGGGGAATTAGTTTTGGTTGTTTGGCCAATATTGACCCCCTATAATCTTGAAATAGATTTGCTGAAACACCAGTTAAACCTAAATGTTTACTGTGTAATTGCTTTTCTTAAGTTGCATTAAAATAAAATAAATGTATTAAGTCCTATAATTTGCATAGTCAGTGTGCTACTGAATCAACCAGAGGGCAAAGCATAGATGTCACAAGCTAAGGGCAGAATATAAATGTCTATTTTTAAGTTAGACAACTTTAGACTACCTCTCAGCATTAGTAATGTGTCCCACATTGTCCACACAAACATATTCTTTGTCCCACATTTGGTTTGTTGGGATCTGGTCACCCTACCCTGATCTATTGTAACCTTTGCCTGCATGTTTTTTATACTTCAGAGTTTTAATCCCGTTTTTCATCTTGATTTGCTGTGTGATCACCAAATCTTCATATCCTGCGTTTTATCAGTGTATCGTTAATTTTATTCTAAATTTTGTTTGTGCTCTTGAGAAATGTATTGATGTGTCAGCCTCCCCCAACATGCCTTTTCTGTCATGTCACTGTACAACTACACTGCAAAAACTTTGTGACTTAAAGTAAACTGCATTTTTCTGGAAATCTTATTTTATAAAGTGACATTTTCTTACTACACTGGCAGACAAATGTCCTTGTTTTAAGCATAAGGCAGCTCAAAACAAATATTTTATGGCATTTTTGCAGTGTGCTTTAGGGCGGAAACTACATATGGGATTTTGTATTTTGGGTTATCTGCTGTTCGAGATTTACGTATTGTGATTTTCCCCCTCTCACTTTCTCACTCTCTCTTTTTCCCTCTTTCCAAGGAAGCGAATGAGTGTGTGGGGTGTGCCAGTGCGAAGGACGGACCTTACTGCGTGCCAACCTGCCCCAGTGGTGTGATCGATGGAGATAGGGGTCTCCTCTTCAAATACCCCAACAAGGAGGGCAGCTGTGAACCCTGCCAACCCAACTGTACACAGGGGTGAATGTGTGTGCATGTATGTGTGTGTGTGCCATAGCATTTCATACAGGTCCCTTGTTTTGACTCTGCGCCTCTTGTCACAGGTGTTCAGGCCCAGGTCTGAAGGATTGTTCAGAAGCAACTAGACAAATAAATAGGTGACTGTCTTCCCCTAATGGTGGATTTAAAAACGGCACTGCAATACCACAAAAGACAAACACACAAACTTACACACACACACATGCTCATCCCAGTCTCAACATAACACCCCCTCCCTACCCCAGTCATCAGATAACTGGGATAGCACTTGGAGTCCCGGCAGGTCTAATCGTCTGCCTGGCTCTGTTCGCGCTGGGTTTGCTGTATCATCGAGGCCAGGCCATCAGCCGCAAAAGAGCCATGAGGAGGTACCTCGAGAGTGGAGAGGTGAGAGAGGGGTAGTAAGATGAGAGAGGGGTAGTAAGATGACTAGCTCCATCTGACCAGGTTGTGGTCGCATGGAGCCTGGTCGACCACAAAAGCAAAGGATATATTTTTGACAGAATGTTAATGAGTAAATTAAGGTTTACTGTAAGTTATTATGTGTACATAATGTGTGCGTGTCAATAGAGTTTTGAGCCATTCGGTCCAGGAGAGAAGGGGGCTATGGTCCATGCTCGCATCTTGAGGGCCCCAGAATTAAGGAAGGTCAAAGCGCTGGGATCTGGGGTGTTTGGCAGTGTACACAAGGTCTGAATCCGCTCACAATTTCCTCTCACTATGTATTTATGTCTGGGATCATTCTATTTTCATACTGTTTTTGTTCAGTACTTGTTTTGTACTCTAATATGAAATGCATGCACAACAGTGCAAACTTGAATCTAAACTAATGATGTGTATTCAGGGCTTGTGGATGCCGGAAGGAGACTCAGTGAAGATCCCTGTTGCCATCAAGACCATTCAGGATCGCACTGGCAGACAGACCTTCCATGATATCACTGATGTGAGAGGAACCACTATGATACTTCATCTGCCCAAAAGCATGCATGCATACGGACACACACGCACACACATACAACCAAAAGTGCTGAGCTAATGATGTCAGATTGAATGTTTGAAATCCCCAAAATACCATAAACATTGTAATTAGGACAACAATATTCTGATGTCACAGATGTGCAAAGCATCACAACTAGGGTGTAGAAAGTGCCAAGCTGCTACAAATGGCGTTGGCAGTGAATTGCACCAACCAACAAAAAGATGGATGGGAATGACATGCCTTTGCTAAGAACAGAAGATTATCCAGGTCATTAGCAGGGTGGATTGGGGTTCTGATTCAGGATGGTTACCAAAGTCCCCTATGCATGTTAATCCAGGCATCATAAAGTTTAATCTTTAGGCCTTGTCTTTGGCTAGGTAGGACAACTTCCCTCTAAAGAGAGATGGCTGAGTGGTTAGGGAATGGGGCTAGTAATCAGAAGGTTGCTAGTTCGATTCCCAGCTATGCCAACCAAATTACGTTGTGTCCTTGTGCAAGGCACTTCATCCTACTTGCCTCAGGGGAATGTCCCTGTACTTACTGTAAGTCGCTCTGGATAAGAGCATCTGCTAAATGACTAAATGTAAATGCAGAACTCCCAACTTTGAAAAACTCCAAACTCCCAAAATCATGCAATGATCCAATGTCATGAAACTAAATCTCTTGCACATGACCACAAAGTAAATACAAATCGAATGATGTGTTGTATGTATGCAGATGTTCCTTTATATAAACACTATGATACAGGTGTTTATATATTGAATCACATGATTGGTGGTCACCAGGGCTGGACTTGGACAAAAAAATTGCCCTGGCATTTTTTGCTCAGACCGGCCCACCACAATCGGTCGGACTCTGATCCACTGCATCTGACACAAGAAACAGAGGGGGAGGGGTGGAGTCTGTTAAGTAGGGGTGGGGGAAAACATTGATTCACAGATGAATC
This sequence comes from Thaleichthys pacificus, assembly GCA_023658055.1. Taxonomy (NCBI): domain Eukaryota; kingdom Metazoa; phylum Chordata; class Actinopteri; order Osmeriformes; family Osmeridae; genus Thaleichthys; species Thaleichthys pacificus. The sequence goes on along the minus strand of CM042863.1, from coordinate 369,161 downwards.
ACAATTCAGTCTTTTAGCGTTTCACATCAATTCACAAATTAAAAAAAATTGTAAATTGTTATATTTAATTTTTTCAACACTTAACTGCCTATCACCGTCAAATAGAAACAAATAACACTAAACAGCAAACTTGAATCAAATGTAAGCATATATTGAATAAAAACAATTCAATAATAATATATATATATATATAGAATCGAAATTTGATTAAAAATCGAGGTACCAAAAGATTCCCACCCCTACTGTTAAGAGATGTGATTGGGTTAGCCCAGTGTCAGTATGGAAAATGAACCAATGGGCCACTGTCCCTGCTTTATGGGCCGGTCGTTGGCCAATTTTAAGTTGATAAAAAAATCATATTGGCCCCCAAGTGCGTCGGCCCACCGGGCATTTGCCCGGTATGCCAGATTACCAGTCCAGGCCTGGTGGCCACTTGGACATATATCAAATTAATTTGTGTTCTGAAATAATGATTGGATCTGGTAATTTCTCACTATTACTGAGAACCAATTTATTGATGTAACAAAATGGAGCAGTTTGAAAATGAAACATTTGCTTCAAATGTTATCGGGCTAGCCATTGCCTCACTGTCCCACACCTACTGTAGCTAGTCTTCACACATGCTCTAGAGTGCAACCAAAATGTGTACGTGTGCGTCAACATTTTTTCCTAGGTCGCACCGGTGCACCTAACCTCCTCGCATCCGCTGTCTCTCCACAAACGAAGCGTTTGTTATCCTTTGAAGGAACTGACACTCATGGTTGGATCATATAATGGTCTAAACCAATCAGAGACAGAGTGGGGCGGGTCTTTGCCTCTGATTGGCTGTGGTCCAGATATTCCTGTAGCTCCGTGCTGTGTGACTTGAAATTACGACCTGAGCACCAGAGCAGTACCGGTCCTAGCACATCCGGCGCCCTAGGTAAAATGTATCAACAGCACCCCCCCCCCCCCCCCCGGGAGAGCAAATCCTAGTGCCGCCCCCCCCACACACCCCGGGCCGCACCCCCAAACGCAACACGGAGATATGCCGTGGCGCTGTTGGCGCCCTCTGCAGGTTGTGCGGGAGCGTTAATTAATGGATGCACTTGGGAAAATGCCGCCCCCCTCTTCATGCCGCCCTAGGTGGCTGCCTATGTCGCCTATAGGAAGGACCGGCCCTGCACCAGAGAGTCAGTTTAGCAGACCTGGGCATTGTGCGCGTGAGGTAAATCAAAAATGTGAAATGAATGTGTTGAGCGGTAGTACATATGTAGTCCTGAAAGACTACAGTGATCAGGCGATTTACATATGTGCGCAACCTCACCGACAGGAGAGTTAGCTGTTGGTTAGCCCTCGAAAATGAAAAACTTTGCCTCTGATTAACTTTTAACAAGACATGGGCTTCCGAGTATCTGTTTACTGAGGTCAAAGTGAAAGCTGTGGAAAAAAAACTAACGCGGACATAATAAGAACTTGACTGATTCAGTGGGCGCGGGCTGATGGTTTGCTAGTTGAACTGCAGACCCTGATCATCACCTGTCAGCTGACCTTCGCATATCCACCTCAGACATTCAGACAGATTTCGATGCACTTGTTCAATCCACTGGATTTCTCTCACAGAACAAAATTAACAAAAAAAACTTTTGCTTTTTATTTAAAGTTGATCAATTGCATATCTTTAACATACTGCAAAACTATTTTTCAGTGTTTGTGAAGATTAACTAGTTACAAATAAAATGAAACACTCAGACATGAAAATCCCTCACCTTTCGGCGAAATTCGCCGTTTTGAAACCAAAATAGGTGACCTACGTGAATCGTGTAGATTCGATGAGAAATTGTTTTTGTTTTTTTTTGAGGGGGGGGGGGGGGTATATTCATTCAGTGAACTGCGAACAGGTGCGCGTGTCAGAAGGGAGCGCGAGTGCATGGAAATATTAACGCGAAGGGCCTTGCATCACCAGTGCAGACCACCATCAGAAGCTGAAAGCACTGGCCTCGGCGATTTACCTGACTGAATTTGGTGAATGATGGTTTCAATAATTTTTATATTTTCTGGTATATCTAAGTTAAGTTACCCAGGAGCTCTGTTGACATAGACTTAGCTAACGTTAGCTATAGCTTGATGAATTGAGTCATTGAACACAGCAGGAGAGAACGCAACGTTAGCCAGCTATCTAAAGCTCCGGTGGAAAATTCCAAATGAACGTATGCAGCCCTTAGTGCCGCTTACACAACAGTGACACTGACAGATCGAAAGCTAATTTGAGACAATATAAAGATGGAAAACCAGGCTAAGAAACAAACGTAAACGTAATTACTTTCACTAGACAACGTTTTACCAATTGCACAAACGGCTTGTTTCAAGCTCCAAAAACGATGTTTTGCTCAAAAAAAAAATTCGCTCGCTCGCATTAAGCATGGAAGTCCCTAACTAGCACCACATCAGGCAGAATTTGCATGCATTAGCAGGGCGCTCGCTGTGGTTGCGTATACGGGACCGGTTCTGGTGGGCCAGTCTGGATCAAAGTCCAGGGCCTATTTTTTACTCCCAGTCCGTCCCTGCCGTTATATCAATAAGCAGACCTGCCAACCTGTACGCAATTTGTGTAGCGGATACGCATTTTGACTTCAAAGTACGCTGGTACTTGTATTGGCTGTCAATCATGATGGAAGAGTAGTTAAGTTACAGCATGTCCACCATCTCTTGTGGGGGTTATGCATTAAGCCATTTGTGGTGCCCTTACCACATTGTTCCTCATATACTGTAAATGTTAGACCCAGTGACAGGCTGGCATGAAATGGCTTGCATAATACTTAGTAAGGAGGCCATAATAATTTTTGACTCATGGCTTAAGTTACGTTTCTCCAGCTCTCCCCAGGTTGGCAAAATAAGTATCTCAAAATGCATCAGATTGATGCTTTAAAATATGGAATATTTAAATTAAAAAAATTGGGGAGCATGCACCCGGACCCCCTTAGAGGGGTAATATCCTTCTCACCTTTTTCACCCCTGACCCGTTTTCATGCCTGAACACTGTTGTTGTTGTTTTTACTGTTTATTACTTCTATAGTCTTTTTCTATTTGACCTACACCAAAATCTAAAATATGTATATAAATATTTACAGAATATCCTTATTCTTCTGATAACCAGTAGCAGCTAATCAAAATATATACTTTACTGCTTTTTACAATGGGAGAAAATGAATAGTGAGCAGAATTAAGTTCAAGTTAACGTTGATGCGGCCCTCCAACACATTTCAGGTTTCTCATGTGGCCCCTTGTAAAAATGAATTGCGGACCCCTGAGTTACAGAGCTGGGCCATGGAGCTTAACCCATGGAGCTAGGATTTTGATGCTAGGGAGAGTGTGGCAAGATGACTTAGCCAAGGCCAAAGGGCAAGAAGGCCAAATTACAGGTGTTGGCCATCTGAAGGGCATGCGACAGCAAGGTGGGACCCGCTATAAGACTTTGAGCCATGAAATGTTAGGTTGCAGATCAGGGAAGCGCTTTTAAACAGTAGCACTTTCTATTTTGAAATGTTTTATTTTGCTTAAAATGTTTTAGTTTGGCAGCTCAGTGAAGCACTTAAAATATTTTTATTTGTATATACAGTATGATTGTGCTTCAAATAAAAAATATATTTACCAACACCTTATTCTTGTTTAAGATCATTTACATAATATATATGAATGTATATAGAGCGTGATAAAAAGGTGACCTTGAAATTGTGGCGACGCAAGGAAAAATTTGGGTGCACCTAAATTTTGTCCTGGTGCACCAAAATAAAAAAGTTAGGCGCACCAGTGCAACCAAGGCAACAAGTTAGTCTGGAGCCCTGGTTTACAATCAGGGTTTCCGCGGGGTCTTAAAAAGTCTTAAATTCTAAACTTTAATTAACTAACAAAAATTTAAGGCCTTAAAAAGTCTTAAAACGGCTAGATTTTCATCCGAGGTCTTAAATTTAATCTAGTCAAGTCTAAAAAAAGTTTTACCCTCGTTAATTTCCAGAAACGATGGCCGCAGCGTTTTTATAAAGGCTTGTTGTAGTTCTTTCTGTGGGATCTTGGTGTTCGTACGTATGCGGTGATAAAACTACAAATCCTGTGATAAATGCAATACCTGCCCGCGAAATACGTCTGCGTCTCCTTACAGTTTGTTAAAGTTCGGCTACATGTGGAAAATGGGAAAGTGTACTTTCAACGAGACATGGCTAGATCACAGCGATTTCCGCTGTTGGTTACAAGCGGTACCCAGCTCCAGGTACAAGGCTCGCTGCAAACTTTGCCAAAAAAATATTCAATTGGGTGTGAACTGTGAGGTGCTGGAGTCACACACTTTCTCTGTTTGAGGGCAAGTTTGTTTTACCCTATTTTTATTTGGGGGGTAAGGTTTTGGGGATTTGGCACGTTGTTGGGTGTGGAAGGTTACTAATGTGATTAACCTATGTGGTAAATTAATGCTTTTTCAATGACTGAATTAATTTAAATAAAATGATTTTTTCCGAATTTCTTTGATTTGATTTGAATTTTGGTAATGCCTCGTGTAGGTCTTAAATTTCGATCTTTATGGCCTTAAAAAGGTATTAAATTTGACTTACTGAAACTTGCAGAAACCCTGACAATAGCCGTCAAGTTGTTTTCAAATGTGGCAGGTTGAAACTAGCCCTTATGTAAATGTCTTTACTTTGACTTGGGGCATAGGGCACTAACGTTACCATGCTTTTGATATTGTTGAGAGGATACAGGCTAACAATCAAACAAACTGGGTAAGCTGAGAAAAATTCACAGCACATGTCAACAAGTAATATATGTGTTAGTGATTCAGCTAGCTCCTTTTTGCTGAACATTTATTAGAATAACTTCGTGGGGCAATTTCATTCAGACCTAATGACTATTGTTAGCTAATATTTCACATAATGTTATATTATTATGCAAATGAAAGACAAACAGATCCAACTCTGAAATTACATTTAATTGTTGACTCGGAACACGAATTTACAAACAATGCAAAATCTACGTTGATTGCAATGGTTTTCTGACCGGGTACCAAAGCAGTTTTGCCCTCTGAATGCGCACTCACCCAGTAATGTTTGTATATATAAAAAACTCATTTTGAAATGTCTAAAGCGTTTGTCAAGTTATCGTATAAATTACCACTCTCTCTCTCCCTTCTCTGTGTGCTGTGCAGCACATGCTGTCAATGGGCAGTCTGGACCACCCCTACATTGTGCGTCTCCTAGGTATCTGTCCTGGTGCCTGTCTGCAGCTGGTTACCCAGCTCAGTCCCCAGGGGTCCTTACTTGAGCACATAAGGCAGAATAAGGAAACCCTGGACCCGCAGCGCCTCCTCAACTGGTGTGTGCAGATTGCCAAGGTGAGCGTGTGCATACACTGAAGCAGGGAATAGTTGTAGGTGGAGAATAATAATACATTTTTAAGCATTTTAGGTAAGAGGAAGGGGGAAACGATATACATGTTATGCCCAGTCTTACATTTACATTTAGTCATTTAGCAGACGCTCTTATCCAGAGCGACTTACACTAAGTACAGGGACATTGCCCCGAGGCAAGTAGGGTGAAGTGCCTTGCCCAAGGACACAATGTCATTTGGCAGAGCCGGGGATCGAACCAGCAACCTTCTGATTATTAGTCCTTTTCCCTAACCACTCAGCCACCTGACTCTTAGAACATTAAAAAGAATGCTAGTTTAGATTCTTCACTAAAAAGGCTGGTCAATAGTTCAGGTTCAATATCTAGTTACTCCGACATGCCACAATATTTTTTTTGAAATATTAGATGTGAGGTGTTTTATGTTTTTAAGCTTTGGTTGCACTCAACATGTCGGAATCACCAAAACAGTGATTTTTGTATGTGTCAAGCAATTCTGTCAGAAGTGTTTGTGTCTCAATGAATGAAAGTATGAATGCTTTTCTGCGTCCCAGGGCATGTTCTACCTGGAGGAACACTGCATTGTTCACAGAAACCTGGCTGCCAGGAATGTCCTCCTGAAGAGTGACTACATCGTCCAGATCTCCGACTACGGTGTTGCCGACCTCCTCTACCCTGACGACAAGAAATCTGTCTATAGTGACGTCAAGGTGATGATGATGACTCATCTGTGGCCAGTTCATGCAGACAAGTAATCTTGGTATAATCCAGTCTAGACCAAAATAATATTTGAATATATTTTATTTTATAATCTTCAGACTCCCTTAAAATGGATGGCTCTGGAAAGTATCCTGTTCCGGAGATATTCCCATCAAAGTGATGTCTGGAGTTATGGTGACACATTCCATTATTTTGACTGGTTGTGTTTCGGTTCTGATGGGATAACATTTTTACTGATGTTCTCTAAAGCAGTGTTTCTCAAATGGGGGTCTGGTACGCATTTTCCAATGTGAAAAATAAATAAAATAAGAGAGTAAATCATGAAAATACTGGTATAAATATTTTACACAATAAATACGGGTATAGGAGGTACTTGGATTCACAAATCAGCAAAAAGGGTTATTGAAGCCAAAACTGTTTGAGAACCACTGCTTTAAAGCTTATTTGATGAGACAATAGACAGAGGGTTGGTAAATGACTTACTTGGAAATTGTTGGGTTTGTTTGTCATTATAACAACACTAAGCCATTGACCTCTACCCAACACAGGTGTGACTGTGTGGGAGATGATGTCAAACGGGGCAGAGCCTTATGCGTCCATGCAGCCTCATGAGGTGCCTGGTCTGTTGGAGAAGGGCGAACGTCTGTCCCAACCACATATCTGCACCATAGATGTTTATATGGTCATGGTCAAGTGTGAGTCACACACACATGTACACCCATAAAAAGACTCATACACAGGCTCAAATACATTCATATACATCCATAGTTAAGCTCACTCAAACACATATCCATACACACTTAAGCATGCCCAGATATGACTATATGGTGGAATTAACTGAGTCAGTCAGCAGGAAACACCTCATTCAAACCTTTGGTCATCTGTTTTCTCTTTTGGCAGGTTGGATGATTGATGAGAATATCCGACCTACTTTCAAAGAACTTGCCAATGATTTTACTCGCATGGCAAGAGACCCGCCTCGCTACCTTGTCATCAAGGTAAAAAAACAAAGTTAATTTGAGTTGAAGTTTGTTTTGATCCTCTAATCGTAGGGACAAAGAGGCCTAACAAGGAGTGTTTGGCAGTATGCAAACAAGTGACATGATGGTTATATACAAAAACGTATATTTACTAGTACTTCCTAGTACTCCTCCTGTGGCTTAGTAAACAAATGTCACAGGAGAACAATGGAATGGTGCCAATGGAAAGTAATGAATAGAAGAGTGTCATAACTACCGAACCGAGAAACAACCGTACACTAAACACATGGTGTGGCACCCGTTCCTTACCTAGTGTTTTAAACAGAAGAAAAGCTACTTGATGGCATGTAGGCCCATGGACAGCTTACCTACTCCAAAGCCCCTGTGCAAAGGACAACAAAAACAAACAAAAAGCACAATACCGCGTAGTGGCACAAAACAGAAAATGTAACACTAAACGACAGGTTGACAACACTTTAACCACCATCTAAAAACTAAACTCACTACAAACACAAAAACAGATAGAAACATATGACACAACCCCAGAACCAAGTTGACTACACAGAAACCAACAATGACTACAGAACAGAGGACAGGTGACGTTTAAATGAAGGGGGGTGAACATCTGATTAGTTGGAAGCAGTTGAGCTTGTGATGGGTGTAGTAGATAGCCAATCACAGATGGACACCTGACTGTAGCAATGAGAGTGAGAGGGGAGAAACAGAAGGTAAGATAATACACAGCATACAACTATACGGACACAGACAGAAATATAAATGTATAAACATGTGTCTGTAACAAAGTTATTTATAAATGGGCAGTAACACTCCTGGCCTTTCACAGTCAGAAGGAGCAGAGGCATGGTCAGAAGAGAACAACCAAAGGGAATCTGAGTTGGTTCTTCTGGAGGCAGTTTTGGAGGATCAGGAGGTGTTGGAAGGCAGTCTGGCCATGCCTCCCCTTCAACTGTCTCCATCTAGAAGCCTGTCTCATCTAAGAAAAAACTCCTACAGGGTAAAGCCAGTAGAACGACTTTGACTTAGAAATATTAATCACAAACACACAGTCAATAAAGGGTACATAACCGCATGGTCTGTATCTCTTTCTTTATCTCGATTATTTTCTCACTTCTCATCTACTCTCTTTCTTTTAGAGTGGCATCTCCCAGGCTGGACCAGTGGGGTATCTGCCAATGACACCTAGCCCAGGAGACAATCCACACCAGGTTAAAAACAACCAAAGATTCAAGCACACACACACGAATACACACACAAAATCAGAGGAGCAGAGGAACCTTCATCTCTAATTGGGTCTTTTCACATTAAACATTATTATGACTGGGTTTTGCCAAAAATGTTTAGACTTTTGCCATAGTAAATTTTTCAAATTGAGTCAAATCATAATTTTACACTTGATTGGTATTTGGTTGCCTTTGGGGGATTTTTTCTGCTCACCCATTTGTCACTTTCAGCTGTGGTCCCTGCGCTCTCATATCAACTCGGTGAGAACACTGTCTGAGGGGTCAGAGGGCAGGGGGTGTGGTCTGGACATGGAGCTGACGGAAGGCCCGTCGCCAACTGGCAGTCTGCACGGGGCTAGGGGTGTTGTGAGTTATTTGGGTGGTACAGAGCAGCACAGCAATACAAACATGTTTGCCAGAGGACACAGGAGCATGTCTGCAGCCTCTGTGACCTCAGAACTGGGCGAAGAGGAGGACTGCTATGGATACGTGCTGCCTGGATCATCAGGCTCAACAGAGAGAGGTGACTGTCTACACACACCTCATACCTGTGAATGCAAAACCTTTGAATGTGACATTTCTGTTTTGCCTATATGCCGGTACTGTGTTAAAAGCATCCTCTATTCTCTCAACTGTAGATTTTTTTCTGTCCCACAAAGTATACAGAGTAAGCCACCTAGGTGGGAGAGGCTCAAGATCCTCCAGACGTCTGCTACAATCTCCGCTGGCGACTGTTGCAGACCCGGTCCAGGACTATGAGCACATGAACAAACCTGCTTCTTTGCCCCGCTCCCCTCAAACGCCCTCCCTCCAGATAGAAGGTCCAACGACAGTGCTTTGGAAGAAAGTATTGCCTTTACCCTTCTCGACTGATAATACTTTACCCTTGCCATTAGGGGATGACATAGTTAATGTTCACTCTCAGGTGAAGTCCACCATTACCTTCAAGGCCACAAGGGACCAGAAGGTAGTGCAGTGCCCTGAGGCATCAAGAAGAGACCTGTCTGAAGAGGAGAAAAAAGCTTTGAATGGAACAGTGCCTGATGGTGCTGAAGCCCCAGGGAACCTGAGGCAGCAGGAGTGCGTAGAGTACGAATACATGGACATCCGTAGATCAGACTCTGGAGACAGGCCCATCTGGTTAAGAAGGGAGAGTGCAGTAGCTGAACAGAACACTTCGGATGCAGAGAAGAGAGAAAGAACAAGAGGGACTCAGGCAGAGGGGGAGAAAGAGGAAGGAGAGGAAGATGAGGAGGAATACCAATACACTAATCCGCAGCCCAGACTGAAAGAGAGCCTGGTTGGTTCGGCCAGGCCCAGGCCAGCTGGAGCAAGAGGGGAGGAGGAGTACGAGGAGATGGATGGCTGTGGTGGGGCCTCTTGCGGAGGGGGTGAGGCAGAGTATCAGAACATCCCAGGGAAGGGAAGGGAAGGCGGGGAGGAGGTGTGTAGCAGCAGGTGCGGGAGGCTGGGGGGATACATCAAGGTGTGCACAGTAGTAGGAGATCCCACAGGCAACACATCATTTGACAACCCAGACTACTGGCACAGCAGACTGTTCCTCAAACCAGATGCTGTGCGCACTTAATGAGGCAGGCTGGGACATAAAAGTTCTGTCAGTTGCTAGCTTTTATCCACAGTACTGTTGGCCCTTTTGCAACTGTGTCGAAGGAATGTGAATGAAAGCTGTCGTCATTACTTTTACAGTTTATTATTATTATTATGACAACAGTTTATTAAGATATGTAAAACATACTATACAAATCAAATTCTCAGCAGGAAGACTGGCAAAGTATCATTATATGACCTGCCTAAAGATCAATTATCAATGTTTACACTTGATTTGACTGGCAGCTGACCTTTTTATCTGATCACCTTTGTTGCATATATACCATTTTGAAATGTGGAGCCATTAATGAAATGAAGTATTCCTTAACAGCAACGGCAAGAATGGCTGCAACTTGCAGGACAGGTGTTTACAGTTCTATTGTAAATTGTGTTTTTAAATAAATTGATTGGATTTAACATAAAGCATGTTTACTGATGGAAGCATACACTTGAAGTGTATATTTCCCAGGCTGTTGATGAACAATAAAAAGTGAACTGATTTGGATGAAGTTCTATGAAAGGGGTATAACGCAATGTTAAATTGTGTTCTCAGCTGTCATATTATTTGGTAAGATTATATTCTACCATATTATAGGTTATTGTTTACGATGAGTTTATTTCCTATATACATGTGTTGTAATAGGTAATTGTGACCACGTGACCTGCACCAATTTAAGAGGTCAGCATGACCAAATTTAGTTGTTGCGACTGAGGCTTTTCCAGCGTGCCATAAATTTAATGAAGTGAATAAAGTTGATCCCAACAATCTATCTTACTTAAATCTTTCTTTGTTTGGAGTACTGGATGTACTGGATTCGAATGCCGGAGGAAGATGGCAGAGATTAGTTTTCGACGGAGGCGAACTAATAATTTTGCTAATGTGTGCTCACGTTGTGATGTTAGGCTAGCACTGAGTTCCCTTGTGTCACACAAGGCACTTTTTGCCACAAAAACTTAATTTCAGCCTAAACCGTGCAATGGAACGTAAATCCCAATAGAAGCAACGCAATCGGGACCAAGATGAACATTTTGACACCAATGTTGTCTATGTAGTCCAAATATTGAGGGATCCTTAGGGGTGGGGAAATAATAATTGTATTATAAATTAATAAATAATACTAGAGAGGGTACAATTTGGGGGGAAATTGTGGGGTATGCCTGCGTCGGTTGCAGATGGGTATGTTTCCAGGCTGTGAATATCAACACCCTGTATTTTTGTACGCCCTTAGACTGGTTAGCTCCTGCGATTCCCACACAGCAGAGGCCTAGTAGTTAGCTAGCTTTACAATTTACCGGGGCTAGGTATGAATCTAGGAGCAAAACGGAGCACAGCTGCCAGCTGTAGGTATATGCAGGTAGCAACGCTAGTGCTAAATAACTATTTAGCTGGTCGGCTCCATGACCCCGGGTAAGTAGGGCTCATGAGTCTGCTCACCAAAAGAACGAAGGGGAACCCACTTGTCTAGCAGATTAAGACATGTTCGTAGGTACCTAGCAAAAAGTAGCCTCAACTTTCCTAGACTTTTAGCTACGGTACTAATGCTGAGGGCTTGCTGATATCGCTTTCAAGTTTCAAGTTTTTATTGTCAGGTGCACAGAGAAACACAAGGTCAGACTGGGCACTGAAATTCTTGGGACAAGAAAACGCAAGCAACCTGGCATAACATAACATATAAGTACTAAGAACATAGATTACATCTATGATATGCTAAAATAGAATATAAATAAAATAATAATAAACCTCCTAAATATACAAAATATTATGCAATATACAATACAATATACTAGACCTCTAATACACAATGACCTGTACTAACCTTATAGACCTAACTAACCTAAGACAAGACCTATACTAACCTGAGACAAGTGGGGTAAGTTAGTGCAATAGTGCAATAATTAGCTGTGTGTAAAGCAGGGGTGCTCAATACGTCGATCGCGATCTACCAGTTGATCTCAAAGGTACTGTGGGTAGATCGCATGACATTAAAAAAATAGACGTCAGCCTATCATCCATCCCGTCACTTTACTGATATACAGGGCAGCCAGTCAGATCCGTAACGGAAACACATGAGGCCCCCCCGCAGAATAAGCCTGAGAGCCCCCCCACCCCCCCCCCCCCCACCACATATGTAACGGATAATGTAATACAAATACCGACGGGACGAACAGGACCCCGACGCGATCAACTGAACTTTTTGGAACATTCTGAAGAGCCGTATAATAAATGCAAGATATCAAAACTCAAGCTTGTCTTGTGAGGGAAATGTATTCAATAAGAAAAAAACGCTCAAACAGAGCATATGTTACAACAACATAACAAATAGGCCTACATATAGTTGACACTTTCTACAGGTTTGCAGGTGAATAGCCTACACATGTGCGCGTCTTTTAGCAAATCTGTGTGCAAAGTCTTTTACCACACTCTTTACATCTAAACTGCGCGCGCGTTCATTTTCTATGCTAAGGATGGCCAGACCTGACAGCCTCTCTTGTGACATGGAGCTTCTGAGATGTTTTGATCAGTTTCAGCTTGGAAAATGACCTTTCAGCGCTTGCGACAGTCACGGGTATTGTCAGAAATAATTTGATGGCCGTGGCTACATCAGGCATACTTGATAGTATGGAGTTGTGTTTTATTATTAGCGTGTTCGCTAAATCATAAATTGAGCAATTTTTTGTTGTGTGAATCTTGTAGAAAGCAATGACTGTACGTTTTACACGATAATAATATGTATATAACTGAAATACAATGACTTATTGTAACTTTGATTATGTTTTTTGTTTGTTTAAATAGTCAAACGCAGTCTCTGTAACTGCACGATACTACTGTCGCATACGTTATCATGTTTGCTAATAATGTCAGTTATGTAATATATTTTATAATTAAGCACTTTTTCTACTTTCTCTTTTTTTTGTAGTTTCACTCCATTTCAATGTTGTCAGCTTGATAGGAAGTCAATAAAGGAGCAAGGCTAATTTTCCTGGCTCTTGGAAAGGATGCTCGCTGTTAACGCTAGGAAGCACAACACAGACAGAGCAGTACAGCTGTCAAAGTATAACGTTAGCTACGTGGTACAGTAATGTTAGCTATAGCAAACAGTACAATACCTGTTTCTTCTGGCAGATGAGTGCATCCTTCACCGGCTGGTCAAAAAAGACTTGTAATTTGGGGAGTTTGGCATTTAATTCAGAAATTTTCTGTTTTGAATGCCGCTTTTGGGCACCGCTTTTAAATGTGCGTTTCATTTTTCCTACGCTACGCTACAGTTAGCTACCTATTTGCAGCGGGCTCGCCGGTCTGTGTGACCATCTGACCTACTTCGTCATGTCACTTACCTAGCTAACAAAGAAAGCACAATTAAATATACTTTTCTTTATTTTTATATCAACTCTGGAAACACAGACAAGACAATAAGATACCATGTAATTCAAATTGGATAAAAAAAATAAAAAAACGGGGGGCCGGCCACGCGAGGCCCCCCATCCCTGCGAGGCCCCCCCCGCGGTGCGGGGGCTGCGGGGGTAATCTTTACGGGCCTGAGTCAGATGACATCTGACTTTTTCTGACACTTAAGTCACTGCACATGCACTTATGCAAACGGTGCAGCAAAGTGCAGCAAAACTGACAAGCTAGCTAGCGAGTTACCTCCAATTTTTAGCCCTCGGTTTTTTCTCTTAAACTTACTGTAAGAAGGGTATAAGAAAGGGTATAAAAATGAGTGGGGAAGCTGGACCAAGTAAGAAGACAAAAACGTATCACTTTCATACGGAATGGGAGGAGGACTTTTTTTTCACGATGACATTTTCGAAGTGCGTTTGCCTCATCTGCCAGTCTATCATCGCAATACCAAAGAAGGGAAATGTGGAGCGACATTTTCGGACTGTTCATAGAAAATACGACACCGACTTCCCGCCGAAAAGCGAGCTAAGAAAGAGAAAAGTGAAGGAACTTAAATGCCAGTTGTCCGGACAGCAGTCACTTTTCTCACAACATACTTCAAAAGCAAAAGCCGCCACCGAAGCATCGTTCCGGGTGAGTCACCTCATAGTTAACTAGAGAGGGTACAATTTCTGGGGAAATTGTAGGGTGTGCCAACCCGTTCTCATTCCCAAGGCGTAAAATACCGACGCTTTGTCACGGCCCTAGGCGTCGGATGCGGACGCACACGGTACCCTTTCGCGTCAGTATGAGACGTATTGGGGTTTCAACTGACTCCAATGTAAACCCATTCGCGGCAATATTGGACGCTTTGAGCATCATTCCCATTGGATAAAGGAAGGGTTGGATGCAGTTGTATGGAATAATTTTCTGGACGCACAGGGTACCCTTTCGCGTCAGTATGAGACGTATTGGGGTTTCAACTGACTCCAATGTAAACCCATTCGCGGCAATATTGGACGCTTTGAGCATCATTCCCATTGGATAAAGGAAGGGTTGGATGCAGTTGTATATGGAATAATTTTCTTATCCTTAAATATTGTTCAAACCCCAAAACACGAAAGTATCCTTGATAATTCACCAATAAGATGGGTTAATGTTATGTCCATCCAGTTTTGAGAAATTCTGCATCGATTCTGAAAAGATTCGGATATGTAGCGTCTCCGTGACTAGACGATCTATGATTTATGTAGGCCTATTTATTAAATAGGGTTTCCTTGTATTTATTTATAGGCTACTTGTACACTGTTGATATGAAGAATTTGTATCTCAAAATGAACGTGAACCTGACCGGAAGGTGAAGAAAATAGTCTTACTAGCTTATTATAATTATACAATTTTCTGTTTTAATCTTGCGCTTTATGCATGCACTGTACAGCACCGGAGAGAGATTAGTTGTAGTATATAATTAATAGTTAAGGGGAAATGCACTTAATTAGCGAAGTATTTAAAAAGGTATGACAAGGACATAAGAAAGGATCAACGCATTTGTATTGGAACAACCCCCAGAGGCTGCCCTGTGAATTTTACCGCGGTAACTCTTCAGTGCGTTTTCATCCCTCTCCCGGTAAATTAACAAAAATATCTTGCTCTGATTCTGGCATGCAAAATTGTGTTTTGAGGAACGTGCATGTTTTATCTTTAATATTAAAAGGGACGAGTGTTGGGTAGTGTTTGTCAATGTTAAGATTATTCGCATTTATGTATTTTTATTTACAATACAAATGGGATATTAGCTAGTGCTAGCTAGTCTAGCTAGCTTGTCAGTTTTCCCTTTCTAGCTTCTTTGAGCGGGCTAATCTCCTCCTGAGCGGGCTAATCTCCTGGAATATACAATAGTAGGCCATCTGGATTTGCAGATCCAAGCTAGGTTTTACCTTCCTATCCAATAATACTGTATCTTACTCGCAAATCAGCGATGAGCGAATAGTGTCTTACTGAGTGTACTTCGTGACTGCCATCTTGACTGTAAGTAAGTAACCAGAGTTTGTTTTATTCATTTGTGTTGAGCTAAAACGTTGTTTCTAGGATAGAGGGTAAGGGTATAGCAGCTAAATTGGTCAATAGGTAGCTAGCTAGAGGTCGAGTTTCAGGGTACTTGCCGCCGAGTGAGACCCTGGCTTTGTTTACATAATTAGGGCCATTGTAGAATTTGGTTAAATCAGCCCTGACTTCTGTAATCAGATTCAGAGCGAATAGTGTCTTACTGAGTGTACTTCGTGACTGCCATCTTGACTGTAAGTAAGTAACCAGAGTTTGTTTTATTCATTTGTGTTGAGCTAAAACGTTGTTTCTAGGATAGAGGGTAAGGGTATAGCAGCTAAATTGGTCAATAGGTAGCTAGCTAGAGGTCGAGTTTCAGGGTACTTGCCGCCGAGTGAGACCCTGGCTTTGTTTACATAATTAGGGCCATTGTAGAATTTGGTTAAATCAGCCCTGACTTCTGTAATCAGATTCAGAGCGAATAGTGTCTTACTGAGTGTACTTCGTGACTGCCATCTTGACTGTAAGTAAGTAACCAGAGTTTGTTTTATTCATTTGTGTTGAGCTAAAACGTTGTTTCTACGATAGAGGGTAAGGGTATAGCAGCTAAATTGGTCAATAGGTAGCTAGCTAGAGGTCGACTTTCTCTGCCCAGTTTCTCTCATGCGGCCCGTGTTCCATCCCTCAAAGGTCAATGCTCCTGCCTCGATTCTATTCTATTGCTGGCACACAGAAACCACATGGTCTACCTCCCATTCCACTTCCCTATGTTTTCATTGTGTCTATCTGTCCCATTAATTAATGTGTTTACTGGTAATCCATGTAGATGCTGTGGTAACCAGTGAGCTCAGTCTGGCTTTGACCTTGTATGACCTCAAGATAACCGCACAACCAAGGAAAGGTTTAGCCCAAGAAAGGCATTTATTTAGCTAAAAAACCAAAATACTTAAACAAAGGTTATTTCTCAATAGAGGGAAATTGTCCTCTAGCTCCAGGGTTACTACAATGCGCATCAATATCTCATCAAATGGGCAGGACAAACTTCATTCAGTGGCCAGCAGAACAGACTGTAGTTGGTCTGGGTAGTAGTGTACGTGTCTGCATGTGTCTTAACACATGCCGTCAGGGCATTTTTTGTAAAAGAGTTAGCTGAAAAACGTCAAGTTAATTTTAGAACAGAGTTCTAAAGCTGAAAACATCCACATTCACTAAATCAAATCAAATGTATTTGTATACCCCTTTTTACACGCAAGCATGTCACAGAGGGCTTCACATACGCCCCTAGAACTGCCCCTCAACCAACGTAAACCCTCAAGGAAGACAAGGAAAAACTCCCAGAAAAACTCTCAGCAGGAGAAAGAATGGAAGAAACCTTGGGAGGAGCAATTCAGAGAGGGATCCCCTCCTCCAGAGACGGTTGGTGAGAGAGAGGAGCAGAACACAGGCTTAACATAGTCATACAGTGTCAATGGGTTTTGAAACACAAAAATCCATTGTTCAACTTTATAGATGTAGGACAGGACCGGGAGACTCGCGACCAGGTCCAGCGTTGGCCGACCGACAACCAGGCAGGTGCTGACAGCTCAAACCCCCCACACCACAAGGGATGTGTGTGGTCGGGGGGCACACACACAGAGAGAGGAGAGCAGGGATTAGAGAATGCCAGGAGCAGCTAACAGTTACAGTCATAATAGAATGAGGTGAGATCCCCACCGGTCAAGTGTGGACTAGTGCAGCAATTTAACTGAGCAAAGAGGGATATTTGATGCAGCCCCACACACCAAGACAGCCCCCCTCGGTTGGAACATGAAATCTGTTCCAGGAGAGAGAACTATAAAATAAGTTATACTTATACGAATAAGGATGAAAACAACCCGCCCCCCGTTGTCTCCAACCAACATACTTACCTTTAGCAATCGTAGAATTGACTAAACAAGAACGTTTTTAACCCAATTTTAAATGTCGAAACAGTATCAGACTCCTTGATTGAGACAGGTAATTTGTTCCAGAGAAGAGGTGCTCTATATGAGAATGCCCTACCTCCAGCAGTTTTTTTCTTAATTTTGGGAACCACCAGATAGCCGGCATCTTGAGATCTAAGTGTCCTTGCGGGGCAATAGGGTGCAAGGAGACCGGAGAGGTACAGTGGAGCCAATCCATGCAGAGATTTGTAGGTTAGTAGTAGAACTTTGAAGTCAGCTCTGGCTTGGATAGGGAGCCAGTGTAGAGAGACAAGAGTAGATGTTATGTGATCAAACTTTCTTGTTCTAGTCAGTAGTCTAGCAGCAGCATTCTGCACCCGCTGTAAATTTTTTAGGTAGGTAATTGGGAGGCCAGAGAATAAAACATTGCAGTAGTCCAATCGGGACATAACAAATGCATGTATTAGTTTTTCAGCATCATCCTTTGAGAGGAACCTTCGTATTTTGGCAATATTACGTAGATGGAAAAATGCAGTTCTGGTGACTTTGCTTAATATGGTACTCAAACGAAAGGTCTGGGTCCATTGTGACTCCTACATTTTTTACCAGCTGGCTTTGAGAGACTTTGACGCCGTCTAGGTCTAAGGTCAGATTGGAAAAATGATTTCTATATTTTTTAGGACCGAAAATTTGAACCTTGGTTTTATCCGAATTAAGGAGAAGGAAATTTGCAGTCATCCAAGCTCTCACCCTGGAAACACATTTTTCCATAGCATGTGGAAATTCTCCAGACTTTATAGACATATATAGCTGAGTATCATCTGCATAACAGTGAAAATTTACCCCAGAACTTCTAATTATGTTTCCTAAAGGCAGCATATAGAGCGAGAATAACAGAGGGCCTAGAACTGAACCCTGAGGTACTCCGTATTTTACAGTGGAGCTCCTGGATGAGCAGCCATCATAGTGGACATATTGTGATCTATCAGATAGATACGATCTAAACCACTGAAGTGACGTACCAGAAATCCCAACATAGTTCTCAATACGTTTCAGGAGAATCTCATGATCCACAGTGTCAAAAGCTGCACTTAGGTCTAGAAGAACCAGGACAGAGATAGAGCCCGCGTCAGAGGCTCAACAGTAGATCATTAACTACCTTGGCTAATGCAGTTTCAGTGCTGTGGTGGAGACGAAATCCAGACTGGAGAGGTTCATAAAGCTGATTTGTGGAGAGGTGCTCAGTGAGCTGTTGTGCCACAGCCCTTTCCAAAATTTTGGAGAGAAATGGCAAATTTGAAATTGGCCTGTAGTTGCTAAGACAACCTGGATCCAGGTTTGGTTTTTTCAGGAGGGGCTTAATAATAGCTTGTTTGAAATCGTTGGGGACTTGGCCAGTTACAATAGATTCATTAATAATACTAAGCATGGGCGGTCCAATAATAGGGAGAAGTTCCCTACAGAGTTTGGCAGGGAGGGGATCGAGAAGGCATCTAGTGGGTTTCGAGGAGTCTATCAGCTCGATGAACGCTTCCATAGAAATAGGGTTAAAGTGAGTGAGAGCCTCAACATGCAGAATGCTTGGTATAGAGGAAAATTCAGTGTTGATGGCGACTCCTCCAGGACTAGTCTGTAGTTTGTCCCTTATTGCATAGATTTTTTGGTCAAAGAAATCTAAGAACTCATTGGGAGAGAAATCTGAACTAACACAGAGTGTACTTTTCTTAGTGAGTTTTGCAACAGTATCAAATAGGAACTTAGTGTTGTGTTTGTTCTTACTAATCAACTTAGAGAAATATTCTGATCTGGACCTGATGAGGACTTGCTTGTACTCCATTTGGCTGTCCTTCCAGGCCAGGCGGAAAACCTCCAATTTAGTGGTACGCCACTTATGTTCTAGCTTTCTAGTGGACCTCTTGAGAGTGCGGGTTTCCTCTGAATACCATGGAGCCAGTTTCTTGTCTTTTCTTTTCCTTGGTTTGAGCGGGGCAACAGAATCTAGGGATAGCTGAAGAACCAAATTCAGATCCCTTGTTTTAGCATTTAATGATTTATTTGGGACGTCAAGTGCTTCTAGTGCAGCGGGTAGAATATTAGCCAGTTCCCGAGCTGTGTTTGGGGTTATGCAGCGGCTAGTAGAAATATTCTGAGTGCCTCCAAGGCTCTGGCAGAGGTCCATTTTGAAGGTGACCAGGCAATGGTCTGATAATATAGGATTGTGGGGGTGGACAATGACGTCACTAATCTTGATTCCCCGCGTGAGAACTAAATCCAATGTATGCGAGTGAAGATGGGTAGGTTTGGAAACCACCTGAGTGAGACCTGTGGAATACATTAGAGCAGTAAAGGCCTTACTTAAAGGATCTTTTGGGTCATCCACATGAATGTTAAAATCACCCATAATTAAGATGTTATCAGTATATGTCACAAGATCAGCACTAACATCTGCAAATTCCTCCAGGAAGAGGGAATACGGGCCGGGGGGCCGGTATAGAGTAACTATACAAAATGAGGGAGGGGGGGCAGGAGTAGTAGCATTATTCCTTTTTAAAGTAGTTGGTGGTTTCATGCAAATTATTTCAAATGATTTAAAGGTATTTACAGATTTTAGGCTGAGGTTGAAGCTAGCTTCATATATCATAGCAACACCACCACCTTTCTTTGATACACGAGGGATGTGTGAGTACGCAAAATCCGGAGGCGATGCTTCATTCAGGGGGGAATACTCATCAGGTTTTAGCCAGGTTTCGGTGAGCCCAATCAGGTCCAGGCTGCATTCAGACATCAGATCATTAATCAAAACGGCCTTTGTGGATAGAGATCTGATGTTTAGGAGCCCAACATTCCAGTATGGGTTTTTGGCAGCTTTAATCGTAGGTAATTCTTCTGAGAAGGTGGCACTGTCGTCAGAAAACTTAGTAGGAAGAGCAACGGGGGAGCAAGGCTGAATACATATTAAATTGGTATAATTCCGAATACTTAAAGGCCGAAATTTGGAGAAAGGGCGGGGGACCGACACCGTCTCAATGGGAAGAACGACATCAGCAACCTCACTGGCTACACTACAAGCTAGGCTATCGGGCCCCCAACAGCTCACAACATACCTATCAACAAACCTATCAGACTCTCTAAGAGACTGTGGCCCGGCTTGTTCTAGTGAGTGTCAGGCCTGCTCTAAAATAGCTTCAATATTCCTAGACAATAGAAAAGCACCTCTCCAGCTCGGATGGAGCCCATCACTTTTCAACAAGCCAGGTTTGGCCCAGAAACGAGACCAATTATCTACAAATCCTAAACCCTGTTCTAAGCAGAAGCGAGCAAACCAGCGGTTAAGAGAGACAAGTCTGCTGTAGATCTCATCAGTCCCCCTAACAGGTAGTGGGCCAGAGACTATTACTCGATGCCGACACATCTTTTGAGCAAGGTCACATGCCCGAGCTATATTAACCTTTGTGACCTCTGACTGCCTCAGCCTAACATCATTGGTGCCGACATGAATGACAATATTCTCATACCTATCATCAGTGCGTGCGCCATGTGCCTTAGCTTGGGCCTTTGCCTTAGCCCTAGTGCTAGCCAGCACCTGTGAAGGAATGATAACTATACTGCTAATCAATGCTGCTATACCAATCACTACCTTATATACATATATACACATATATTATGTAATTCTCTATACTAAAACATGTATCCAATTGTGATCAATTGATTTAATAAAGAACATATGAGATCATGCAACAGGATGCTTTCTGTGCAAGTAAGGTTGTGCTGAAATGTATCTGTGTAAAGTAAGATCATGCTAAATTGTAACTTCGGTGTGTGGGCAAGAATGCCGATGTCAGGCAAACTGTTTTGGGAGGCGAGTTTGTGATGCTCAGGGACCGCAGTGAGCACAATAGGGCCTCTCAGCGCTTGGGAGTAAAAGTGTCAACTTGGGAGATAAGGTCATGTTGGGACAGTAACTCTTCTCTGCTTAAGGACGGGTCAGATCAGCCGGTCTGACCACCTTTGGATATACTCTGTTCTGAGGTCACATTCCCTTGGAGACCCTGCCCCACCTGCATTCCCTTGGAGACCCTGCCCCCCCCCCCCCCTTTCACACTGGATGATCTACCCCTTCCCCTTGGAGACCCTGCCCCACCTTCCCCCATACATCATCGACCCTGGCCTGGTCTGCCTCACCCCTTCTCCTGGAGACACGACCCCCCCCCCCCCCTTTCCTTGGAGGCGCAGCTCCCATCTCCCTGCACGCCATAAGGACCTTGGGGCGATCTACTTCCTTCCCTGGAGCCCCCCTCCCTTGGATTACCTCAGACCTGTGGGTCTTGTCTGCCCCCCTCCCTGAGTAGACCTGTGGGTCTTCTCCGCCCCCTCCCTCTCCGAACATCACCAGATCCGTGGACTGCCCACCTTGTGCCACCATGAACGCCCTGGACATTTAATTGGACAACCACATTCCCACCCCACGGTCTTCTGACCAATCGCCTGTCACAGACCTCCCTCTCTAGGGGGGTACAAGACCTGTCTCCCAAGGACAGGGAGACAGAACTTGGTGTGGGCAGAACTCTCTCGGATCTCTGTCACGACCACTTTCTCAACGAAGGCCTTCGTTTGTTCTATTCTGAGACTCTGTTTCTGTGGGACTGCTGATGCATCATCGACTGATTCATTGTACTAGAGAACGAACATCTTGGTGTGTTGTTTTCATTGTGTATCTTGTGATTGCATCATTACTTACATTAAACTACAAATAACTTGGTCCGATATTTAACCTTGTATTATTCTCCACTACCCAGTTACACTATCCTTAACACACCCTAAGATTAGCTTCTATGTCGGTAGCTCTGGCCCCAGGTACACAGTAAACTGTCGCTGGTTGCTCCAATCTAATGTTACAAGTGATGGAGTCACCGATCACTAACGTCTGAGGAGTCCCACTCCCACCATGCTGCAAAGGTCTAGGACTCCCTGTCGGTGATGTTGCGCCAGTCGCATCTAAAGTTACTAGCATACGTTCTTCCTCAAGCGACTGGACGCGACTCTCTAACAGAGTCAACTTTTCGAGCAAAATGACACATGTAGAACAATGTGAGTGGGTGTGAGACATTATAGTTAACTTACGTTAATAGTTTATGCCAACCAGGATAATCCGTCAAGAGTGTTGAGTTGGTTGGCTAGTTCAACAGGAACAGTAGCGTCGGGCTCCAAGGAAGAAAGCCGCTTTACTACATTAACCTGTCAAAGGAAAAAAACTGCAAACTTCTACTGCAAGCTGTTTCACCATCCAAGATTTCTCAAAGCCTTAGTTGAAGTTTTTAAATTGCCTGTTTTGTTTGACAAAAATCTAAATCCCAAAGGTAACATGTTTGCAATGATGTGAAACAACGAGATGTTTCAAATAATCACAATGAAAGAGTGGTAACTAATGAATGTGCTTGACAAATCACTAAATGAAATCATTGTTCAATAATGAAAATAGTTGCTGATTGCATTTAAGTAAAGCTTTACATTTTTGTATGCCTTTAGGTTTGAAAACAACTATTTTAGGATTGCATCAAACATGTTTGTTTACGATCTGTTAATTCCTGAGAAGCACATTTCAGATACATTTCTTAACCTTTGAAATGTGCAAAGCTGAGTAAACAATTAGCCTGATGTATCATTAGTTGTCAAATAAGTTCTGTTGTAGCTCTTGCGTTGGGGCTGTTAACTTGGCTTATAAACCTGGCATATAGCCTACTGTGCCATCATCTCCTGTGATGCAAATTTGTCAAACCAGATTGTGACTACATATATTTTTCATCATTGTTTGTTTTTGCAGGTTTTAAAACTAAATGCTTTGGGGTGCAAGCCCATCCTCTTTCTGGCTCATCAAGATCGAAAGAACCAGATCATTGGGGACATGATCCATCATGTTGAGCCAGCAGAAGGTGTTGTCCAGGAAATCCTGTCAAAGATGAGGAAGCTGTATGAGCACCTACTGAGAAGTAAGATGTCTGTGGTTGAACATGAATATGGTGTTACGATACAAAATATTTTTTGTCCACTTAGGAATCTGTGTCTTGGGCTCAGTGTTACTGCATTTATAAAAATGTAATTGTACATACAGAGTATTTAGACATGACACAGTCAACCACATTCTGGTAGTCATATGTAAATACATTTAAGTGCCGTTAATATAAACTCTTAACAACTTATTGCACAACTTTAAAACAACATTGTGTAACCCTCCATCCTAACAATAATAATGAAAGGGTTGACACTCAGCAGCATCAGTGCCAACCGTCTGTAGGCATATTGGAAAGCATCAAACAATATATTTGTACCTGCTTTAAGTAATGAAACTGTGTTTTTCCTATAATTTCATCACAATTGAAGTTAAAGTTATCTCTCTATAATGGTTCTTGTCAATGTTATCAATTGGACATGATTTCTTAGTGGACATGATCTTCATTGCTCACAGATAATCTAGCTCTAGTTTTAAGTGCCTGCAACTATGTTTTCATGGTGTATTGAAATGAATAAAACAAGTTGTTTCCAACATAGGGACAAACTAGTGGCTGACATTAATGTAAAGGAGGCAAGGGCAGTTTGTACTTTAACATGTGTACTGTAATATTCTAAATATTGCAGAATTAGCTACCAATGAAAAGGAGACAGCAGCAGGACCAGTCCCTGTGGTGGAGGGAGACCCCATGGCTGAAGAACAATTTGTACTTAATCTCATCACTGTGTCAACTTCTTCCCCCTCTCTACCTCCTGCTCCCTCCTCTCTACCTCCTGCTCCCCCCTCTCTACCTCCTACTTCCTCCTCTCTACCTCCTACTTCTCTCTCTCTACCTCCTGCTCCCCTCTCTCTACCTCCTGCTCCCCTCTCTCTACTTCCTCCCTCCTCTCTACCTCCTGCTCCCCCCTCTCTACCTCCTCCCTCCTCTATACCTCTTGCTCCCCCCTCTCTACCTCCTACTTCCTCCTCTCTACCTCCTGCTCCCCTCTCTCTACCTCCTCCCTCCTCTCTACCTCCTCCCCCCTCTCTACCTCCTACTTCCTCCTCTCTACCTCCTGCTCCCCTCTCTCTACCTCCTCCCTCCTCTCTACCTCTTGCTCCCCCCTCTCTACCTCCTACTTCCTCCTCTCTACCTCCTACGTCCTCCTCTCTACCTCCTACTTCCTACTCTTCATGTCGACTTCAAGTCTCTTCTGACATCCTTCGACCTGAAGCTGCTGAACACACCGGCGACCCACAAGGCAGGAAAACAGCTCGACCTCATCCTGACACGTAACTGTATCACTGACTTAACCTCTGTAACCCCACTACACATTTCTGATCACTCCTTCATCCAATTCTCTGTCTCTCTCCCTCCAACTCCTCCTACCTCCCCTCCCCTCGTAACTTTCCGCCGCAACCTCCGCTCCCTATCCCCCTCCCATTTCTCCTCCATTGTAACATCCTCCCTCCCTCCCATTGACGAGTTTATGTGCCACCCCACTGACACTGCCTCCAACACCCTGTTATCCACACTAACTGCATCACTTGACACTCTCTGTCCCGTCAACCAGGCCTGCGCGATCCTCTCCCTCCTGCCCGTGGCTCACGGATGTGATTCGTGCAGAACGGTCCATCCTTCGGGCAGCTGAGAGGAGATGGCGCAAGTCCAAAGACGGTCTGGACCTCGATAAGTATCACTCCCTCCTCAAATCCTTCTCTGCCTGCATAACTGATGCTAAAACCCACTACTTCCTGAACAAAATTAACTCTGCCTCAAACCCTCACAAACTTTTCTCTACCTTCTCCACCCTTCTTAACCCACCTCCCCCACCCTCCCCCTCCACCCTGACAGCAGACGACTTCTCCTCCTTCTTTGAGAAAAAGGTTGCTGACATTAGCAGTCGGTTCCCTGAACCCACCTTTCCTACCCACTCACCCCCTATGACTGACCCAACTAAATGTCTAAACTCTTTCTCTCCCCTGTCCGAGGCAGAGATCTCTGACCTCATTCTCTCTCATCGCCCCACCTCCTGTCCCCTTGATCCAGTCCCATCCCCTCTCTTTCAAACCATCTCTCCCTCCATCATAACTTTTCTTCTCCATGTCCTTAACTCTTCTCTTACTTCCGGCACTTTCCCCTCTGCCTTCAAACAGGCCAGAGTTAGCCCTCTACTCAAAAAACCCTCCCTTAACCCTGCCATCCTCCAGAACTACAGACCGGTATCACTACTATCCTTCTTTTCTAAAACAATTGAACGCGCTGTATCTAACCAACTGTCAAACTTCCTCTCTCAGAACAACCTGCTTGACC
This sequence comes from Thaleichthys pacificus, assembly GCA_023658055.1. Lineage (NCBI taxonomy): Eukaryota > Metazoa > Chordata > Actinopteri > Osmeriformes > Osmeridae > Thaleichthys > Thaleichthys pacificus. The sequence continues at coordinate 343,596 of CM042863.1, read as the reverse complement.
CCAACCAATCGGGCTTCAAGACTGGTCACTCCACTGAAACTGCCCTCCTGTCAGTCACCTCTGCCCTTCAGTCTGCCAGAGCGGCGTCCCTGTTGTTGAGTGAAGAAGTCGATGAGAGACAGCAAAACTTTTTGATCCCGCATCCTTCATTTATAGCTATAATACCGTGTGATAATCAATTTGTGTAAATATATCTTCAACTTAAGTTTTAGTGTTGATAGTATAGTTCTTTGTTATTGTGTTTTTAATAGTGTTTTTTGTGTAGTTGGCTAGTTTAGAGTAATTTAGCGCACTCCTGTGAAGGTGGGCCACCCGAAGGACAGAATTTGAGGTAAATATGTTTTAATACAAACTAGCTCTACTATCTATGTATTTGTATGTTTATCCAACGTGAAATAGCCATATCGAAAATAAATGTATATTAATTTCTAGCCAATTGAGTTGGCACTGGCTAAATTGAGACGTCGTACAGTATCGTCTTAATTTGTACAGTACTGTAGCTAGCTAACAATGTTATCGATAGCACTAGCTAGCTCTAAATCGGATGCCTACACACTAGTGGTGTCGTCTCTTTAAGGATACAGAAAATACAAAACAGCTGAAGCTACTTTTGGACAGCTCTAGCTAGTCAAGTAGCGTTAGCTCTACTGTAGAGTAGCAATCTACTTTTGGACAGTTAGCTCTACACTAGAGCTGCAATAAACCAAGACGTTTTGACCGAAATCAGTTTCATATTCGAGATTCAACAGACATTCATATTCGTGGCTCCGCGTCATATTTAGGGACCGGGGTAAAAGAATGTTTCCTCAATAACTTTGTCAAAAATGAACATAGAAACTTCAGACCAGTTTCACATTCTTCTACTCCTAGCTGACCAAGTTGTCCAAGCTTTGGTTTGGTGATAAAGTTGATTATTGATTAACCTATATTGCCAATAAATCAACAAAAACACCAATATTTCAGTATTTCCTCAATATCTTTGTCAAAAATGAATATAGAAACTTCAGACCGGTTTCACATTATTCTACTCCTAGCTGACCAAGTTGTCCAAGCTTTGGTTTGGTGATAAAGTTGATTATTGATTAACCTATATTGCCAATAAATCAACAAAAACACCAATATTTCAGTATTTCCTCAATAACTTTGTCAAAAATGAATATAGAAACTTCAGACCTGTTTCACATTATTCTACTACTATCATACCAAGTTGACCAAGCTTTGGTTTGGTGATAAAGTTGATTATTGATTCACCTATATTGCCAATAAATCAACAAAAACACCAATATTTCAGTATTTCCTCAATAACTTTGTCATAAAATAACATAGAAACTTCAGACCAGTTTCACATTCTTCTACTCCTAGCTGACCAAGTTGTCCAAGCTTTGGTTTGGTGATAAAGTTGATTATTGATTAACCCATAGCCAATAAATCAATAAAAACACCAATATTTCAGTATTTCCTCAATAACTTTGTCAAAAATGAATATAGAAACTTCAGACCGGTTTCACATTATTCTACTCCTAGCTGACCAAGTTGTCCAAGCTTTGGTTTGGTGATAAAGTTGATTATTGATTAACCCATAGCCAATAAATCAATAAAAACACCAATATTTCAGTATTTCCTCAATAACTTTGTCAAAAATGAATATAGAAACTTCAGACCTGTTTCACATTATTCTACTACTATCATACCAAGTTGTCCAAGCTTTGGTTTGGTGATAAAGTTGATTATTGATTAACCTATATTGCCAAAAAATCTAGAAAAACACCAATATATAAGTGTTTCCTCAATAACTTTGTCATAAAATAACATAGAAACTTCAGACCAGTTACACATTCTTCTACTCCTAGCTGACCAAGTTGTCCAAGCTTTGGTTTTGTGATAAAGTTGATTATTGATTAACCCATAGCCAATAAATCAATAAAAACACCAATATTTCAGTATTTCCTCAATAACTTTGTCATAAAATAACATAGAAACTTCAGACCGGTTTCACATTCTTCTACTCCTAGCTGACCAAGTTGTCCAAGCTTTTGTTTGGTGATAAAGTTGATTATTGATTAACCTATATTGCCAATAAATCAACAAAAACACCAATATTTCAGTATTTCCTCAATAACTTTGTCAAAAATGAATATAGAAACTTCAGACCTGTTTCACATTATTCTACTACTATCATACCAAGTTGTCCAAGCTTTGGTTTGGTGATAAAGTTGATTATTGATTAACCTATATTGCCAATAAATCAACAAAAACACCAATATTTCAGTATTTCCTCAATAACTTTGTCAAAAATGAATATAGAAACTTCAGACCAGTTTCACATTATTCTACTCCTAGCTGACCAAGTTGTCCAAGCTTTGGTTTGGTGATAAAGTTGATTATTGATTAACCCATAGCCAATAAATCAATAAAAAAAACAATATTTCAGTATTTCCTCAATATCTTTGTCAAAAATGAACATAGAAACTTCAGACCAGTTTCACATTATTCTACTCCTAGCTGACCAAGTTGTCCAAGCTTTGGTTTGGTGATAAAGTTGATTATTGATTAACCCATAGCCAATAAATCAACAAAAACACCAATATTTCAGTATTTCCTCAATATATTTGTCAAAAATGAATATAGAAACTTCAGACCTGTTTCACATTATTCTACTCCTAGCTGACCAAGTTGTCCAAGCTTTGGTTTGGTGATAAAGTTGATTATTGATTAACCCATAGCCAATAAATCAATACAAACACCAATATATAAGTGTTTCCTCAATAACTTTGTCATAAATGAACATCTATTACTAGAAAACCAAGTTATACTACCTTTGGTTTGGTGATGAAGTTGTCAAAAATGGATATAGAAACTTTGTTAATGTTTTATTTTTTTCCTTTATTTAGCAAACATTTCAACAAAGTGCCCTTCAAGACTTTAACAGATCCAATATGGAATAGCAAACATAACGAACAAAAACATGTATTTAGTGAACATGCCAACTAAATCCTGTTCTAGAATCTTCTCTTCTCTTGCTTTCTTTCTCTTTCTCCTGTCTCCCATCTAGTCGAGTTATAGGCCCTCTGAGCTGGCCCCAGCACATACTGCCTCTCCTCTGCAATCACACACCTGATCAGTATCTGGTCATCTTCAGCCGCCTTACTTTAGAAAAGACCTGACATCCAGTGCCCTCCCAGATAGTCAAGTCATATTTATATGTTCTGTAACCTGCCTGTTTGCTTGCCTGTCGTCCTTACCTTTCTCTTCCACCCCACATGCCCACCTTTGACAGGCAGATAAATTACTCTAGAACTTACAACCCATGAAATTAAACCTTGCCTCAGCCAGTTAACTTTGATCAGCCAATCACTAGCGAGCTTCAATCCCAGATCGGAGACAGAGCCCCACCACTACCAGCCACCCCTGTCCCATCTCATTCTTTTCTAATTGTTATCTAATGAATATTTTGAGACTAACCAACTGTCTCCAATCTGCTGTTGGGTTCCTAGTTCCTACCAGAATTGTTATATTTAGTACAACATACAACTTACACTTGTCACCTTTTCAATTGCAGAGACAGCATTTCCACTCTGGAGATTGTTTAGCATCAGTGAAGTCCCTTTTTGTCATACCAAGACAATCACAATGAAACCACCTCATGCATACTGAACATGATATCTGCGGATTTAAAATAAAAGCAAGACAGTGACATGACCTATAATGGAAACATAACTCTATAACCTCTTACTAATTATTGTTTGAATTACAATGTTTAATCATCGTAGGATCTTTAAGAATGTCAAAGTTCACCATTTCAATTAAGAAGTTGTCTAAATACTAATAAATACTAACCCATTTTGTCACAGGGCCAGTTCCTCTGAGCGAATGACACCCACACAAAGAACAATTATGTTTTCTCTGGAGAACTGTAAGAAAGCAAATATTATATATAGTGTTATCACTAATATTATTGCAGGGGTAAGATAATTTAATGCAACTTAATAATAGATTCTTCTTTGTAAATTACCTGAGTTTTCCAAAAGTTTTTCAGAAAACTCTTTTCTTTTCAGTGCCATCGCCTTTTTTGATGTGTCTATTGTAATTTGTAATGGCAAGGTTGGGAAGCTGGTGATCATCTGTCTTCCCATCTTTATATTCATATAAAAAATGAGGCCATTCGATAAACAAAAAATAACAAACAATGTTAATAAAGGTAAACAAGCCATTTTGTCCAGAGATGTTTTTGTGTGTGCTATAATTGATATTTGCTTACCTCCATGACAATGACACCACAGCTACATCCATCTTGTTGTAGGGAGTGAGGGATTGTTGCTCCCTTCCACTTGATGCCGACCCAGTCAGCCTTGCCATGTTTGTTAAGGCGCATTTTAAAGTACTCCCTGTAGAGTCGAAATATTTCATTACTTTTTTTTTATCCAAGCATAATTCACTTGTGGTTATGAATGTTATGGTTTTGTTTTATATCTTGGGCATAATTTATAAATGTTCTGATTCTCCAAAGGAACCCGGTCCTAGATACTGACCCTATCCAAGTCATGTAATTATTATAATCGTATGGTGGCTACTAAAGTGTAATTATTTGCTTTTGATATTATATATTTAAGTATAAGCAATAAATTCAGATTGTGAATCTACCTCAGTCTGTCGGCAGCGATTTCTGACTCTTTTTGCTCGTCTCCCCCTGCTGGATCGACGAGGAACACATTTCCAGATGCAGGTTGGAAGAACTAAAAAGAAAAATGTCTGGTTCACTAGGTCTTGCATATCAGAATCAGAATTGGATTTATTCGCCATGAAAGTTTGCACAGACAAGGAATTTGCTTTGGCAGGAAGGTGCATACAATAAACATATAGGGACCTAAAATTTAAATATGTGGACTATCTATACTAAGGGTACATAAACTAGCAGTACTAAGTGGTATTATAATTAAATAAGATATACAATAAAAAATAATATATACAATAAAAGCTCAAATATAAGTTGCCAAATTTACAATATAAAAATACAAATATTACAAAAAATACAAATGTACAAGATACAATTTTGCAATGCAGTGCAAGAGCAGTGTTTTAGCAGGAAGTCAATTTGTCAGTGTGGTCCCTTGGCCTTGTTGAAGAGGCCAACAGCGGAAGGGAAGAAACTGTTTTTGTGGCGTGAGGTATTGGTCCTGATGGACCGCAGCCTTCTGCCGTATAAGATTATAGTGCAACAATTTAGATGTATGTATTATAAAACAAGCTTACCAAGAACCTCCAGTGCTGGTTGTTCACATTGACAAAAGATATGACTGCATCGTAGTCTGTAAAAGTCACCCGAATGAAGAGAGATGTGAACATTGGCAAACATGTGACATGTTCAAGTAGGCCTACAAGAAATCTACAGAGAAATTCAAGAGTTCTAGTTGGTTTAATGCATGTTAATTGGCATGCATTAAATTGTAATTATTGCGTTTTAATTGGGGACACAGAAGGATGTTAGATTTTTTTTTTTTTTTTACAATTTGTAACCAATATGTAAGTGGATCTTATTGATTCTCAGAGGAAAAGACTGTGAAAGGAAAACAGTACCTTTTTGAAGCCATGAGAAGTTATTTGGTCACGAGTGCCATTGACAACTACACCTCCACTAAAATGATTGAGCAGGAATATTTGTTTCCCCATGCCAGACTCATGTAACACCACCTGCAGGTATGCTTCAATAGCCTGAAAATACACAATTTAAGAGAAATGTCTTAATTAATTAAAGAAGATTCAGACCTTGGTTGAATGTACTGTATGTAAAATAATCACATGATATGAAATCCCTGCAATCAACACATATATTTCATTGTTTGTTTTTGGTAATTGTTTTGCTAGCCTTTTAAATGTAGGCACTTACTGCCAAATGACTAAAATGTCAATGTAAATGTACATATAATTCTTGTTGAACATATATTATATATCTTGTTGGCATATATTACAACGTAGCAATCAATCATTTACCTCCCCAGCCAGCCAACTGTGTGGCTTCAGAGTCTTAAATTCACTGTGGTGCAGGTTGTAAGACACCTTTGTATCTACAGCTGACTGGATCTTTACCACCACTACACCATTGTCTGGCCTCTTCCAGAGAGACTTTACCTGTAACACATGGACACTTTGTTGATACACACCATTTCCAATGTACAGTATGGAGGACTAAATGTGCCAAAATTAAATACATAAATAAATAAATAAATACTATAGACATCTGACCCAAAGCCAGAACAACACGTCTACAAATTCATCAAAACAGGTAGGAAATTAAAATATTTTCTCAGATTTCGCAAAAGAAGACTGAATATGTCTGCTACTTGATTGACAGCTCAGGTCTGACAGTTTGCTATCAATCACAGTGTCCAATCACAGTGCTCCAAGAGTAAAACATTGCAGTCCAATAAGGACAGCTCTGTGCAACTGCTTATGTCCCGCCCCTTTTCATTTAAAATGAAATGCACATTTATTTTCCTTTGCAAAGGGGTGTGACATAAGCCATTTGATAGAGCTGTCCTCATGGAACTGCAGTGTTTATGCTTTATAAAACACTATTTTCCTGAACATGTTTAAATGGCCCTAAAACGTAACCTATAAAGGTCTGTGCCTGGTATTGAGCTGTTGAACGGTGCTGGCAGCCTGGCACAACCAAGACACACACACTTCTCTGACCCTCTACCTGATCATGCTCTTGCTTCAATGAATGTGACTGAGAACAGGCCACATGTTAACAATAACATAAATGTTAACATCACTTAAGAGATGTCTATTTATTTATGTATTTATTTATTTAAGTATTTATTTAAGTATTTATTTACGTATTTAATTTTGGCACATTTAGTCCTCCATAGTACAGTACATTATTTTGCGAAATCTGAGAAAATATTTAAATTTTCTACCTGTTTTGATGAATTTGTAGACGTGTTGTTCTGGCTTTGGGTCAAGTGAACGTGGCCTGTTTGCTTATGATTATCCTGCAGTCCACATAAAATATATATAATTATTTTAACACAATCATGAATCCTGTATCCATTGAGGCTAAAATGTTATACAGAATAAAGTCATCTGCTTATATTCTTAACATTATTTTCCAAGGTAATACAATAAATTGTAAAACAGAATTCCATTACATAATTATTAAATACAATTTTAAAATACCTTTTTGGGCTCACAGTAGGCACTGGACTCTTTATACTTTTGGGGTTGTTTTGGAGCAGGCATTTGTGATGGGGCATCAAAATATTTTGTTTTTTTTGTTGCACCTGTGCTTGACAACCGTTTGGCCCACTGCTCCTCACAGTGGTCCATGGATTCTCTTATATGTTTCATTGGTCTTTCCAGCATCTCCTCTGGCATGTTTTTGCTCAAAATGTGCTCCCTGTATCTTCCTCGAAGGGATGTATGTTGCCTCCTAATGAAGGCTGCAGGTCGGAGGTTACGTTCTTTCCGCAGGATTTGGTTTTTAACTATCCCAAACCACTGCTCCACATATGTGTTTGTCTCCCTTGTCTTGTGTGGTATCAGTACTTTGTTATTACCCAAGACATACCTTTGGAGGTCACCTAGGAGGACACCACTCCAGAGGGGAAAAAGTCCAAGGTAATCAGCAAATAGCACCTCTAACAGCTGTGGGCAGTAATAGATGTTGCTCTGTGCTCCTTGGGTCATCTCTGCTTCCATATCTTCTTTGGATTTTTCAAACACACTTCTGAATTCCTTTGTAAATGGAGATTTTGCAAGGATGGTGTTTGAATTTGGTGGCATCTGGATGTCAATTGGCTCCCCTTTAACCTCACCGCCATCATCTAATTTGCCTGTTTTGGAAATTAGATTTTGCAGCTTGGCTACACTCTTGCTCACTCTTTTGCTTACGTCCTCTGCCATAAAGACCACACACATGTGGTGAAAGATATCCAGGCTGGTGTCAAAGGATGTACAGTTTAACAACTGTGCAAACGTGTACACGGCAAACTCCTTTAGGCCCTTGTCAGCTGTTTTCCTTCCAAAAGACCCTGAGACTGCCTTGATGATGTGAGCCGAACAGAGGTGGATGATTGTTCGATGTTTGACGTCTTTCCTTGACAGCTTCTTCATGAGGGTTTGGTGAGACTTTTCCAGATAGGTACTTACATTCTCTTCGTTGAAGGCTAGCACTACACTCTGTATTAGGGCCCAACTGTAGTCAGTCTCCACTTGACTGACTCTGATGGATGTAACTTTACTAATCTTTGCAATAGTCTGCATTAGCCAAAAAGTTACATTTGGAATGGTGTGGTCATTTGTCACCATTTCTGTGACTGGCAGAGGGGGCCTGTCTCTTCCCTCTCCTGGCAAAGCAAGACAGTAGTAGAACACTCTTTTATTCTGATTTGGAATCTTGCTCACAATTCCACCAGTCGCATCCAAGAACAAAGTGACAGGTTTGCAGTGGCGTAGATGGTAAATCACGATGCTTAATCCCATCTCAGTGTAAAGGTGCAATGGAGCAACCTGCAAAAGCTGTATGTAGCCGGGACAAAAGGAGTATGCACTATTCGATTCCCGCATTAACTTTTGAGTCAGAATGAGTTCCAAGATTACGTCGTCATGCAGACGTTTGCCGCGCCGGAGTTCAGAGCCAATAGCTTTCAGTACATCTTTGGTCAGGGTTTGGCTCATATTGCCTGCCATCAACTCATTCAGTGGAGTTTTGCTCATTTTAGAATAGTATATGTTACTTACTCCTTTATAGAGTACTTTGGCTATTTTGCCCCTCTTCAAGTATGTGGCAGGACGTGCTTTTAAAGATGTCGTATTATCAGTTATTTTGCCTCTGCGACTCACCAGGACATTTACAGTCTCACTTTTTGGGGGTTTCTTGTGTAATGTGAACATGTAGGTTGCTCTACATTCCTTAAAGGAGCAGACAGCTTTGATCTTCAGATATGGGGAACACTTTTTTCGACTGTGCTTTAATTTAATGTGCTGATACTTAAATATCAAAGTACAGCATGGATTTTTATTCCTGAAGCATTTATAGATAATATCTGTCCATGGCCTTCACAGCAGATGGTTGCCAGGTAAAGGTTTTATATCGTCCCATTTTCTTTTGTCTATTTCAATGGAAAATTTATTTGGCACTTGGTTAAGCTTTCTACATGTTTTTTCACTATTGACATTCTTCTCTCCACTCTTTTTATCTTTTGCCTTTCCAGAATCCATTGTTATATCCTCTGCAAACTCATGGTTGTCCTTGACAATAACCTTGTCCTTTGACACCACTACACTCTCCACTTCATTTTCCTGGAAAACTGCCTCCTCGATGGGCTCCATTTCTACACTCTTGTTTTCATTTTTTTTGTCAACAGATTCCTCTTTGGACATAGCCATCAATTTTCTCTTTTTAATGACCATATTGTTCGCCACGGTTTCTCCCATATCAACCGGCTCAGACTGTGTCTCCATATGGTCTTTCGCAAAGCCATGGACATCATCGTCCATGACTACAGCACATCCAGCACATAATTGATTTACAGATGACTTAACTTGCCATCTATTTTCATGCCAAAGAGTAAACAGCCATCTTCTAAAACATTGTTCATTTTTCAAAAATACACTTCTTGACAGGTTAGACCATATTTCAGATTTCCATTGTGTATTTCCATTTGGGAAATTCAGAGCATGTTATTAATTACTACCTCCAAACCTCCAGATTTCTTTAAGATATCTTTCTTTATCTTCACCCTGCCCATTGTATTGTTAAAAAACGATTGGAATCTAATTTAAATCAAGAGTTAATTGTCAGAGCAACTGACCTCCACCATGCACAATGATCTAAGATTCTATTGTGACTGTTTCCCTCCAATTATTTGAATACTGTCAAAAACTGCACTGACCTCTAGTGGCCAATATGTGTCACAAAGAAATAGCAGTAAGATATTTTGGGGAAAAACTGTATTCTTCAAATTATGAAATATTTCACTATAACAGTGGCAATTTCTTGTCTAAACCAAAGGTTGGACAACTTGGTCAGCTAGGAGTAGAATAATGTGAAACTGGTCTGAAGTTTCTATGTTCATTTTTGACAAAGATATTGAGGAAATACTGAAATATTGTTTTTTTTATTGATTTATTGGCTATGGGTTAATCAATAATCAACTTTATCACCAAACCAAAGCTTGGACAACTTGGTCAGCTAAGAGTAGAATAATGTGAAACTGGTCTGAAGTTTCTATGTTCATTTTTGACAACGTTATTGAGGAAATACTGAAATATTGGTGTTTTTATTGATTTATTGGCTATGGGTTAATCAATAATCAACTTTATCATCAAACCAAAGCTTGGACAACTTGGTCAGCTAGGAGTAGCATAATGGGAAACTGGTCTGAAGTTTCTATGTTCATTCTTGACAAAGATTATTGAAGAAACACTTATATACTGGTGTTTTTCCTGATTTATTGGCAATATAGGTTAATCAATAATCAACTTTATCACCAAACCAAAGCTTGGACAACTTGGTATGATAGTAGTAGAATAATGTGAAACAGGTCTGAAGTTTCTATATTCATGTTTGACAAAGTTATTGAGGAAATACTGAAATATGTGTGTTTTTATTGATTTATTGGCTGTGTTAATCAATTATCAACTTCATCAGCCAAACCAAAGCTTGGACAACTTGGTCAGCTAGGAGTAGAATAATGTGAAACAGGTCTGAAGTTTCTATATTCATTTTATGACAAAGATATTGAGGAAATACTGAAATATTGGTGTTTTTGTTGATATTTTGGCAATATAGGTTAATCAATAATCAACTTTATCACCAAACCAAAGCTTGGACAACTTGGTCATGCTAGGAGTAGAATAATGTGAAACAGGTCTGAAGTTTCTATATTCATTTTTGACAAAGTTATTGAGGAAATACTGAAATATTGGTGTTTTTATTGATTTATTGGCAATATAGGTTAATCAATAATCAACTTTATCACCAAACCAAAGCTTGGACAACTTGGTCAGCTAGGAGTAGAATAATGTGAAACCTGGTCTGAAGTTTCTATATTCATTTTTGACAACGTTATTGAGGAAATACTGAAATATTGGTGTTTTTATTGATTTATTGGCTATGGGTTAATCAATTATCAACTTCATCACCAAACCAAAGCTTGGACAACTTGGTCAGCTAGGAGTAGAAGAATGTGAAACTGGTCTGAAGTTTCTATGTTATTTTATGACAAAGTTATTGAGGAAACACTTATATATTGGTGTTTTTCTTGATTTTTTGGCAATATAGGTTAATCAATAATCAACTTTATCACCAAACCAAAGCTTGGACAACTTGGTATGATAGTAGTAGAATAATGTGAAACTGGTCTGAAGTTTCTATGTTCATCTTTGACAAAGTTATTGCAGAAATACTGAAATATTGGTGTTTTATTGATTTATTGGCTATGGGTTAATCAATAATCAACTTTATCACCAAACCAAAGCTTGGACAACTTGGTCAGCTAGGAGTAGAATAATGTTAAACCGGTCTGAAGTTTCTATATTCATTTTTGACAAAGTTATTGAGGAAATACTGAAATATTGGTGTTTTTGATGATTTATTGGCAATATAGGTTAATCAATAATCAACTTTATCACCAAACCTAAGCTTGGACAACTTGGTCAGCTCGGAGTAGAAGAATGTGAAACTGGTCTGAAGTTTCTATGTTATTTTATGACAAAGTTATTGAGGAAACACTTATATATTGGTGTTTTTCTTGATTTATTGGCAATATAGGTTAATCAATAATCAACTTTATCACCAAACCAAAGCTTGGACAACCTGGTATGATAGTAGTAGAATAATGTGAAACAGGTCTGAAGTTTCTATATTCATTTTTGACAAAGTTATTGAGGAAATACTGAAATATTGGTGTTTTTATTGATTTATTGGCTGATTCATCAATTATCAACTTCATCACCAAACCAAAGCTTGGACAACTTGGTCAGCTAGGAGTAGAAGAATGTGAAACTGGTCTGAAGTTTCTATGTTATTTTATGACAAAGTTATTGAGGAAACTACTGAAATATTGGTGTTTTTGTTGATATTTTGGCAATATAGGTTAATCAATAATCACCTTTATCACCAAACCAAAGCTTGGACAACTTGGTATGATAGTAGTAGAATAATGTGAAACAGGTCTGAAGTTTCTATATTCATTTTTGACAAAGTTATTGAGGAAATACTGAAATATTGGTGTTTTTATTGATTTATTGGCAATATAGGTTAATCAATAATCAACTTTATCACCAAACCAAAGCTTGGACAACTTGGTCAGCTAGGAGTAGAATAATGTGAAACCGGTCTGAAGTTTCTATATTCATTTTTGACAAAGTTATTGAGGAAATACTGAAATATTGGTGTTTTATTGATTTATTGGCTATGGGTTCATCAATAATCAACTTTATCACCAAACCAAAGCTTGGACAACTTGGTCAGCTAGGAGTAGAAGAATGTGAAACTGGTCTGAAGTTTCTATGTTATTTTATGACAAAGTTATTGAGGAAACTCTGAAATATTGGTGTTTTTGTTGATATTTTGGCAATATAGGTTAATCAATAATCAACTTTATCACCAAACCAAAGCTTGGACAACTTGGTATGATAGTAGTAGAATAATGTGAAACAGGTCTTAAGTTCTCTATATTCATTTTTGACAAAGTTATTGAGGAAACACTGAAATATTGGTGTTTTTATTGATTTATTGGCAATATAGGTTAATCAATAATCAACTTTATCACCAAACCAAAGCTTGGACAACTTGGTCAGCTAGGAGTAGAATAATGTGAAACAGGTCTGAAGTTTCTATATTCATTTTTGACAAAGTTATTGAGGAAACTACTGAAATATTGGTGTTTTTATTGATTTATTGGCAATATAGGTTAATCAATAATCAACTTTATCACCAAACCAAAGCTTGGACAACTTGGTCAGCTAGGAGTAGAATAATGTGAAACAGGTCTGAAGTTTCTATATTCATTTTTGACAAAGATATTGAGGAAATACTGAAATATTGGTGTTTTTGTTGATTTATTGGCAATATAGGTTAATCAATAATCAACTTTATCACCAAACCAAAGCTTGGACAACTTGGTCATGATAGTAGTAGAATAATGTGAAACAGGTCTGAAGTTTCTATATTCATTTTTGACAAAGTTATTGAGGAAATACTGAAATATTGGTGTTTTTATTGATTTATTGGCTGTGTTCATCAATTATCAACTTCATCACCAAACCAAAGCTTGGACAACTTGGTCAGCTAGGAGTAGAAGAATGTGAAACTGGTCTGAAGTTTCTATGTTATTTTATGACAAAGTTATTGAGGAAACTCTGAAATATTGGTGTTTTTGTTGATATTTTGGCAATATAGGTTAATCAATAATCACCTTTATCACCAAACCAAAGCTTGGACAACTTGGTATGATAGTAGTAGAATAATGTGAAACAGGTCTGAAGTTTCTATATTCATTTTTGACAAAGTTATTGAGGAAATACTGAAATATTGGTGTTTTTATTGATTTATTGGCAATATAGGTTAATCAATAATCAACTTTATCACCAAACCAAAGCTTGGACAACTTGGTCAGCTAGGAGTAAAATAATGTGAAACCGGTCTGAAGTTTCTATATTCATTTTTGACAAAGTTATTGAGGAAATACTGAAATATTGGTGTTTTATTGATTTATTGGCTATGGGTTCATCAATAATCAACTTTATCACCAAACCAAAGCTTGGACAACTTGGTCAGCTAGGAGTAGAAGAATGTGAAACTGGTCTGAAGTTTCTATGTTATTTTATGACAAAGTTATTGAGGAAACACTTATATATTGGTGTTTTTCTTGATTTTTTGGCAATATAGGTTAATCAATAATCAACTTTATCACCAAACCAAAGCTTGGACAACTTGGTATGATAGTAGTAGAATAATGTGAAACAGGTCTGAAGTTTCTATATTCATTTTGACAAAGTTATTGAGGAAATACTGAAATATTGGTGTTTTTATTGATTTATTGGCTATGGGTTAATCAATAATCAACTTTATCACCAAACCAAAGCTTGGACAACTTGGTCAGCTAGGAGTAGAATAATGTGAAACCGGTCTGAAGTTTCTATATTCATTTTTGACAAAGTTATTGAGGAAATACTGAAATATTGGTGTTTTTGATGATTTATTGGCAATATAGGTTAATCAATAATCAACTTTATCACCAAACCTAAAGCTTGGACAACTTGGTCAGCTAGGAGTAGAATAATGTGAAACTGGTCTGAAGTTTCTATGTTATTTTATGACAAAGTTATTGAGGAAACACTTATATATTGGTGTTTTTCTTGATTTATTGGCAATATAGGTTAATCAATAATCAACTTTATCACCAAACCAAAGCTTGGACAACCTGGTATGATAGTAGTAGAATAATGTGAAACAGGTCTGAAGTTTCTATATTCATTTTTGACAAAGTTATTGAGGAAATACTGAAATATTGGTGTTTTTATTGATTTATTGGCTGATTCATCAATTATCAACTTCATCACCAAACCAAAGCTTGGACAACTTGGTCAGCTAGGAGTAGAAGAATGTGAAACTGGTCTGAAGTTTCTATGTTATTTTATGACAAAGTTATTGAGGAAACTCTGAAATATTGGTGTTTTTGTTGATATTTTGGCAATATAGGTTAATCAATAATCACCTTTATCACCAAACCAAAGCTTGGACAACTTGGTATGATAGTAGTAGAATAATGTGAAACAGGTCTGAAGTTTCTATATTCATTTTTGACAAAGTTATTGAGGAAATACTGAAATATTGGTGTTTTTATTGATTTATTGGCAATATAGGTTAATCAATAATCAACTTTATCACCAAACCAAAGCTTGGACAACTTGGTCAGCTAGGAGTAGAAGAATGTGAAACTGGTCTGAAGTTTCTATGTTCATTTTATGACAAAGTTATTGAGGAAATACTGAAATATTGGTGTTTTTATTGATTTATTGGCTATGTGTTAATCAATTATCAACTTCATCACCAAACCAAAGCTTGGACAACTTGGTCAGCTAGGAGTAGAAGAATGTGAAACTGGTCTGAAGTTTCTATGTTATTTTATGACAAAGTTATTGAGGAAACACTGAAATATTGGTGTTTTTGTTGATTTATTGGCAATATAGGTTAATCAATAATCAACTTTATCACCAAACCAAAGCTTGGACAACTTGGTATAGATAGTAGTAGAATAATGTGAAACAGGTCTGAAGTTTCTATATTCATTTTTGACAAAGTTATTGAGGAAATACTGAAATATTGGTGTTTTTATTGATTTATTGGCTATGGGTTAATCAATAATCAACTTTATCACCAAACCAAAGCTTGGACAACTTGGTCATGATAGTAGTAGAATAATGTGAAACAGGTCTGAAGTTTCTATATTCATTTTTGACAAAGTTATTGAGGAAATACTGAAATATTGGTGTTTTTATTGATTTATTGGCTGTGTTAATCAATTATCAACTTCATCACCAAACCAAAGCTTGGACAACTTGGTCAGCTAGGAGTAGAAGAATGTGAAACTGGTCTGAAGTTTCTATGTTATTTTATGACAAAGTTATTGAGGAAACACTGAAATATTGGTGTTTTTGTTGATATTTTGGCAATATAGGTTAATCAATAATCAACTTTATCACCAAACCAAAGCTTGGACAACTTGGTATGATAGTAGTAGAATAATGTGAAACAGGTCTTAAGTTTCTATATTCATTTTTGACAAAGTTATTGAGGAAATACTGAAATATTGGTGTTTTTATTGATTTATTGGCAATATAGGTTAATCAATAATCAACTTTATCACCAAACCAAAGCTTGGACAACTCGGTCAGCTAGGAGTAGAATAATGTGAAACCGGTCTGAAGTTTCTATATTCATTTTTGACAAAGTTATTGAGGAAATACTGAAATATTGGTGTTTTTATTGATTTATTGGCTATGTGTTAATCAATTATCAACTTCATCACCAAACCAAAGCTTGGACAACTTGGTCAGCTAGGAGTAGAAGAATGTGAAACTGGTCTGAAGTTTCTATGTTATTTTATGACAAAGTTATTGAGGAAACACTTATATATTGGTGTTTTTCTTGATTTTTTGGCAATATAGGTTAATCAATAATCAACTTTATCACCAAACCAAAGCTTGGACAACTTGGTATGATAGTAGTAGAATAATGTGAAACTGGTCTGAAGTTTCTATGTTCATCTTTGACAAAGTTATTGCAGAAATACTGAAATATTGGTGTTTTATTGATTTATTGGCTATGGGTTAATCAATAATCAACTTTATCACCAAACCAAAGCTTGGACAACTTGGTCAGCTAGGAGTAGAATAATGTTAAACCGGTCTGAAGTTTCTATATTCATTTTTGACAAAGTTATTGAGGAAATACTGAAATATTGGTGTTTTTGATGATTTATTGGCAATATAGGTTAATCAATAATCAACTTTATCACCAAACCTAAGCTTGGACAACTTGGTCAGCTCGGAGTAGAAGAATGTGAAACTGGTCTGAAGTTTCTATGTTATTTTATGACAAAGTTATTGAGGAAACACTTATATATTGGTGTTTTTCTTGATTTATTGGCAATATAGGTTAATCAATAATCAACTTTATCACCAAACCAAAGCTTGGACAACCTGGTATGATAGTAGTAGAATAATGTGAAACAGGTCTGAAGTTTCTATGTTCATCTTTGACAAAGTTATTGAGGAAATACTGAAATATTGGTGTTTTTATTGATTTATTGGCAATATAGGTTAATCAATAATCAACTTTATCACCAAACCAAAGCTTGGACAACTTGGTATGATAGTAGTAGAATAATGTGAAACTGGTCTGAAGTTTCTATGTTCATCTTTGACAAAGTTATTGCAGAAATACTGAAATATTGGTGTTTTATTGATTTATTGGCTATGGGTTAATCAATAATCAACTTTATCACCAAACCAAAGCTTGGACAACTTGGTCAGCTAGGAGTAGAATAATGTTAAACCGGTCTGAAGTTTCTATATTCATTTTTGACAAAGTTATTGAGGAAATACTGAAATATTGGTGTTTTTGATGATTTATTGGCAATATAGGTTAATCAATAATCAACTTTATCACCAAACCTAAGCTTGGACAACTTGGTCAGCTCGGAGTAGAAGAATGTGAAACTGGTCTGAAGTTTCTATGTTATTTTATGACAAAGTTATTGAGGAAACACTTATATATTGGTGTTTTTCTTGATTTATTGGCAATATAGGTTAATCAATAATCAACTTTATCACCAAACCAAAGCTTGGACAACCTGGTATGATAGTAGTAGAATAATGTGAAACAGGTCTGAAGTTTCTATATTCATTTTTGACAAAGTTATTGAGGAAATACTGAAATATTGGTGTTTTTATTGATTTATTGGCTGATTCATCAATTATCAACTTCATCACCAAACCAAAGCTTGGACAACTTGGTCAGCTAGGAGTAGAAGAATGTGAAACTGGTCTGAAGTTTCTATGTTATTTTATGACAAAGTTATTGAGGAAACTCTGAAATATTGGTGTTTTTGTTGATATTTTGGCAATATAGGTTAATCAATAATCACCTTTATCACCAAACCAAAGCTTGGACAACTTGGTATGATAGTAGTAGAATAATGTGAAACAGGTCTGAAGTTTCTATATTCATTTTTGACAAAGTTATTGAGGAAATACTGAAATATTGGTGTTTTTATTGATTTATTGGCAATATAGGTTAATCAATAATCAACTTTATCACCAAACCAAAGCTTGGACAACTTGGTCAGCTAGGAGTAGAATAATGTGAAACCGGTCTGAAGTTTCTATATTCATTTTTGACAAAGTTATTGAGGAAATACTGAAATATTGGTGTTTTATTGATTTATTGGCTATGGGTTCATCAATAATCAACTTTATCACCAAACCAAAGCTTGGACAACTTGGTCAGCTAGGAGTAGAAGAATGTAAAACTGGTCTGAAGTTTCTATATTCATTTTTGACAAAGATATTGAGGAAATACTGAAATATTGGTGTTTTTGTTGATTTATTGGCAATATAGGTTAATCAATAATCAACTTTATCACCAAACCAAAGCTTGGACAACTTGGTATGATAGTAGTAGAATAATGTGAAACAGGTCTGAAGTTTCTATATTCATTTTTGACAAAGTTATTGAGGAAATACTGAAATATTGGTGTTTTTATTGATTTATTGGCTGTGTTCATCAATTATCAACTTCATCACCAAACCAAAGCTTGGACAACTTGGTCAGCTAGGAGTAGAAGAATGTGAAACTGGTCTGAAGTTTCTATGTTATTTTATGACAAAGTTATTGAGGAAACTACTGAAATATTGGTGTTTTTGTTGATATTTTGGCAATATAGGTTAATCAATAATCAACTTTATCACCAAACCAAAGCTTGGACAACTTGGTATGATAGTAGTAGAATAATGTGAAACAGGTCTGAAGTTTCTATATTCATTTTTGACAAAGTTATTGAGGAAATACTGAAATATTGGTGTTTTTATTGATTTATTGGCAATATAGGTTAATCAATAATCAACTTTATCACCAAACCAAAGCTTGGACAACTTGGTCAGCTAGGAGTAGAATAATGTGAAACCGGTCTGAAGTTTCTATATTCATTTTTGACAAAGTTATTGAGGAAATACTGAAATATTGGTGTTTTTATTGATTTATTGGCTATGGGTTCATCAATAATCAACTTTATCACCAAACCAAAGCTTGGACAACTTGGTCAGCTAGGAGTAGAAGAATGTGAAACTGGTCTGAAGTTTCTATGTTATTTTATGACAAAGTTATTGAGGAAACACTTATATATTGGTGTTTTTCTTGATTTTTGGCAATATAGGTTAATCAATAATCAACTTTATCACCAAACCAAAGCTTGGACAACTTGGTATGATAGTAGTAGAATAATGTGAAACTGGTCTGAAGTTTCTATGTTCATCTTTGACAAAGTTATTGCAGAAATACTGAAATATTGGTGTTTTATTGATTTATTGGCTATGGGTTAATCAATAATCAACTTTATCACCAAACCAAAGCTTGGACAACTTGGTCAGCTAGGAGTAGAATAATGTTAAACCGGTCTGAAGTTTCTATATTCATTTTTGACAAAGTTATTGAGGAAATACTGAAATATTGGTGTTTTTGATGATTTATTGGCAATATAGGTTAATCAATAATCAACTTTATCACCAAACCTAAGCTTGGACAACTTGGTCAGCTCGGAGTAGAAGAATGTGAAACTGGTCTGAAGTTTCTATGTTATTTTATGACAAAGTTATTGAGGAAACACTTATATATTGGTGTTTTTCTTGATTTATTGGCAATATAGGTTAATCAATAATCAACTTTATCACCAAACCAAAGCTTGGACAACCTGGTATGATAGTAGTAGAATAATGTGAAACAGGTCTGAAGTTTCTATATTCATTTTTGACAAAGTTATTGAGGAAATACTGAAATATTGGTGTTTTTATTGATTTATTGGCTGATTCATCAATTATCAACTTCATCACCAAACCAAAGCTTGGACAACTTGGTCAGCTAGGAGTAGAAGAATGTGAAACTGGTCTGAAGTTTCTATGTTATTTTATGACAAAGTTATTGAGGAAACTCTGAAATATTGGTGTTTTTGTTGATATTTTGGCAATATAGGTTAATCAATAATCACCTTTATCACCAAACCAAAGCTTGGACAACTTGGTATGATAGTAGTAGAATAATGTGAAACAGGTCTGAAGTTTCTATATTCATTTTTGACAAAGTTATTGAGGAAATACTGAAATATTGGTGTTTTTATTGATTTATTGGCAATATAGGTTAATCAATAATCAACTTTATCACCAAACCAAAGCTTGGACAACTTGGTCAGCTAGGAGTAGAAGAATGTGAAACTGGTCTGAAGTTTCTATGTTCATTTTATGACAAAGTTATTGAGGAAATACTGAAATATTGGTGTTTTTATTGATTTATTGGCTATGTGTTAATCAATTATCAACTTCATCACCAAACCAAAGCTTGGACAACTTGGTCAGCTAGGAGTAGAAGAATGTGAAACTGGTCTGAAGTTTCTATGTTATTTTATGACAAAGTTATTGAGGAAACACTGAAATATTGGTGTTTTTGTTGATTTATTGGCAATATAGGTTAATCAATAATCAACTTTATCACCAAACCAAAGCTTGGACAACTTGGTATAGATAGTAGTAGAATAATGTGAAACAGGTCTGAAGTTTCTATATTCATTTTTGACAAAGTTATTGAGGAAATACTGAAATATTGGTGTTTTTATTGATTTATTGGCTATGGGTTAATCAATTATCAACTTCATCACCAAACCAAAGCTTGGACAACTTGGTCAGCTAGGAGTAGAATAATGTGAAACCGGTCTGAAGTTTCTATATTCATTTTTGACAAAGTTATTGAGGAAACACTTATATATTGGTGTTTTTCTTGATTTATTGGCAATATAGGTTAATCAATAATCAACTTTATCACCAAACCAAAGCTTGGACAACTCGGTCAGCTAGGAGTAGAATAATGTGAAACCGGTCTGAAGTTTCTATATTCATTTTTGACAAAGTTATTGAGGAAACACTTATATATTGGTGTTTTTCTTGATTTTTTGGCAATATAGGTTAATCAATAATCAACTTTATCACCAAACCAAAGCTTGGACAACTTGGTCAGCTAAGAGTAGAATAATGTGAAACAGGTCTGAAGTTTCTATATTCATTTTTGACAAAGATATTGAGGAAATACTGAAATATTGGTGTTTTTGATGATTTATTGGCAATATAGGTTAATCAATAATCAACTTTATCACCAAACCAAAGCTTGGACAACTTAATATGATAGTAGTAGAATAATGTGAAACAGGTCTGAAGTTTCTATATTCATTTTTGACAAAGTTATTGAGTTAATACTGAAATATTGGTGTTTTTATTGATTTATTGGCAATATAGGTTAATCAATAATCAACTTTATCACCAAACCAAAGCTTGGACAACTTGGTCAGCTAGGAGTAGAATAATGTGAAACAGGTCTGAAGTTTCTATATTCATTTTTGACAAAGTTATTGAGGAAATACTGAAATATTGGTGTTTTTATTGATTTATTGGCTATGTGTTAATCAATTATCAACTTCATCACCAAACCAAAGCTTGGACAACTTGGTCAGCTAGGAGTAGAATAATGTGAAACTGGTCTGAAGTTTCTATGTTCATCTTTGACAAAGTTATTGAAGAAATACTGAAATATTGGTGTTTTATTGATTTATTGGCTATGGGTTAATCAATAATCAACTTTATCACCAAACCAAAGCTTGGACAACTTGGTCAGCTAGGAGTAGAATAATGTTAAACCGGTCTGAAGTTTCTATATTCATTTTTGACAAAGTTATTGAGGAAATACTGAAATATTGGTGTTTTTGATGATTTATTGGCAATATAGGTTAATCAATAATCAACTTTATCACCAAACCTAAGCTTGGACAACTTGGTCAGCTCGGAGTAGAATAATGTGAAACTGGTCTGAAGTTTCTATATTCATCTTTGACAAAGTTATTGAGGAAATACTGAAATATTGGTGTTTTTATTGATTTATTGGCAATATAGGTTAATCAATAATCAACTTTATCACCAAACCAAAGCTTGGACAACTTGGTATGATAGTAGTAGAATAATGTGAAACTGGTCTGAAGTTTCTATGTTCATCTTTGACAAAGTTATTGCAGAAATACTGAAATATTGGTGTTTTATTGATTTATTGGCTATGGGTTAATCAATAATCAACTTTATCACCAAACCAAAGCTTGGACAACTTGGTCAGCTAGGAGTAGAATAATGTTAAACCGGTCTGAAGTTTCTATATTCATTTTTGACAAAGTTATTGAGGAAATACTGAAATATTGGTGTTTTTGATGATTTATTGGCAATATAGGTTAATCAATAATCAACTTTATCACCAAACCTAAGCTTGGACAACTTGGTCAGCTCGGAGTAGAAGAATGTGAAACTGGTCTGAAGTTTCTATGTTATTTTATGACAAAGTTATTGAGGAAACACTTATATATTGGTGTTTTTCTTGATTTATTGGCAATATAGGTTAATCAATAATCAACTTTATCACCAAACCAAAGCTTGGACAACCTGGTATGATAGTAGTAGAATAATGTGAAACAGGTCTGAAGTTTCTATATTCATTTTTGACAAAGTTATTGAGGAAATACTGAAATATTGGTGTTTTTATTGATTTATTGGCTGATTCATCAATTATCAACTTCATCACCAAACCAAAGCTTGGACAACTTGGTCAGCTAGGAGTAGAAGAATGTGAAACTGGTCTGAAGTTTCTATGTTATTTTATGACAAAGTTATTGAGGAAACTCTGAAATATTGGTGTTTTTGTTGATATTTTGGCAATATAGGTTAATCAATAATCACCTTTATCACCAAACCAAAGCTTGGACAACTTGGTATGATAGTAGTAGAATAATGTGAAACAGGTCTGAAGTTTCTATATTCATTTTTGACAAAGTTATTGAGGAAATACTGAAATATTGGTGTTTTTATTGATTTATTGGCAATATAGGTTAATCAATAATCAACTTTATCACCAAACCAAAGCTTGGACAACTTGGTCAGCTAGGAGTAAAATAATGTGAAACCGGTCTGAAGTTTCTATATTCATTTTTGACAAAGTTATTGAGGAAATACTGAAATATTGGTGTTTTATTGATTTATTGGCTATGGGTTAATCAATAATCAACTTTATCACCAAACCAAAGCTTGGACAACTTGGTCAGCTAGGAGTAGAAGAATGTGAAACTGGTCTGAAGTTTCTATATTCATTTTTGACAAAGTTATTGAGGAAACACTTATATATTGGTGTTTTTCTTGATTTTTTGGCAATATAGGTTAATCAATAATCAACTTTATCACCAAACCAAAGCTTGGACAACTTGGTATGATAGTAGTAGAATAATGTGAAACAGGTCTGAAGTTTCTATATTCATTTTTGACAAAGTTATTGAGGAAATACTGAAATATTGGTGTTTTTATTGATTTATTGGCTGTGTTAATCAATTATCAACTTCATCACCAAACCAAAGCTTGGACAACTTGGTCAGCTAGGAGTAGAAGAATGTGAAACTGGTCTGAAGTTTCTATGTTATTTTATGACAAAGTTATTGAGGAAACACTGAAATATTGGTGTTTTTGTTGATTTATTGGCAATATAGGTTAATCAATAATCAACTTTATCACCAAACCAAAGCTTGGACAACTTGGTCAGCTAAGAGTAGAATAATGTGAAACAGGTCTGAAGTTTCTATATTCATTTTTGACAAAGATATTGAGGAAATACTGAAATATTGGTGTTTTTGATGATTTATTGGCAATATAGGTTAATCAATAATCAACTTTATCACCAAACCAAAGCCTGGACAACTCGGTCAGCTCGGAGTAGAATAATGTGAAACCGGTCTGAAGTTTCTATATTCATTTTTGACAAAGTTGTTGAGGAAACACTTATATATTGGTGTTTTTCTTGATTTATTGGGCAATATAGGTTAATCAATAATCAACTTTATCACCAAACCAAAGCTTGGACAACTTGGTATGATAGTAGTAGAATAATGTGAAACAGGTCTGAAGTTTCTATATTCATTTTTGACAAAGTTATTGAGGAAATACTGAAATATTGGTGTTTTTATTGATTTATTGGCTATGGGTTAATCAATAATCAACTTTATCACCAAACCAAAGCTTGGACAACTTGGTCAGCTAGGAGTAGAAGAATGTGAAACTGGTCTGAAGTTTCTATGTTATTTTATGACAAAGTTATTGAGGAAATACTGAAATATTGGTGTTTTTATTGATTTATTGGCTATGTGTTAATCAATTATCAACTTCATCACCAAACCAAAGCTTGGACAACTTGGTCAGCTAGGAGTAGAAGAATGTGAAACTGGTCTGAAGTTTCTATGTTATTTTATGACAAAGTTATTGAGGAAACACTGAAATATTGGTGTTTTTGTTGATTTATTGGCAATATAGGTTAATCAATAATCAACTTTATCACCAAACCAAAGCTTGGACAACTTGGTATAATAGTAGTAGAATAATGTGAAACAGGTCTGAAGTTTCTATATTCATTTTTGACAAAGTTATTGAGGAAATACTGAAATATTGGTGTTTTTATTGATTTATTGGCTATGGGTTAATCAATAATCAACTTTATCACCAAACCAAAGCTGGGACAATTTGGTATGATAGTAGTAGAATAATGTGAAACAGGTCTGAAGTTTCTATATTCATTTTTGACAAAGTTATTGAGGAAATACTGAAATATTGGTGTTTTTATTGATTTATTGGCTGTGTTAATCAATTATCAACTTCATCACCAAACCAAAGCTTGGACAACTTGGTCAGCTAGGAGTAGAAGAATGTGAAACTGGTCTGAAGTTTCTATGTTATTTTATGACAAAGTTATTGAGGAAACACTGAAATATTGGTGTTTTTGTTGATATTTTGGCAATATAGGTTAATCAATAATCAACTTTATCACCAAACCAAAGCTTGGACAACTTGGTATGATAGTAGTAGAATAATGTGAAACAGGTCTTAAGTTTCTATATTCATTTTTGACAAAGTTATTGAGGAAATACTGAAATATTGGTGTTTTTATTGATTTATTGGCAATATAGGTTAATCAATAATCAACTTTATCACCAAACCAAAGCTTGGACAACTCGGTCAGCTCGGAGTAGAATAATGTGAAACCGGTCTGAAGTTTCTATATTCATTTTTGACAAAGTTATTGAGGAAATACTGAAATATTGGTGTTTTTATTGATTTATTGGCTATGTGTTAATCAATTATCAACTTCATCACCAAACCAAAGCTTGGACAACTTGGTCAGCTAGGAGTAGAAGAATGTGAAACTGGTCTGAAGTTTCTATGTTATTTTATGACAAAGTTATTGAGGAAACACTTATATATTGGTGTTTTTCTTGATTTTTTGGCAATATAGGTTAATCAATAATCAACTTTATCACCAAACCAAAGCTTGGACAACTTGGTATGATAGTAGTAGAATAATGTGAAACAGGTCTTAAGTTTCTATATTCATTTTTGACAAAGTTATTGAGGAAATACTGAAATATTGGTGTTTTTATTGATTTATTGGCAATATAGGTTAATCAATAATCAACTTTATCACCAAACCAAAGCTTGGACAACTCGGTCAGCTCGGAGTAGAATAATGTGAAACCGGTCTGAAGTTTCTATATTCATTTTTGACAAAGTTATTGAGGAAATACTGAAATATTGGTGTTTTTATTGATTTATTGGCTATGTGTTAATCAATTATCAACTTCATCACCAAACCAAAGCTTGGACAACTTGGTCAGCTAGGAGTAGAAGAATGTGAAACTGGTCTGAAGTTTCTATGTTATTTTATGACAAAGTTATTGAGGAAACACTTATATATTGGTGTTTTTCTTGATTTTTTGGCAATATAGGTTAATCAATAATCAACTTTATCACCAAACCAAAGCTTGGACAACTTGGTATGATAGTAGTAGAATAATGTGAAACAGGTCTGAAGTTTCTATATTCATTTTTGACAAAGTTAATGAGGAAATACTGAAATATTGGTGTTTTTATTGATTTATTGGCTATGGGTTAATCAATAATCAACTTTATCACCAAACCAAAGCTGGGACAACTTGGTATGATAGTAGTAGAATAATGTGAAACAGGTCTGAAGTTTCTATATTCATTTTTGTCAAAGTTATTGAGGAAATACTGAAATATTGGTGTTTTTATTGATTTATTGGCTGTGTTAATCAATTATCAACTTCATCACCAAACCAAAGCTTGGACAACTTGGTCAGCTAGGAGTAGAAGAATGTGAAACTGGTCTGAAGTTTCTATGTTATTTTATGACAAAGTTATTGAGGAAACACTTATATATTGGTGTTTTTCTAGATTTTTTGGCAATATAGGTTAATCAATAATCAACTTTATCACCAAACCAAAGCTTGGACAACTTGGTATGATAGTAGTAGAATAATGTGAAACAGGTCTGAAGTTTCTATATTCATTTTTGACAAAGTTATTGAGGAAATACTGAAATATTGGTGTTTTTATTGATTTATTGGCTATGGGTTAATCAATAATCAACTTTATCACCAAACCAAAGCTGGGACAACTTGGTATGATAGTAGTAGAATAATGTGAAACAGGTCTGAAGTTTCTATATTCATTTTTGACAAAGTTATTGAGGAAATACTGAAATATTGGTGTTTTTATTGATTTATTGGCTATGGGTTAATCAATAATCAACTTTATCACCAAACCAAAGCTGGGACAACTTGGTATGATAGTAGTAGAATAATGTGAAACAGGTCTGAAGTTTCTATATTCATTTTTGACAAAGTTATTGAGGAAATACTGAAATATTGGTGTTTTTATTGATTTATTGGCTATGGGTTAATCAATAATCAACTTTATCACCAAACCAAAGCTGGGACAACTTGGTATGATAGTAGTAGAATAATGTGAAACAGGTCTGAAGTTTCTATATTCATTTTTGACAAAGTTATTGAGGAAATACTGAAAAATTTGTGTTTTTGTTGATTTATTGGCAATATAGGTTAATCAATAATCAACTTTATCACCAAACCAAAGCTTGGACAACTTGGTCAGCTAGGAGTAGAAGAATGTGAAACTGGTCTGAAGTTTCTATGTTCATTTTTGACAAAGTTATTGAGGAAACATTCGGACTGTCAACTCTTTTACCCCGGCCCTAAATATGACGCGGAGCCACGAATATGAATGTCTGTTGAATCTCGAATATGAAACTGATTTCACCTCGGTGACGTTTTGCAAGAAAAATATCATAATGACAT
The DNA here is from genome assembly GCA_023658055.1 of Thaleichthys pacificus. NCBI lineage: Eukaryota > Metazoa > Chordata > Actinopteri > Osmeriformes > Osmeridae > Thaleichthys > Thaleichthys pacificus. The sequence continues at coordinate 316,579 of CM042863.1, read as the reverse complement.
GCTACGTTGCTATGTCGGACAAATGTTCACAATGAGTAGATGAAGGAAAGTTGATTAGCACTAGCTAGATGGTTGTAAATATCTGGATACTGAAGGTCAGGGAAGCTTTCCGTTTCACTTGTTACGGTCCTAAAAATAACTCCAGGATCATATGGATAAAATACACTTCCACTTAATGTTCTTTGCATTTGATCTGCTGTCTAACTGTAGCTAATTCATGTTGCAGGTGCTGATTCCGGACGAACTGGTGGAGGACCAGGAGGAGGGAGAGGATGAGGAGGGGTTGACACAATTAAAATATAAGAAAATTAATTCAGGCTTTTAAAATGCATTTGAATAAAGTGTTTGTTTATACTGTAAATCGTGTTTTTTCTTCTATAAGCATACCCATAATAAGTTACAATACTTAGCAGCAGCCTGTTATACTTAAAGTTGATTTAAAAAAATTAAGAAGTTAAATTACATTGTTGAGTTTAAGTGAACACATTCAGTTAAGTTTTGCACTATAGGCAAATATGCATTGTATACTTTGTATACAATACATATCCATTATATGCATAAATGAGACTACAAATTAAGGTTGAGAAATTGATTCTGCATTTGGTATGCGAAAGTTATCAGGACGTCGCAAGGGAACGTCCCCATGACGTCGCAGACAAACGTCCCCTGAACGTCCCCTAAATGTTATGAGGACGTTACATGGACGTCCCGGGGACGTTTGTCTGCGACGTCCCCGGGACTTTTAGGGGACCCTACAAAAAGACGTCATGGGGACGTTCCCTTGCGACGTCCTGATAACATTCGGGGACGTTCAGGGGACGTCCTGGGGACGTCATTTTGTTAGCTGGGTAGCTAACCTCAGCACAAAGCAGAGCTGCAGACCTTTAACATGTCATTCTGCTTAACGTTAGTCAAACTGGAGTTGCTATGCACAAGTTTGCGCACTTGTTAATGTCGATTTAATGCATTTTGCATGGAATAATTGCATTCGATTGTGAAGAGCTTTGCACGATGTAGCTAACTCGTGGCGTTGAGTAACGATATGCACAAAAAACTTATTTGAGTCCTTCAAATTAACTTTCCTATTGTAACTTCAAATTAACTACCTAACGTTACACGTCTGATAATCAAAATGTAATTTAGATATACATATGCACAGTCCTCACATCAGAATATTTGCTTCCACGCAGCTAACACGTGGCTCTTAGCTAGCTAGCTAACTAGCAATTTTTTTATTCAAAAGAATGTTGGCATAACTGAAGTAACGTCACATAACTTACATTGCAAAACTTTAGAAACTCAACAGGAATTCCATTTAGCTCACAGTCAGACTTAATAGACCAAAAATCAGAAAACGTGTGAAAGTAGAAGAAACAAACGCTTGCTAACGTTAGCTTGCCAGTTACTGTACAGCGGGGGAAGACGTTACTATAGTTTGTCCGCTCTAGCCTAGGCTAACGTTACGGTTAGCTGACATTATGCCTGGCTGGAGTAAAAACGGCAGCCTAACAATTAGCTACATCACAGTGGCTATAAATATCATACCAATGTCTAAATTAGTGATGGTCCGCTCGGTACTGCAGTGTCGATACTGTCCCGACACATTCAACACTCACTGCATCGGAACGTTTCGAGACAGGTTTTAAACACACTTCCGGTCACGTGTCAAAGTGTTTAGAAACGTTTTGTGACGTGATCTTGAACGAAACCTGTCTCGTACTTGCCAAAAGACTGACGTGTTGGGGTATAAAACGAGGCGGCAAAGCCAAGATTTTGAATGCGTGAGACCTTGGTTGAGAGATTTGTGAGAGTTTGAGACAGTTTGAGAGAGTTTGAGACAGTTAGAGAACGTCAGAGACAGTTAGAGAACGTCAGAGAAAGTTAGTTACTTGTGTGCCATTAGCGAAATCCTGTTTGTGTATTTGTCTGTTTGTGTGCTGTACACACAACAGCACACAAACAGACAAATAAACAAACAGAATTTCGCTAATATATATATATGAATATGAAACAACTTTATACTGTATACTGTTTATTGTCTCATACAGTTCGAAAATCATATTTGGGCTTAAATGTATTGTTAGATGAAAGCCATCGCTGCCGTATTCGATACCATGCCATCTGCATTGCAGGGCGGCAATAATTCCGTTCAACCACAAGGATCCTTAAAGGTCACATGACATGAAAACTTCACTTAAACTTCACATGAAAACATTAATATGAGTTCCCCTAGCCTGCCTTTGGTCCCCCAGTGGCTAGAATTTTCGATAGGTGTAAACCAAGCCCTGGGTGTTCTTCTCCGCCTTTGAGAAAATGAAGGCTCAAACACTCGGTTTGAAAATCTCCTCTTATTGACGTCACAAGGAGCCAGGCTACCGCCCTTCTCTCTGCTGTGCCCGCCCAGATAATCCGGCCCGCCCATGAGGAACTGAGCTACGATCGTGCAAGGGCGAGTGCAATATCGTGTTTTCCTGCAGAGACATCATGGCTAGCAAACGAACGAAGCTTAACAGTTGCTCAGTTCTTGGATGTACAAATCAACACACAAGTCTTTTTGTAGTTCCTTAATCGGAGCCTCTAAACAATCAGTAGGCCTATCTTAATTTTATTTTCGCTGGAAATGCGCCTACACAACTTCTGTTGTAGGCGCATTTGTTTTGTATGTCTGCGCCAAACACTTCAGCCACGACTGTTTCCTCAACTTGAGCTAATACAAAATTGGCCTTGCTGAAATTAAATTCTGGATCAGTACTAACTCTCCTTCGTCCAGCTACTAACCTCGGACAAGTAAGTTAACTAACGCTATATCATTTTGTAGCTTTACTGTATATGGTTACCTAGCTTGCTACCCTTAGAATGTGGCTGTAACATTAGCTCTGCAGCTAACAGCTGAGTTAATGTAGCAAGGTAGATAGCATCAAGTGTGTGTGTGAATACACATGCTGTACATGAGTGTTGTACACTTCTTTGTTATTTGGATAACCGTTCTGCTGTTGGTGTTATGGCGCGCGCGATATCCACCTTTCCCCTCATTGAAATGACTGAGTGTGTACCTCTGCAAACCAGGGTTATCAGATGAGAATGGGCAAATTCGAGGCATCTTACAGCAACAGGGTTACAGCCATTGCGATACATCCATTGTAAACATTAGCGCATGGTGCCGCCCCTCCGCTCCTCATTAGCATTTAAAGCTACAGACACCAAAACTGCGCGTTCTGAGGAAAGCTCCTTGTGGGACTGCTAGTAGTGGCTGTAATTCTGCACCAAGGCTGAATTTCGGGAAAGACACTTCTGATACAGTATTAGGGGACCACTAAGGCCTATATAAAAGCATCAAGAAACAGCATGTCATGTGACCTTTAAGGTCACAATGTGGAATTAGCTATAAGACTGTTAGTTATGGTATACTCGTAGCTGTCAGCAGATGTCCCTGTTGAGTAAAGGTTTCGAGCGTTTCAAAGGCCCCGACTCCAATGTTTCAATTGTATCAGTGTTTCGAAAAGCCTCAATTTGCCCATCACTAAGGATTCCCGGTACAGCCTGGAACACTGCATTTACGGCGCTCCATTTTCAATATCTTGAAAACTTATGAACTTTCTTATTTGTGCGCAGTTAGCTAAAAAAGTGTCGGAGATCTAAGCGACCTCCGTTTATGTTCCTGCACCAGAAAAACAGAGGGCGGGTAAATGTAAATTTTGGGGCGTGACAAAGTTGATGCTGCAACTTGTGACGTCACAACTTGCACTGTTTCAAAAGCTAGCGTTTGCAAGTTGCAGTTTCAAAAAGTGACATTTTGATAGGAAAGAGGTTTCAATGGACTTTGAGGTTCACTGCATGTCTATTTTACACATCAAACTCATTTTTCAACTATGACAAGGTAAAATCGGTTTTGCAATCAATCGCCACTTTAAGCCATATTTCCATCTGTCACGTGCGGTAGTCTCACTGAAAACATTAGGTGCGTTCGACATGAGCTGACTTCATGCAGCGCTGCAGCCGGCTGCAGGCGGCTTGAAACAGTGAATTCTGGTTAGACTTTTTGTCCGACTTGAGACGGCGCCGAGGCTAGGTCACTGTGACGTAGCCATCAAAGTACCGTGAGATCGATCCGAGAACTGCCGGCTGTGTAGCCGAGCGCATTTTCTCAAGAGCAACTGCACGGGTTCAAATGACGACTCAGCTATTTCATGATTGGCCAGACTCATACACGACAACTTTGACGCGTGTTTTGTAATTATTCTGACACCTTCAGTTTCGCCAACGCTCAAATCCGGACCAAACTGTTTAATTGAATTAAATATTTGTTGAAGAAAGGGTTTTAGTCCGCCTCTTCACTAACGGAAAGACTAAGTTTAATTATAAATCATGTAAAGTAAGCAAACAGCGCTTGATCGGCCATGACTGACGTCAACGCAGCAAACCACGAGAAGCTGGAATGTCCGACTTTACAGAGCCGTTTTCAACTCCTCCCTGACTGCAAGCGGCTACTCTCGCCGATCGTTTCATGCAGCCGCAGTCCATGTCGAACGCACCTATTATAAACCCGCTCGCATCAGGTGCGCATTTGAGATTCTCCCCTCCCAAGCATTTTGGTACATTCGCGCATTTGGCCAATGTTTCAACAGATTCTGCGCTTGTAATGTGAATAATTAGTTTATCACAAACGTTGTGATCTGTTCCGTCAGCCTTATATTTGTTTTTAGAAACAATTAGTAGCCTACAAAACCTTTGTTGTATGCATTTAATATATTTTTTGTCCTATCATCCCGCAACTGTCCCAAAATCGATTTTGAACCGTCCCAGTTATATTTTGTACCTTCCACTTCTCCCCGAACCATCACTGGTTTACCAACATCAAACTCTGTGTTTGGAGTGAATAGACACTGGGTCTTCTGTGCTTGGTCAACCACATTAGCCACACTAGGTTTCAGCAAATCCAGGCGTGTTCGCAATTTCCGATGTAAGAACAACATAGCAGGGGTTTCTCTGGTTGTGCTGTGTGGGGTGTGTCTGTACTGTAGAAAGAATGCATCCAGTCTCTGTTGCAAAAATATTGGCTCTTTGGGGGATTTCAGAGTATTTAAATGTTTGTACAAACCGCTCCTACCCCGTGGCGGGGTGGAATGGGGCAGAGCGCACGTTTCACTCCATTAGCTTTTAGAAAGGAGCCAAACTCATCTGACATGAATTGTGGGCCGTTGTCACTAGGGTTGAAAGGGGCGGAAAGTTTCCGGTACATTTCCGGAAAGTTTCCACGGGAATTTTGGCTCGGGAATTTTGAAGAAAAAAAAAACGTGCCAAAGTTTTTTTGCAAAAGCATAACAGGGAACTTCAATGTAGTTGAGAACAAGACTATGCACGCCTAGCTCAGCTGGACCCTGAATGCAGCTGGTTGGGAACATTGTCTGCCAGAAACATAAACCTAAACGTAAAACGTTCTGTTGTTTTTGAACGTCTTTGTCATCAGTGTTGAGTCTGAACGTTTCAGCCCTATCAATATGGAGTTAGATTAGTTTCATAATTCACAAACAAACGTAACACGATTCACAAATGTATTTCATGATTCACAAATAAATATAACGCGATTCACAAATGTATTTCGTGATTCACAAATGTAACGCGATTCACAAATAAATGACCCCATTACATTTGTTTGCAACCTGAAGAACACGAGTTACAAATCGGAGAACACGAGTTACAAATCCCTGCATTTGTGTGTGTGGATTTTTGGAACTTTCCTGACGCGCTTAGATTCACAAATGCATTTTTTCTAAAAGATATTCTCTGCAGCCTATCAGATGTCTCTTCCAATTTTAGCCAATCACAGCTAGCTTGCTAACCGTTAGCCTAGGAAACACTTAAAATTACTAAACATGGATCCTGCCATTCTCAAGAATATTTAATCACGTATGATAATCGGGTTAATAAGATTAACAAGCAATATTTCACCTACATGCTACCAGACGACATTGCTCGTGATCTGAAGGACACATTTTGTCCGTTATTATGGCAGGTTGTTGAAGTCCACATAGACACATTAATGTGATTGGCTAAAATTTGAAGAGACGATCTGATAGGCTGCAGAGAATATCTTTTTGAAAAAAATGCATTTGTGAATCTAAGCGCGTCAGGAAAGTTCCAAAAATCCACACACACAAATGCAGGGATTTGTAACTCGTGTTCTCCGATTTGTAACTTGTGTTATCCGATTTGTAACTCGTGTTCGTCAGGTTGCAAACAAATGTAATGGGGTCATTTATTTGTGAATCGCGTTACATTTGTGAATCACGAAATACATTTGTGAATCGCGTTACATTTATTTATGAATCATGAAATACATTTGTGAATCGTGTTACGTTTGTTTGTTTGAATTATGAAACTAATCTAACTCCATATATCTATGCCTGGCAAGTGTGAGAGCGCCGAATTGCGTAGAGGCCAAGAGCGGTATTGCAGACAGAGAAATACATTTTTGGAGCTGTGAACTTATTTAAAACATTTTAACTATGAACTGAACTAGTTCATGTAGAAAGTGAACTTTCCCAACACTGTTTGTCATTACCTAGCATATTGATTACTTGGTAAACTGAAGCCATGTTCATTTTAATACCAAGTTTATTTGTATACAGTAGACTAACTTTTTACAGCAGTGAGAGTAGGATGTATGTCCACACAAAAGTCGTATTATAAATGTAGCCTGCCGAACTGAGACCCACACAGGACACAATTACTTTTCTCGAGTTCGTTTATTAAAGGTCACATGACATGCTGTTTTTGGATGCTTTTATATAGGCCTTAGTGGTCCCCTAATACTGTATCAGAAGTCTCTTTCCCGAAATTCAGCCTTGGTGCTAGCCTGGCTGCCAGACCATCTTATCCCCGCCCACAAAATTATTTGGTCGGGAATATGGGGCTGGGGAATCTCCGTTGGGGAACAACTATTGTCCGAACAGAAGCTGTTCGGACCAATGAAATTCTCAGGGCGGGCTTTATACGATGATGGACAGATGATCAACAGTAACGTAATCAACCACGTCACCAAAGAGCGCTTTGGTTGAATTCGTTTTCAACAAACATGGCTACCGCTGGAGAGCTGGGATGTTATGATTCTGCCATCGAGTCTGTTTTAGAAGACATCGACAGCGCATTAGTTTTGAAAGAGGAACAGAGAAACGCAATCAAGGCATTTGTCGATGGAAAATATGTTTTTGCCGTCCTTCCTACGGGGTTTGGTAAAAGTTAACATACTACGTAGCTCTGATTGGTTGTAGGTCTATCCAATTGAGCGAAGAGGCATTTGTTTTCCGAGTTCGGTTGAAACACGCCACATAGTCACAGCCCAATGGAGAGTCCTCAGACTCATATTCTGACAAGAATTATGAGTCTGACATCGTCAGGCTACCTTGGTGCAGAATTACAGCCACTACTAGCAGTCCCACAAGGAGCTTTCCTCAGAACGCGCTGTTTTGGTGTCTGTAGCTTTAAATGCTAATGAGGAGCGGAGGGGCGGCACCATGCGCTAATGTTTACAACGGATGTATCGCAATGGCTGTAACCCCGTTGCTGTAAAATACCTCGAATTTGCCCATTCTCATCTGATAACCCTGGTTTGCAGAGGTACACACTCAGTCATTTCAATGAGGGGAAAGGTGGATATCGCGCGCGCCATAACACCAACAGCAGAACGTTTATCCAAATAACAAAGAAGTGTACAACACTCACGTACAGCATATGTATTCACACTTATACTTGATGCTATCTACCTTTCCATAGCGACAGTAACTCAGCTGTTAGCTGCAGAGCTAATGTTACAGCCACATTCTAAGGGTAGCAAGCTAGGTAACCATATACAGTAAAGCTACAAAATGATATAGCGTTAGTTAACTTACTTGTCCGAGGTTAGTAGCTGGACGAAGGAGAGTTAGTACTGATCCAAAATTTAATTTCAGCAAGGCCAGTTTTGTATTAGCTCAAGTTGAGGAAACAGTCGTGGCTGAAGTGTTTGGCGCAGACATACAAAACAAATGCGCCTACAACAGAAGTTGTGTAGGCGCATTTCCAGCGAAAATAAAATTAAGATACTGATTGTTTAGAGGCTCGGATGACGGAACTACAAAAAGACTTGTGTGTTGATTTGTACATCCAAGCACTGAGCAACTGTTATGCTTCGTTCGTTTGCTAGCCATGATGTCTCTGCAGGAAAACACAATATTGCACTCGCCATTGCACGATCGTAGCTCAGTTCCTCATGGGCGGGCCGGATTATCTGGGCGGGCACAGCAGAGAGAGGGGCTGTAGCCTGGCTCCTTGTGACGTCAATAAAAGGAGATTTTCAAACCGAGCGTTTGAGCCTTCATTTTCTTCATTTCAACTCATATTAATGTTAAATAACCTCCTAAAGTGAAGTTTTCATGTCATGTGACCTTTAAAAAAAATTCATGGGATATTGTGTGTAGTATTTTGAGGACAAAAATGAATTTAATCAATTTTGGAATATGGCTGTAACATAACACAATGTGAAAAAAGATCTGAGACCATTTTTATGAGCTTTTCAAGATCTGGCCCCTGATTACTCATCTTGTTTCAAAAATTAATGCAATACCCATGTCAGAGAAACTGAGTGTTGATGAGCAAATGGTCCCATTTAAGGGACAAAATCGGCTGAAGCAATATCTGCCCAAGAAGCCAGAAAAATGGGAGTATAAGCTTATGGTCTTGGCTCACTCTGATGGTATTCTACACAACACTGAAGTGTACACTGGGAAAGTAGTGCAGCCCTCCCAGTTGGCAAATGTAGGAGCCAGTGGAAATATTGTCCTCCGCCTTGCTCAACCATTGCCACAACACAAAAACTACAAGCTGTACTTTGACAATTGGTTCACCAGTGTCCCACTACAACTTGAGCGAGCTTGTCAAGGGGTGCACTGTCTTGGCACTGTTTGCTCCAACAGATTACCAGGCAGAAGCATGGTTTCTGATGCTGACTTGAAAAGATCTGGCCAAGAAAAGACGGCAATTGTTGGTAATATCACCGTCTGGTTTTCCACATTCTAGACATGATTGTGGTGACCTGCTGGTTGATGTACAAACGGGATTGTAAATACAACTAGAGAGGGTACAATTTCTGGGGAAATTGTAGGGTGTGCTTGCTTGCATCGGTTGCACAGGGTCCGTTTTTTAATGACATTTTTACAACTGATATTTCTGTATATTTTATATAAAAATGCATACTTATTATTTATAAAGTTAACATAGATTTAAAAGCATTTTTCTTTTTGCTGCTCATTTACAACTCAAAATACGAGTGAAGTGTAGAATGAAATAGATGTGTTCTCATTTCCCCTGCAAGAGGAAGCCTCATAGTTGAATCAAAACGAATACATTTGGCAGGCTGGTGTAAAAATGTACCTAATCTCTATGACTTAAACGTCCTTTTAAGTTTTTCCCTTCTCGTGATATTTTCAGGCATTTAGCCTACTCATATTGCATTCAACCTACTCATTGCATTCATTCATTAATAAAGAACCCCCTTTGAAGATTATTCTACGACGTTACAGTACCGGCAGTAGAAGATGGAATCGCGATTCAAACAGTACCATCTGCTAACTGAAAATATGCCCCCAAAAACGTAAATAAGCTTGACATTTATTTAGTGGAAAATCGCTCATTCAGAAAAAGCTGACTGGTAGCGATCATTGTCAGTAACAACAGGGGCGCAAAAAGTGGGTATGCGCTATATGCGGCGCATAGGGGCGCCAAAGCGATGGTGAAAAATAATAAATGTAAACAAATAATTATTTTTTTTCTTTTAATATTTTCAATATTTAGCTTCTGTTGTGCGTTTCTGCATTTCCTCAATGTTATATAACATTTTAGAGGACTAACAGGCTAGAGTAGGTGCCCTATCTCATAAGACTCCGTCATAGAATTTTGAAATAGAAGAGGGAGAGGGGGCGCTGTGAGCGCTGAGCGAAGATGGATAAAGCAAAAAAGCTGTCGGGGGCGAAAAATAGAAAAAGAAAGAGGGAAAGGGAGATGACATGTCGAGGGATGCAACAGCAATTGAATACGTGGATGGTGAAAGCCAAAAGGTAGGATTTTAAGTGTCACGTCTGTGCTTGAAGGCTTGCAAATATTCATGTTAACAGCTAGCGTTTGCTAACACTGGGAATGTAGCAGCCAAATTGGGGTCAAAGGCTAGTTTAGAATATGCAAAAACGAGGTTGCTGAGCTGAAAACTGGAAAATAAAAAGTAGCATCATGTACAATAAATGACAAGAATCTGGAAAACATAACTAATGCAATAACTCTGGTTTACCATCATGCATCAAGCTAGATACCAAACTTGGAGGCTTGCAAATATTCATGTTAACAGACTGTTCTCAGATTAGTGTTTCTAACACTAGCGTGTTAGAAACACTCTAGTGTTTTCTAACACTAGCAGCTGAAGTGGGGTTTACGGCTATCTTAATGCAAACCAATGTTTATGATTGCAAGATTTAGATTTTGGTTAAACCCTATGGTACCAATCCCATGCATGACATATCTCAATTTTATTAAGATAAAATAACAACTGGTAAATATAAGGTAGCCTGCACAATAAATGACAAGAAGCTGGAAAACATAACTTGTGCAAAAACTCTGGTTTACCATGGAATCAATAATATATTCAGTTTTACCATTAGCTGTTCATATTAGCTGTGCTGTCAGACATACAGGCTATAGCGTTAGTTACATCTGTTGGGTGACATGGAAGCTGTAATTACAGGGTCACATATCTCTCTTTCTGTCTGTGCTAAGTGGCTCTCTATATTTGTACTTTTTAAAACAGCAGCACAACCTTACTGCATAATAGTTGTCTTATCTGATGCTATCACTAGGCTGATTTAAGAAATGAATGTAGGCTGCTATATTTAACAGTGAGTTCATTTCATTCAGGTGTGAGGATGGTGGATCAGGAAAGACAGGGGAGGACAACAGGTAGGTCTAACATTAGGTGGAAGTGTAGGGGGAGCCACTTGATACCAACAGGTTAATTTCTTAATATTATTAATATGGAAAAACTCATATGGAAAATCTATTACATAAAGTTTTTTTGACAATGTGTGTTAGTGGAGAAGAATACAGGCAAGTGAATGAGACAGACATGATGTCGGCGATGGCAAGTAGATATGAGGCCAGTGATGACATCAGGTAGGAGTTATGTTAGTTAGACCACACAAAACTAAATGTCCAGTATGGTTTGAAGTTCTGTTGAATAAAATAGTGCAGACAGAGATGGAAAGCCACTCACCACTGAGGAGGAATTGTGGGAGAATGTGGAACAGATAGGTGAAGATGAGGTGGAAGAGAATGTGGAACAGAGAGGTGAAGATGAGGTGGAAGAGAATGTGGAACAGATAGGTGAAGATGAGGTGGAAGAGAATGTGGGACAGAGAGGTGAAGAGGAGAGGGCTGAGACAAGGCCTTACTCAGAAGATCCATCTGACTGGCCACCACCACACCAGATTGAGGACTCGTTTAGGCAGTGTATGGTTGAGAAGGGCCCACAGAAATGTCCTGATGGGCCGTATCCAAGATCAGACGTAGAAGGTGTTTTTCCAAAGCATACTGTTTTCGTTCAATGTCCAATGGAGAAAAAGTGCAGCGGGATTGGTTACTGTACTCCAAAAGTACGAATAAAGTTTATTGTTTTGTATGTAAGCTTTTTGGTGGAGCTAGAGTTGTTGACACACGCTTTGTGGTGGGGTACAATAACTGGCAGTGTCTTTCAAAAACGCTGCAGCACCATGAAACCAGTGGTTATCACATAAATGCTTATCTGTTGTGGAACGAATTAGCATCCCGCTTACGCCTTGGTAAAACCATTGACAGAACATTGCAAAGAGCCATAGATGCTGAAAAGGCACACTGGAGAAGTGTGTTAATGAGAGTGATCGACTGCATACTCTTCCTTGCAGAAAGGAACTTGCCACTGAGGGGGAAGAATGCTAAGTTAGGAGATCCTAAAAATTGAAATTTCCTGGGTGTCCTTGAGGTCATAGCGCGATATGATGTCACACTAGCAGAGCATCTCAGAAAGGTAGCCTCTAAAGAAACCACAGGATATCTTTCCTGGTGCACTCAAAATGAATTTTTAGATTCAATTTCAGCGTGTGTAGTTGTTAAAATTTGTGCCCAGGTCAAAGCCTCCAAGTACTTTGCAGTGGAGTTGGATTGCACACCTGACATTTCAAAGCAGGAGCAGGCCTCAGTAATAATCCGGTATGTTCATACAGACGACAACAAGAATGCCACCATCAATGAGTCTTTTGTTGGCTTCACAGTCGTGAAGGACACAACTGGTAAAGGCCTCACAGAAACACTGACTGTGGTGCTGGATAATCTGGGTTTGGAGTTGGCTAACTGTAGGGGGCAGAGCTATGACAATGGCTCAAATATGAGGGGTATACACAAGAGTGTGCAAGCATTGGTGCAGCAGAAGTGTCCAGAGGCACTATTCATCCCCTGCTGTAGCCACAGTCTGAACCTCCTGTTATGCGATGCTGTGTCATCAAACAGTGTGTCTAACCTTTTTTGGTACTCTCCAAAGACTGTACACCATGTTTTCGGCTTCAGTGAAGAGGTGGGATATTTAAAAAATCTCAATGGACACTGCCATTAGAATGATAGATTCTCTTAAAGAATTCTTGCTTAAGTATAGAGTGGAGGGCTTTCAAAAATCCCTTGACATTGCACGCCAAATAGCCATTGAGATGGATGCTTCCCCTGAGTTTAGAGAGACATTTCAGAAAGCAAAAGAGCTTTCATGGTGATGATTCCAGCACTGGCCATTATGAGCAGGAACCCGAGACCTATTTTAGGTGCATGGTTTTCAATGTAATTGTTGACAGTAATTCAGGAGTTGTCTGACAGATTTAGCAATCTTCAGCTAATGTCCGAAAAGTTTAAATTCATCTTTAAAATGGAACACATGACAAAAGCTGAGTTGGAGGAATCAGTGACAAGATATGCCCTGGCTACCAATGATGTTTCAAGGGATATCATTCAGGAAATTTACCCAGCGAGCCGTCCACTTAGGGGTCATGAAAAGGCTCTGGATAAATTAAATGACAACCTTGATTTGGTTTTTCCAAATCTAACGGTAGCCCTGAGTTTTCCTGACAATGCCTATGACAGTTGCCTCTGCGGAGAGATCGTTCAGCAAGCTAAACCTGATAAAGACATACCTTCGTTCCAACATGAGTAATGATCGCTTAACCCAATTAGCAGTCATTTCAATAGAAAACAGTGTGGCACGAAGTATTTCATTTGATGCAATACTAGATAAATGGGCAAGTGCAAAGGCACGCCATGTTACAATTTAGTAGGAACCTAAAGAGCACTCTAGAATCTTTGGTAGCAACACTGTTACATAAGCTACATTATAGGAGGGTTCTAAAGGATCTTTGTTTGTAGGCTTACTTTTGCATTTTAAGGCATTATGTTGCATTGGTTATATGTTATATAGGTTATAATGATAATGTTAATGTTTGTCAATTTGCAACTGTTAATTATTTGTTAACATTGTTAATAATACCATATAATTATGTATCATTATGGTAGGCCTACAGTGGCTGATACACTTGAAAATAAACCTTTATTATTTAAAGCCCATACATGATGATGTCCGGCACACTTATTTATTTATTTGGGGGGGGGGGGGGGGCGCCAAAATTGTTGCTGCATACCCCTCCGACACTGGGTAGTTGCGCCCGAGTAACAATGCGATATAGCCCTGTGTGGAGAAGCTGCCCCGGTAAATTGTACTACCCTTACAAAAAAGAAGTATATTAAGTATATTAAAGTATACTATAAGTATACTAAAATATGGATAGTACACTTTTAGTTCACTTTTGATATACTTTTAAGAAGTATGCTTTGAAAATAGTTCACATTTGATATACTTTTAAGGAGTATACTTAGAAAATAGTTCACTTTTGATATACTTTTAAGTATGCTTTGAAAATAGTTCACTTTTGATATACTTTTAATAAGTATACTTAGATAATAGTTCACTTTCGATGTACTTTTAAGTATGCTTTGAAAATAGTTCACTTTTGATATACTTTTAAGAAATATGCTTCGAAACAGAAAATTGTATACATTTGTTCTGGAGTAAGATGTACGTTTTCTATTATTATACAGCAAAAAAAGTCAAAATAATTTACATTACAGGTACTTATATTACAAGTACATTACAGGTTAAATTATTTAGATCCATATCATTCTAATTATTCATGTCTAGGAAAATCTATTATGCATTGCACATTGAATCTTTTTTCGTACTGAAGCTGTAACCTTAAATACTGCCAAAACATTTTGAAGTCCTATACTGTTATACTAATAATTATCAATTGGAGTATTAATGGAAAAAACGAAAAAGCTACTTGAGAAAGAAGCAGACAGAAGGGTTGCATTGTGCATTTGAAGGTTATACTGTCAAACTGACTGAAGAACGAAATAAGGACGTGAAAAAATGAAGATAGCGTGGCTCATTGGCTGGTCAATTCCCATGATGCAAGGCGGTAAATAATGTAACAATTTGCAGATAAGTTTGCCGTTTGTTCGAAATACAAATGTAACTTCATGAATTTCGTTTTTTTAATGTGTCTGCTTAGAATGTAGTGTTTTGTTGCGTGGTAATTGGGTGTGCTTTGCCTTCGGCAAGGGCACAACCTTTGTTCTCTCACATATATCTTATTATTATTATTTTCCCACCCCTAAAACTCAGTCAATATTTGGCCTACATAGACAACCTAGGTGTCAAATGTTTTGTCTTGGTCTCGATTGCGTTGCTTCTATTGGGATTTACGTTCCGTTGCACAGTTTAGGAGGTTACAAAGTTTTTGTGGCAAAAAGTGTCTTCTGTCAACGAAGGGTAGCAGTTTTAGCCTACGTCACTACGTCAGCACACGTTAGCAACGACGCATGGATACAACATGATAGAGACGTTCTAGCACGCAAATTGGAGCTTGGATTATGAGTGAAAAATGCCATCCCCCAAAATTACCAACCATTGGGTTTTGTTGAGAAAGCAATTTCGAGTGGAACTGCCATCTCGGATTTTTTATTTAGGTTGTGAAAGTCTTTGTAATTTGAGCGAGTGCGGGTCGCCCGTGAGACTGCCTAGGCGGCAGCCATGCAAGCGTCATAGTAGTTTAGTATTTTCGTATTTTTATAGTTCGGTCAATTCTACACCACAAAACAGAAGGAGGGCAATGTTATGACGATATGACTATTGTGAAGACAGCCAGATGGTGAGATTTTAATGTAGGTTGCTGTAAAAACTTTGATTGGTTTGCTACGTGAGAGCCCCGTCAGCCTCCGTTGACGATTGCGTCAGCTGTTGTCGATCTTTGATGAGTATTTTCTTAATTTCGTACCAGGGTCAATTCTACATCAAAAATCAGAAGGAGGGCAGTGTTATAAAGATATGGCGATTGCGAAGACAGCCAGCGCGTCAGCATATTTTTGTGATTTGTGTAAAACTTGGAATTTGAGTGACACCACGGCTTGTTTTGACGTTAGCCTCAGTCAGACTCGGCTCACCCACTGGCAGTGTGTAGTACTGTCTTCAATGCCACAGCTAAACTTTATGTCAAAAGAAACGTTCTCATTTCCGGCGCTTTCAAACAATCAGTGAAAATGTGGAGCAACAGCAGCTAGCTTGCCTCTAGCAAACTTATTTTGAATTAGCCATTTCCCCCTACATTAATGTCAAACTTATTTACGTTTTGGGGGGGATATTTTCAGTTAGCAGACGGTACTGTTTGAATCGAGATTCCATACTGCCAGTGACAACGTTGTTACAGTAGCTTGTTTCAAAGGGGGTTTGCAGCTGTTTCAAAGGGTGTTCTTAATGAAATATGCAATATGAGTAGGCTAAATGCTTGAAAATATCACTAGAAGGGAAAAACTTACAACCGACGCAAGCAAGCACACCCTACAATTTCCCCAGAAATTGTACCCTCTCTAGTTGTCATTGTTGTGACGGTTTACCATTGTAACCATGAGTTAAATGAGTGTTACATTTCATAAGAGGAGCTGTATTATTTCAACATGTGTGAATACACAATAATTAGCTTCATTCAGCAAAGGATCTGCGGTGTCACTTGGTGAAAGCCCCCGTTTTCGCCAAGTGACGCAAGATCAGTGGCGTGTGAAGGGCCCCTAAACATTTAAATATATTAGTAAATCAGAGTAAATTGACATTTATTAAGTTTACTTCTTTACGTACTTACATTAATTGAAAGTGCACTTGAAAGTATTGCAAAGTATACTTTGAGGTACTTTAGGAAGTATAATTCATGAATTGAAAGTGCACTACACAGGTTACTTTAGAGTATTCCAAAGTATACTTTGAAGTACTTTAGGAAATATACTTTATGAACTGAAAGTGCACTACACAAGCTACTTTACAGTATTCAAAAGTAAACCTCAAATACACTATAAGTGTACTTTAAAGTGTACTAAATGACCTAAAAAGTGGGCCAATTCAGTTTACTTAGTACAAAAATAGTATATAACTAAGTACACTGCTAGTATACTCTTTAAGTACCATGATAATAGTATACTTTTTATACTAAGTATACTTACAAAATAAACTTGAAGTATACTTTTTTTCTGTGTTCGTCTTGGTAGCGATTGCGTTGGTTGAATTCGATGTAACGTTCCGTTGTACGGTTTAGGCTGAAATAAATTATTTTCATGAACAGATTGACAAAGTTTAGGCTGTGGCAATGAAGTTCAGGTTAGTAGTCAGATAGACTTTTGATTTAAGTAAGGTGAGTGCCGAACATGTTCTGTCGCCATTTGACTTTCTAAACAGCTGTGTAGATGTTTTTGTAATGTGTCTCGCGTAGGCTACAGCGTTGCAGTGAGCAACACTGGTTTGAAACCACAGGTAATGTCATGATAATTTCACCAACAAATAGTTTACTTGTAATGTCATAATAAATCCTACAACGAAAATGTATTTGTGAGGAATGTTAATTCCTCACAAATACAATTTTAATGATTGAAAACAGATGCATCACAGACCACTGTAGCATGTGTGGCCCGGGCAACAGAGGCTAATGTCATGATGCTAATACTTCAGTGAAATAGTAGACTACTGTTTCCGAAAGTACATGTACTTCCTTAATAATATCATCTTAAATTATACATTACACATCACAATTGTGTGTCATATCACAAAGTAAAATTAGTAAATAGTTATCACCCTGGCCTCTTTGCTTGTGGCGTTTCTGCAGCTGCCTTGCAGTCAAGCTGTTAGCCTAGCTATCTCCCAGAAGTTAACAAGCTGCTAAACTAATGTTCTGCTAGAGGTAGTCACGTGAGTTTTCATGACGTTAGTGACGTAAGTAGCGTCATTGACTGTGGCTAGCAAGTTAGCCACCGTTAGCTTCACTTTTCGCCACAAAAACTTAATTTCTACTTAAACCGTGCAACGGAATGTAAATAAAAATACAAGCAACTCAATCGCTACCAAGACGAAACTTTTGACACATCGGTTGTCTATGTAGTCCAAATATTGACTGATTCTTAGGGGGGCAAAAAAATATATAATTTACATTTACATTACATTTATGCATTTAGCATTAGACTTCCAAGAGAGAGCATTACAAAAGAGCATAGGTCACTGATCATAACAACGAGATAGCCCCAAACATTGCAAGCAGCCAAAACATGAAGTATACATTGTGAAAAACCAAATAAGTGCCAAGGGGAAGAACCATAAGAGGATGCAGTTAAACAAGTTACAATTAAACAACATGAAACTCAAAAAAGTGCAAGAGTGTACCTGTAAAGAAGAAGACAAAAACAACAGTCAACAGTAAAATATTTCACAGCGAGTACAAGAATTTAAAACCGTCACAACTAACCAACAGGAGCAACAAGTCTCTCAATACGAGTCATTGTGATCCTGGAGGAAATTAACATCAGGTCCAGCCAAGTATTCCTAAGTGCCGTTGTACTCCCGGAGTCTTGAGCCTTTTCTTGAAGGTGGGGAGACAGTCAGTGTCCCTGATGGAGGTGGGGAGTTGATTCCACCATTGGGGGGCCAGACAGGAGAAGAGCTTGTGTTGGGACCGGGCGCTCTTGAGCGGTGGGACCACCAGACGGTTGTCAGAAGAAGACCGTAGGTGGCGGGTGGGGGTGTAAGGCTGCAGGAGAGACTTGATGTAGTCGGGTGCAGTCCCGTTCACCGCTCGGAAGGTCAGTACCAGAGTCTTGAATCTGATACGGGCCGTGATGGGAAGCCAGTGGAGGGAGATGAGGAGCGGGGTAACATGGGAGCGTCTGGGTAGATTGAAGACCAGACGGGCTGCCGCATTCTGAATCCTCTGGAGAGGGCGGGTTGCGCATGCTGGGAGACCGGCGAGCAGCGAGTTGCAGTAGTCCAGCTTTGAGAGGACAAGTGCTTGGACTAGCAGCTGGGTGGAATGTAGAGCTGCAACGATTAGTCGACGTTATCGACAACGTCGACAATAAAAAATTGCCGACAAATATTTCTGTTGTCGACAAATCGTTTGTTCTCATAGGACCTATTTTAAGTGCCTGCAATAACGTGATTTGACCAGTGCGGCGCTGTAGCGCTAGACTAATGCAGCCCTTCCGTATGCTATTCAATAGAAGAAAACAGCGGCAAAAATGTCAGGTTGCAAACGGGCCAAAACAAGTATTGTGTGGGAAAATTTCACTAAAGATCCGACCAAAAATACAGTGACATGTAATGCGTGCAAGGCGGAACTGCATTTCCATGGCAGCACAACGTGTATGCATGAGCATATGAAACAAAAGCATCCCGGCACGAGAGATGGAAACGGCGAGAGGTGAGTGTGCTCAAGCAGGATGGCTAGTTAGCGACACCAGTTGATAATAACGCCTTACGCAGTATTTCACGGGTACTAACACCGTAGCAACATGTCCACAGACAGCAGTTAGACAGTTCAGTGTATACGACCATTGTGATGAGACACATTTAGATAGTTATAATAATTGTTTGTAGATTAATATTTTTGCCTTGTATGTGTCCTGAAGCAAATGTCTCTTTTTCTGTTTCAGTTCTAAGAACAGCAGTGGGTGTTGATGCCTTTCTTTTGAGGAGGAATTCTTGTACTCCTCAGCAAGCTGCCGCTCTTACTGAGACAATTCTTAATATGATTGTCAAAGACATGAGGCCTCTTTCCATTGCGTATTTGAACAAAAAGCCAGTCCTGAAATTATACTGGACAAAAAGAGTTGTATTAGCCTGTTCAGTTTGCTCAAATGCAATAAAAATATTTTTTTCAAAAGCTGAAGTGATCTCCTGGTTTTATTTATTAGTTAGAATAAGTATAACTCAATGTTTTAACAAATTGCAAAAGCTGAATAATCGTTCAAAGCCTTCTAATTAATCGATGAAAAAATAGACGATTAGTCGACTAATCGATCGTTTAATCGTTAGATTAGTCGATTATCAAAATAATCGTTTGTTGCAAATGCTAAATGTAATGCCCACCTCTGCTTCACACCACAACCTTCTTAACGTTTCACACAGTGAGAAGGTGAACACTGGTCTACAATGTTTTTGAAAAGAAAACTACCACTGTTTGATGTGGATATGGACTGACAAGTGTTTTCGTCAAATAAAATACTTGTCACTTTTTGGATATATTTGAAGTGGCCAAATGCCATAATTAAATATTTGAAACACAAAGAGTAGCAGCTCCCTCTTGATTTTCCTAATACATGTTGAGACAATATTCGTTTTTCTTCTGTGATTTACTACCAATACTGCATATTGTTGCCCTGAGGCAACACAATATAATCTGCTGCAAAAACATAATTCATGCTTTAGAGGGTTTAATTAAATGTTCTGTTTCATGCTATTTATTCTGTATGTGAAAGTGATCTTGTGTATATCTCTCATCCCTATAGACATGACTGTAGTGATAGTAGCCATACCTCTCAGTGTCCAGAGGGAGGAGACAGAGGCTGGGAGTTTGGTTTGAACTCCCAGATAATGTCTATTAGCTGATTTTACATTTTAAACTTTAATTATGGCAAATGCAATTACATTAAAAAAAATATATATAGTAGGGAGGATATTTAACTAAAGTTTCCTTCTACAAAGATGAACAAGGGCACCACACACTTTATGGAGAAATTTACAGTGGATGAAGTGACTATAACATTTCCCTTACACAGATGACAATATCAAATAAATGTATTCAAACTCGTAATTTGAATCTAAAAGGATATATTCAAACAAGATCTGTAACTTTTTCTTTGTTTACAGTCAAGTAGTGTTGCAAACCAGGGCCGGCCCAAGGCATAAGCGAACTAAGCGGCTGCTTAGGGCCCCCGTGGCCACCAGAGGGCCCCCAAGAGCACATGAAATTACAGTTTAATGTACCGTGTTTCTTCAATTAAACGCTGCTCTCGTTTAAACGCCGCACCAAAAATGAACATTGTGTAATAAACGCCGCCCCCGAAAATACGGTAGTATCGGAGTATCAAATTCGGAGTATCAAATCAAACTCATTTGTATAGCCCTTTTTACACGCAAGCATGTCACAGAGGGCTTCACATACGCGCATAGAACTGCCCCTCAACCAACCTAAACCCTCAAGGAAGACAAGGAAAAACTCCCAGAAAAACTCTCAACAGGAGAAAAAATGGAAGAAACCTTGGGAGGAGCAATTCAGTAGCATGTCCTGAAATACCTAGTAGCAGCATGTCATTTTAATGAACATTCTCTTGTGTTGCACTAGGGGTCCACTGTTAGCTAAATACGTTTAAAATATCACATCAACATACCTTACTTAGCAAATTACTCTAGCTAGCTAGAGACTTAGCTGTTAGTCAGCATTAGAAGGGAAGCTTACGAAAAAATAGCCAGAAAATGAATAGCAGTCTAGCCTATTGCTAACGCTTGTCTGGATTATCTATTGAAAGAACTGGAGAAGCAGGTGCTCTTGCGTTAGCAAGCTAAACTAGTTTACAGGCTACAGTAGGTAGTAGTCTAACACTGCAGCGACGCGAATCGCTTGACATCGCTCGCCTTCCCACAGTTCACCACACGCGGGGGCGTATCAAACAGATTAATGTGGAATTGTAGTTCTCTAAAGTCACTGTTGTAGTTGTCATAGGCCAAGTGTGCAGACTTGGGTTTACGTACTCGCAACATCGATCAAAATATAACTTGTATACAAAATACAAAACTGTTTAATAGACATACACGTTGACATGTGTAAAAACGTTTTATTATATTACTCAAAGCCTCTGCTAATCTGTCGATACGACCAGGGATTTCCAGCTGGGCTACTACTGTAACTAGCTAGACTACCGTATTTAGCCATTTGGGTAATTGTGAACTGAGTCATGTTTACTGCAAGTGCACAACTGAATTTGAAAGTACAAAAAACCCACCAGGAGCACCGACAACGTCGGCAAACCTGCGCCTGGCCTCATTCTTTTTATTAATGTCTTGTACAAATACAGAGACGTATCGTAAAGGACTGGATATACAGCCACACAGGCGATTAGTTTCTCCTCCATCTTAAAAACTGAAAGCTAGAAATGTTTACCATGGCTGCTACGTTACGAGAAACAAGAAAACACTGCGATTGGCCATCGCTAGCGAAAATTGCTCCTCATTTGCATAAAGTTGAGAAACTCAATCGCGTCGCTACCCACAATGTACCACGCAAGCGATTCGCCTGGCTCCATTGAAAATGAATGGAAAACATGTTGTCGCTCGCATCGCGTCGCTGCAGTGTAAACGCACCGTAAGTGTTTTCGCTACCTAGCTGTTCTTGCATTCCTTGCAAATCAGCCTTAATAAAAAGCAGATGAGATAGAGCTATCTAGTCTAACTAACATTGACATTAGCTCGTTGCTTAATCGGTGATTTAGAAGACGGTACTGTTCAAACTGTCTAAGAACTTTTAATGTAGCGAACTAACACGTTAGCATGTTCGCGCAGCTAGCCTAGAATACCGTATTTCTTCGATTAAACGTCACCCTCAAATAAACGCCGCCCTCGAATACACGGCGCACCAAAAATGAACAGTGTGTAATAAATTGAAGATTAATCGAAGAAATACAGTAATTAAGAAAAAATTCAACAAACAATTGGCGACGCCGAGGGCCCCCCAAATAAATTCTGCTTAAGGCCCCATAAAGGCTTGGGCCGGCCCTGTTGCAAACAGACACTATAAGACCATTGTAAATTGTTAAAATACATTTGCCAATGTATTAGTGGTGGGGGGAGCTATTTCAGAGGATAATCAGCATAGAAAACTGTGCTGCCTTCAACCCTGCCAGACTACGTGGTGCCTAGATTTTGGTCTGATCAGATTAGACAGAGATCATCTGCGCCGGTGGGTGGGCCTGTCCGAAAAGGTGTTGGGGCGACAGCCACTATGGCCTTTTGCCGGCGTCTGCCATTTCCCTTTACAGATTGAGGAATTGATTGTGGGGCTGCTGCCAGTGTGTCTGTGCTCTGGGTGAGGGGTGCCCCGGTTACGCCAGAGAATCCCAGCAATGGTACCCGCTCCGGGGGATGCTATTGTGTCCGGCCTGCAGGGGGCCACAGGGGCCATCAGCCCCAGAAAGCAGCTCTGACCCACATACTGCTAGTCATACCCCTGGAGACACAGCACAGGGGCTGGATGGGAAGGAGGTGGAGGGTATAGCCTAATGCAGCATTAATGGACCATGGGTTGACTGAAGTTGACTGTGGCCAGCAGTGTAGCTCTCAAATGAGTGTCCAACGTTTTAGAATGCAGTGAAATTTCTACAATTCTCAGAAAGGCTACTAGGATATATGCATGTTGGCTTTTGCGTAGAAGCTGCCCTATCTTCAACATTTTTATTATCACCCTAATACTGGCCTTGAGCCTACCCATGTTCATCACTGCCTTTTTAATTATATAGTTGACAATAACTCACATCAATCTGGCTTAGTGTAGCCAACCTAAAGCCAGAAACAAAAGGGAACTTTTGTGAGTCAGAATGTGAAGCTTAGGGTCAAAAGCTCAACAAATGCTCTCTGGACATCAAGGGGTAACCGACATGTATAATTGTTATTGATTAGTCTTGCCGGTATCATTAGCATTGTGATTCTGAATTTCTGAACCCATTGTACTCTATATGTTTTGTTCATTATTTCATTATTTTACAGTACATGGCAATAATAGAATGTAATAACTTGTCTAAAGATGCAGCATACTGCTTTGCATGCAGACATTTAAATATCAGTGTATTCACAACAGAAAATGGCTATTATAACTGGAAGAAGGCCACTTCTAAAGACAGTGGGTTCAGTGTACATGCCAGATCAGACATACATGTGAATGCCATAATTGCATGGAGTGTGTCACGGCCACAGCTGTGCCCAACCGTTTGTTTTTGTTTTTGCCCTGTCCTACTGTGTCCCTGTCATTGTCTTCACCTGTGTCTCGTTCTCGTTAGCGTCATTGTGTCCACCTGTGTGTCGTTTGGTTCTGTGTATTTAGGTTTCTGTTTTGTGTCCAGTCTTTGTCTTGTCATTACTACCTGTGTCATGTGAGTAGCCTTTCTGTGTCCCTGGCGTTTTCGACATGGCTGCATACTCTCATGCATTTGGGTCCTATCTCTCCTCACACCGTGACAGAATGACAAGACCTCAAATGGACCCAGCAGAGAGTTTTCGCAACAAGACTTGCCTTTGGTGGACCCCTAAGCCTGCAGCTGAAGGCCCACCCCAAGTCCTCGGTCCTGCCCTGGGCCCCTGCCTAGGTCCTGCCCTGGGCCCCTGCCTGGATCCTGCCCTGTGCCCCTGCCTCATCCTGAGGTTGTGCCGCCCAGTGCCCGGACCAACGAGGTTGTGCCACCCAGCGCCCGGACGACCAAGGTTGTTCCGCCCAGCGCCCAGACCACCGAGGCTGTTCCTGCCGGGGAGTCTCGGCCGCCTGCCGCCGGTACCCAGCCCTGTTCCTGCCCTGTACCCCAGCCTCGTTCCTGCCGTGTGCCCCAGCCTCGTTCCTGCCCTGTGCCCCAGCTTCGTTCCTGCCCTGTGCCCCAGCCTCGTTCCTTCCCTGTGCCCCTGCCTCCTCCGCCTGGGACTCCTGGCTGCCTCCTCCTCCGCCCGGGGACTCCTGGCCGCCTCCTCCTCCGCACGGGAACTCCTGGCCGCCGCCTCCTCCGCACGGGGACTCCTGGCCGCCGCCTTAGCCCGCGCCCCCTCGTCCGCGCTCCCAGGCGCCCCCTCGTCCTCGCTCCCAGGCGCCCCCGCGCTCCCAGGCGCCGCCCGAGCTCCGCGCCCCCGCGCTCCCAGGCGCCGCCCGAGCTCCGGCCCCCAGCCCGTCCCCCGGACCTGCCCCGACCCTTTGCCCTGCCTCCGGGCCGCCCCCCGGACCTGCTCCGACCCCCTGCCCTGCCTTGTGAGACGTCGGGTGACGTCCCTTTAGAGGGGGTACTGTCACGGCCACAGCCGTGCCCCCCTGTTGTTTTTGGTTTTGCCCTGTCCTAGTGTTTCCCTGTCATTGTCTTCACCTGTGTCTCGTTCTTGTTAGCATCATTGTGTCCACCTGTGTGTCGTTTGGTTCTGTGTATTTAGGTTTTGTGTCCAGTCTTTGTCTTGTCATTACTACCTGTGTCGTGTGAGTACCCTTTCTGTCTCCCTGGCGTTTTCAGTAATAAACCCTTTTGTTTTCGACATGGCTGCGTACTCTCGTGCATTTGGGTCCTACCCCTCCTCACACAGTGACAGAGTTCAAAAGAATGGCCAATAAAAATACAACTGTCTTGGGAATGATGGATGATGAAAATCAAAAACAAGTAATCGAAAATCAAAAGTACATTAAAACAGGGCTCTACAGTGCGAGTATTTCACTCGCATTTGCGCCTAAAAATAGGTATGTGCGAACTTGAAAAATTATTTACGAGCACAGTGCGCGAGTGATGGGCTGTTGTCAATACACGGAACAACAGCACGATGAAGTGAAGTATTCAAGTATACCATTGATTTCACATGGAAAGCAAGTGACAGAGTCGCGACTGCACAATGACGCGCGAGCGACGATTCGCAACCAATGGGCCAGAGCCATATAAAAAGAGAGTTACGACACTCTGATCTCACCGACACGTGATCACTTGCTAGCTCTAATTAGATGTACTAACTATGCTAATAAGAGAAGACTAACTTTGTATGCCAACGAACAGCAATAACTAGAACTAATTTGACAGACTATAAACCAACGACCTTCTGGTTATGATAGCCTACTCGTGCTCTCTAGCTAGCTACAGTAAAAGTGTTGCTTACGTTAGATACTAAACCTACAGTCTAGCTCTAACTGCATTTATAATCTAACAAGCTATATCTTACAATACACTTTAAAGGTCACATGACATGCTGTTTTTGGATGCTTTTATATAGGCCTTAGTGGTCCCCTAATACTGTATCAGAAGTCTCTTTCCCGAAATTCAGCCTTGGTGCAGAATTACAGCCACTACTAGCAGTCCCACAAGGAGCTTTCCTCAGAACGCGCTTCCGCTCCTCATGCTAATGAGGAGCGGAGGGGCGGCACCATGCGCTAATGTTTACAACGGATGTATCGCAATGGCTGTAACCCCGTTGCTGTAAAATACCTCGAATTTGCCCATTCTCATCTGATAACCCTGGTTTGCAGAGGTACACACTCAGTCATTTCAATGAGGGGAAAGGTGGATATCGCGCGCGCCATAACACCAACAGCAGAACGTTTATCCAAATAACAAAGAAGTGTACAACACTCACGTACAGCATATGTATTCACACTTATACTTGATGCTATCTACCTTTCCATAGCGACAGTAACTCAGCTGTTAGCTGCAGAGCTAATGTTACAGCCACATTCTAAGGGTAGCAAGCTAGGTAACCATATACAGTAAAGCTACAAAATGATATAGCGTTAGTTAACTTACTTGTCCGAGGTTAGTAGCTGGACGAAGGAGAGTTAGTACTGATCCAGAATTTAATTTCAGCAAGGCCAGTTTTGTATTAGCTCAAGTTGAGGAAACAGTCGTGGCTGAAGTGTTTGGCGCAGACATACAAAACAAATGCGCCTACAACAGAAGTTGTGTAGGCGCATTTTCAGCGAAAATAAAATTAAGATACTGATTGTTTAGAGGCTCGGATGACGGAACTACAAAAAGACTTGTGTGTTGATTTGTACATCCAAGCACTGAGCAACTGTTATGCTTCGTTCGTTTGCTAGCCATGGCATGATGTCTCTGCAGGAAAACACGACATTGCACTCGCCCTTGCACAATCGTAGCTCAATTCCTCATTGGCGGGCCAGATTATCTGGGCGGGCACAGCAGAGAGAAGGGCGGTAGCCTGGCTCCTTGTGACGTCAATAAGAGGAGATTTTCAAACCGAGCGTTTGAGCCTTCATTTTCTCAAAGGCGGAGAAGAACACCCAGGGCTTGGTTTACACCTATCGAAAATTCTAGCCACTGGGGGACCAAAGGCAGGCTAGGGGAACTCATATTAATGTTAAATAACCTCCTAAAGTGAAGTTTTCATGTCATGTGACCTTTAAGTAAAGCTGGCTATATAAAATGTGGGTGACCAGACGTCCTCTTTTACCCGGACATTTCCTCTTTTCGAGACCTAAACAATTGCGTCCAGCAGGGATTCCAAAATTGTCCGGGATTTTGCCTCGTCGGATATTTGTGTTTCTCGTTAAACGTTAAATCGAATTCAACCAACGCAATCGCTACCAAGACGAACACAGCAGTAGTCTAGTACTGTACTGTAGTAGTACAATTTACCAGGGCAGCTTCTCCAGCTTCTTCAGTTAGCAGATGGTACTGTTTGAATCGCGATTCCATCTTCTACTGCCGGTAACGTCGTAGAATAATCTTCAAAGGGGGTTCTTTATTAATGAATGAAGGGTTATTCCAGCGTTATGGATGTGACATTTGTACTCAAAATGACAAGAAAAATGTCTCAGTAAAACAAAAGTTCTTACAATATTTAAATTACTCATGCATATTCTGAAAGCACTCAATGGGTAGAATCGAGGAGGAAAATATTTTTTTTCAAAAAATATTTTTCAGACACAAAATTATTACAAAAACACTTGCGTTATGGATGTGACGAGAAATGACAGTCATTTTCTGGAGACTATACTTTTTTCTGTAACTCTGTGAACCATTAAGTCTAATGTATAAAGTTTGATATTGACATGATCATAGGGTCTTAGGTGAACATAAAAATAGCAATTTTGAAAACATGCAGTCTTTTATGTAGCTCTGATTAAAATCCTGCTGCAAAAAGGCTGAACTATTGTGGGTAGTAGATAAGATCATGTTACATCTAGCCAGCGGATCATGTATGTCAAAGTGGTATTTGTACAGAACACCGTACTGTAGGCGTGAATAATGCATGCATGGTCATCATCGTCGTCCATCTTTGGCCGAAGCAAAGCTGGAGAGAGGATTCAATGGGAGATTTCCTACAGTAAGCTAGATCTACTGCTTCAAATTGAAAACGGAGACGATATTTTGATTACAGACAAGTTCCTTAACCTCTGTTGTCAATATTGCCGATAAAAAGTAAATACTGTTACGAAGCATTTGTTTGTAGGTAACGAACGATAGACGTAGCTAGCTATGTGACCTGGTTTCGCCGTTCTATGGCAGCTATGATGCCAGCGTTGTAAGCACTCTTCACTAGAATGGCCATAACTTTAAAACAAAAGATCATATTTCAAATCTGTCTGCTGTTCTACATTGCCCACACAATTATGTATATATATATCAACTCTAACATGGCCTGTATCTTAAGCAAGCTTGGGGAGTAACGGATTACATGTAACGGCGGTACGTAATCAGGATACAAAAAAAAGGTAAATGTATTCCGGTACAGTAAAAAAAAAAAGACGTAATCAGATTACAGATAATTTTTGGAAAAATTTGGATTACAAACAGGATTACACATATAAAATACACATTTCTGTGGACAATGTAGAACAGAAGACAGATTAGAAATATCATATTTTGATTGAAGTTATGACTATTATAGTGATTAGTGGAACATTTTGAATAAACGGAATTCCCCTCCTCCAAAAGTAGCCATTTTAAATAAAAAATATTTGACCAAACGAACAGTATCAGTAATAGACAGTTGGCTCTACAGTTTTTGACATCAAAGAAAACGCTGTGCACGCTGACGTTGCGCACGCGAATATGGGCTAGTTGTCAAGAGAATATACTCTCAGAATGTTGCAGTTAGTTCGAAAACAGCGCACACTGGTCAGACTTTCCACGACTCCACCAGACCCGACTGGACATGTCAAACTCGAAAAACTCCATCCGACCAACACCAACTGACGGCGCACACTGATCCGACAGTTGGCAGTGTGCAAGCGGCTTTAAACTTTAATATCTTAAAAACGTTAAAAGTTATCAGTGAGCAAAGTAATAGCACACTAGAGCAGTTCAGACTTTATCAAATAAAGTTTGAACGGTGTTTCTAGCTTAAACGGTGTGAAAGGAGTAGGCGAGCAAAAAAGTGGGAGGAAAAGAAAAAAAAACTAGAAACGGCTGTTCCTGCGAAACAGCAGTGAGAATGCTGAAAACCTGAATGGGGATAGCTGACCATGCTAAAAAAGCGGAAAATTGTGAAAATTGAGTAGAAAGTTATAAGCTGAAGCGCCTGAAAGGTATTTTTGAAAGGGGCTGGAGCTGGACGAAGGTATAAAACTACAGAAAAGAGAAGAAAAATGCAAAAAGAGAAATAATTCTGAAGAATTCGAATTTAGCAGAAAATTAGTTTCAAAAGGCCTGAAATGTATGTTAGAAAGGACCTGCAGCAAGATGAAGGCAGAAAAGTACAGAAAAGAGAAGAAAAATGCAAAAGTACTGGCAGTTGGAAGGTACTGCTGTGAAAGGTATTTTTGAAAGGACCTGGAGCAAGATGAAGGCAGAAAACAGAAGAAAAGAGAAGAAAATAAGAAGAAAAATGCAAAACAATAAGGGCAAAAATTCAGAAAGATGAGCTGCAGGAAAATGTGAAAATTGAGCAGAAAACCAGTTGCTTAAGTCTGGGTTGAACGAATTTGAAGGTAAAAGGACAACACTGGAATGACTTGAACTTGCTGGAAAAACGTAGCAACCGTTGGTCATTGGCAACAGACTGGCAACATTTCTAACCTAGAATCTAGGTTTCAGGTTCAAGACGGAGGAGAAACTAATCATGTGTGCCTGCACACCCAGTCCTGTTCAGACACTTAATTTAAGATGACATCAAAATAATAATTCAAAGTGCAGGGTTGCCAATGTTGTCGTTGTCCCTGGTGAGTTTTTTATACTTAAATAATAAGATCACGCTACATCTAACCAGCGGATCATTTCTTGCAAGTGTGTCAAAGTAACGACAGTTCGGTGGGTAAAATGAACATACAGTGAACCTCAAAGTCCATTGACACCTCTTTCCTATGCAAATCTCAAAATGAAAAAATTTGGCTGTAAAACGCTAGTTTTTCAACAAAGCCACCTGACTGACGTCAGTCCGGGGACCGCCTTTTTTGGCTCTGGTCTGTATCTTTGTCACGCCCCAATATTTACATCCAGACCAGCCCACTCACTGGTGTTCTTGCCCAGTCCGAGGTAGCGTAAATCTCCGATGCCAGTTTAGCTGCGCGCTGCTCTGTGTAGGCTACTTCTAAGCAATTACAAAGTATAACAAGGATATTGAAAATGGACCACGTCGTAAATGCTGTGTTCCAGGCTGTACAGGGAAGGCTAACACTCATAGTCTTCCCAAGGAGCCAAACATTCGACAGGCATGGTTGCTGTTTGTCTATGAGAAGATCCCGGCGAAGTTCTACATCTGCATAAAGTTGAGAAAATCTCAACTCTATCGCGTCATGTCGCTACCCACAATGCACCACGCAAGGGATTTGCCTGGCTACATTGAAAATGAATGGAAAACATGTTGTCGCTCAGTGTAAACGCACCGTAAGTGTTTTCGCTACCTACCTGTTCTTGCATTCCTTGCAAATCAGCCTTAATATAAAGCAGATGAGATATAGCTATCTAGTCTAACTAACATTGACATTAGCTTGTTGCTTAATCGGTGATTTAGAAGATGGTACTGTTCAAACTGTCTAAGAACTTTTAATGTAGCGAACTAACACGTTAGCATGTTCGCGCAGCTAGCCTAGAATACCGTATTTCTTCGATTAAACGTCGCCCTCAAATAAACGGCGCACCAAAAATGAACAGTGTGTAATAAATTAAAGTTTAATCGAAGACATACAGTAATTAAGAAAAAATTATAACAATTGGCGACGCCGAGGGGCCCCCAAATAAATTCTGCTTAAGGCCCCATAAAGGCTTGGGCCAGCCCTGGTTGGGATAGTAATAGCAGTAGCAGATGTAGCCTACCATTGAGTGCATTTACTCGGTTTTCTTAGTAGGATTCAATGTGTTGATGGAATGAAACATACAGCAGTAGGGCCGATACAGGAAGACACGGCGACACTTTGTTGCAGAAGGATGATGGTGCAAGTTTTGTCCGTGGAGCATACAACGATTAATAAAAAGAATCATGTAGACGCGTTTATTGAGTAATCGCATAACTAACTAGAGAGGGTACAATTTCTGGGGAAATTGTAGGGTGTGCTTGCTTGCATCAGTTGCAGATGGGTCCGTTTATTAACGGTAATTTTTACAACTGATATTTCTGTATATTTTATATAAAAATGCCTACTTATTATTTATGAAGATTGCATAGATTTAAAAGCATAGCCTACATTTGTTGCTGCTCATGTACAATTCAAAATACAAAAAGTGAAGTGTAGCATGTCCCTGTACTTACTGTAAGTCGCTCTGGATACGGGCGTCTGCTAAATGACTAAATGTTATGTAGAATGAACCTAACCTATATGACTTGAACGTCACCTTAGGTTTTTCCCTTCTACAGTAGTGATATTTTCAAGCATTTAGCCCACTCATATTGCATTCATTCATTAAGAACCACCTTTGAAACAAGCTGAACCCCCTTGAAACAAGCTTTTCTAAGTAACAACGTTGTCACCGGCAGTATTGGATAGAATAGCGATTGAAACAGTACCATCTGCTAACTGAAAATATGCCCCCCAAAAACGTAAATAAGCTTGACATTTATTTAGGGGGAAATGGCTAATTCAAAAGAAGTTTGCTGGAAGCGATCATTGTCAGTAACAATGCCAAATACGACCATTTGATCTTAGACTAGAGCCCTGCACGGTGGAGAAGCTGACCTCGGTAAATTGTGCTAAGCTAGCCTAGCTGCTGTTGCTAGCCAAACTTAAGGGGATTGTTTGAATGCGCCGGAAATGAAAAACGTTTCTTTTGACATTAAGTTTAGGCTGTGGCATTGAAGACAGCGACACACCACACAAGCTTGAGTTTAAATACATTATTTAATGTGAAACACCTCAATGTGTAACTGGATTTTGGACTTCCTAACTGACAGACCCCAGAATGTTCGATCAGGACTCACCTGCTCCACATCCATCACACTTAACACTGGTGTACCACAGGGCTGTGTGCTAAGCCCATTTCTCTACTCCCTCTTCACCTCCGACTGCAAGCCTGTGTATGGATCTAATTCCATTGTCAAGTTTGTGGACGACACTACGGTGATTGGTCTCATCAGCAACAACGATGAGACTGCCTATAGGGAGGAGATCCAGCACCAGGCCACATGGTGCACCGAAAATAACCTGCTCCTCAACACCACTAAAACGAAGGAGCTCATCGTGGACTTCAGGAAAAAGTCTGGAGGCACACACGACACCATCCACATCAATGGAATGGCTGTTGAGCGTGTCTCCAGTTACAAGTTCCTGGGGATCCACATCTCGGCGGACATGTCGTGGACGACCAGCACCTCCAGCCTGGTCAAGAAGGCTCACCAGCGCCTCTTCTTCCTGAGGACACTGAGGAAGAATCAGCTCTCCTCGGCGATCATGGTGAACTTCTATCGCTGCGCAATAGAGGAGCATCCTGACCAACTGTGTCGCAGTGTGGTATGGGAGCTGCTCTGTTGCGGAGCGCAAGGCACTGCAGCGGGTGGTGAAAACTGCCCAGCGCATTACAGGGACTCCACTACCTGCCATCGAGCACATCCAGAGGAAACGCTGTCTGCATCGAGCTCGCAGCATCCTCAAGGACTCCTCTCACCCAGCCCACAGACTGTTTTCTCTACTGCCCTCCGGCAGGCGTTTCAGGTGCCTCTGGACCAGGACCAGCAGACTAAAGAACAGTTTTTTCCCCAGAGCTGTTTCTTTACTGAACTCGAACCCCCGTTGATCCACTCCCCTCATATACTGCTAACTCTCCTCTTCTACCTCACATCTGCCTTCACTTTGTTATTTGCACTACTGGAATGTCAATTTGCACTACTGTTTATTACAGTCAGGGGCGGACTTACCCATTAGGCAAAGTAGGCAACCGCGTGGGGCCCCCAGATGCCATGGGGCCCCCAGCTGACAAGGGGCCCCTTGAAAGACTCGATAAAAAAATACTATATGATCAATAATAACTATAATAATAATACAAATCGATTAAAAGTCATAACTTTCCCCAATAGAATCAACAAAGATACCAACAGAGCGTTTATTCTATTTGTGTCAATGCAGGCTTCCCCTCCCACCCGATACTACTGTGGACTATTCCATCGATTGCAGCTACTGCGCAGCAAAGCACGTCATATCAGTTGGTTTAATATGAGACAGTAGAAGAGTGAAGTGAATTTAAAAAACAATTTGATAAATGAAACGCAACTCCCCGAACGGAGCACAAAAGATAAAGACAAAAGAGGAGAGTAAATAAGTAGTTGCCAAACTGAAACTACAGAAGGAAACGTCATTTTCTCTCCACTGGTATCCAATGATGCTGCAGCTAGCACAAGTGCTGCTCAGTGAAGTTTGGCTAGCAACAGCAGCTAGGCTAGCTTGCTCGTAGCACAATTTACCGGGGTCAGCTTCTCCACGCAGGGCTCTAGACTGAGACCAAATTTGGCATTGTTACTGATGGTCGCTTCCAGCAAACTTTTTTTGAATTTCCCCCTAAATAAATGTCAAGCTTATCTATGTTTTTGGGGGCATATTTTCAGTTAGCAGATGGTAGCCTACTGTTTGAATTGCGATTCCATCTGAAATGATCTTCGTGATCAATGTTACAATAGCTTGTTTCAAAGGGGGTTCTTAATGAATTAATGCAATATGAGTAGGCTAAATGCTTGAAAATATCACTAGAGGGGAAAAACTTAAGGTGACAGAGTCATAGAGGTTAGGACCGTTTTACACCGGATTGCCCAATATCTTCGTTTGATCCAACTTTTCAACTGAGGCTGCTATAGTTTATCAATTCCCTCTTGCAGGGGAAATGAAAAGACAACCGTTTCATTCTACACTTCACTTTTTGTATTTTGTAAAAGAGCGTCAACAAATGTATGCTTTTAAATCTATGCATCTTGCACTACATTACCTTAAAGGTCACATGACATGCTGTTTTTGGATGCTGTTATATAGGCCTTAGTGGTCCCCTAATACTGTATCAGAAGTCTCTTTCCCGAAATTCAGCCTTGGTGCAGAATTACAGCCACTACTAGTAGTCCCACAAGGAGCTTTCCTCAGAACGCGCTGTTTTGGTGTCTGTAGCTTTAAATGCTAATGAGGAGCGGAGGGGCGGCACCATGCGCTAATGTTTACAACGGATGTATCGCAATGGCTGTAACCCCATTGCTGTAAAATACCTTGAATTTGCCCATTCTCATCTGATAACCCTGGTTTGCAGAGGTACACACTCAAGTCATTTCAATGAGGGGAAAGGTGGATATCGCGCGCGCCATAACACCAACAGCAGAACGTTTATCCAAATAACAAAGAAGTGTACAACACTCACGTACAGCATATGTATTCACACTTATACTTGATGCTATCTACCTTTCCATAGCGACAGTAACTCAGCTGTTAGCTGCAGAGCTAATGTTACAGCCACATTCTAAGGGTAGCAAGCTAGGTAACCATATACAGTAAAGCTACAAAATGATATAGCGTTAGTTAACTTACTTGTCCGAGGTTAGTAGCTGGACGAAGGAGAGTTAGTACTGATCCAGAATTTAATTTCAGCAAGGCCAGTTTTGTATTAGCTCAAGTTGAGGAAACAGTCGTGGCTGAAGTGTTTGGCGCAGACATACAAAACAAATGCGCCTACAACAGAAGTTGTGTAGGCGCATTTTCAGCGAAAATAAAATTAAGATACTGATTGTTTAGAGGCTCGGATGACGGAACTACAAAAAGACTTGTGTGTTGATTTGTACATCCAAGCACTGAGCAACTGTTATGCTTCGTTCGTTTGCTAGCCATGGCATGATGTCTCTGCAGGAAAACACGATATTGCACTCGCCCTTGCACAATCGTAGCTCAATTCCTCATTGGCGGGCCAGATTATCTGGGCGGGCACAGCAGAGAGAAGGGCGGTAGCCTGGCTCCTTGTGACGTCAATAAGAGGAGATTTTCAAACCGAGCGTTTGAGCCTTCATTTTCTCAAAGGCGGAGAAGAACACCCAGGGCTTGGTTTACACCTATCGAAAATTCTAGCCACTGGGGGACCAAAGGCAGGCTAGGGGAACTCATATTAATGTTAAATAACCTCCTAAAGTGAAGTTTTCATGTCATGTGACCTTTAACTGGATTATGCTCATTTGCACTGCCAACTGTTATTTACAGTACCAACTGTTTACATTTGCATTTTGCACCGTACTTCTAACTGTAATATGCAATCACTTTCCACTGCACTTCCACACTTTTTTCGGATAGCTTCTGTCCATACTTTATTGCACTACACTGTATATCCTGCACTTACTGCTATTGCACTTCTGGTTAGACCTAAACTGCATTTTGTTGCCTTGTACCTGTACTTGTGTAATGACAATAAAGTTGAATCTAATTTAATCTACTCATATTGCGTAATTCATAAAAAAAAACGTTGAAACAAACGACTGTAACAACGCTGTCACCAGCAGTATTTCAAATGGAATCGCGATTCAAACAGTACCATCTGCCTACTGAAAATATGCCCCCAAAAACATAAATAAGCTTGACATCTATTTAGGGAGAATTGGCTAATTCAAAAGAGGTTTGCTACGAGCAAGCTAGTTGTGGTGGCTAGCCAAACTGTGAGGGGATTGTTTGAAAGCGCCGGAAATGAGAACGTTTCTTTTGACATAAAGTTTAGGCTGTGGCACTGAAGCCAGCGACGCACCACACAAGCTTGAGTTTAATACATTATTTAATGTTACATTACTTACTGTACATGCAAGTCTTGATTTGCTTAAATCAAAGTTCAGCCTAAACCGTGCAACGGAACGTAAATCCCAATAGAAGCAACGCAATCGAGACCAAGACGAACATTTTGACACCGCCGTTTTCTATGTAGTCCAAATATTGACCTTAGGGGTGGGAAAATAATCATAATAAAAATAATAATAAGATATATGTGAGAGAACAATGGTTGTGCTCGCCGAAGGTGTGAGCACACCCAATAATATATATGTGAGATAAAAATGGTTGTGCTCGCCGAAGGCGTGAGCACACCCAATTACACATGTAAACGGACTAATTGTATTATTGGCATAAACCGACAATTGCTAGTAATGGGGTTTCACATGGTCAAGTCAACGCACTCAGTGGCGTAGTAGAATAAAACAGTTCCATTAGCAATAGTAGTAAAAGAGATATTAGCAGCACCTGCAGAGTCACCTCTTGTAAATTGTATCAGGTTGAAATACAATCAAACTCTGTCTTGTGACTCCACTAATCAGCTAATACCAATCACCTGTGTGAGAGACTGAGTGGTGCGTGTCTGTCGTTGCCACGGTGATGGTGCAGCTATGATTGCTAACGCGCTGAGGGCAGAGAATAACAGAAATGTAGCTAGAATCCACACCTCAAACAAGTTAACCTAGACGCAAAACTATACGTCCAATCCAAAAAATAAGGATATTTTCCGAGACCCAAGACTCTGCCGAAACCAGAGATGTCCTTTATATGTCTGTGCGGTCAGAAATACGACTCTACCGGCAGTTTCAAAATCTTGTTCCTTCTGCTTTCTCTGACGAATTTGTCAAATGCATTGGACTCTATGGGCGAGAGTTGGACTTCGTCTCGCTTTCGTGGGGCTCTGAACAAATGTGTACGTATGTTGGATTCCACAGACAACCGTCTACGACCGGCACAAAATTAGCTATTGTGAAGGAATGATAACTATACTGCTAATCAATGCTGCTATAACCAATCACTACCTTATATACATATATACACATATATTATGTAATGCTCTATACTAAAACATGTATCCAATTGTGATCAATTGATTTAATAAAGAACATATGAGATCATGCAACAGGATGCTTTCTGTGCAAGTAAGGTCGTGCTAAATTGTAACTTCGGTGTGTGGGCAAGAATGCCGATGTCAGGCAAACTGTTTTGGGAGGAGAGTTTGTGATGCTCAGGGACCGCAGTGAGCACAATAGGACCTCTCAGCGCTTGGGAGTAAAAGTGTCAACTTGGGAGATAAGGTAATGTTGGGACAGTAACTCTTCTCTGCTTAAGGACGGGTCAGATCAGCCGGTCTGACCACCTTTGGATATACTCTGTTCTGAGAGCACATTCCCTTGGAGACCCTGCCCCACCTGCCCCACCTGCATTCCCTTGGAGACCCTGCCCCACTTGCCCCACCTGCATCCCCTTTCACACTGGATGATCTACCCCTTCCCCTTGGAGACCCTGCCCCACCTTCCCCCATACATCATCGACCCTGGCCTGGTCTGCCTCACCCCTTCTCCTGGAGTCACGACCACTTTCTCAACGAAGGCCTTCGTTTGTTCTATTCTGAGACTCTTTCTGTGGGACTGCTGTTGCATCATCGACTGATTCATTGTACTAGACTACGAACATCTTGGTGTGTTGTTTTCATTGTGTATCTTGTGATTGCATCATTACTTACATTAAACTACAAATAACTTGGTCCGGTATTTAACCTTGTATTATTCTCCACTACCCAGTTACACTATCCTTAACACTATCTATTGATCCAAAAACGAAGCATGAAGAGCGAAATTGTGGCAATGCTGGCAAACTAGAAATATTTTTTCAACGACATCCGAAGCTCCCCTCCACTCTAAAGCCCAATTTATACTTAGGTCGCAGACACTTTTGAAAAGGTCGCCGACAGAAATTACGTTACGGTCGACACTTTTAACCGTCGCTTGGAAGTGTCGCCCATAGATATATGGTGTCGCCCATAGACATAATAAAGAGTAGACGCCGCATCGGCCGCTACTGCCTACTGGCGCTGACGAGCCGTGGGGCCGCCATCTTGGAAAGGTCAACCGCTCCACTCAGTGTAATCTGTTTGGCTGGGGCAATGAGCTGTCAGCGCATTTAATTGATCATACCGAACTGAATACCGAACTGATTTTCACGCGGTTTGCTTTGCTGCAAAGGTCATACATGTAGCTATGATACAGGACATGGTTATTATTTTCACAAAATAAAACCAATAGTATTGTAATGTTAAATTTTACTTGTGAAAAGTAATCCTCCGAGCCCGATTTGAGCAGGAATATGCTGCACAGTGCTGGTATCTTGTTTATTCTGATGCTAAGCAACTAGGAGAAGTGTGCAGTTAAAATGCCAAACAAATTTATATTTAAATTGTACATTTTATTACTTTAAGTTTGAACAAATTATGAAAAAAAAAGGGTCAGTTTGTCTATGAAAATGTATCACCACATGTACAGGCAACTTTCATTCTGTCTAATCACGATCAGTTTCATAAGGTAAGGTTATGTAGGCCTCCAATTCGATTCTCCTCTTTGTGGCTGTGTTTCCTTTTTGGTTTTGATTTAATAAATATAATTGTCAAGCGTTTATCACTGCTTAACATTGTGCTTTGTGTTAGGTGGAGAATGCAGTATTGAGTGGGCTCACTGGACTGGCCTGCACTGATGAGCAGCGGCAGTGGAACAAGGGGACCCAGAGGAACCTTGAGCCCAAACCTCTGAGGGATATCCTCTTCTCCCATCATAAAGTGTCTGACACTTTTAGTGGCACAAAACCAAGAGTGGACCCTCTCCCTCCCACCCCTCTTTTCCACACCCAAGAGCAGCTCAGCATAGCCTTTCTAAATCAGGCTTTGCCAGTGTCCAGCCAGCTGTTCAAGTGTATTAATGCTACACCCACTGAACCACCTGTGGATCCACCTGTTGTTCTGCCCCATGCTGACCACGATGGAACCAGCTCTTGCCCAAGATGCATGTTATTTTATAATACCTTTGTGGCTATTGACGGCAACAAGCTGGAGGAGGCAACTCGGGAGCAGAGTTCATCCCAGGTCTGGCATGACTCAAGAACATTGAGGATAACTGCCAGCACCTCCAAAAAAGTCCCCATTAGAACCAGCCCGGATGCTCAAAACACACGTGCATCCCAGGTTTCATGGGAATCCTGCAACCCGACATGGGACCATGGGTGAAGCTAAGGCACTACAGTGGTTGGAGGAGCAAGGGTATAGTATTTCCAGAAGAGGTACAATGCTGTGTCCTGGAGAGCCGTGGCTGTCAGCGAGTCCTGAAAGGATTATTGACTCAGGTATTCTTTTGGAAATTAAATGTCCTTTCCTTAAGGCTGGCGAGACAGTAAAAGATCTGATGGAGAGCAGGAAATACGACTTGAAGATGGTGGACGGGTTTCCCCAGCTACCAGAAAATGGTCCTTGTGGTTTTTTCATCCAGGTTCAACTTACCATGATGTGCACTGGGCTAAGGGCATGCAAGCTCCTCATCTGGTCCTCTTCGCAACAAGTGGTGGTTGATGTTCCCTTCAACGAGTTCTGTTCTAAAATGCTTGCAAGGCTCAGAACATTTAATTTCAAATCTATGCTGCCTTACGTGTCTGATGAGCACCAGGAGGATCGCTTTGTGCGCGATATGCACAATTGTTTTGTTGAGATTGTTTATTTTACAGGGACCATGTAGTGTAACTTGATTATTGTTATTGGCAGCCATGGGATGTAACTCCTCATTTGCTCCTCCATGATGTCATACCACACAGACGTGATCTTGCTGACTTGAGACTGAGACACATGAAACCTCTCAGCAAGATCATCCTGCAGCAAATTCAGCCGTAACTTCATCAGGGTCATAAGGACCTGATCATGGGCATCTAATTGAAAGGAGTTTTTGTAATCCTTTGTCAGCTGATTGGCTAAAAAAGAAAACGCATCCAGAGGCAAACCTGCGTAGAGCAGACTTAAGTGATCAGTGCGTAGAAGTTGTCGATGCAGTTCGGGGGGTCCTGAACACTGCGTTGCCTGATTACAGTTGAGTGGCTGGTCTATTGAAGGGCTGGCATTCTTTCCATAGTTGTGTTCAGGAGGAAGTGGAGACATTTCTTCACAGTTATCATCTTCCACCGCACAGCTGGCAGATGCAGCTGAGGAAACAGACAAGTTCAATGAAACAGCTTATTTATATATATATATATATATATATATATATATATACACACATACTATATAGATAGTACAACATTCTAAGACATTTCTGCAAGTTATGATTCTGTTTTTTTTAATTTATAATTATTTTTATTATTGCATACAAGAGGCAATACAGATATCCGCATACTTTGTAATGTTTTACAGTTTATACACCTCCCTATGGTTTTAACCACACTCATAATCACACATACATTCGCACCACACAGACCCTCATTCGCCCTCAGACACCCTCCCACCACTCACACCCACTCTGACACACAAACACCCCACCCCTCAACCCCCACACACACTCACACACTCCCGGTTCCCAGCTCTCAGCCACCACGCCTATTCCCTATTGCTTGGCTTTTAAATTTACAAGGCTTCATATAAGTCCTTAGCCTGGTTGCCAGCCCAATTTATCCCCGCCCACAAAAAAAATTGGTCGGGAAGTTGGGTCTGGGGGGGCTCGGTTGGGGAACAACTATGTCTGAACAGGAGCTGTTCGGACCAATGAAATTGTCAGGGCGGGCTTTATACGATGATGGACAGATGATCAACAGTAACGTAATCAATCACGTCACCAAAGAGCGCTTTGGTTGAATTCGTTTTCAACAAACATGGCTACCGCTGGAGAGCTGGGATGTTATGATTCTGCCATCGAGTCTGTTTTAGAAGACATCGACAGCGCATTAATTTTGAAAGAGGAACAGAGAAACGCAATCAAGGCATTTGTCGATGGAAAATATGTTTTTGCCGTCCTTCCTACGGGGTTTGGTAAAAGTTAACATACTACGTTGCTCTGATTGGTTGTAGGTCTATCCAATTGAGCGAAGAGGCATTCGTTTTCCGGGTTCGGTTGAAACACGCCCCATAGTCACAGCCCAACGAAGAGTTCTCAGACTCATATTCTCACTAGAATTATGAGTATGACAACGTCAGGCTAATAAGTCCTGCCACACCTCATTAAATTGTTGCCTTCTGTTCCGGTCTTCAAACAATGATCTTTCTATACTTAAATAGTATTTCATTAGACCCTTCCATAATTGTAATGTTGGAGCCTCGGAGCCCTTCCAATCTTTTAAAATTAACTTTTTATACACCAAAGCGGAAAATATGATCATCCATCCAATGGGATATTTAAGTGTATCTGTATTTTGAAAAATACATCTCCTGCCTGTGAACTCAAATTTGATTCTACAAGTAGTGGTCATCCATTTTTGAATCTCTCACCATCCCTTGTGGACCTTCTCACATTCCCAGAAGGCATGTATAATTGTTTCCTTATATATGCCACATTTGACACAGACAGGGGAGAAAGAGGCATCAAATGTATTTATTTTTGATCTTGTATAATATATTCTTGTCATGAGCTTGTATTGTATGAGCCGCAGATTTTCATTGGTGGTGATCGTGTTGGTTGTACTTAGACATTCCTTCCATATACTGTCAGAGTTAGTTATGTTAAGATCTTTGTATATCATATATTTTTTGTAACGAATAATTGTTTTCCTGTGCCTCAACAAGGTGTTTATACACTTTCCCTATTAATTTCTTGTTTTCATCTGGATTCAAGAAAAGTCTCTGAATAGCTGGAGGATCTGTAGAGCTGGTTAACAGTTCAAAGTTATCTGTTATCCAGCTCTTCAGTTGAAAGTGGGTGGGGCCTGAAGTTTAATGAGATGGATTTCGAGAAGGCCCATCGCCTGGGGTCAATGCAATTGACATAGTTATGATTCTGTTGACAAAGCACATCGATCTGGGTAGTTTTCACAATTTTAAAACGCATCACATAATTTTTATATATTGGATATTATTAAACACAATTAACGCACACTCTAGGCACAAGGCCCCGCACTGGAGACTATTTTCGGGATGAGAAGTAGCAACCAGGCTAGGCTAGGATGAACCCTGTCAACAGGCTTGTTTAACATGCAAAGTAGACTTGCGCGTATGTTTTTCAAGCACCCGCCGAGGTCTCTTCAGAGGAGCGTTGTAGCCCAACCATTTTTCTGGGTAGGGATGTTCAGGTGTAGGTTTACCATCCACAAAGTGATACGAGCACACAAAAGGACACTTCGGTGGGTTTTAAAAATTCAGTGCCTTCAGCCAGAGACGCAGATCCTCAACGTTGGTTGGAGGTCGGAGCAAAGTAAATATCGGCCCACAACACAAGGACCTCTTCTTTCCATGGTCAAAACAATCGTAATAAAGGGTCTGATTCCGTTTTCCCCATGTGTGATGGCAGCCACGAACTGCGCAGTTGATGCTAGGCATCTCTATTATTGTTAAATTAGTATCAGAGGCTTTTTAAGACGTTCTCTTTTTGTATGTTATAAAGCGGAAAGTATCTAAACTGGAAATGAGAATACGCGGATGGCCGCGCCCATCGTGACTTCCGGAATAAGGTCAATAACAGTAGGCTACCTCAACTAGCACTCGGCCTACTGAGGAGTCAAGTGTTCCGTTTCAATTCATACCATAGGCAGTACTCACGGTTCTCTGTACAAATCACCTAAAACCCTGTGGAGGACAACTGACTCTACCTACCTAAAAGGAAATATGCAACTTGAACTGTAAACAAAAAGACAAAACTTACTCAGTGCCTTCTTAACATTGCACAGCCTGATTGCATGGCCATTTTTGACTGCTTGACTGAACGCGTCGTGCTTCTCCGGCGAAAACACTCCAGTATTGTGGTATTCCTCCCTGCCACTCTGAAAAACTGTGTTAAAGTACTTTGTGTTTTCGAGCGGAGGTTTTAAGTGGAGACCGAATGAAGGAATCCTTCGATCTCCTCTGGAGTCGCTTCACCAACCTTCATTCTCTTGCTTGGTTCCATGTTCTGATCGCGTATGACCTCAACTTCCTAAAGACTGTTCTCCAGCCCTGTTCCTTTTGAGATACCTGCCTGAAGGTTTTGTCTCCAACACTAATTTAGCACACCTGATTCTAATAATTAGCTGGCTGATCAGGGGGCGTGTTCACGAAACATTGTAAGGCTAAAAGTAGTTCCTAACTTGGCAATTTAGGAGAAACTTTTAAAAGTAGTAAGGCTGCGTGTCGGTCTTCATTTTTGGATTCCTACATTTCTGTTCTAAAGTATTTCACAAAGCGTTTTAGCCCCAAAACCTAAACAAACTAAAAAATGTCTGCTGCTGGCAATCCGCTTTGGAACGTAAACATTTTAGAAACATTTGGGGATAATGAGCTTTTAAAAATATATCGCCTTAATCTCAATGATAATATGATTGTTGTAGAGATAATCATGGATGTAGTCCTTCATAGAAACAGTCCAATAACACCTGAGATCAAGGTTTTGACAACTCTACACCACTTGGCCACATTGTGAAAGTGTTGCTATGCAGCGCAGTCAAACTAGGTATAGGTTAGGTAAAAGCTCAGCCAACAAATATCCTCTACAAACCCCAACACATTCTGCACGCAGAGCAAATATTTTGCAAGCCATTTAGTTCGCTAGCTTACACTTTTAGAGTGACTGACTTAACTACCCAAGCCAACAGCTACCTCCAACACACAAATCTAAATAAACACTACCTCAGCAATACACAATTAAATAATGCTTCTTCAAACTACATAAATCCCCGACGGTATCCTTTTTGTCCTGTGTTCTTTTAGTGTTGCACATACCAAGTACATATGGTTAACGTAACAATGATTTTGTTGTCAAAAAACTTGTAAATTGTTTGTGTATGCATGTTTAAAAGGTATAAATTATATTTATTACAAATTTATGAATACTAAATTATGTGGCAGACTAGGGGATTGAATCTACAACCTTCTGACTTGAATACATGCGTCTTATCCATTACACCACTGCCTTCACTCTATCATGTCAGGTTTCCTAAACACATGATGCAAGAAATCCGATGCGCTGACTAGCAGCATCTTATCTACAAAGCACAATACAGTAGTTCTGGCTCTTCTTGAGTAGAAATCCCCTCAGAATGAAACATTACCATTATGATTACACTGCTAGACCGCTACTGTGATGTACCTGGATTCTTGTTTCACTAAACAGATAATGTCATGACAGACTTCAAGACTGTGGCTGGATTTGAACCTATGACCTTGCACTTCACAGGAGACCATCTTACCCCATCTTAAGCTATTGTCAGTGCTGTGATTTCCTGAAGATAATCTGTGTCAAAGACGGTGAAGATTGGACAAACTTTGAAAGAAGGGGTGGCGGATTTTTTAAAATTATTACTTCAAAATGGCAGCTGCATCAATTTGGCTGGTATCACAAGTTAACATGTGTCAGACATGGGATCTCCCAAGTTATCACAAGACACAGGAATCACTTATTTAAGGTAAACAAATCAACAGTTATTGGCCAAAACGCATTTTTGCTTTCTGCGGCCCCTCCCAGTAGTCACATAACACCAAATTGTTCGGACATTCTCAGAA
Organism: Thaleichthys pacificus; assembly: GCA_023658055.1. NCBI lineage: Eukaryota > Metazoa > Chordata > Actinopteri > Osmeriformes > Osmeridae > Thaleichthys > Thaleichthys pacificus. The sequence continues at coordinate 272,554 of CM042863.1, read as the reverse complement.
GAGGGTCCCGAGTCCCTGTACCAAGTTTTATGTCAATGCAGCAAGGATTCCCTGAGATATGACCTCACTTCCTTTTTAGAGGCTACATTGCCATCTTTGATTTGCTGTAACTGAAAAACGATCTAAAGAATCAAAAATACATTAGATAACTTTTGTGAGGCTTGGTCTGAAGATCATGTGTGCAAAATATGGGGATGATTAAACACAATTTGTGACCTGTGAAACATTTCTAAGCCTTTTGATAAAACCAGAAATAGCGGAAAATCCAAATAACCGGAAATGACGCAATTGATAGCGTTGAACTCGTCTTGATCCAGGGAATCCAAAGGTACCTCATCTTTGAAAATAGGACATACGATACAAATGTTACGTATGTAAACACATCTCCCAACTTTGCCCCATTGGTGGCGCTATAGTGCTTGAGCCACTGTACTGTCCCCAACCACTGTGCCAAATTTCAAAACTTTCCCACAAGCGGTTCTATGGGCTGCCATAGACTTCCATGGCAGAATAAGTATAACTAGAGAGGGTACAATTTCTGGTGAAATTGTAGGGTGTGCTTGCTTGCGTCGGTTGCAGGTGGGTCCGTCCTCTTAAGTTTTTCCCTTCTAGTGATATTTTCAAGCATTTAGCCTACTCATATTGCATATTTCATTAAGAACACTCTTTGAAACAGCTGCGAACCCCCTTTGAAACAAGCTACTGTAACAACGTTGTCACTGGCAGTATGGAATCGCGATTCAAACAGTACCGTCTGCTAACTGAAAATATGCCCCCCAAAACGTAAATAAGTTTGACATTAATGTAGGGGGAAATGGCTAATTGTGAGAATGCTGTTAAGCATTCTCACTCTTGTTTTTCCAACTTCTTAGTTCTTCCGCCGTTTTTTGGCCTTTAACTCGTCCTGCATACTTTCACCGATTCTTACAATTTTTGTATCAAAACGTTCAGCTCCTTCAGGAGATGATGGCTATGACTTTTGGTATTTCTCACTTTTATACCTTTTAAGACATTAAGGTTTTTGTGCAAATTATTCTCCCATTAAAAGTAATGGTAAATCCTTACAAATCATTAAAAAGCTTCCTCCTCTTTCAAACCAGCCAGCAGAGTGGCACACTCTGCTGGCTGCTCTTTTTCCGATATTCAACTAAATTGTCAGACAAATTCCTCTGACTTTCATATAGTTTAACTTACAGAAACAAATTATACCTTAAAATGTAGGAAAACTTGTCCTCTTTCAGCCAATGTAACTAATTAAGAGCTCACATTTACAGACTTTCAGTTATGAGCCTTGAGAGAGCAGCCTTTCAAATTCTCTCACTAACTTCAATGGAGAGGTGGGTAAAATTTGTCAGAGAAAGCAAGAAGGAAGACGATTTCGAAACTGCCGGTAGAGACATATTTATGACCGCACAGACATATAAAGGACATCTCTAGTTTCGGCAGAGTCTTGGGTCTCGGAAAATATCCTTATTTTGTGGATTGGACGTATAGTTTTGCGTCTAGGTTAACTTGTTTGAGGTGTGGATTCTAGGTAAATGTTCGTTTTTCTCTCTGCCTAGCTCGTTAGCTATCACAGCTGCGCCATCACCGTGGCAATCAAACAGACACGCACCATGAAAGCAGAATTGGGTACACGTTTTCGAAACTGCCAACACGAGTTGTATTTCTGACCGCACAGACATATAAAGGATATCTATGGTTTCGGCAGAGTCTCAGAAAATATCCTTATTTTTTGGATTGGACATATAGTTTTGCGTCTAGGTTAACTTGTTTGAGGTGTGGATTCTAGCTAAATTTCTGTTATTCTCTCCTATAGTCAGTGACGTGCGTGATGTCAGTAAGAGGCTAGGCACTGAGTTATGAAAGCCAGATTACCTAATTTATTGTTAGGCTAATATGTCAAAACAGTAAACGCAGTAAACAGTACAAGCAGTAGTTTACAGCCGCTGACTGTTAGCACAGCCAAATAGCCAATCTTTTCTTCCATACCAGTCTGTTTGAAACGATCGAAAACATGTTGTCCCTTTTGCTGCAGTAGTCCATCTAACAGTGCGTTCACACTGCAGCGGAGTTGGCGGCGCGGGGCGTCGGCTTCCAATTCATTTTCAATGAAACCAGGCGTTGACGCTCGCGTAGGGCATTGTGGGAAGGTGAGCGGAGCGGAGCAGAGCGTTGAAAGTTGGATTTTCTCAACTTTATGTAAATGAGGAGCGTGAAAACGCTAGCGTTGGCCAATTGGATTGGTTTCTTGTTTCTTGTAACGTAGCAACCGTTGGTCATGATAAACATTTCTAGGTTTCACAATTTCGAGATGGAGGAGAAACTTTTCGTATGTGTCTGCACACCCAGTTCTGTTCAGAACAAAGTTACTAATGTGACGAGCCTGAATTTAAAGATTACATTAAACTAATAGTTCATGGTTGCCGATGTCGTCAGTGTTCCTAGTGTGTTTTTATAGCCTACTTTTAAATTCAGTCTCGTCACATTACGTGACTGTTCTGTGCCACTGCTAGCTCGCTAGCCCAGCCTACAAACGACTGGTTGAGTGACCGGTGGCGTAACATGTAACGTTATTCTACTGTAATCTTGCACTAGTAAAAATTCGGTATTTTGATCGATATTGTGAGTACATGAACCCAAATCTGCACACTTGGCCATGACAACAACAGTGACCTTAGAGAACTACAACTCTGTATTAACTTGTCTAACATGCCCCCGAGCGTGGGGCACTGTGGGAAGGCGAGCGGTGCAGAGCGTTAAAAAACGCTGCAGTGTGAACGCCCCGTAAATCTGGCGTAGACCTCCCTCTTGCTATTAATTCCTTTTTTGAATAAAATCGAGCTAGGAGAAATTCCTCAACTCTGTGATATCGGCAGACACCGCTGCTGTCATTTTGACTTGAATTTTGCGGGGATTACGCTTACAATATAATTAGCTGCGCAAATGTCCAGTAATATCTCGATTTTAATTGGTCCATGTTTGATACGTAACGTAGATGATTACTGGCATAACATATTTACGTGCAAAGGCACAGCAGAGTTGTGCTTTTCGACGTACATGTTGAAGAATACAGGATCGAGTTTTTCGCTTGTCGTCCGCAATGAATGGACAGTAAAAGCACTGCTTATTCTACCATTTTTTGGTATTTGATTATGCGTAACTGCTACATTTGTTATCGTAACGTCTAAACAATTGGAATAACACACCTATTGCATATATAAATCACAAGAATAATCAGTAAAAATACAAATACAAGTTTATTAAATAAAATGATTTAATAAACATTTTTACGTTTGAATTTTGGCAGGGTAGGCAGTGCCTACCTTGCCTACCCTGACTGCACGTCACTGCCTATAGTAGAGCTAGCGCAATGGCTCTCCATAACTAAAAACGGTTCGACTTCTTTTCCACAATCGACCAAACAAGGTATTTACATTGAGTTTAAAGTGTACATAATCTAGCTAGATCGTTTTTATTTTAGCAAGTTTCAAGTGTTTGCTGCAGCTGGCGTTAATCCTACGAACAAACGCTTAGTAACTGGAAAGTTTTTACTTTTAATTGACGATATTGTCACAGATGTTAAGTAACTTGTCTTTACTCAAATATCTTCTCCGTTTTTAATTTGAAGCAGTATCTAGCTTACTGTAGGAAATCTCCCAATGCATCCTCTCTCTAGCTTCGCTTCGGCTAAAGTCAGATGGACGACGATGATGATGCATGCATTGTTCACGCCTACGGTGTTAATACAGTCTGTACAAATACCACTTTGACACACTTGCAAGAAATGATCCGCTGGTTAGATGTAGCATGATCTTATTTAATACCCACAATACTGTAGTTCAGCTTTTTTTGCAGCAGCATTTTAATCTGAGTTCAAGTAGCTTTTGCAGTTGCACAACCAACAAAGTCACGTAATGTGACGTGATTGAATTTAAAAGTTTTTATTTTTATGTCATCTTTGAATTCAGTGTCTGAACAGGACTGGGTGTGCAGGCACACATGATTAGTTTCTCCTCCACCTTGAACCTGAAACCTAGATGCTAGGTTAGAAATGTTGCCAGTCTGTTGCCAATGACCAACGGACGTTTTTCCAGCAAGTTCAAGTAATTCCAGTGTTGTCCTTTTACCTTCAAATTCGTTCAACCCAGACTTCAGCAACTGGTTTTCTGCTAAATTTTCAAATTTTCCTGCAGCTCATCTTTCTGAATTTTTGCCCTTATTGTTTTGCATTTTTCTTCTTTTTTTTTCTGCCTTCATCTTGCTCCAGGTCCTTTCAAAAATACCTTTCACAGCAGTACCTTCCAACTGCCAGTACTTTTGCATTTTTCTTCTCTTTTCTGTACTTTTCTGCCTTCATCTTGCTGCAGGTCCTTTCTAACATACATTTCAGGCCTTTTGAAACTCCAGCAAATAATTTTCTGCTAAATTTTCAAATTCTTCAGAATTATTTCTCTTTTCGCATTATTCTCTTTTCTGTAGTTTTATATCTTCGTCCAGCTCCAGCCCCTTTCAAAAATACCTTTCAGGCGCTTCAGCTTATAACTTTACAAAATTTTCAAAATGTTCTGCTTTTTTAGCATGGTCAGCTATCCCCATTCAGGTTTTCAGCATTCTCACTGCTGTTTCGCAGGAACAGCCGTTTCTAGTTCAAAATAAGTTTGCTAGAGGCAAGCTAGCTGCTGTTGCTCAACATTTCACTGATTGTTTGAAAGCGCCGGAAATGAGAATGTTTCTTTTTGACATAAAGTTTAGCTGTGGCATTGAAGACAGTAGCCTACTACACACTGCCAGTGCGAGCGAGGTCTGACTCTGAGGCTAACGTCAAAACAAGACGCGGTCTCACTCAAATTCCAAGTTTTACACAAATCACATAACTATGCTGACCCGCTGGCTGTCTTCGCAATCGCCATATCTTTAAAACACTGCCCTCCTTCTGATTTTTTATGTAGAATTGACCCTGGTACGAAATTAAGAAAATACTCATCACACGCAGATCGACAACAGCTGCCGCAATCGTCCATGGAGGCTGACGGGGCTCTCACGTAGCAAACAAATCAAAGTTTTTACAGCAACCTACATTAAAATCTCACCACCTGGCTGTCTTCACAATAGTCATATCGTCATAACATTTCCCTCTTTCTGTTTTTTCGTGTAAATTTAACTATAAAATTACGAAAATACTACTATGACGCTTTCTAGCATGGCTGCCGCCTAAAAGACTAGGCGGTCTCACGGGCGACCCGCACTCGCTCAAATTACAAAGACTTTCACGACCTAAATCAAAAATCCGAGATGGCAGTTACACTCGAAATCGCTTTCTCAACAAAGTCCAATGGTTGGGAATTTTTGCGGGTGGTATTTTTCACTCATAATCTAAGATAGAACGTCTCTATCACGTTGTATCCATGCGTCGTTGCTAACGTGTGCTGACGTAGTGACGTAGGCTAGCACTGAGTACCCTTCGTTGACAGAAGACACTTTTTGCCACAAAAACGTTGTAACCTCCTAAACTGTGCAACGGAACGTAAATAAAAATACAAGCAACTCAATCGCTAGCAAGACGAAACTTTTGACACCTACGTTGTCTATGTAGTCCAAATATTGACTGATCCTTAGGGGTGGGAAAATAAATAAAAATAATAATAATATATATGTGAGAGAACAAAGGTTGTGCCCTTGCCGAAGGCAAAGCACACCCAATAATAATAATAATACTAACAAATACAATAGGTGCCTCGCAGCTTCGCTGCTTGGCCCCTGGAGTCAGGTGGCTGAGCGGTGAGGGAGTCGGGCTAGTAACCAGAAGGTCGCTGGTTCGATTCCCGGCCGTGTCAAATGACGTTGTGTCCTTGGGCAAGGCACTTCACCCTACTTGCCTCAGGGGGAATGTCCCTGTACTTACTGTAAGTCGCTCTGGATAAGAGCGTCTGCTAAATGACTAAATGTAATAAGAATACGTAGAAACCCTCTAGGTGGCTTCACAGCTTCGCTGCTTGGCCACTAACAACCCCAATCATGCGTGCGCATCCCCTGGCTCTTAAAGTGTTGATCAACTTCCTTCACCCCAAAAGCCCCCACTATACATGTGAAGTCAAACTGAATTGGAGACAATTAGCAAAGTGGGCGGAACCTAAATGCCCTTCCAGGTTTCCGCCCGGGGCTTTAAAAAGGAGACGTCGGAAGTAAACATTAGTTGACGAACAGCAGGAGTCAAGAGGAAGAGAGAGACTGGTCTGACGGTCGCCAGCAAGAGATGCCCTACAAACGCCCGAATGACAGCCGGTACGGAAACTGAGCTCTGAAACCTCCTCGCTGATGTAGCCACACAGTTGGCAGACGACTAACTCTGACGTCACTGAACCCTGTGTTGCCGGGGAAATTCGTCCGCTTACCGCTGTTTAAGGAATGAGTGTTTGGTAAACTTTAAGAGTACTAAGATGAGCGAGTCTGTAATGCTTTTGATGCTCTTGATCTATGGTGTTAGTGTAATTAACTGTTTTAAATGTTATATTGGGTTTAAAAGGGAAAAATCTGATAAAAATGTGTATTTAAATGTGTATTTGTGTTTTAAAAACAGGAAAAATCTTATCAAAATGTGTGTTTGTGTTAAAAGGTTTTTCACCTGAACTAAATCGAACTGAAAGCTGAAAACTGAAAACCAAATTTAAAAAAAGGAGAAAAAGGGAAATTGATCTGAGTGGAATCCAGTTCTTTATTTCGGGGTGGAGGCATCAAATCCCTTTCAAGTGGGGTAGCATAAAATATTAGGAGGAACTTGACAGTGAAAAACCGCTGAGGAGAAATCTGTAAACTTGTGAAGAGACAGAGGTCTAGTAAAGGAAGCCCAAAGGAACCATCAGCATTTCCACCTGTTGGAACCTCTCCAGGAACCATGGCGGATCAAGAGAGATCGATGAAGCAGCTCAAAAAGGAGAGGACTACGACGAAACAAGGATTCTATCGTCTTGTTAAAAGGATCACCAGAAATTACAAAGAAATGCCTGGGGAGGAGCTCAGGAACAGTTTCAACAAACTCATGCAGGAGGCCGAGGAAGTAATGGAGGCCAATGGCAATGTGGAGGCTGGACTCATTGCGGAGCTGGATGAAGGGGAGGAAGCTGTGTCAACTGAACAGCAAATAGCCGACCTGGCAAGGACTGCAAAGAAGTGTGAGCAGAAACTAAAAGAGGTTAAGGATCTCATTCAGGACTCTTTGTGGGCAAACTATGGAAGTGTTGAGGTATCTGCTTCCCTACAGTCGGCAGGGGGCGCATTTGACTCGTTGCTGCTACTGTACCATCGGATAGCAGCCAAGAGGCATATGAGTTCATGCTCGACCACCTGCAAAGACTGGTAGAGACTGCAAAGGAGGCATATGGTCGGTGGGAACGTTGGGTCCCTCTGGTGGAACGAGAGGGGTTCCAGAAACACCAAAGAACACTCGAGCACCACATCCCCAAACTGGTATCTAGAAAGGCTGACTTTATACAGGCAAGGATAAAGGGGGAAGCTGAAAGAAGGTCGAGTGCTCCCAATCCCAACCATTCCACACCAGCCATCAGGTTAAGACCTGTAGGCCTTCCAAAGTTTACTGGCAACAAGCGTGACTTTTACAGATGGAAGAAGGATTGGGGGGCACTGCAAGAGCAAGGTGAACCCACTGGATCGAGGGAGGTGAGGAAGGCACAATTGCTTGACAGTCTGGAGGACAGGACTACAAGAGACCTCCGCCTCACAAGTTATAACACTGCAGAGGATATTTTCCATGTCCTGGAGAACCGGTTTGGAAATCAAACAGCTATCGCTATTGAAATAGTGGAGGAGCTTCAAAGGATTCCACCTGTCAGAGGACATCAGCCACGTAAAATAGTGGAACTTATTCAAGCTGTGGGAAAAGCGCTTCAAGACCTGAGCGATCTCGGAGACACAGGTGCTATCAGAAATCCACTAATGACGAAATCAATTGAGAGCAAGCTGCCAGAAACCTTCAAGAAGGAATGGCTGGTCTTTGTTGCTGACAAGAGGTGGCACCAGAGAAGCGTTTCGACAATCTCTTGGCATTTCTCAAAGAGCAGGAGAGTATATACGAACAGCTGGAACAACTGAGGGAGGAAGAGCCGGGCAGAAAGGAAACTCGGACTGAGCCAAGAGATGCCAGAATCAAAGCTACCAGGGCAGGAAACGACAGCACAGGCTGTGTCGTCTGTGGTGATATAAAGCACGGAAAAAAGCTGTACATCTGCAAGCAATTTCGAGGCCTAAGGCTGCGATAAGGAAGTTAGAAGCTTGCAAGAAGTGTCTTGAAGTTCACGATGATGGGGCATACTGCAAACCTGCATTTCTGTGTAAAAATCAAAGCTGCAAGGATGAGAAGGCTCCTGAGCATCATTTCTATCTGTGCCCAAACTATGGAATAAGGAAAGGCAGTGTGGATCAGAGAAGAAGTAAATTTGGCCCAGAGGAGGAGAGAAGCAGCAAGGGATACACAACGGAGGAGGAGGGAGGCAGCAGGAAATACATGGTGGAGCAGGAGGAGTTCTTCAGCAAACTTCCACCAGAGGTGGCAAAACAATGCAGGAATGTGTTTTCAAACACTGCATCCAGAGCTTCTGATGCTGCAAGGCATCAGCCAAGCCTTCTGAGGCAAGATGGATTACAGGAACACCCAGTGATAATGATGCTTTTGGAAGTTATAGCAAATGCTGGACAGAAAGTTGGAACATTGATTGACTTGGCTTCAGATACTAACTACATAACTCACAGAGCTGCAAGTAGGCTGAACCTCAGGAGTGAAGACATCACACTCATTGTCCATGGAGTTGGAGGGATGAAAGTCCATGTGGAGACAAGGCGCTACCTGCTAAAGATCCGGGTCCCAAAGGCACACTCAGGTCCCACCAGTTAGTTTGTTACGGATTGGACAGCATTGCGGATGTCCACAAGCATGTAACACCACAGCAACTGAAAAGGTTCTTTCCAGATGTCCCACTGAAGGACATGTGAGACCAAATGAAATACATTTGCTCATAAGCCACAGGGAAGGTCAGCTAGCACCACAGAGGAACAGAGCTGTTGGAGATCTCGTGCTGTGGGAGGGACCACTAGGAAAGACTGTCGGAGGTTGTCATCCAGAGTTGTTCGAGGAGCATAGCATGTCAGCCCACATGTCCAGGACACACTTCGCAAGGTCAATGAGAGCAGCTGCTTTAAAGTATGAGGAGATCACCAATGGAGTCCCTGGACATCCCCCACCAAGCTACAGGGTCAAGGTCTGTGAGGCATGGACATCAACCGTGAGTCGGGACTTCTTGGACTGGTGGAAGTGGGATAGTATTGGGGCAGCATGCGAGCCAAAGTGCGGAGGGTGCCGCTGTGGGAACTGCCAGCCAGGTGGCAAAGAAATGACTCTCGCTGAGGAAAGGGAGCTCGAGGTGGTAAGGGAAGGCCTCACTGTCAATGTCACAGGGGACAGCCACAGCAAAGACCCACATTGGCATGCGAGCTATCCGTGGTTGGAAGACCCCGTGTCGCTACCAAATAACAGGAGGAAGGCTGAAGCCACGTTTTTCAGGACAGAGAGACAGCTATCAAAAGAGGCTGAATGGAAAAGCGCCTAAATGGCTCAATGCATGACATGGTAAGCCGGAAAGCTGCAATGAAATTGTCCGAAGATTACATTCTCAGCTGGAAAGGACCAGTGTGGTATGTGAGTCACCTTATTGCTCCAAATCCCCACTCTGTCACCACCCCAGTGAGACTTCTGTGGAACAGTAGCCAAAAGTGTAACGGCATCAGCTTGAATGATCTACTGATGAAAGGACCGGACGTCCTCAACCAAATTCGCTCCGTCCTCCTCATATTCAGAAGTGGAGTCTATGCTGCCCTGGGAGACATAAAAAAGATGTATAACTCAGTCTGGCTGGAGGACCGCGAAGTGCACTTGCACAGATTCCTCTGGCGAGACTCCGAGGATGAGGAGCTGGGAGAGTATGCCGTTATGAGAGTGAACATCGGCAACAAGCCTGCTGGGTGCATTGCGCAGGTAGCGATGCGTGAGACAGACAATCTTCCTCCCTTTGCCCACCTCAAGGAAGAGAGGCGAGTACTCCAGGAAGGATGACATGTGGATGTGGATTCTCACATTCCACAACAGCCTCGACCAGCTGGAAGTCATCACCGCAAATGTGGAAAGAATCCTGAAAGCTGGTGGATTTGAGCTCAAGCCTTGGGTCAGGTCAGGCCAAAGTGGGAGGAAGGAGGACAGTGGCGAAGTAGAGGAGACTAGGGGAAAGACATTGATCCTACCAAACCAAATGTGTGATGATGAGAACAAGGCACTTGGTCTGGGCTACATTGTGGAAGAAGACAAGCTCCATGTCATGGTGGGGATCAATTTCTCCAAAAGGAGGAAAAAGAAAAAAGCGGCTTGGTCAAGACCTTCTTCAAGGGCAAATCAGAACCCAGACGCCGAATCCCCTAACAAGAAGGGAGCTTCTCAGCCAAGTATCAGGGCTGTATGATCCCATCGGGCTGGTGGCTCCTGTAAAGCAAAAGGGAGCGATTCTGGTACGCAGAGCTTTCCAAGAAGCAAAAGTGGGAAGCTGTCCGGCCAGAGATACGTGGGACACAGCGCTCTCAGATGGACTTAGGGAGGATGGAATTAAGCTCTTCGAAGAGTATGAACAACTGGGCAAAGTCAAGTTTAGAAGGGCACTGACCCCCTTTGGCTCAACAACTAAACCCTTGGCAGTTACCTTTTCTGATGGAAGTGAGGACACCTATGGGGCAGTGATGTACCTAAGGTGGGAGTCAAACAAAGGCCCACTTGTCAGACTTGTAGAGTCTAAAGCCAAGTTAACTCCGTTGGATCACAAAGGGGACCCTGTTAAAGCGGAGCTGTGTGGAGCAGTGTTTGCTTCACGCTTGAGAAAGTATTTTGAGCTGCACAGTCGAATCCAAGTGGAGAAGTGGTATCACCTTGTGGATAGCCAAACAGTCCTTGGTGCAATACAGCGAGAAAGCTACGGCTATCAGACATTTTTCGCAAACAGGATTGGAGAGATTCAGAGTAGAACAAGCATTCAGGACTGGTGGTGGATTCATGGAGCAGATAACATTGCTGATATCATAACCAGAGGTGCAAGCCCTCAGAACCTTGATGAGTACTCGGAGTGGCAGAATGGACCAAAGTTCCTGGTGCTTCCTTTGTGTGAGTGGCTGATAAAATCAGCTAAACTGGCTGCCACCGCCAGAGAGAACATTAACAAGTTGCAGAAGAAAGCTTTCGTAGCAGCACTGGCAAGGCAGGAAGTGGGGAAACAGGAAGAAGAACCAACAAGCCAGAGGAGACCACCTGCAGGGTCAGTTATTTGGAATCTTGTTGATGTCAAGCGGTTCAGCATTCTAACTCGACTGGTGAAGACAGTAGCGTGGATGTGGAGAACAGCAAAGAGGTTTCTCGGGGAGAACAAGTCCCTAAACAGTTCAAAGTGGGAGGCGGTCTCATTAACCGGGGTCATCACGGTAAGAGAACGAGAAGACGCCCTAAGAGACATATTTTGTGCGGCGCAAATGGGCACAACCTTCCCAGGCACCACAACAGACCGACTAGTAGCCTATAGAGATCAGGACCCTAGGCTGATGGTTTGTGGTGGCAGAGTGCAAAGCTTTGAAGAGGATAAAGTTGCTGTTCCTATCCTGCCTGTCGATGCGTGGGTGGCCATGCTGCTGGCTCAAGAAGCTCACAGCGAGAGTCATGACGGAGTGGCTGGAACCTTGCTTAAAATGAGAAGGAAAGCTTGGATCATAAAAGGAAGGAAGATTGCTCAAAAAGTCGTTGATAACTGCATAATCTGCAGGAAAGCAAGAGCAAAGAAATGTCAACAAGTAATGAGTGATCTTCTACCCGAAAGGACTGAACCTGTTGCTCCTTTCAAGTTGTACAGTAGACCTATTTGGACCGTATTCCGTTAAGGATGAAGTTAAGAAGAGGGTAACACTCAAAGTCTGGGGAGTCGTCTTCTGCTGTATGGCCAGCAGAGCTATCCACACAGAGTTGGTTAACACCTTATCAAGTGAAGGGTTTCTGATGGCTTATCAGAGGTTCACAGCAATCCGTGGGCACCCCAGCAAGATCTGGTCTGATCCAGGCACCAATTTCATTGGTGCAAGACCAGCTTTGGAGGAGCTATATAAGTTTCTGGACAGCGTGGACAAAGCAGTTCTGGAGGACAACGCAGCTAGAAATGGGACAGAGTGGATGTGGAGAATCCATCCAGCTGATTCGCCACATAGGAATGGCGCTGCAGAAGCAGCTGTGCGGATTGTAAAGAGAGCGCTCCAAAATCTCGGAAAAGAATCTTCGCTAATAGGCTAGTGACAAATGATCTAAAAGGGCTTTAGTTTTTGAGATACCCCTACCGGAGGTAGAACTAAACCCAACAATGTTTTTCATCATCTCTAAGGTCTCCCATATATGAAATGGATTCTTGGCTAAAAATATTTTACTGCTAAGATTGTTAAATTAACATATATTGTTATACACCCCAAAACCTGTCCGTATGGGAGTTTAGGCATATAAACTAATGCAGATCAATCACACAAGCTCTGAGAGCTTTGAAACTTGGCATGTTTGTAGTTAGGAAGTTGCTTTACCTACTAGAAAAGACTGGATGTGAATATATTGATGTATAGAATAAATAAAGACATAAACACATACCTAAAATAGGCGAACATGCCAAAAATCAAGATCTATGCAGAATGTTTCCATTTACTTTGTGGTTACTTTTACAGGGATTATCATAGAAACACATGATGGCCTGTTGGGAAGGTGGGGTTGTGGTGAATCCAGCAATACCAAATATGTAAATATAGCTGCAAGCAGCGATGCGGGTTCCTCCGCAAAATGGCAAAATATTACAAAAACATACATTGTAGAAGGTCAAGAGTTGGACAACAAGAGAGCAAAACTACTTCATGTTTGGTCAACAACAATAGGCTTACTGAGGATTTGAACTCATGAGCATAAGGTTACAAGTAGGGATGGGTATCGAGAACCGGTTCTTGTTTAGAACCGGTTCCCAGTGAATCGATTCCTTGGAGTTGTTAGCAAAATTCCTTAACGATTCTGTTAACGATTCTCTGTGCCGTTGCGCATGCGCAAACTTTTATAGTTTATTCAGACAGACTGCAGCAAACATGGCAACTAGGAAGAAGCGTTCTAAAGTTTTATTGTATTTCACACGACAAAATGACAACGCCACTTGTAACGCGTGTAAAAAGTATATTTCGTCGAAGGGAGGAAATACTACAAATATGAAGAAACATTTGAACACACAGCATGGAATGAAGTTACTGGAACGTCATGTGTTCGATGCATGCAGCAGCGCAGCTACGTTCGAGCTTCATCTAACTATCTAAGGTAGAGCTAAACTGCTCAAAAGTGATCACAACCACTTGTTACTGTGTGAAGCAATTTGCCTTTATTGTGTGTAGTCGTTCTAGTTATCTTCTGTCCCGTCGTTTGAAGCATACATTTTAGCTCCGGCATTCGTCTCACATTAGTATTGATCTTATTGATCATTTCACGTTATCGGGGCGGCATGTGTTATCAGCAAACGTTCGCGTGTCCCATTATTAAACTGAGCATATCGATTTTTAATCCATTATTAAACTTAGCATTTTAATTGTTTAACCTTTTAATAGTCCTGTTAAATGTGCCTGAAAACGCCTAAACAACATACCCAAAGTACATTGAAAGCTGTTGTTGAACCATTTGGAGTACATGCATGTAAATGGTGTCTTTTGAAAGGTGACACTGAAGTTATTTACCCTGTTGTTAGGACCCCTGTAAGTCCTACTGGTGTTGAGTAATAGAAGCTTGAACACAAGGAAACTGAAAGTTTCTATCTCCGACTAGATTTTGTTTTGAAAACAGAGGCCTGAAGAGGCCTAGAGGTGGTAGGTATTAGCTCATTTCAGAGCCAGTCAAAGCCAGTTTGAGAAATTTGTTTAGAACGAGTGTGTGTGGGGGGGGTGCAGGACGCACAGACCTAGTTGGCTGTAGAGGGGAGAATCGATAAGAGAATCTATAAGGAATCGAATCGATAAACAGGAATTGATAAGGAGTCGGAATCGTTAAAATCTTATCAATACGCATCCCTAGTTACAGGTCAGTCTCTTTATCCTCTCTGCTACACACCAACTGTTGAGATCTTATGAATAGCTTTGGTCAGCTTTGGGACAAAGGTTAAGAAACGGTTGACATTTCAAGGTAAAATTGCATGAAATTGCGCATGGTACATCAGAATGATGTCACCTTGAAGCCAATAAGGTTTGAAAAACCATCAGTCAAAATTATATTTGATTTATTGACACAAAGATATTGAGGCAATGTGGACATTTACATAAATACACCCCTTTCAGACATTTTGTATTGCATTTCTCATTCCATTTCACCCTATATAAAGACACATCTGCCCGCACACTATCCCCATCCATGCTGTTTCTCTCTCTCCCAGCGCAGGTCATGCCAAAGCAGAAATGCTGCAGCAGACATATGAGGTTTAGGTGTAGTCCAAAAATTGCCTCCCACAATCAAAACATATTAACCGCAACATTGTTTTCAAACTTTCTCAAAGATGGCTTGATAGCCACAGATATTGACTCTCTTCTTGAGTAGATCTCTTTCCAGAATCTCAGTCAATCCAGAGTCAAGAGTAGCCTCATAAGCAATTGGTCTAGGCACAGCCCACGTTAAGCTCCTTGCAAGTATAACCTGTGATAGTAAAATGGCCGACTCTCTGTTCCCATGAAACTACACAGCATGCACACTCAGGGTGACCAACAAGAGTATTTTAACTAACAAACAATAACATTACAAACATCTAACTGAACGAACACAACAACTAAAATCCCTTGCGTAGCTGTTGTAACCAAACTATTTTCCACAAGTCTTTGCGTTTTTTTACATGCCGCACTGCATGCTGGGTACCCAAGAGCGCTGACGCTGATCATCTAGCTGTGCTCCGACTACGTGATATGACGAGATGCTAGTGGCGCGCTAAGGTCTCAGAGTCTCTCCTGCATTAACAAGTTCTGCCCGATTAGCAAGCTATTTTTACTGATGTTTTGTTAGCAATTGAATGGTAATGCAAGTTAGCTAAAAACAATGTTAGTTAGCTTGGCTAAACTGGTTTTCATAGCAACAGAAATCAACAAATCAGATCAGTCGAACTTTATTCAGAAAGGGGGGGGATCTGTATATTTTACTCTACTCTTAACGCATGACTATGTTTAACTTAATGTCTGCACCTCTCTGTCACCAACTGTCTCTGGAGTGGAGGGTGGGGGCTTCATATCCAACAAATTACACCCCTTAACTTTTGAAACAGATCTAATGGCCTACTACAATTGTAAATATCCTATGGCTTCTTTTCCAATTGGGCCTCGATACAATGTCATCTAATATTTTCTGCCCATTCTGCACAGTTTTTGGGGACTTTCCACACCAGCACCCTTTGCCCAACACCAGTTACAATCAACCCTGGGCAGGGGCGGCGCCAGAGAATTTTTAATACAGGTGATGAGGTGCTAGATCATTGACAGGGGGAGCTGCGCAATTATATATACATAAATACTATTAATAAAGAAGCTGTACTTCTCGAGTGGTTTTTATTCAGATGAATAATCATTGGATTCAGGTCAAAAGTCTATCACTTGAACTGGTTTCAACACTCAAAGTCAGCAGCTTGGCATACTGGGACATGGAAAGGATTAAACATTTAGACTTCATCAAAGTAAAAAATGCTGGTTTGTCCTTTTTCATCAATGTCCTCAAAAAAGCAGGCTGCAGAGCTACTGTATCTGTGGGGTGACTGTCTGTCTCTGGAGGGCTGGCAGGCAGGGGCAAGCAGGGCCTGCAGGCAGGGCAGGCCAGGTGAATGAAGCTGTCCAGCTAGAGAGGGATAGTCCAGCAAGGGGTCTGTGATGCTCTCAGCATTCTCTGTTGTTTCTCTCAGCATCCTCTATTGAACTCTGTTGAGCAGGCCTCTGCATGACCCTCCAGACCTGTAAAAGTGAAGAAAGGATCCATGTCAGTTCAGTTGTGAAAAACAAAGCTTTTTCCATCTACACTTGACATACACTACAGTTTTGACTGTGAAATGCAGTGGCATTACTTGAACTTGAATCCAAATGTGTTGACCCAATGAAGACCCATGCAAAGTCACTGAAAACACGGGTTCGATTCCAGGCTCTGGCAAGAGTATTTAGCTCTAAACTGGTCAATATATACACATCTGACAAAAGACCGGAGGCCTGTTCCATAAAGCGAGTTTACCGAATAAGCCAGAGTTATGTCTGTTAGTCGGACTCATTTCTAGTTCATTCGGTTCCATAAAGCTAGCTCAACGTAGTTCGAACTCGGTTACTATGGCAACTTAGGCTGCGAAACTAGTCTGGTCCGGGGCAGGCTAACTGTCAGGCTTAGCGTGACTTGGTGCTTAACCAGACCTTCCTGTAACGCTGACCCAACGGGAAAACAATTATTCACTACGATTTTCTGACATAACGCTAAACGTAACTTTATATCAGTCCAAAAATTTAATTTGGTATAAAATATACTTTAAAACATTTTACATTTTATAAAGTATACCACAATGATAGGCCATAAAAACACAGATAGCAGCCTATTTTCCACCAAACAGGTTTGACTAATTAGCCTAAATGAAAGGTAGGCTATATATACTTAGGAACTCAACGTGCTGTTCATTGGCAATCATGGCATGTCCTTTCATTGACGAGGTGGTAAACGAGGGAGCTGTGATCATGCGAAGGGCTCTTCAAAGAGAGCGTACATTCAGGGACCGGTCAGACCCGTTGGCATATCCTGACAATCACCTCCATGAGCGGTACAGGTTCTCCAGGGAAGGGATCCAATATATTTGTAGGTTGCTACACCCATATCTTTCCAATTCCACCCGCCGCAATAAAGCTCTCACAGTCCCACAGACTGTGTGCATAGCACTTCGTTTTTTTGCCAGTGGCACATTTCTGTACACCGTTGGAGACGCAGAGAATATTGGCAAAGTCACTGTTTGCCGCTCTGTAAGAGCAGTTTACATAGCTTTAAAAAAACTGCTGAATATCTTCATCACCTTCCCTGGTCACAGAGGTCTTCGTACCATTAAGGAGGCCTTTTATGGAATCGAAGGTAGGCTACGGTCCAGCATTAACTGCATGACATATGTGTATAGAGGTGACAATTGTTGGCTGACCTATTTACTGACCCTTTGTAGCTTTCCCAAATGTTATTGGGGCTGTGGACTGCACCCATGTCCGTATAAAGAGTCCTTCCGGTCCGCATGAGGCAGACTTCGTGAATAGGAAGTCATTGCACAGTATCAATGTGCAGGTAAGGTAGCCTATTAATTGAGAATGCTTGCGTTGTAGAATAGATTGGGATAAAAGGCCTATAGCGCTAGTTATATGGTTAGGTTATGTTCCATCTGCTTAAGGCTCTAAAATCTTGTCAGAGAGTTGCGCCTAATGCAACACTTTTGCCACAATTTGAAATGTAGCTACTCACATTTCTTTTTATATTATGTATTATTCCAGTCGAATGACCAACATTTTTTCAGATGATCTGTGATGCTGAATGTGTCATCACAAACGTGGAGGCAAAGTGGCTTGGCTCGGTGCATGATTCAAGAATCTTTCGAGCCTCATCAATTTCCAGACAATTGTCAGAAGGTGGGCTCAATGTATAGGCCTATTGTAAATGTAATTTAAATGTACAGTTTAAAAAAAAAAATACCGTCTTCAATTTTGGTCTGCATAATTTAGTCAGATTATTTATTTGTACTCTACCCAGGCGAAGTCTCAGGGGTTTTGCTGGGAGACAAGGGATATGCCTGCCAGCCCTATCTCTTGACCCCCTATCAGGAGCAGATATTTCTTACGTGCGTTTCCCAAACATGGTCGTAAGGAGTAGGCTAATCTATGCGCTTTCAAGAGCTACGAATTTTCAAGAGACACTTTAGCTACGATGTCTTTGGAAATGGCCCGTAAAACTAAGATTCGTCGTACGATGGATTCTACGATCAATTTAGGCTTACGACGCTTTCGGAAAACGCAGCCCTAATCGGTTACAGCTGCAAGCTAGCTGGACCCCACTCCTTTATGCTTAGACAATCTTGTTGATTGATTTGTGCCACAGTAATGTATTGCACATGTTTCACAATAATGAACTGTAAACATTTCACAGTAAAATGCAATGCAACTACAGCGGTATATTGTAACTTCACAGTTGTCATGCCATTGGATTACTGTGATATAGCAGTACGTAGCTGTGGAATTACATCGTCTTGCTGTATATAAATTACAATGATTGTCTGTATTTCTATGTTTTTTACTGTAAAAGTAATGCAACTAGTAGCTAGTAATTTACTGTACATTTACAATTTAAATAACACTGCAAAATACTGCAAATTTGACTTGTTAACTGTGATTTTACCACACAAACGTACTTTGGATTTGCTAAATTAAAGGTCAAAGCAAGAACAAAGACAACAAAAACTCATTTAAACTTTTTAATAATGATAACAAGTATTAAATTCACTATTAAATTCAACAATTTAACTTTCGGACTTCCCATGTACTGTTTTATATTGTTTACCATCAACCTGGAATTGACTTCCATTGTAGGGGGTGTAGCATGGGCCATCATAATTCTGACCATGATTCGTCATTAGGCTCATTAACGATCACTGCAAAAGATCTGCAGTTCCTGTGCAGAGACAGGAGAACCTAGCAGAACAACCATCTCTCCAGCTCTCCATCGCAGCCATAGCCCACCTGAGAGGTCAGAGAGGTATATTAACATCACATCGTTTGAGTATCGTGAGAGTCGAGACTTCAGGACCCCGGGTTCTGGACTGGATGGAGTGCTCGAGATGGCGTTCTGCTAGGTTCTCCTGTCTGCACCGGAACTGCAGCTCTTTTGCAGTGATTGTCTCCTATGTATGCACAGGGACACTGAAGCTATGTAAGAGTGTCTCTTTTTAGTACAGGTTTACTGTGCAACACTAGCTAGTTCACTCCAATGTTAATACTTAGCTATAAAAATAGCATTCGCGCTGACCCACAGCAGAGTAGCTAATAGTTCATCCTAAATTTGGAGCTGGCAAAAAACTACAAATTTGTATGTATAATTTGAACAGTACTTGCTACAAATCTTTAGCTGAGGCAACATACTTTATGTTCCTATTTCACTGACGCCAGCCGCAAATTAGCCACCCTAGCTGAAGCATCGATCATAGCTAGCCATCAAACTAGACGAAAATGTTTGCAATCATGACGGATTTACTGGATTTGATTATTCAAATCAGTGAAGTACGGTATTAACTGCACAAGTAAAACATAAGTACGCACAGAGATTACTAGCAGCTAAATTGGATGACTGCAGATAGTTAACCATTACAGAGCAAAAGTCACGATCCTGGCAGGCAGCGCCGAGGTGAAATGGTGGAAAAGAGAAATGGTTGGGAAAGCGCGAAAACTGACATCATTTCCACCTCAAAACTATTTTTTTGACTAAAAAATTGCATGTAAACCAATCTCATACAAGTTTTGAATCTTGCTTGTTTCACAGCTAGCCATATTTAAAACAGTATAGTATATTTAAATTGATTATGTTTAATATATTTAAGAATTAATAGACTTATGCTCATTCTAAGGAATTTTAATGTATACATTTTGAGAAAATGACTATTTAAATAAAATCAAATAGATGTAATAAACTATGCCATTTCTGTGAGTGTACCTTCGAGCTCTTCTATCGTGTGCTGTATCCACCTGTCTCTTCTTGATCCCACAATGCAGCGCAGTTCAAGTGCAATTCAAGTTTTACAGTAATGTACTGGGTTATCTCAAAGGATGATTTGAAAAGAGTATTTTACTGTGAAATAACCCAACAAAATGCTGTGAAATCCCGGTATCGTTTCTTTCACAGTAACTTACTGTGTCTACATTGATTGATTTCACAGTAAATTCTACATTACAACATGATATTGGGATTATTGCAGTTAAAGCCTGTAAAGTTATAATATGATGATTTATTGTGAAATATTGCAGTTAAATATTGTTAAATCCTGGTAACATTTTACAGTGTGTAAAAGTGTAATAATGAACTGAAAGTGACATTGTGTAAAGTGACTAGTGAGAAATGTATCAATGTAAAGTGACCAGTGAGAAATGTATCAATGTCCATATCAATGTCCATTCAGAAGCCTGATGACCCTTGGATAGAAACTATTATCCAGTCTGCTAGTGCGAGACCGAAGGCTACGGTAGCGCCTGCCAGAAGGCAACGGGGTAAAGGGACTGAAGGATGGGTGGTAACAGTCTCTTACGATCCTGCCTGCTTTCCTGAGGCATCGTGTGTGGTAGGTGTCCTGTAGGGCTGGGAGCTTCCTGCCAATGATGAACTCAGCAGACCGGACCACACACTTATTCATAGCGGCAGCCACCACACTTAACTCTCACTTACTTTATATATTATTTTACTATTTTATACTCTTATATCCTCATCTTCATATTTTATATAACTCCCTGTATCTCGTATATTTTATCTTTTGTCTGTCCGTCCGTCATCTGCCGCTTGTCTGGGGGTCGGGTCGCGGGGACAGCAACCTAAGCAGGGAGGCCCTGACTTTCCTCTCCCCGGCCACTTCCACCAGCTCTTCCTGGGGGACCCAGAGGCATTCCCAGGCCAGCCGAGAGACATAGTCCCTCCAGCGTGTCCTGGGTCTTCCCTGGGGCCTCTTCCCAGTGGGACGTGCCCAGAACACCTCACCAGGGAGGCGTCTAGGAGGCATCCTTATCAGATGCCCGAGCCACCTCAACTGGCTCCTCTCGACGCAGAGGAGCAGCGGTTCTACTCTGAGCCCCTCCCGGATGACCGAGCTTCTCACCTTATCTCTAAGGGAGAGCCCGGACACCCTGCAGAGAAAACTCATTTCGGCCGCTTGTATTCGCGACCCACAGTTCGTGACCATAGGTGAGGGTAGGACTGTAGATCGACTGGTAAATAGAGAGCTTCACCTTTCAACTCAGCTCTTTCTTCACCACGACGGACCTTATGCAGAGCCCGCATCACTGCGGACGCCGCACCGATCCGCCTGTCGATCTCGCGCTCCATTCTTCACTCACTCGTGAACAAGACCCCGAGATACTTGAACTCCTCCGCTTGGGTCAAGATCTCCCCGACCCGGAGATTGCACTCCACCATTTTCCGGTCAATAACCATGGCCTCAGATTTGGAGGTGCTGATTCCCATCCCAAACTGCATCGGTTGCGAACCGCTCCAGTGAGAGCTGAAGGTCACGGCCCGATGAAGCC
This sequence comes from Thaleichthys pacificus, assembly GCA_023658055.1. NCBI lineage: Eukaryota > Metazoa > Chordata > Actinopteri > Osmeriformes > Osmeridae > Thaleichthys > Thaleichthys pacificus. The sequence goes on along the minus strand of CM042863.1, from coordinate 251,152 downwards.
AACATCATCTGCAAAAAGCAGCGACCTGATCCTGAGGTCACCAAACCGGACGCCCTCAACGCCCTGGCTGCGCCTAGATATTCTGTTCATATAAATTATGAACAGAATCGGTGACAAAGGGCAGCCCTGGCGGAGTCCAACCCTCACCGGGAACAAGTTCGACTTACTGCCGGCAATGCGGACCAAACTGTGGCACCGGTCGTACAGGGACCGAACAGCCCTGATCAGGGAATCCGGTACCCCGTACTCCCGGAGCACCCCCCACATGAGCCCCCGAGGGACACGGTCGAACGCCTTTTCCAAATCCACAAAACATGTGTAGACTGGTTGGGCGAACTCCCATGCACCCTCCAGGACCCTGCCGATGGTGTAGAGCTGGTCCACAGTTCCACGGCCAGGACGAAAACCACATTGCTCCTCCTGAATCCGAGGTTCGACAATTCGACGGACCCTCCTCTCCAGAACCCCTGAATAGACGTTCCCAGGGAGGCTGAGGAGTGTGATCGCCCTAAAGTTGGAGCACACCCTCCAGTCCCCCTTTTTACAGAGGGGAACCACCACCCCGGTCTGCCAGTCCAGAGCCACTGTCCCCGATGTCCACGCGATGTTGCAGAGTCGTATCAACCAAGACAGCCCTACAACATCCAGAGCCTTAAGGAACTCCGGGCGGACCTCATCCACCCCAGGGGCCCTGCCACCGCAGAGCTTTTTAACCACCTCGGTGACCTCAGCCCCAGAGATAGAAGGGCCCCCCCCAATGTCCCCAGACTCTGCCTCCACGTCGGAAAGCGTGTTGGTGGAATTAAAGAGGTCTTCAAAGTATTCCCACTCCTGAGTCGCCGGATGGTGGTCCAGAACCTTTTTGAAGCCGTTCGGAAGTCGTTCTCCATGGTCTCGCCGAACTCCTCCCACGCCCGGGCTTTTGCCTCCGCGACCGCCAAAGCCGCATTCCGCTTGGCCTGCCGGTACACATCAGCTGCCTCTGGAGTCCTACCGGCCAATAAAGTCCGATAGGCCTCCTTCTTCAGCTTGACGGCATCCCTCACCTCTGGCGTCCACCACCGGGTTCGAGGGCTACCGCCACGACATGCACCGACCAGCTTGCGGCCGCAGCTCCGGTCAGCCGCCTCAACAATGGAGGCCCGGAACATGGTCCATTCGGACTAAATGTCCCTGGCCCCCCCCGAGACATGATCGAAGCTCTCCCGGAGGTGGGAGTTGAAGCTCCTTTTGACAGGGGATTCTGCCAGCCGTTCCCAGCAGACCCTCACATTACGTTTGGGCCTGCCAGGCCTGACCGGCGTCCTCCCCCACCATTGTAGCCAACTCACCACCAGGTGGTGATCAGTTGACAGCTCCACCCCTCTCCTCACCCGAGTGTCCAAGACATTCGGCCTCAGGTCCGACGACATGACTACAAAGTCGATCATCGAACTGAGACCTCGGGTGTCCTGGTGCCAAGTGCACATATGGACACCCTTATGCTTGAACATGGTGTTTGTTATGGACAAGCCATGTCTAGCACAGAAGTCCAACAACAAAACACCCCTCGGGTTCAGATCGGGGGGGCCGTTCCTCCCAATCACGCCCCTCTAGGTCTCACTGTCATTGCCCACATGAGCATTGAAATCCCCCAGGAGGACGAGGGCATCTCCGGGAGGAGCGCTTTCCAGCACCCCCCCTAGAGACTCCAAAAAGGGTAGGTACTCTGAGGACCCGTCCCCCCACCCGAAGGCGGAGGGAGGCTACCTTCTCGTCCACCGGGGTGAACCCCAACGTACAGGCGCTGAACCGAGGGGAAACAAGTATTCCCACCCCAGCTCAACGCCTCTCACCAAGGGCAACTCCAGAGTGGAAGAGAGTCCAGCCCCTCTCAAGAAGACTGGTTCCGGAGCCGATGCTATGCGTCGAGGCGAGGCCGACTATATCTAGCCGGAACCTCTCTACCTCGCGCACCAGCTCAGGCTCCTTTCCCGCCAGCGAGGTGACGTATCACGTCCCTAGTGCTAGCTTCTGCAGCCGAGGATCGGACCGCCAAGGACCCCGCCTTCAGCCGGCGCCCGTCTCACACTGCACCCGACCCCCATGACCCCTCCTGCAGATGGTGAGCCCACTGGAAGGGGGTCCCACATTGCCTCTTCGGGCTGTGCCCGGCCGGGCTCCAGGGGGGGGCCCCGGTGACCCGCGTCCGGGCAAGGGCAACTGGGAACCATTGTTATTTTTCTTCATGGTAGGTTTTTTTGAGCCACGGTTTGTCTGGTCCTTCACCTGGAACCTGTTTGCCTTGGGTGACCCTACCAGGGGCATAAAGCCCCCGACAAATTAGCTTCCAGGATCATGAGAACACGCAAACCCCTCCACCGCGGTAAGGTGGTGACTCAGGGAGGAGTTTATATATTTTGTATTTTCTATATTTAATTGTACTCTGAGTGCTGTTCTGTACCCTGCTGCTGTTGCAAACTGCAATTTCCCCACTGTGGGACAAATGAAGCATTATCTTATCTTCTCTTATCTTACACTACGAAGGGCCTTGCGGGCCCTGTCTGTGCAGCTCCCATACCACACTGTGATGCAACCAGTCAGAATGCTCTCTATAGTGCATCTGTAAAAGTTAGTGAGGATGACTGAGTCCATGCCAAACTTCTTCAGTCTCCTCAGGAAGAAGATGTGTTTCCGGGCCGCTTTTTTACCACCTGGTCTGTGTCAGCAGACCAGGTGAGGTCATTGCTGATGTTCACCCCGATGAACCTGAAGCAGCTGACCTTTTCCACTTCGGATCCGTTGATGCGAAGGGGTGCATGCTCCTCCTCCTGCCGCCTCCTATAGTCCCATATAGCTAGGCCTGCCAGGCCTGACCGGCGTCCTCCCCCACCATTGTAGCCAACTCACCACCAGGTGGTGATCAGTTGACAGCTCCACCCCTCTCCTCACCCGAGTGTCCAAGACATTCGGCCTCAGGTCCGACGACATGACTACAAAGTCGATCATCGAACTGAGACCTCGGGTGTCCTGGTGCCAAGTGCACATATGGACACCCTTATGCTTGAACATGGTGTTTGTTATGGACAAGCCATGTCTAGCACAGAAGTCCAACAACAAAACACCCCTCGGGTTCAGATCGGGGGGGCCGTTCCTCCCAATCACGCCCCTCTAGGTCTCACTGTCATTGCCCACATGAGCATTGAAATCCCCCAGGAGGACGAGGGCATCTCCGGGAGGAGCGCTTTCCAGCACCCCCCCTAGAGACTCCAAAAAGGGTAGGTACTCTGAGGACCCGTCCCCCCACCCGAAGGCGGAGGGAGGCTACCTTCTCGTCCACCGGGGTGAACCCCAACGTACAGGCGCTGAACCGAGGGGAAACAAGTATTCCCACCCCAGCTCAACGCCTCTCACCAAGGGCAACTCCAGAGTGGAAGAGAGTCCAGCCCCTCTCAAGAAGACTGGTTCCGGAGCCGATGCTATGCGTCGAGGCGAGGCCGACTATATCTAGCCGGAACCTCTCTACCTCGCGCACCAGCTCAGGCTCCTTTCCCGCCAGCGAGGTGACGTATCACGTCCCTAGTGCTAGCTTCTGCAGCCGAGGATCGGACCGCCAAGGACCCCGCCTTCAGCCGGCGCCCGTCTCACACTGCACCCGACCCCCATGACCCCTCCTGCAGATGGTGAGCCCACTGGAAGGGGGTCCCACATTGCCTCTTCGGGCTCCAGGGGGGGGCCCCGGTGACCCGCGTCCGGGCAAGGGCAACTGGGAACCATTGTTATTTTTCTTCATGGTAGGTTTTTTTGAGCCACGGTTTGTCTGGTCCTTCACCTGGAACCTGTTTGCCTTGGGTGACCCTACCAGGGGCATAAAGCCCCCGACAAATTAGCTTCCAGGATCATGAGAACACGCAAACCCCTCCACCGCGGTAAGGTGGTGACTCAGGGAGGAGTTTATATATTTTGTATTTTCTATATTTAATTGTACTCTGAGTGCTGTTCTGTACCCTGCTGCTGTTGCAAACTGCAATTTCCCCACTGTGGGACAAATGAAGCATTATCTTATCTTCTCTTATCTTACACTACGAAGGGCCTTGCGGGCCCTGTCTGTGCAGCTCCCATACCACACTGTGATGCAACCAGTCAGAATGCTCTCTATAGTGCATCTGTAAAAGTTAGTGAGGATGACTGAGTCCATGCCAAACTTCTTCAGTCTCCTCAGGAAGAAGATGTGTTTCCGGGCCGCTTTTTTACCACCTGGTCTGTGTCAGCAGACCAGGTGAGGTCATTGCTGATGTTCACCCCGATGAACCTGAAGCAGCTGACCTTTTCCACTTCGGATCCGTTGATGCGAAGGGGTGCATGCTCCTCCTCCTGCCGCCTCCTATAGTCCCATATAGACACAACTAACATCTAGCTAGATGTGGTAAATGCAGGCTGGCTAGCTGGCCGTTGCTTTATCTTCCAATTCAACAAGGGCATAACCAATGAAAATAAGTTTCTTAGGATTTTTTTTTACTTAGCTAAAGACAAATCAGACAATAAGTAGAAAATGCTGTTATTTCTATCAATGTCAGTAAGCGAGAACAAGTGTTGACAGCTATGAGTTACGTGGTTCACATTTGCAAAAATCGAATAGGCCATAAAGTGCGCTGCTTTCTATTACAAACTCATTTAAAGACAAACAACTCACTGTGGTTTAGCCCTTTATAGATCAAATAATTAGGAAAAAAAATTGCTGCAGCTTGGCTTGCTCTCTTCACATCACAGCCCCTTCACTCTGATTGGTCCTCTGGTCTGCATAAAGTTTCCTTCGAATATCTCGACTTGAGAACCGGTCACTCTGCAAAGTTAATATTATGCAGGTGTCCTCTTTATAACCCAACAGAGTGCAGTAGGCTTCTGCGATTGAACTAATGCGATTAACAAAGGCATTCGCAATTAAATGAAACTAAGCGTAGTAAGGAAAATAGGGAAATTATATTTCATTATTCAGAAGCAAATTCGCTTTTACAACCGATATTCATCTGCTTTCAAAGGGGTTAACTAGCGAACAGAACGACAATATAAAGTGTATATACTTTCAGTATAGACCAGTGAATTTTGTAACATAAATTAATGTGTCTTCTGATGTCAAAACTGCCAGCACATTGCAAATGTACAAGCGATGTATGGTGAAGTAGGCCTACAATTATGACAACTGGCAACCATTGTGCATGTAATGACTTCTGTTATGAACTAAATGTTTAGATGTTTGTGGTGGTAAGACAATTTAACAGAGAACATTATAGTACATTTTGATCAACATAACATGACCAATTTATAATGTTGGAAACAGCAGACAAATGAAGGCTACATAAACATTTGCATGAATGTAGGCTACCACAGCATTGGCAATTTGACTAGAATAGATTGAACAAGTACTTCAGAGATGACAGAGAATGTCAATGGTGATCAGAGAACTATAGGTACCGAAACCACTGAAAAGAACTGTCATCACCAGCTGCATCACGGGCACGGCACTATCTATCTATAATTCCAGAAATCTGTGTCACCGACATCATCGCGGGCACTGTGCCCTATCTATAATTCCAGGAATGTGTGTGTTCCACCAATTTTATCACAGCCACTGCACAATCTATAGTTCAAGGAATCTGTATTTGTGTGTTTCACTGACATCTTAATCACCGACTGCATCACGGGCACTGTGCACTAGTTAAACCAGAATACGGGTGTCTTTCTTAAATCGTACAAAATCTAAATATGAAATACAATCGATTTAGATACTCGTTGCAAAAACAAATCAGAGAAATTAAATATTATATATGAAATGCTGCAGTGTGAGAGCACATATGCAAATAATCTCTTAAATACATAAGCCTTTGTACGGAACCCCTAAAGGGACATGGAGAAAAAAAAATCCTGGTGGGCTAACCCTAACCCCACAAGATACTTTCTGGTGCGCACGACAAAACGTTCTCGTTACCACGCTGAAGTATGCACAGAAGCGTGCATTAGATCTGCTGTTTTCATGCGTGGAAATGACAGAAAGAGGCTTAGTTGAACTGTATATATAGCTGTATCCACCTTGGACTTACTTATAAGGACATCAAAAGTTTACTTGCGAGTCGTCACCACTATATTATCTCTGAAAGACATTTAAATCGATACACCCGTCTGGACCAGGAGTCTCATTTATAAACGTGGCGTACGCACATAAACAGGGCTGAAAATGTGTGTATGCCACTTCCCACGCAAAGGTTGTAATTTATAAAAAACAAACTTGACGGGAGAATGTGCGACCCTCCACGCAAACTCTGACCCATGCGTAGGCCTACGCCTACGCACATTTTGGAGACAGTGGGAATTGGCGACACAGATGACCGTACTGTAGTCAGACTGCAGAAAGTAAATGTGGGAAGCAGGGGCGGATCTAGAAAAATATTCATGGGGTGGCAAGAGGGTGGCAGGAGATTTTGAGGGGTGGCATCCTGTGGCAAATGTGTGTGAGATCAAAATGAAAAACCTAAAGGCTGTGCAACATGTATGCATAGTCATTGAACACTGAAATGAATTTGAGGATTATAGGTCACATGACCAAAAAGCTATTGAAGTTTGAAGATTTATTTTAAATAAAATATGTTTTAATAACCTGATATGAAAATGAACAAAATAAAGGCTTTGCAGCATGAATGCATACATCTTCAACAGTTTAACATTATTTTGACGCTCCTAGTTCATGTTGTTGAAAAGATTGAAAAGCTATTGACTTTTGAAATGTGTAATTTGTTGACGGTCCCTAAACGTACGCGTTGTTTAGGCAGCCAAAAGCATTGGCTAAGCGGCCGGTCGTAGCAGTGCTAAACACCGGTTAAAATAACACAATACTGGGCGTCCGAATATCTGTTGAATATCGAACTTCAAACTAACTTTACCACAGTCATCTTTGTTGTTGCTTTGTTGCCCAAAGAATTCATGAGTTAATGTTATTAACCTCAATTCAACAGGAAAAGTAACATTGCAACTCCGTATAGCCCTGCACTTTTGTAATTATTCTTAGTCATTAATAGATAATTGCTTAACACCTCATTCCTCCGGTGTGGTCTGCTGTCCGTGCTGACAATTTCTTCCTTGAGTTGAAGCCTTCTATGGTCAGTTTGCGCCTTCCTTGTGTTCAAATGAAAGCAACTTCGGTGGCGGTGAGGGGAGGGTGGATGGAGTCGTTTTCGTGCTGCATTTACTTGCATTCGCATATTAGAAATTCGCTCTCGCAAATGTCCGATGAGCCACAACTTTTCTTTGTTTTCAAAGCTGCCAACTGGGGTGGCAGCTGGGTTGGCAAGGCTATTTTTAGGGTGGCATTTGCCACCCCATGCCACCCCGGTAGATCCGCCCCTGGTGGGAAGAACGATTACTCATAATATTTATATATTTTGTTTTCCTCACACACGTTCTTTTCCACTCCCTATCATCATTATCATGAAGATTAAATCCAGCAGTGTTGTTTGTGCTTGTACTGAGTGATAATTGTTCCATAAACACCTTGTAAAATCCAACTCAAATCTTAACTCAAAATTCAGCGCTGTCTCAACATCACATTGTCCACTATGGGTGCAGGAGGAGGAGATGCCCTGACTGCATGGACTACAGGATAACATCATATATCCTATACCTTTAGATAACTGCAGAACACAGTGTATAACTAAATATATTTATTTAATAATATGCATATATCATCATGCAAGATAGGGCCCAATAGCTTTTAACCACTTGGCTACATTAGCAATAATTCTTTGGTATTTTGAATGGAATTGCTGATCAAACTGTTATATCTGTGATATGGAGGAAATGGAGACCACATGCAGTTTGTGGCCTTTACTGTGGAAACACACACTCAGTTAACAGACCACAGCATCCCTACAACCTCTTGTATCTGCTCAGCGTTAGAAGCGTAGGTGATCCATAACTCAGTTTAACCCATAAAGGTGAACAACACAAACTTTGTGACATATTTACACTGCGTAAATTGACATAACACCACATAATAATAATAAAGTGGCGAGTGAGTGGCTGAGTAGCCGAGGACATTTTGTAGGCGTAGAGTCTTGACCATGAGGAGATCAACAGTTCCCCCGCTGTAGAACTGTGCAACTGCCATTCCAGGCAATGATGCCACTGCACTTGAAGAAGGTGGTAAGTATCCCGGACCTCATACCGAATCTCCCCGGCCATCGGAGGAAATAGAGTCGCTGTCATGTAGGAGCATGTCATATAAATACCACATCATCCTAAGGATTTGCAATTGTCTGGAATTTAACATAATCCTGACATGTAGTAGCATGTCAACTTTCATGTTGCTAATCAAACCAAACTGGAGGCATGCCATTCCACCTTTTTGGCCCAAGCTAACCAATGACACCAATGAATTATGATTATTTAAAGGTGATCAAACTGAGTTATTACTTTCCAAAATGCCAGAACAATACAAAGATGGCATCTAGGCTTGAACAATTGAACATTGGTTTAATCAAATTGGTATCAGGAGCAATTTACTCAAACTGACCATACAGAGATAAGTTTCACAGTAGTTTGTGTTAAATAATAATAATACTGTCTTCTCTGTATACAAATTAATGTTTGAAGCATATAAATGTACACACTGCAATTCGCTCTGGCCTTTAATAAGTAGCTTTGGATAAAAGCGGAAGCTAAATTAAAACATTGTTATAAACAATGTTGGTTTTCTCAGCTTACTGGACATATGGCTTCATTTATTTTATCTGGAACCTAACAACTTTACTATTAAATCTATAAGCATAAGATCAGAGCAGTGTTTGCAGACTCTCTCTCTCTGTAATATCAGGGCAAGGTAACCAGGTTACAGGATGGCCTGGGTGATATACTGGGGTATCCAACATTGTTCTCTCCACCGTCCGCCTGTCAGTGGCTTTTTGAGAGTCTTTTTCAATGTAGAAGTATAGACAGAGAGAGAGTAAAAGTCAGAAGAGACAGAGATCAAGAGAGCAGTAAGCAGCAGATGTTTGCTGCTGCACACCAGATTACAGGGTGGAGTGGATGTTGTGGAAAGGGGGAGGGGGGGATAGCATGAGCGTTTTCTGTCTGGGAGTTTTGTGGGAGTTACAGGGGCGGTTAGGCTACAGAAGTGGGAGAGGTGGTAGGAAAGGTGGAGGTAGGAGAGGTGGGGTAGAACGAGCGAATAGGGGGCGAGGGGTTGTGGAATTTAAAAGAGACCCCTTCTTTTTCCCTCTGAAGTGCATGCCAGCCTGTGCACCACCAGCAAACACACAATCACAAACCCAGATTGGTTTTGCTAGTTTGTCTAATGAGGGACTGCGTGTTGCGGGCAGGGGCTTTGATGTTCCGGGTAGCTGGCTCCTTGCGTTTTCTCTCTTTCCCACTCTCCTTCTCTTTCTGTCCCACATCAAAAACTAGAAGGGAGCCGGGAAGCAGATGTTTCGAGCTATGTATTTATACGTAATGTAGGCCTACTAAATTGCCTCCCTCTCTCTCCCTGTCTGTGTGTAAAATATCTATTTATCTATCTGAATAATTTTCCTTTATGCACGTAAAATTATCCTGTCAATCTAAGAATGGGACTGTTATCTTTGCACCCCCAGTCTCTCCCTTCCTTTCATTTCAGAGAGTCTGGTTGTCATTATTCAGGGGGCAGTCAATGTTACTATGCATGTGTCAGTGTCTGCAACCATTGAGGGAGGAGAAAGAGAGCGAAGAGACCAATCCAGGGTTGTCCAAGCTCTCTGTCTCACACATGGGAGTAAGTGACAGGAAATTCCCCTTTGCAGCAGCAGCTCCAGGGTGAAAAGATAAAGGAATGAAGAAATGCAAACCAGAAATCCAGTCTCTTATCATTCCATTCTTGTCTCTCTCCATCCCTTTCTTTTTTTTTTTTTTACACTTTCACAAAATACTAAATACCAGAACGCACATGCTAGAGTTGGGGATGGAGACATTTAGTCCCAGTATATCCCTAGATCTACTCTCGAAAGACCGTTTTAATTTAAATATATTTAGATGACCTGAGGTATGTGTGAGTGTGTTCCATGTGTGTAGGCCAAACTAGTAATGTTCCTACGTTCCAGTCTCACGTTGCTAAAGCTGCTCTCTATATGGGATGACAGTGTGAATCACTGAGCAGCTCCCTAATGTTTGTATGTGTGCGCATGTGCTTTTCAATCTGTGTTCTCCTGTCTAATTCTCTCTGTGTGTGTGAGAGAGAGAATGTGAGTGAATGTGTGTCTGCCTCCCAGGCAACTGTGTACAGACAGGACATGGTGCCCTCTATGTAGCACATGCTGCTGCTGTCTCCCTTAGCTGTGAAGCCATCGACAGAAGTTTCCCCAGTGACAAGACGGGTATAACACACACTTCTTCTCCACTGTAATTAAAGTCATACTTTTAGGAAACAATATCCGGCAGCCATGAAAATAAAAAACCTCTGTCTGCGAGAAGCTGCCATAAAAACTCTCACCTCATCTCCTCTTTTACATTGGAGTGTGTGTGTGGTGTGTGTGTATTAAGTGTCTCCTCCTAAACCCTTCTGACACCCAGCCCAAGTGTTCTCTCAAATCCTGACCATAAGGTAGGAGCCAAGTCTCGGGGCATTTTAGACTGAAGTGTTAACATTCAAGAGCCAATCCTCAAATTGTTTCTGACATTAGCATGAGCATTTCTTTTGTCTTTAGCATTAGCAATAGTAAAAAACTGATATAAGCACTTATGTTATTTCAACACCTACAGTATGTGAATAAGGGACCTCTGTGTCTTCTGTCCTTATAATCTTATTCAAATGATCCTAGATAAGGTTTATCTACGTATACATACTGTGTGTCTACAGAGGCCTAATCAAATAAACAAGCCGTACCAGGCTTACCACTGAGCTCACAATTAGTTTCAAGCAATATGGAACTCTTGGAGTTTAAGTGGTTGTAGTCCACAACATATAAAACACCTGCCATGAAGTTAAATCACAATTGTACATATTTACTGTATTGATTCGCAAAAATCCTGAAGACACAAAATAATTAAAATTTAGAAAATAAACCTAGATTACCTGGTATTCGGTATGAGAGGGGATGGAAACATTCCAAGAATGGAAAATATTCCCTTGACCTCGGTCACTGTTACATGGTCGGCCATGTTGAGTTTACATGAATTTCCAGTAGTTCAAAGCACATAATTGGGCAGAACTATTAGTCTTCAAAGACTTGCTTCATTGAGAATGAAGAGTTAGTCCTTTAGTCTGTCCATTTAAGCACAGGTGCATAATATACAAACGCCACAATTGTCCTGAACCTCATTAGTAGAGCCTGTATCAACATTCAAAGCATTTTTTTTTTTTGCATTTAGACTTTGTTAACTCATAAGGCACCATCTCACCATCCAGACCCCAACACTCAGTCTCATATTTTCCTGTCAAAACTGCTCCAAAAGGTCTGTGACGCATGGGAAGAAGGCAGGGTCCAAACAGGCAGAAAGAAAGAGAGAGATAGAGAAAAGAGAGAGAAGACAAAATACTTGAGTCATCTCGTCTTCAATCTCTGACTTGGCATTTTGAGAATAACAACAGCAACAAAGAGAAAATAGATCCCAGATGACAGAACCAAAAAAATAAAATAAGAGGGGGGGGGGGGGGGGTACACAGATTCTCTGGAAAACTTAGATCTGGGAGAAAAATTAACTTGGAACGGGTAGCTGGGGGGATTATGTACATTGTTGGAACGTCAGGATTCACAAGTCCTGGAGGGACTAAAACAGGATACTGGCTGTCTTACTCTACTTGCATCTTACCTCCTCATGGATGCAGCAAGGTGCATGTGTCAAGTAAGATTGGTTGGGAGAAGGCAGTGATTTGAGCTCTAGAACCACCTAACACAGAATTCTGGGTGGGGGTGGATGAGTGGTTTACTTGCACACATTGACCCACTCTGTGACTCGGCACTCCTCGCAGAGCACATAGCAGCACCAGTGGAAACGGCAGTGGCATCGCTCGCTGCGTGTCTGCTTCAAAATGTTGTGTCCCCTGCCGCAGCACAGCGAGCTGCAACTGTCCATGCTCTGGCTGGTCTTGTTACAGATACGCCCCTGCGTGCCCAACGAGTCCAGTGACGGCTCTCTTTCACAGAAGTCCGGTGATTTCTCAAAGTAAACCAGCTCCTGGGAGACACTCCTTCGCCGGCCGCCGCTGTTGAGCCCCCCCGCCCCACCGGCCCGGTTCTCATTGCTGTTCATGGCTCGGGGGTTGAAGACACCGTTGTTCTTGTTCTGGGAATTTATGAATATGGCGGACAGGAACTTTTCCCGGAGGAGGGATCCAACCAGGCGGAACTCCGGGGAGACGTACCAGCAAGTCTTGAACTGGCAGCTGCCTGATGTACCATGGCACTTACACTTTCTCTTCATGTTGACAGCCACCAACTAGGAACCGGAGGACAGGGACCAGACAAATGAGAATCGTCATGTTATCTTTGTCATTCTATTACAAGCTTATTATCCAACATTGGTGATGTTAGTCACATTTTGTCAAATCTTAACAAACTGTTATTAAGGGACTGTTATTAATGGAAAACTTTTTTGACAGTTTTAAAGAACCTATTTTTATTGGTTTCTGATCTCACAAGATGTAGCCTATTGGTTGACTGCTCACCTGTCTGCCAACTCGATTGTTATGTATCCTCATGCGGGCGTGAATGTCCCGTGGAGACCCCCTAGAGTCTAGCCAATCTCTAGAGAAGCGCTCGCCGAAGCGAGCATCGTGGCTACACCCGCCCCACTCCCAGGTCTCTTGCAGTGAACTGAGTTCATCCGAGAGGGGTTTGAGGAGGGCAGAGGGGTGGCTAGAGTGTCGTCTGGTGGGCTGCTCCCCTCGACGACCGCTGAATTTAGATGCCTGTGCCACTCCCATGCTGACTTCTCCCCTTTGAAGGGTCTGAAGCTGAAGCTGTGTGAGTTTGATGCGGATCTCGTCGTCATCCAATCGACGCTTGGCCTCACAGCCGCAGCCACTCAGCTTGCCTAAACTGCAGGCCGAGGCCACGGAATGAGCCACCCCTGCAGCCAGTAGGGACAGGGAGAAAGCGCTCTCACGAAAACCTGTGGAAACATGCCAGACAGTAATTGAACAGAAGTGATGGGCTCGTTAGCCACTGTGAAAAAATGACAAGGAAACTTTTATATAATATCATTCCTTGTAATTTTCTTATTTTATTCTGTGAAAGATCTCAAAATAAAAAATCTATCATGTCTGACCTATAGTACATACATTACTATTATTATTTTATGCCATAATTTATGTTATGACATGGAGGGGTGGGACAATATCCTGATGACCTCCGCAAAAGAATGTTCCCATCATACCCATGCCCCCACCCTACCCAGAAAACCCCTCACCCCTATTGAGGATGGCACTATGGTGGGGCAGCTTGCCCTGGCCCTCCAGCGAAGAGCAGTTCCAGCGCTGGTCTCTCAGCTGATGCTGACACTCATGAATGGCCACCTGGATACCCTGCAAGGCAGACGCCGTCACATCCGGGCTGCGCACACACAGGCGCATCTGGCGCTTACTCAGGCCAGCCAGTCGCAGGCACACAGAGTTAGGGGTCAGAACCGGGTCGCCTGCCACCTTCAGGCCCAGTATGTCATTGCACAGCACCCTGGGAGAAGGGGAGATGTTAGAGCAAGGGGCTGTGTCCTGGTACTGTTAAGAACATGCCCTTCCTGTGTCCCCTTATTTGAGGGTGTATTGATATGATATTACTAGCTTGGCAACTGTCCAAACATTTTTGGTCATAAAGGCTTTCTTTTATTCAGTCATGTTCATCAGAGATACCTAAAGGAGGGGAGAACAAAAGGAAGAAAGGGAAGGAAGATAGGAAGAAAAGAAGGAAGGAAGATTAGAACTAAACTAACAAAACCGAGTCCTGAGAGGGAACAGCAGTGAATGTAAACATTTACAAAATTGTGTTCAAATGTAAGAATCATTGATTAATTAGACTATGTAATTTTGACAGCAAAATATTAAAATAACACAAAAAATGTGTTGTTTTGGGTAGTTTTCCTGTTAACACACCAAAGAGTAGGGTACTGTACATAATGTGTTATTCATATTACTGGAGACTGAGGTCTGTATCTGGAGAGTACCAGGATCCTAAATTATTCTTAACAAAAACATACCCAGTAGAGTGCATGGATGACTCCCAATTTCCCAAATTAAGTGAAAGTAGGAAGGTTGAAATAGTGTGCAGTGGAAATATTGATCTCTGCTTGCTTTTGACAGCTGGTGAATTGAAGACAGAGTTTTACATGTCTTTAAACATGCACTCTGTTGCTGGCTTTCATTATTTGTCTAGTTACAGTGTATTCGATTGTTTGTGTTTATGCCTATGTCTGTGATCTTTGTATGATGCCCATTATAGATTCACAACAGGCAAGAACAGGATAAGAAGAACCAAAATAACAATGTATTGGGTAAGGGGCCACAAACGATTGCATGCCCTGTTAAAACAAGATTACTGAAATTATGTAAATTTTTCACACTTTCTTTGAAATAGATTATTTGTAATTCATGTTCCCCAATTATGATATAGTCAATCGTCACCTATAGATGAATCCCGGCGCACCCCACTCATTAAATCAACTTACGTGATTGCAGGTGACATAAGTGCTGCCAAAATCAGGACTCGGTCCCAACGGAGTTTTTGCGAGATCTCCATTTAACCGTCTGTCCTGACGTGACATTAAAACACGGGTATGATGAGTCGTATTCCCAAAGAATCACAGCAGAGAGGAGTAGGTATATTGTTGCGCCCCCCAAAAGATCGAGGAGTGAGGACAGCGGGCAGAACAGTTTGGGGCGAGTGTGAAGGGGAGGGGGATAAAAAGAAGGGAGGGGAGATGCCTCTGCAGGCGGTTGTTTTCAGCTAAGAAAAATGATCAATAGTTGACCGTGATTAAACCGTGATATGACCGCTCGCAACAGCACCTAGTATTGATTCACAGATAACCGGTTCTCACAGATAGGCCAACCGCCATCTTTTGATTCGTCTTCAAATCAAGAGTATAGGCTAAATCCGGACATGGAAGGCATAACCAAAGAAATTGACAAAATCAAATATGTATCATAGATATAGGCCTACTTAGACTAATAAGCCTATCTCCTGCTATCGTCCTAATTCATTCATTCAGTGTCAACGAAAACTTCACCTTGATAAAACATCCTTAGAAGTCAAGACAAGCACAAGAAATGTTTTTGGCTAATTGAATGATGGGGGAGGGGTCGCTGCTAGTTCCACTGTACAACTGTGAGAGAGGCGAAGGCGGCGGCAGCAGGCAAGCGCTCCTAACCCTCCAACAATGCTTGGTCCACAGTCATCTGGTGCCCCCCTTCCTGCAACTCAATGAGCGCGTCTGTTCTTTATAATTGTGTTTAAAACAACTTCACTCTATGAACAGTCCGGGTCCTTTCATTTCACAGTAGAGGAAATAAAACTTTGCACACAGATCTGGTTCCCAAATTCAAATGAATTTTTTTTTTTGTGCGAATACGATATTTGCTGCTTAATGCTTCAAGAAAATTGAAATGTCCCACAGACAAAATAAGCATTTTCAAATAAGATTCTATAAGATATATTAAATTAATATTTAATATAATTAATAAATTATATTTAGATATTATAACACCAAGATTTCAAAAACCACACATTGTCCCCCTCATTGTCTATTTGGCATCTTTCAATGACATGTCAACAGATCTCCGCGCATCCATCGGTGCATATTTACGCCGCTGGTTGCCTTATTGGACCAAAAAAGCTGGTTCTGTAAACAATGTTAGACTTCTTCCAACATTTAATCGAATATTTTTTACTGACGGAAGATAATTGCAATAGGACGAGAAGTCAATTAACAGGCCATTTGAGGTCAGATAAACTACAAATTATTGTTGTAGGCCTATTTTTTGGGGGGCCCTTTAGTGAATAATCAAACATGAATAAACCAAGGCATAGGGCCTATTGTTTTATTGCATATTTTTGTTTGGCTATCAAATTAAGTTAACCCCCTCCAAATGCGGCCCACATGACACCAATTCTCCATTTAATCTCCTTCTCCTTAAGCTTTGGCAATGAAATGTGCATTAGCATTCGGCCTCGCCGTGTATATCTAAGTGGCTTAAAAAGTGATTTGAAGTTGATTTGTATATAAAAGGCGTCCCTTTATCCGGATTGCCACTCTAATCTGCTCCGTGTCGGATGACTGCTTCAGGAAACTCGTTTGAGCACCTTCATGAGCGGAGAATAGGCCTATAGGCTATAAATGTAGGATAGGCGCTTGTTAAAATCCCCTTTACAAAAGCGCACTTCCTCATAGTTTGTGAACGTGCGAGAGGGAGAGAGAGAGATCAAATGCCATAATTCACAAATCCCTGTTGACCTGTCTAAATAGCATGACGAACCCATGATACATTTCACCCCTGTAATTTCATAGGGTATAGGCTAGTGATTTCAATGGGCAGTAGGCTATAGGGGCCAGTGACATACCATTGAGATAAATACACAACCCTTATGAGTTGGAGATGCCACAGTGTGTTCATGAACACAAATAGCTATGGGGGAGGTCTGTCGTCCAGATGTTTTATTCCCTATTCGTCCCCTAAGATCTTAGAGATCGTCATTTCGCAAACGTTTGACTTGAAGAACAATATTAATGTTAAACTGGTGACTTGATTGAATGAGAAAAGCGATTCCAACATCGTCAGCCTTAATCATCCGTTTTCCTTTGAAAATGTGTGTGTATTTATGGACGCCGGGCAACTGGCTGTCCGCGTTGAACTCTGAACTTTTCTAGATGTTCAGAAATACACAGAAAGTCGTTTATGTAGACTATCAAAATTGTGAGGAAGGCAACCGGCAGCACTTTAAGAAAGTGCGCGAGCTGTTTGAGATAGGAGACGCGATTAAAAGGAAGCAATCCAATAGCCGGGTAAAAGGTGAAGTTTGCATCGCTCAGTCACTCATAGGCGATACTGTACTGTATAACACCAGCCTCGTGCAGCATAGGAACTTCAAACTTTCTTACGCACGGCAACCATCGTTAGACACACACAACTGTATTTGCGAGAAGGGATAGGTAGCCTACCGCAAGACGGGATGTGGGAGAGAATGCTGGGGATATGCCGACATACATAGGAATTAATTTTCGTACTTTCACAAGGAATCTATGAACTCTTTGATTAGCGTGAGATTCCACTGAAATGTGTTATCAACACTGCGGATTGCCCCGACTTTCCCTATTTTTCTTTATTCTCTTTCAGTCCGGTTCTGTTTTCTTTATTCATTGTGTGTCCTACGAAGAGAATTAACTACCCCTCCTTCCAATCCTATTGAAAAGGCGCCGAAAAAAACTGAGGGAGATGAGAGCAGCAAATCCCTTTTTTATTCCTCTTGTAGTGCTCAATAAGAGAAGAATGTGTCGCCTATCAGTCACCGAGGGGATCAAGTCCTCGGGACTGTCCCACGCGCCCAATGCGCTGACTAGAGCATCTGTGAACGAGAGAGCAAGATAGAGAAAGAAAGAGTGAAGAGTAGAACTGACTGACGCGGAGGTAGAGCAGCATCCCTGCCTGGACAATTCAACTCGGAACAAGAGTCATTTAGCAACCTGTCTCCTTGCCAGATTCATTTGAGTCAATAAGGGCTATTCGTTGCCTTTTCACCTTTCGAGTCCTCTCTGATAGTGTGGTGAGTACACCTTGTGATGATCAATTATACCATTAGGTAACACATAAAACATGCGCTCCATCTATGCATTTACCTGTAGCCTTGATTTATTGTAAGGTTTTAGAAGAACTGTTGTTATTGTTCATTTTGTTATAACTACAATGTGGAATTGGAAGAGACAGATAGGTTTTTCAGAAAAGGTACGTATGTTCAGTTAAATTGGATCAGAGCTTATGGACAAATAATAAGCATTTTTTATCAACTTAATGGAAGTCTAAACGTTTTCGCTTTTCATATTTTTATTGAAGACAATGCGGGCCCTCGCTCTTATTCTGGGAGTGAAAGCCGCATGCATCCTGCTGGTGTCATCTCTCTCAGGCACGGGGGCCGTCAACAATAGCGGTCGGTGGTGGTGAGTTGAGCTAATGTGTGATGTATTAATTCCATTCCGCGTGGCTACTGCTCATTTCAACGGATCCCTGCTGCTATGACACATTGGTTTAGTGCTTAATTGACTAAACGATCCAGAACATTTCAAATGATTTTAAAAATTCACTTCTCTTGACAAAATATGTGCTATTGTTGGCGCCCTAAACAATTTCTCTCAGTTTCTGCGTAAAAAAACAAACAGTGACCGCAAGCCATTAGGAGGAACTTTGGACACCACACGTCCTAATTACCGCGTTCGTAACAAATAAAGCGTTAAAATCGTTATATCACGCTCTTCATGAAATTCGGCCCATTTGATATAAGGGCGAGTAAGCTGTAGACTAGGCTACTTTTTATAATAGCTTAAGCTATAACCCTTTTATTTGGGAACTGCTCGAGCCCATGCGTATTACATTTTCACGTCTCTCACTACACTCTTTAATCACTCACCGTGCTCTCTTTCTCACACTCTCTCTCCCGCTGCCATTTTGACAGTGTGGCTTGAACACGAGACAGCATTTTCAGTTCAATGTGGGATACATTAAACTATATATGGATTTCATGGTTGTAAGCAAATCATTCAAGGTCGTATTCAGGGTCTTTTTCTTGTAATGTGCTGAAAAATCCAGAGCCCATTGGATATATTTGGCAAAATAGACTATGTAATAACTTGCCAATATCTGTAGATGGCCTATCCATTATATAAAAAATAAACAAAAGTTAAAATTGTATATAGACCTTTTATTTTTTTATATACCCTTTTTTCAATGGTCATGTAATTGTTTTTCCATGTTTAGTTTCATGTCGTGTAAATGTCAAGATCATCAAATTATGTTTAACCGAATGATCTGTGACTTTAAACATAGTCAACATAGTTTATAATTAACTAATCAAGTGTGGGCAACCTCAGTCACACGGAGTCTCTGTCTCAGTCTGACATGTAACACCAAATACACAAAAAATACACAACAAAAGAGAACAAAATTGGGTTGAAACATAAATATTAAGGTTGTTTCTTCTGTCTTTAACCTAGAATGTCATCATCTTATTCTTTATCAAATCATATTCAGAAAAGCATGACACAATATCCAACCAAAGACATAATATGCAGGTGATTAGTTAAGGTTCTCAATCTGCACTGTTTTATGCCATGCCAGGGGAATAATGAATGTGGCCTCCTCTGCCAACCTACTCATCAACTCCAAGAACGTGCAGTTGGTCCTGGACCCTAGTCTAGCTCTGCTGAGCCGACGCCAGCGACGCCTGATCCGCCAAAACCCCGGGATCCTGCATGCCATCGCCACTGGCCTGCACACAGCCGTAAAGGAGTGCAAGTGGCAGTTCCGCAACCGCCGCTGGAACTGCCCGACCACCCATAGTCCAGTAGTGTTTGGTAAAATTGTCAATCGTGGTGAGTCTCTCTTTTTGTCTCTCACTAGGCAACCAAAAGACAACTGTGGGCAGGTCATTTGATAATGCTTATCTTGACATCCTGCAGCTAAGAGTTTATTGTTATTTAGAAAATATATTGTGCCATTGTGTGGAGTACACATGTATTCAGCTTCAAAAGGTATTTGGAAGTAAAGATGAAGTTTTAAAAAAGCAAGGATTTTTGCTGTTGCTGTGTCAGGTTGCCGAGAAACGGCATTTGTATTTGCCATTACGAGTGCTGGGGTGACGCATGCGGTGGCCCGGTCCTGTTCTGAAGGCGCCATTGAATCCTGCACCTGCGACTATCGGCGCCGTGGGCCTGGGGGACCAGACTGGCACTGGGGGGGCTGCAGCGACAACGTGGAGTTTGGCCGCATGTTTAGCAGGGAGTTTGTGGACTCCAGCGAGAGAGGTAGAGATCTGCGCTACCTGACCAACCTCCACAACAACGAGGCAGGAAGAATGGTGAGGCACTTTCTGATGAAAAAAATAAATAAAAATAAAACTTCATATTCTCACTCTCTGAAGGGAAACGTAGACTATCAGATTTTTTCTGAATGGTGTCTGAACAGTTGCACTTTTTTGTGTACTTAGTTTCTGCACATCCCTACTTGCCATGCTGGGCCAACAAAGCTTTGTACAATTTAAAGTACAGCCTCAAAAGGATATTCCTCAATGCTATCTTGTGCTCAGTCTTATTCTCCTCCTCCTTTCTCTATCCAGACAGTCTCATCAGAGATGCGACAGGAGTGTAAGTGCCACGGCATGTCTGGCTCTTGCACTGTCCGCACCTGTTGGATGCGCCTGCCCAGCTTTCGTGAGGTGGGTGACTTCCTTAAAGATCGCTTTGATGGCGCTTCGCGAGTTGTCTATGCCAACAAGGGCAGCAACCGCGCCTCGCACCGCATTGACCCTCGACACCTGGAGCCTGAAAATCCTGCCCATAAACCCCCATCGTCAAGGGACCTGGTTTACTTTGAGAAGTCGCCAAACTTCTGTTCCTATAATGACAAGACAGGGACTCTTGGTACTTCTGGTCGGATCTGCAACAGCTCTTCTCCTGCCTTGGATGGGTGTGAACTGCTGTGTTGTGGTCGTGGGTTCAAGACACGGACAGAAAGGGTGACTGAGAGGTGCCACTGCACCTTTCATTGGTGTTGCCATGTGAGCTGCCTCAACTGCACCAGTACACAGACGGTATACCAGTGTCTCTGAAAGAAAGGGAGACAAGGTCATTGTGACAGGAAATAAAGGTAGTATTTGGTACATAATGTGTTGAGTGGTAAGGAAGCATAACAGAATACAGGGACAAAACAGCACTATGGTGCAATCAGTGTTTTCCGGATAAAGCAAGCATAAAGCTGAGAACAGGGTGTAGAAGAAGTGTGTGCTTCATCACACTCTCAAATGACTCAAATGATGAATATGCATGGGTGCCGATTGGTCATATGAAGGTGTTCAATGGTCTAGCCTTCTAAAGGAATCAAGTCCAATTACTATAATTGTATATATATAATAATAATAATGACTCCAAGACAAGGCGTATATGAACAGTTTTGGTAGTAAGTCAAATGAAACAAAGAGAGAGAAAAAACTAGGTTTTCTAGTATCACCTTTTTCCTCACTCCTCATCCCTGCATGAGTAAAGTAGCAGAGGGTAGAGACAAGGAACTGGACACAATGTCTGACAGATGTTTTGTGGGCTGAAGTACCACAAGCATGTTCTCTCGTAAACTGGTGAAGAACTCAAACAAGAGGGGTGGTTACTCAAAATGTTGGTGTTTTGTTTTCTTGCGCTGCACTTGGACTTTTCTCACATCAAATTGTGTGAAGTATATATCCAAAGGATGTGCTGTCAAGTATGTATGTACTTAGGCCCTGGACGAATCCCAACAGCTTTCCTTCATAACCTAGCCCATTGCGTTTTTCCAAAATCTACTACACCTCAAGCATGATTTTATGTGTGATATGGCACCCTTGCAGCACTGGTGTTAAACGACTGGATGTGGCCCCATCAAAGGACAACAGAACAGAGCCAGACACAACTTTATAAACACAGGAATTCCCTTTGGGAATTCTAAGAAGCCAGAATAGTTTAATGTAGTATCTATGCACTGGACATCTTAACAGTGACAAACAATGTGTGTCCACATAGGGGATGTGTCTGATAGTGACGTGTATAGTCTCTGAAAACAAGGACTTTTATGAAAATGAAAGTTACTGTCTTTAAAATGGCTGCATTCCTGCCATATCCTGTCCTATAAAAAGACAATTGTGTTTACAAAGATCCCATTTCTTCCCGAATTGACAGAGTGTAGAGTTTATCCTATCAAACTATACACCACAAGTTAAAGGAATAAAAAACTTTGCTCAAGCATCAAAGGGAAAACACTGTAAATCAGCTAAGAGCCAAATGTTGTAAATAATAATTATGTAAGAATATATTTATGTTGAGGTCACTTGCAATTTGACATACCTGTTATGAGCCAATGGAAAAATGTGCTATGAGTAGTAACATGTCAGGTAAAGTTTATTGAGAATTGATTAGAGCAGAAAGAACAATTGTTAGAAAGTGAAATTCCTTGCTTGTTTTAACACTTGCGTTTTGTCATGCACTGAATATGACCATTTTTGTAAATACTAAATATTTATTACTTTGGGATTTGTAAACTGTTTTAGAAGTAAGTAAGACAAAGCATTTTAGATGTTTTCTGTCTTCAAAGATTCAGCTTGAATTTATTTTGTATTATATGATAGAACAATACATTTTATATTTTCCATCAGGTAGCTATTTTTGAATTTACACAGCGATATCCTAACGGACCAGGTATAGTCTTCTTTACTGCTGTAAATGGATACCTATTACAATGGTGTGGTGAGTTTGAGATATATTTGATTACCAACCAACTGAGCATAAAGGCACATCTCTGGATGTCCAAACTCTAATCCTATTACAGACAACAAAGTAGTCTTGCCCCCGACTATCCAGAACTGACCATATCGGCACTCACAAACACCTCCACAAATTCTATGATATCAGATTTTATGGCACAGAATGTTTTGAGTTATTTACTTAATGGTGGAAAAATTGTTGGGAGAGAAATAATAAAAGCCTGCAGTCCTCCACATCCAGGACCTCCCCAATCTCTAACTTCACCTCCCCCTCTGGCACCCCCTGGCAGCCATAAGCCCCCCAACCACAGGACTTTTGGTAGGACTCTTTGCAGTTTCTTCCCGGTACCACTGTAGCGCAGCACTGGCAGTGAGAGTCCGCCAGGCAGGGCATCGCAAGGCCACCCGCCGCCACCTTGGAAAACCTGCTGCTGCCATTGGAACATGACAGTGTTCTCCTTTTCTCAGGACAGACTGTAGGAGAAAAGATCATTTGAGAGAAGAGAGGCTGAAATAGAAATTATTTAACTGGTAGCCCCCTACTCCTTCTAAATCTCCAGATGACTCAGTCTTCATTCTTCTTCTTTTATCACACCTTCCCTTCACCATGATGTCCATTCTCCTCTGCCTCTTATTTCTTCTATCTTTTTCTGTTCTCATGACCCCCTCTCTATTTCAGCCTCTCTTCTCTCAAATTATATTTTCTCCTATAGTCTGTCCTCATACAAGGAGAACACCGTTGTGACCAGTAAGCCTGGTGCTGTAACAAACCAAGGTAACAATCCTACAAGAAAAATAGTAAAAAGGAGAAGGCATCTAACAACAATAGCATAATCGGGACATCAGACAAGATTAGGATCAACAGACAGCACAATAATAGATATGTATTAACAAATAGGACAGAATACCAAAATCTGAAAAAAAATTATAATTGGAGAACGGATTAAATTTCAGGCTGCACATTTCACGAAAGAAACAATACTTTTTGAATGTTAAGTTTCTATACTAACTGTGGACTGTTGAATAATGAAATGAGTGGGTTCCAAAAATGGGTGATGAAAAGTTACGGCATATAGGAATATGAAGTGCTTCTTGAGTTGGAAAAGGGTCAATGCTGAGAGCCTGAGTCAGAGAAAAGGGAAGATGTGTAGTTGTGGATGAGAGAGGGAGAGCCAATAGAAAAAGAGAGACATAAAAGGGAGAGAAGTGGGTTCAAATCTTAGGCGTGAGAGGGATGTAGGAGATGTGAGTGTTTGGGGTAGGGGGGTGGGATAAAGCCTGTCATTGTGGGAGTCAGGGCCGGCCCAAGGCATAAGCGAACTAAGCGGCTGCTTAGGGCCCCCGTGGCCACCTGAGGGCCCCCAAGAGCACATGAAATTACAGTTTAATGTACCGTGTTTCTTCAATTAAACGCTGCTCTCGTTTAAAATTTTGTAATAAACGCCGCCCCAGAAATACGGTAGGAGTAGCATGTCCTAAAATACCTAGTAGCAGCATGTCATTTTAATGAACATTCTCGTGTTGCACTAGGGGTCCACTGTTAGCTAAATACGTTTCAAATATCACATCAACATACCTTACTTAGCAAATTACTCTAGCTAGCTAGAGACTAGCTGTTAGTCGGCATTAGAAGGGAAGCTTATGAAAAAATAGCCAGAAAACAAATAGCAGTGTAGCCTATTGCTAACGTCTAGAATATCTATTGAAAGAACTGGAGAAGCAGGTGCTCTTGCGTTAGCAAGCTAAACTAGTTTACAGGCTACAGTAGCTAGTCTAGGTGTTTTCGCTGTCTAGCTGTTCTTGCATTCCTTGCAAAACAACCTTAATAAAAAGCAGATGATATAGAGCTAGGTAGTCTAACTAACATTGACATTTGCTCGTTGCTTAATCAGTGATTTAGAAGACGGCACTGTTCAAACTGTCTAAGAACATTTAATGTAGCGAACTAACACATTAACATGTTCGCGCAGCTAGCCTAGAATACTGTATTTCTTCGATTAAACGTCGCCCTCAAATAAACGCCGCCCTCGAATAAACGGCGCACCAAAAATGAACAATGTGTAATAAATTGTTTATTTGAAGAAATACAGTAATTAAGAAAAAATTATAACAATTGGCGACGCCGAGGGGCCCCCAAATAAATTCTGCTTAAGGCCCCATAAAGGCTTGGGCCGGCCCTGGTGGGAGTGCTTAGGAGTCAGTGATAATTAGCTCAATTAGTGACAAAGGCAGTGTAATAAATACCGACTTAGTGTCTGGGTCCCTGCTGGCCTTTGCCTGCGTGGCCTGCAATGTGGCCCTGGCCTTGCAGACAATTCATTAAACCGACAAAATACCCCACCGCCCAGGCGTGACGCAGCGAGTTAGCCCCCTACCGGTCCACCCCATTGTTGTAATTGTCTGGGCTGGAGTCACTTTGTGGCACCCCTCCTTCTGACCCCCAACCCTTCCTCTCCTCCTCTTAGTAAAAAAAAAGCCTTGAAGCGCTCTACCTAACTTCTCAGGCAGAAGGTGATAGACAGGTTGAGACGATGGGGTTTGGGGGGGTCAGTAGAAAACGTCTTGGGGTTGCTGTTGGTTAGGGTAGTAGGGGGTAGGGGTGGTGGTGGGATTAAGGGGAATGCAGGGAGGTTGCCTGGGAGTGCCAGGAGCAGTCCAGATTGGAATGCGGGAGAGATGAGTCCAGAAGCTCAGATGCAGGACAAAGCGAGAGTTAATAAGGAAAGATTGAAGGGGCTTGGCGAGAATGGACCACCACCCGAGTCGAGATTAAATTGCTTCCGTGGATTATTGGGAGAGGGGAGTATGTTACAAGTTTTTGGAACTGAAGTTCTGAGCTTGTGAGTCTGTGTGTATGTGTGCGAGGGGGGGAGGGGGGTGTTCAGGGGAGTCTTGGATTGTTGGCTGCCCCTCTTGTTGGAGGAGAAGGACCAGGTGGGGGAGGGGGGAGGGGTGGTGGTGATGGTGGTGCTGACTGGCTGTTCCCACAGTCTGTTCAACTGCAGTCACCTTTGACATGTGGCATGCCAGGCGGTAAGCATGCAGCCGGCCAGGCTGGGAAAGACACAAAATGCTTTGGACACAAACAAAAACACGCATAAGCTGCATGGAACCACTATTGGCATTGAAATGGCTTAATGTCTGTGGATTCACTTAAGTAAATATCAAGTAGTTCCTCATTGTTAGTGCAATTAGTGCACAGAAGAGTAGATGCTTACTAATTGCTCATGCGTTTCCTGACAACATTTTGCCATTTCCTTTTTTATCTATGCAAAGCTCAATTCAAACAATATGCTGAAATGACTTTATATCACTCTAAACCACTTAACAGTCAAAATACAGGCTAAAGCTTATCCAAACTTCAATTGAATAATTGTGCCAATTAAGTGACATGATAATTGGCTAAGACTAAACCACAGTGGTTGATGTGACTAAAAACTCAGGGTCACAGTTTCTGAAGGAACGCTTTCTACTCGTACACAGATACTGCTGAAGTTGATGGGTGTTGATGATAAAACCTCTTTTGCTCCCCCCAGAGGAGAATTGGTACTTTGCTGTATAAGAGAAAGGTCATAGCATCCTGTAAAAATTCCACAACTCCATTGTGGAACATTACTGAGATAAGTAGAGTATATTGGCCTGTCCAGAGGAGGGTGTGTCTTCGTGTGAGTGTTGGGGGGGGGGGGGGGGGGGGGGAGATCATGGAAATAGTTTAGGTCACCACCACATTAAATTATACGGGGTTCAGAATGAACCCCACACTTCCCCCCAAAATGCATGTTGTGTGTGCATTCATGTGGTACATGTTTTTTCTCTCTGTATGTCACTGCATGACTCACTGTTGGTGGTTCTATGTATGCTTGTGTATGTATGTGTGCAAGTATGTATGCGCACATGCATGGCCTGCGTGAGGATGGCAGCTGGGAGGCAGACAGAATCCAGAAGAATTGCCTCCCTAGCAACTGACCTCCCCAGCAGATGGCATCTCCAAAGGGAGCAGCCACCCAGCTTCACAATGGTGGCTACTGCCTAGTAACATCTCCATCACTCCATAGCCCAGCAGCCTGCCTCCATGACCCTGGGACACAGGGAGAGGAAAGGACATTCATCAATACTAGAACACACAGGGTCACACACTGGCACATAAACACGGGCACACACACAGATACACACATTATCACTCACAGGAACACACACATGCACAAACAGAAGGTCACACATACACAAGATCACACACACACACATAAACTGTAGACAAGCTCACACACATAGGATCACAGACAAGTACACATGTATACAGTACATACACAGGATCCCATACACAACATCACACGCAGGCACATGCACACAAACATAAACACAGATGTACAGTACATGCAAGATCATGCAAGCAGTATTACAGCCACAGTATCATGCACACAATATCTCACTTATACATTAATTTATTTATTCTCACACCCAAACACCCAAATACGCATACACTGTACTCTTTCATTGCACACACAATTCACCACTTGAGAAAAATATCCCCAAATCCAACTTGTCCAAACAAATGTACTGTAAATCCCTTTCAAATCAATAGCTGACATGCAGCCTACAGAGTGCCATCAGAGGGGATGTCAGAACAACGGATTCCTGGCAACGGTGTACACCACACCACTCCAGACGCTCTAAAACCACTGGTTCCTTTTGGGAGTGTGTGAGTCAGGGTGGGAATGTGGACTGACTGCCGAACCACTGTGAGCAATCAGTGTGATGTCTGTGGACAGACCTAGGAGGGCAGTTAAGGTGGGAGGGTTGAACTCTTTGATGTGTGTATGTGCATGTCTGTTTAGGGGTTTATGCTGTTTGCGTTAATCCCAGAAATGAAAGGGTGTTTGTGTTCATACACGCGATTGTGTACGTGTTTTCACGTGACCTGCATACGCTCAGAAGAGGAAGTAATAATTACAGGTTTTGTTATTAAAAAATGTTTTTATCTCGGCCACGAGAAAATTAACAAATCACTCTCTGAGACTACTTGTTACTCCCGAGTCATACTAATAATTCGTTCAAAATGAACAATGATCGTTCACGAATAACAGATCACTAAAGGAAACCTCTATTCCCTTGTGTACAGCATGCAGCCAACGAGGTAGGCTATGTTGTTTTGTGTCTGTATTTTACTTTGGTGAACCCTTATTTACATGCTGCACATGTCATTGTATGTTCATATTAAGCTAATGTGGTCTTTATTTTCTCGTTATACTGTGGGTTTAGTTGGAGAAGAAGCTTCAAATAAACCTGTAGCAAGAAAGACACTTGTGTCTGCCAGTGCTTTGAGGGAATTATAGTAGCCTACAGTTGTGATTTACTTTGTTCATTTTTGGTGCAGCGTTTATTCGAGGGCGGCGTTTAATCGAAGAAATACGGTATTTTTGCATTGGCAGGTTTGAACATCCCAAAAATAATTTTTTGAACAATACAGTCCTGATAGAAGATATTTAATTGATATGTTGTAATAGCAAAAAGGTGTGGGGCTAACGACGCATCAACAAAGTGTGTTGACCTGGAACACAAAAATTCAAAAAAGTAAAAAGATCCAAGGCACTCTTCTGGCAAAAGGTTTAAAAGTATTCAGTCAGATGGCTATTTCAATTAAAAACAAACAATAAATGGGTATTCTATCAACGTACGAAAAAAAGTAGGCTTAAGTCTTGCAAATTTCTGCAAGAGTTCCGTTCCATTACTGTGGCTTATTGGTGTCCTAGCTAATAACCAAGCTAACATATAGCATTGAACTAGCCTTCTCCATGTCAGGCTAACAGTCAAGCTGAATTTAGAGCTAGCTGTGTTGCAAATTTACAACAGGCGGAAACAGAATCCCAAAAGACAGTTGCGTCGAGTGTCTTTTAGCATTTGCAGTACTTTTGTTATGTTCATGTTCGGAAACATAAGTGCATAGTAGGGCTGAACGATTAATTGCATTTGCGATTAATATCGCGATGGGACAGAACGCGATTTTGTAATCGCAAAGGCTGCGATTTTACTTTGGTCACGTGACACGCGAGAATAACGCAGTTTGCAGACGAAGGATCAACTTTGCACGCTACACTGTACCTTGACCTGTACGATCATGACCTCAGGCTCGACAGAACCTGAGACTACGGTCACTTTGCCAATTTTGCCTTTAAAAAAAAAGATGCTGCGCAGTGTCAAGTATTGTGCAAAACCTGCCTGGCTAACGTTGCTACCTCACGGGGCAACACCACCAACCGAATTCGGCCCTAAAAAAACACCACAAGTCATGTACTATGCATAGCTAAAATTCTGAACTCTAGTGTGTCAAATAAGCCAAATAACACCCGACAGGATCACTGATCGAAATGTTTCAAAGCCTAACTCAATGTAGCCTACTACAAAATTACTCAAGCAGTAAGCGTTCATCAAGAAATATATGATACCCCTCGGTGAAACACATACAGTAGGATCACTATGGCTGACGGTGCCATACTGTTTCTGTTATGGGGCGTTCACACTGCAGCGGAGTTGGCGGTGCGGGGCGTCGGCTTCCAATTCATTTTCAATGAAACCAGGCGTTGATGCTCGCGTAGGGCATTGTGGGAAGGCGAGCGGAGCGGAGCAGAGCGTTGAAAGTTGGATTTTCTCAACTTTATGTAAATGAGGAGCGTGAAAACGCTAGCGTTGGCCAATTGGATTGGTTTCTTGTTTCTTGTAACGGAGCAACCGTTGGTCATGATAAACATTTCTAGGTTTCACAATTTCGAGATGGAGGAGAAACTTTTCGTATGTGTCTGCACACCCAGTTCTGTTCAGAACAAAGTTACTAATGTGACGAGCCTGAATTTAAAGATTACATTAAACTAATAGTGCATGGTTGCCGATGTCGTCAGTGTTCCTAGTGTGTTTTTATAGCCTACTTTTAAATTCAGTCTCGTCACATTAGGTGACTGTTCTGTGCCACTGCTAGCTCGCTAGCCCAGCCTACAAACGACTGGTTGAGTGACCGGTGGCGTAACATGTAACGTTATTCTACTGTAATCTTGCACTAGTAAAAATTCGGTATTTTGATCGATATTGTGAGTACATGAACCCAAATCTGCACGCTTGGCCATGACAACAACAGTGACCTTAGAGAACTACAACTCTGTATTAACTTGTCTAACACGCCCCCGAGCGTGGGGCACTGTGGGAAGGCGAGCGGTGCAGAGCGTTAAAAAACGCTGCAATGTGAACGCCCCGTTAGGCTACTGACTGGATCAGAAATGTTGTGTCTCTTTTCTTTTAAGATTTAACCTTTAGATGCGTGAGTTCTAAATATTTCCGACTGTCTCCACAGCGCAAGTTATTTTTCCAAAACGGTAGCTAGCTAGCTAGCTTTAGTTAAGAAAGTGCAACTAAAGCTTACGTTTCTAGTTTAGCTTTGATTTACCAAAATATTTTCGATGAGGTAGGCTACAGGCGGTATGTTCTCCTTAGTTTTTCTGAACTTTGTGTGTTATGTGGCTGACTGGAGATCAGTAGGCTAGTATATATCTATATTAATAATACATCATAATCGCATATTAAATCGCAATTGCAAATTAATCGCGATTATCTTATTTTCCTAAATCGTTCAGCCCTAGTGCATAGTAGATTTTTCTTTAAAGAATGACAATAAAATCTAACAAAAACAGTTTAGCAACTCTTAAAGGGGCGATTGATTGGAAAACCGATTTTACCATGTCATAGTTGAAAAATGACAGTTGTGTGTAAAATAGACATACAGTGAACCTCAAAGTCCATTGAAACCTCTTTCCTATCAAAATTTCACTTCTCACTACTATTTTGAAACTGCAACTTGCAAACGCTAGCTTTTGAAACAGTGCAACTTGTGACGTCACAAGTTGCAGCATCAACTTTGTCACGGCCCAAAATTTACATTTACCCACCCCTTTTCTGGTCCAGGAACATAAACGGAGGTCGCATAGATCTCCGACACTTTTTTAGCTAGCTGCGCAGGGGCGGCTCCAGAATATTTTCAGTGGAGGGGCACAGGGGGGAGCAGCTGTGAATTGGGGGGACATCCAATTAAAGAATACAAAAGTAATGTCACCACTGACTTTTTAAATTCAATTAATGGGCATTATAGCAACACAAACATTTAGTTTCCTTAAATTGCATGATATGAATGTATATTTACACCTTGCTTTTTAAATGTTTTATGCCAAATATTTATCATACAGTACATTCATTCCTTCTAGCCTGTGTTTAAAAACACAAAAACATGTTTGTCAACAAAGATTTTTTATCAAAAGAAACCTACAGTGGGTCTCTGGTAAGTCAATCACAATAAAAAGATACGTCAAAAGCTTGACTTTATTTTCACTGAGAAGCGTATGAAATGCTCTTCTGTATTTTCACAAACAACATAGCAGTATATCAATTGCACCATATTCCCCTTGCAAGGGTTCTTTTATACAGTATGTTTTACTCAGTAATTTAAAAAAAATCTAAGAAAGTGCCTAAATTTACATTTGCATTAATTTGCATTTACAGTTTGATGTTATTAGTTTTTTGTAAAATAAACTGCACTGAAAGTCAAGTGTTTTGTTACATTCTAAACATTTACATATTTTATACAATATGCAAAAGAAAACGCAAATATGAAGTGTAATATTGGATATACACAAAAATCATCAAAACACTTTACTATAATTAAAGCATGAACATATGGCTGAAGTTTGACAGTTCTGGGCTCAGCTCCTTTCAACCTCTACAAAATATGTTATTAGTTTTAACAATCCAAAGCTTGTTCCTCCAGATCAGTGTTATACACATTTCCTAACAAAACCAGGCCCTACAAGACTTCTGCTACTAAACAGCGTAATGCTTAAGTGTGATGACATGGTTGCGTTTTGACGTTTTTGGTACATTGGGCTTCATATAACATTTCTATTTTGAGTATACTTATATGTTGCAAGGCTTGCTATAAAAAAATATATATGTTCGTACTCGGAAAAAGGCGCCTTTTTATATTCCCCTCAACTTAATCAACTCAATCTTCAATCACCAGCACATATTAGCTCTATATATCACAGATTAAACAACAAATTTAGCCAATCCCAAATTTAAGTAGGCTACTGTGTGAAAGGTGTTATGGAGGACATTTGGATTTTAATGAGTGACAGTGATCAGCTCGAAGTGACTTTCACTGAGAATCTTGAAATGACAGTTTGCGGCTAGCTGGCTAGCTAGCTAACTTAGTCTGATTTAACTTAGCAGTTACATTTAGCTAGCAATTTAAGTCGACATAAAATTACATTTACATTTATGCATTTAGCAGACGCTTTTATCCAAAGCGACTTCCAAGAGAGAGCTTTACAAAAGAGCATAGGTCACTGATCATAACAACGAGATAGCCCCAAACATTGCGAGCAGCCAAAACATGAAGCATACATTGTGAAAAACCAAATAAGTGCCAAAGGGAAGAACCATAAGAGCATGCAGTTAAAGAAGTTACAATTAAACAACATGAAACTCAAAAAGTGCAAGAGTGTACCTGTAGAAAAGAAGACAAAACAACAATCAACAGTAAAATATTTCACAGCGAGTACAATAATTTAAAACCGTCACAACTAACCAACAGGAGCAACAAGTCTCTCAATACGAGTCATTGTGATCCTGGAGGAAACTAACATCAGGTCCAGCCAAGCATTCCTAAGTGCCGTTGTACTCCCGGAACAAGTGCGTCTTGAGCCTTTTCTTGAAGGTGGGGAGACAGTCAGTGTCCCTGATGGAGGTGGGGAGTTGATTCCACCATTGGGGGGCCAGACAGGAGAAGAGCTTGTGTTGGGACCGGGCGCTCTTGAGCGGTGGGACCACCAGACGGTTGTCAGAAGAAGACCGTAGGTGGCGGGTGGGGGTGTAAGGCTGCAGGAGAGACTTAATGTAGTCGGGTGCAGTCCCGTTCACCGCTCGGAAGGTCAGTACCAGAGTCTTGAATCTGATACGGGCCGTGATGGGAAGCCAGTGGAGGGAGATGAGGAGTGGGGTAACATGGGAGCGTCTGGGTAGATTGAAGACCAGACGGGCCGCCACGTTCTGAATCCTCTGGAGAGGGCGGGTTGCGCATGCTGGGAGACCGGCGAGCAGCGAGTTGCAGTAGTCCAGCTTTGAGAGGACAAGTGCTTGGACTAGCAGCTGGGTGGAATGCTCAGACAGGTATCTCCTGATCTTCCGGATGTTGTAGAGGGTGAATCTACACGACCGGGAGACCGCAGCAATGTGGGCTGTGAGGGAGAGCTCGTCATCCATGGTCACCCCGAGGTTCCTGGCAGAGGATGAAGGGGTCACCGTCGCCGATCCCAGGGTGATTGAGAGATCGTGGGAGATGGAGGGTTTGGCCGGGATGATGAAGAGTTCTGTTTTGGCGAGGTTCAGCTGGAGGTGGTGCTCGGTCATCCAGGCGGAGATGTCTGTGAGGCAGGCCTCGATCCTAGCTGAGATCCCCGGATCAGTCGGGGGGAATGACAGATACAGCTGCGTGTCGTCAGCATAACAGTGGTAGGAGAAGCCATGGGAGGTGATGATTGGTCCAAGTGAGGTGGTGTAGAGGGAGAAGAGGAGCGGTCCAAGGACAGAGCCCTGTGGGACACCAGTGGAGAGCTGGCGGGGGCCTGACACTTTGCCTCCCCAGGAGACCTGGGGCCTGTACTACGAATCAAGATTTGGCGTTAGCGAGGTAACGTCAGGTTCAACCCAGGGTTTTCTGTACTACGACGCTGGATCACTTGTTACCGGGGTAGATCGCCATGGTAACACATGCTGAACGGCTAACCTGGTCGGGAGCAGGTTAAGTTGGAGATCAGAGATCAACCGGTATAAAAGCCCCGCCCACTAACTAATTCTTGACGATAATGTCGTCACTGTTCATAGAAGATCCTGTGGAGCTTGGTGCGCGGATAGTGAGAGGTGCGCTCAGAAGAGCCAGAACATTTAGAGACCGACAAAACCCTTTCGCATTCCCTCATGAGTATCTTTATGAAATATATAGATTCTTAGCAGAGGGAATTAGCCTACGTATATTGCCAGCTTCTTGAGCCGTATGTTGCCAATGCGACACATCGAAGCTGTGCACTCAGTCCCACATACTGTATGCATAGCGTTTCGTTATTT
This sequence comes from Thaleichthys pacificus, assembly GCA_023658055.1. NCBI lineage: Eukaryota > Metazoa > Chordata > Actinopteri > Osmeriformes > Osmeridae > Thaleichthys > Thaleichthys pacificus. The sequence goes on along the minus strand of CM042863.1, from coordinate 217,514 downwards.
CTATGGGTACTTTTATAGTGTGGGTGATGCGGAGAACCTGAGCAAGAACACCCTCTGCCGCGCAATTTGTTACGGATTTTCTTTAATGGCTGTTGCCACCATATTCTGATTAATGGAGTGATGAAAAAGAGATATCCAAAGTGCCCTTTGTAAAAACTTTGGACTGTAATATGTTGACAAAATGAAACAAGGATTTTCACTCAATGTTCTGATTTCCGTTCTGGAAATGTATGCAAATGATATCATATTTTACAACTTAATGCATCATTTACTCATTTAAACATACATTTACAGGAAACTAGTAATGAAAACAATATTTGACCTACAATTAGTTATCAACTGGGGAGGTTTCATGTTGATATGTTATCCCTATTCACTGGGGTGTCTCCCCTTAACCCTTTTGTCCTTGGGTTGCTTTGACCCATTTTCTAATCATTTCCATATCAGAAATTGGGGTTTCTTTCAACCAAAACATTTCAAACCAAAAAGAACAATGTGTATGGTACAATGCTCTTCACAAGTTAAATAAATGATCATTTCACTACTACTCATTGAATTTTGATGTTTCATTCACTTTTATACAATTTTTCAAAAATAATTAATAGGACATTGAAAGAGTGAAAGAGTGAAAACCCCCGCAAAAGACTCAAAAGGCACAACAAAAAAGCCACAAAAAGGTATAAAAAGACCAAAACGTAGAAAAAGGTTTAAAAAAATACATCCTCATTGTGTTCTCCCTTCTCTAGGAACACAGAAAAATAATGTCAGTGTAACTAAGTTTAGTGTCATTCATTCAGTCATGTACTATCTATTCTCATATTCCAGTTTTTCTATCTCCAGCCTTGTTTTTTTTTATTAAACGCCTCTTATACTATATGTCGAGCTCCAGGGTTCTTTTATACAGGGCCCTCACATTGTCTGCTCCAATCTGAAACAAATAAAGAACATTGTCCCATTGCAAGGCACACTTGGAGAAAGTTGAAGGTGTCCATTTGACTATTGGGTTTCAAGGTTCATTGCTTATACCTAATGTCTTTGTCTTGGCCTTGAAGTGGAGGTCCTAGGCTCAGGGAGAGGAAGAAGTTCCTCCCAGAGTTTAACACCATAGCAATTTAATCAATTGAGTCATATTTGAAATGAGCACTTTAAGGACTTGTGTCTTATGTTGAGACCACCACTATTAGTAAGTCGTTACAGACACTTCAATCACAGCCACACGTTCACACACTCTCACCATCTGTGTTGCAAGTGGTAAATAAAACTCAAAAGTGTACCCCCAAAATGCTCTCTGAGCAGGCAGACACAGTTTCCTGATCATCTAGGACCTCCACTTGAGAAAGTAAATGGCATATTTGATAAAAATGTTGCAACCACATATGGCATACATACTGGCGTATGACTATTAGTTTCACTGTTACCTCTGTATGGCACAGTGGGATGACAGTGGGTGGTGGCAGGAACACCACGGTATTTCCTGTCACTGCAGAGAACAGTAATACATTTCACTCCTACAATATTCATAAATAATTGTTGAATGAACATGGTCACATAGATTACTTGAAACATACATATGCCTGGGCTTCCAACCTGCTGCCACCAGGGTCTGAAGAAATGCCCCCTTCCACTCCTTCCATCATGGGGTGACTCTGATAGCTGGAGAGGGCCAGCTCCTCAGCAGGAGTGAAGTCCTGTGGAGGAGGGTCCCCCGCCCCAGTTGCCTAATTTCTTCTTCCTGTAAGCAATTTCATTGTTCTATAGGCCCTTTGTAGCTATACCAATATCCTACAACAGGGACTGATTCAGGCAATTCAGCCTTTTAGATGTTGGCCTTAAAATATGTGCAAGTATTGCCTACTGCTACTTACCGTTTTGAATTATGGTTTTATATTTATTTTTTATTTGCTCCCAAGATCGTTTTCCACTGCCAGGGTTGCAACTAAAATAATACAGCAACAAAGGTTTTACGTTATGGAATGCACACGTGTAATTATGGTCACATCTTCAATAAGTCATGTAGCTTACGCATTTACAGCGTCTGCTATTTTCTGCCAGCTTGGCAGCAGCGACTTTGTTGAATTTTGCCTTTATTATGTCTGTATTCCTGATATGCTTGTATTACAATATTTCACGCAGGAGGAGTAGACAAAGTTTGTAAGATTATTGTCTGCTCCTCCTGCGTGAATATGCGGCTCTTGTTTCGTCCATGTTTGCGATTGGACATACGGTGCAAACACCGCCCCTTTATGTGAACGTGCACGTCTCTAGATAGGAAAGATCTGGGTTGAGTTAGAGAATTGATAACCGCCGTCGTAGTACCGCTTATCGTGACTGCGATTGTTAGGCTTCGCGTAGCCGGGTAACTGAAAGTAATCCAGAGCATGTTGATCTTGATTCGTAGTACAGGCCCCTGGTAGGATCTTCCCGACAGGTAGGATGAGATCCAATGAAGTGCAGTGCCAGTGATGCCCATCTCCGCTCTGGCAGACTGAAGGGCAGTAGTGACTGACAGGAGGGCAGTTGTTATGATCAGACAAAAAAAACAAAGTCTCTGGAAGATTTGTGGTGCATCTTCCACTCATGTTTCTGTTGTCTGACAACAACAGAAAAAAACAGACAATTAGAATAATTGTAAAATTAATAAATAGACTTCATATGGATGTTTATATCAAATATCATATTCAACCACAGCTGGTGTAGTGAGGTGCTTTGAGACCCTGACCTTTTTGTTGCACAGAGGACTACTTTGTGCTGTGATCCCAACTCAATGTTTTGTGGGGTTATGTGAAAAGACAAATGTACACAGTAACAATAACATTGGACAAATTGCTAAATGAAATACACATGCATGAAGATAAACAAACAAATGAATAGATAAATAATGATCCGTCTAGTCAGAAAACTCACCAAACACACATTACAATTATAATAGTAAGTAGTCTTAGATCAGGGGTGCCCACACTTTTTTGGCTTGTGATCTACTTTTAAATTGACTAATTAAAAATGATCTACCACAAAACACAAATAGAGACTATGCATGGCTAAGAATATAATGTATAATTAACATAAGTTTAATTTCAAGAAGAAAAAACTGAACCTGAGGCCAAGACAGGGTAAAGGAAACCTCTATGGAGGACATTAAATAATATTTTTTTATTTATGATTTCCTTATTTTTTTTAATGATTTTTTCTTTAATGATTTTTATTTTATTTTTTTACACAATCTACCACCATAAGCTTTTCCGGCCGACGCATTGGGCACCCCTGTCTTAGATTATCTAATAAAGTAAAGTTTCTTTGCGTAAAAGAAAATAGTTGACATCCCTATGCTACCTCCCTGCATCCCACCACCCCCTACATTAGAAGACGGATAAAATATCCATGTACATTTCATAACTGAATGTCCAAATTTAGTGGATAGAAATAATGATGGCATCATGAAAGCTGTAGTATGTCTGCACCACTTTAACACTGACATCATCTCCATCTTTTACATACACATGATCAATTAATGTACCTTTCTCAGTTGTGGCTTTCTGTACACACTGGCTGTATCCATGTTGTTCCATTACATTTACAATGGTAGACGATGTAAAAATGTCCTCATTGAAGTCTCCCATAACAACTTTTGTACCAGAATGTTTCTCTAGTTCTGAAATTATATTCAGTAGCTGCTTTCGAAATATGTCAATTGTGTACGAATTAGGTCTGTACAAAACGGCAGCAGTACAACCTACATGTGGCACAGCAAAGTATAAACACTAAATTACAAGTCTCTGGAAGCAAAACATCAGACATGCTTTTTTCTGAATAGTATATTCCAACTCCACCTCTTGTCTGGTGTTTTAATTTGGCAAAAATAGGTTGACTGTTATCATAACAATTAGGTCTTGGGTTGTTCTTAAACAAAAAACCTGTCAACTGTGGTGCATTGTCTGTATTGTCAGAACTTAACCATGTTTCTGTTAAACAAATGCAATCCGCACTCATCAACTGCTTATGTGCTTGAAGATCCAGAAAGTGAGCACTGAGGCTCTGGACATTATGAAGCGCTATAGTGAATGTAGACGGGTTTATCAATCTGTCCTCTTCCAAAATGAATGCAGGCATGGTGTTAATGGCCTCTTGAATTTTTTCATTGGAAAATATGGTAGACTCTTTGAAATCCTCAATAATTAGTCCACTGAGGCTTCTTACCCGACTCAGTGCAACATATGCTTGTCCTGCAGCAAAGATTTTTGCAAGTGAAACAACAGCTTTGTCCACTGTCAGTCCTTGTACTTTGTGAACTGTGCAAGCTCATGCTAATCTAAGTGGAAACTGACGTCTAATGCCACCATCATTTGTCACCTGATCTTCCTGTAGTTCTATAACTGTACCAGTTTGGACTGATGTCGGGTGTGTTTTTGACCGTTGACGTTTTCCAACTCTTGCGTCATCAAACACCACATGAATAGCAGAGGGGAAGCCATCAGCACCATCTGATTTAGTTGATATCTGTTCAACTGTTCCAAATGCCCCATTAACAAGACCATCAGACACATCAATATTCTTCTTAAGCATAACTCGAGCACCAATACCCAGTGAAAGAGATTTTGACAAACATGAATTGAAAACCTTTTTATGATGTCCAACTTTCCTTTCCATTCTTCCAGTTTTGGGATTTCTGTTATAGTCTTGAGCGTCTATAGTGATGGCCCCAGGGCAACACTGATGTAGTCTTACGATATTGTATAGATCAACCTCGTTGTTGGTAGCAAATATGTGAAGTGCAGTGGATGGCTCTCCAGTTGCACATTGTTTTAGCATTTGAATATCGCTATTTCAAAATTATTTTCCCATAAGTTAACTGTTTTCACATCACTATACAGAGCGGTCCCTTTCACAGGTGGCAACTGATAGAAATCACCGACTGCAATAATGCTTACTTTCCCAAACAGGGAATAGTCTCCAGTCTGTTTAATTTGACGCAATCTCCCGTGAATGTAGGCTAAAAGGCGATGGTCTACCATGGACATTTCATCAATGATTAATATCTGTAAATTAGCCATTTTAGCTTGCAAAGAGTTGATTTTCTCATCACGAGAGGTTGGTATGGCAATCTTGTATTTGCACCGATTGAAAAAGTGTTGTGAATGGTTGCAGCACCAATGTTATATGCAGCCACACCAGTTGGAGCTGTTAAAGCCACTGTGATGTCATCAGGGTTTTCTGACATTTGAGACAAAAGTCTGATTGATTCATATTGTATTGCTTTAATTAAGTGACTTTTCCCTGTACCTGCTCCACCAGTAACAAACACTTTTAATGGTTCTGGGTTTTTCCCCCAAATTTTGTCCAGACACCACTCACGAATCTTATAGAAAATGCTAGATTGCTCCTCATTTAAAGATTGGAGTAAGTGCAATGCATCCTCTCTTGACATTATGGCATTATTACTTTCAATTGTGCAAGCAATTTGAGGTTTTCCTGTGAGATCAGGGATATTTTCGTCAGCATCATGTTCATCCATTATCACCTCATTTCTTAGCTCAAGACACTCGAGGCGTTCTTTTTCTGTCTCAGAACAGATCTGAGCCCATTGTAGCAGAGCCAACAGACAAACCACGTACCATCACACCTTTCCCCTACCCCCGACAAGGAGCAAGGGGGTTTTCCCCCTTGTCCTTATCTCCAGAGCAGGAGCTTCAAAGCTTCTGGCCCAGCATGGGGTCAGAAACAGTGACCACATGGCCTCAGTATCAGACAAAGGATTTATAAGGAATAACTTTCTTATGTGGATTTACAAACATATTCTCAAGGACTACATGGCTCATGGACACTATTTCAATGGCAGTAGTTGATGTGTTATAATGTGTGTTTTCTCATTTACTTAGAACATTGTTTAATTGAGGTGTGATTATAACTTCCCTTCAGGTATAGTTAAGTCAGCCAATCTTGATATCAAAATGATTGTACCATACTAACAAAACCATTCACGAATGTTGTATTGTTATATTCGGAAGTTTAAGCATTCCATGGACAGTTGAAATAACGGAACTCAAACCAAAGCCACTTCACACCTAGACAGAGCTCAGGACGACGCCCAGGTGTGGAGAAACTGACCAATGAAAGAGGTCACCTTCACGGGGATTCCCCCCTTTCTCTTGGGAGTATAAAACCCCCAAACGTACAATCACCCCCGCTTGTTCGTAGGATTAACCTGAGGTGAAACGCGTCACCCTCTAATCTATTCCTCTCAACTTGCAAATTCACTGAGCGCCCGGGACTTTGACGAAAGTTTCCGCTTTCTATTCGTTGGACATAACGATTGACTCCTTTCTTCAAACCGACAAAAGTAACTGCGATTTGCAATATTTCTTACTTGTGACATATTGGCATGTTGTGATTTAATTGTTGATGTTTGATTGTAGTTTACAAAGTATTTAACTTAACCCTCGTTAAGTCAGTTGCCTTGAACATCCATTGTCACTAGCAAGGCCTACCTTCCCCTCTCTACCTCTCTCCCACTCTCTCTCTCCCTTCCCCCTTCACACGCGCTCTACAGCCATTGTGTTGCTCGCCCTCATTAGCATCTAGCCACTGTACTACTCTTGACTAACCCATAAACGTACCTGGTATTTGTTCATTATAATTACATCTTCCTAAATAAATCATTGTGTATAATATTCACGTATCTCTCACGTTATCTGATCTGCTCTACTTTCATAGAATTCACTACTTAAGATTTAGACTGATTTATTACGAAGGTTATTATTCCATATTATTAAACAAGGTTTCCTCTATCCCTTGAAACAAATAAGAGGTGGTGCCCTATCAAAACGAGACTTTATGATACATTAAGTATACCTATCTTTAAACGAGCAAACCCCGCTACACCATGCATCCTCCAGTTCACCAATTTCTGCAAACAGTTGATGAGCGTCATCTATTTTCTCGCTTTCCTTTTCAAAATTGTCTTTGTTAGCCTTAACGATTGATTCTACAGTTTGTAAGTCTCCACCACATGTTACAGCACCATCCCTGTAGAAATACTCAAATGACTGAAAGGGATGCGGTTTCAACTGACAGTCGTCATAGCATGGCAAGAAAAGTTGTAAGAGGGAGTGAAAGTATTTCTCAGGATCTTTTTGGGGTGCAAATCTTGGATATCTGACCACAGCAGGTTTTGTTTGTGTCCTGTTTTAGATCGTATCTATCTGATAGTGGACATATTGTGATCTATGATGGCTGCTCATCCAGGAGCTCCACTGTAAAATACGGAGTACCACAGGGTTCAGTTCTAGGCCCTCTGTTATTCTCGCTCTATATGCTGCCTTTAGGAAACATAATTAGAAGTTCTGGGGTAAATTTTCACTGTTATGCAGATGATACTCAGCTATATATGTCTATAAAGTCTGGAGAATTTCCACATGCTATGGAAAAATGTGTTTCCAGCGTGAGAGCTTGGATGACTGCAAATTTCCTTCTCCTTAATTCGGATAAAACCGAGGTTCAAATTTTCGGTCCTAAAAAATATAGAAATATTTTTTCCAATCTGACCTTAGACCTAGACGGCGTCAAAGTCTCTCAAAGCCAGCTGGTAAAATTTTTGGAGTCACAATGGACCCAGACCTTTCGTTTGAGTACCATATTAAGCAAATCACCAGAACTGCATTTTTCCATCTACGTAATATTGCCAAAATACGAAGGTTCCTCTCAAAGGATGATGCTGAAAAACTAATACATGCATTTGTTACGTCCCGATTGGACTACTGCAATGTTTTATTCTCTGGCCTCCCAATTACCTACCAAAAAAATTTACAGCGGGTGCAGAATGCTGCTGCTAGACTACTGACTAGAACAAGAAAGTTTGATCACATAACATCTACTCTTGTCTCTCTACACTGGCTCCCTATCCAAGCCAGAGCTGACTTCAAAGTTCTACTACTAACCTACAAATCTCTGCATGGATTGGCTCCACTGTACCTCTCCGGTCTCCTTGCACCCTATTGCCCGGCAAGGACACTTAGATCTCAAGATGCCGGCTATCTGGTGGTTCCCAAAATTAAGAAAAAAACAGCTGGAGGTAGGGCGTTCTCATATAGAGCACCTCTTCTCTGGAACAAATTACCTGTCTCAATCAAGGAGTCTGATAGTGTTTCGACATTTAAAATTAGGTTAAAAACGTTCTTGTTTAGTCAATTCTACGATTGCTAAAGGTAAGTATGTTGGTTGGAGACAACGGGGGACGGGTTGTTTTCATCCTTATTCGTATAAGTATAACTTATTTTAGAGTTCTCTCTCCTGGAACAGATTTCATGTTCCAACCGAGGGGGGCTGTCGCTGTCTTGGTGTGTGGGGCTGCATCAAATATCCCTCTTTGCTCAGTTAAATTGCTGCACTAGTCCACACTTGACCGGTGGGGATCTCACCTCATTCTATTATGACTGTAACTGTTAGCTGCTCCTGGCATTCTCTAATCCCTGCTCTCCTCTCTCTGTGTGTGTGTCCCCCCCACCACACACATCCCTTGTGGTGTGGGGGGTTTGAGCTGTCAGCACCTGCCTGGTCGTCGGTCGGCCAACGCTGGACCTGGTCGCGAGTCTCCCGGTCCTGTCCTACATCTATAAAGATTGAACAATGGATTTTTGTGTTTAAAAACCCATTGACACTGTATGACTATGTTAAGCCTGTGTTCTGCTCCTCTCTCTCACCAACCGTCTCTGGAGGAGGGGATCCCTCTCTGAATTGCTCCTCCCAAGGTTTCTTCCATTTTTTCTCCTGCTGAGAGTTTTTCTGGGAGTTTTTCCTTGTCTTCCTTGAGGGTTTAGGTTGGTTGAGGGGCAGTTCTAGGGGCGTATGTGAAGCCCGCTGTGACATGCTTGCGTGTAAAAAGGGCTATACAAATAAATTTGATTTGTTTTACAAATCCAAAATTATTTCTCAGTTGAATTATTCCACTGTCTTTTGCTCCTTTGTCTGCTGGGACCTCTGACTTGCATAATACTCTGTATTCGGAACAAAAGCTTGCTAGACATACATTTTCAAATGCATCTGTCCACTAAACTTATCATCCACAAATGTGTGTCTTCATCAGATTCATTTTGAGCTTTCTTTTTGAGAACATTCAAAGGCAAACTCATTTTAATTGGATTTAATCCAACAGGAATGAATTGTACTTTGCGAGAGCATTCCTTCAAGTGCATGTTTGTTAACCGATACACAGCCTCGTGCACAGATTTCTCTGTTGTGTAGATAAACACTTCCGAGCTGTTTCATTGCCTCTTTAGCATCCATGTTACCATTACAACTCTCCTTTTGAGCTCGTTCAAGCAACAGTCCCATTTCTCTCTCTGCTTTTGTAATATAACACAGCTGAAGGCATCAGTCACAAACTGAATATCCATGTTTGCATTCCATGTGCGCAACAAGTGTGGATTATATTGATTGAGCCAAACGTCATTTGGATTCCTTTTAAGAACAATACTTGTTTTTGTGCTACATGTCTTGTATGCAAATTCAAATAAACTCTGGGTTATTCCAATAGCAGAAAATAGTTCATCTGTTGAATTGAAACTTATGTCACCATTTAAAACGGTTTGTTAGACTTTTTCCAGAATTTGCTTTGCAAGTTCATTGGCACCTTCATCTTTCAAGTCTTCTTTATCTACTGGTCTAGTTATAAATGTTTGAGAAGAAACCGGACGTGGGAAATTGAATCTGCACACTGTTTTCTTTTTTCTGCATGTCTTTGAATGTCTTGCACTGTGCTTTTGTACACTATCAACAATGTCATTAAGTTCTACATCATGTCGAGACGGGTTTTCACATGTGATGTAACGATCAATGAATTCAGTAACCTCTTCATCTGTATTTTTATCAATCTGAGGAGCATCCTCAACCCAAAAGAGACAATGAACATGGGGAGAGCCTCGCTGTTGAAATTCAACACGATAGAAGTAATCTTTTATTTTACCAAGTAGGTGGGAGTCAGGTGTCAGTCAGGTGTCAGGTGGCTGAGCGGTGAGGGAGTCAGGCTAGTAACCAGAAGGTCGCTGGTTCGATTCCCGGCCGTGTCAAATGACGTTGTGTCCTTGGGCAAGGCACTTCACCCTACTTGCCTCGGGGAGAATGTCCCTGTACTTACTGTAAGTCGCTCTGGATAAGAGCGTCTGCTAAATGGCTAAATGTAAATGTACCAATAGGTGCTGCTAGAGACATGATTCCTGCTGTGACAGGGTTTCGCTGCAAAAGTCCACATTTTTCTGACCAGTCTTCCACATTTATTTGCTTCCCTTCATGTCTGATAATTGTATTGAGCATTTCTGGCCATCTAAGGTCAGCAGATGAAAAGCTACAGAAAAATGTTGGTATAGACAACTGTCGTATCATGGCGAAAAGATCTTTCTGAGCACATTGCCAAAATGGCGGTGTACCACGAATAGGTTTTAAAAACTTATATCCTTCATCAAAGTGCAATAGATTTCAGCTGGGTCTGTTAACGTATTAGGCGTCACGTTTCGAATCTTGTTATCTGATCCTTTTCTCAGTGCTATTGAAACATTAGACACAATCTGATCAAGTTCTGATAAATACTGAGCATAAAATCTATACTTTTGGCAAATCGTCCATCAGCATTAAGTATCCGTGCATTCAAGTATCTAGACAGTGTTATTTTTTCCTTTCGATCATTGTGAAAAGTGGGACCTCCAAAAGGATACAAAACTGGGAAACACTTTGCTTCGTTCGTTTTGTCCATTAACAATCTCACAGGACTATTACCTTCACCAGGAGCAAGAGACATTATGCTGTCAAAATGCTGATCCAACACTTCAGAGGCAATGTCAACAGGCTGTAATTATGTGTCTGAGAAGAGGCCACCTTGGTCTTTAATGTATGTCCAATCATCCTCTGTGTCTTGCACTTTATCAACATCATCTGTTTCACTTTGCTGTGTCGGATCATGCTCATGCATCGCATCTAAATCATCTCCTGTGTCATCTGTTTGATTTAGAGGGTTTTCCCATTCTTCATTAAATTGCACATCTTTGTACCACTTATTAAACTTAAGCAGGTACGTAAGAGCATTTCTAATATGGTCTGTTTCAACATATTGGTACTCATAATGACCCTTGTATATGAGTTTACGTTTCAGTTTGATTTTCATCATCTTGTCATCACACTGATTTCTTGGAAGAAGATTTGTGACATCATTGCTATGTACTGGTACACATACAACAGGTCCATGACAACCGTTTTGTTTCCCACGAGGCAGGCAGAGCAGTTTCATGAAAGGAATGTGTCTAGCAATAAGATGATGCTCTAGAGAGTTTAAACATTCTAGCTCAGGAGGTACACAATCTAAGTGTAGGTTGTTCACAACAGCTTCTTCTGGCATTCTACCTGCAAGCATTTTCCGATGACATGTATAACAAACCCACAGTGCCGATTTTGGACAATTAGTTCCACACTGTTTATCACAAGTGTGCAAATAGGAAAATGTAATGCACTGTTCAGCCAAATGAGCAGGGCCATCACCTTTCTTCAGATAACAATCTGTCTTACATTCTATGACTTGCTTTCTGAATAGAAGCCGATGACACACAGCACAAACATACTCAGGACCAACACTGATTTGATCATGGAAAACATTCATTACACAATTGATCTGTTGCTCTTGTATTTTCCTTTCTGCATACATTTGACATGATCTGCGTTTTACATCTGCTTGAAAAAGTTTGTCTGCATGGTATTTGCTCTTGGAATAGTCACGCACGGACTGCTGAAACTCAGGATCGGTCTCATATTTGCTCTAGAATAGTCACGCACGGACTGCTGAAACTCAGGATTGGTCGCATTTTTTACCTTAGAGTATTCCTTCACAGTTTTCTGAAAAAGTTTGTTAGTTTCATATTTTTCTTTGCTTGTTTCTCTTTTATAACTCCTGTAGTTTTCATCAAAATTATATTTAAACCTTTCAGTCTCAACCTTCATTTGCTTGTAGGTCTTTTCAGTATGATATTTTGTAGTGGCAGCTTCCTTCTTAATTTTTCGAATTGTCATATCTGTCTTGTACTGTTCTCTCTGTTTATCAGCTTTGGACATTTTATAGTTCTTTGTGCTCTCATTGACCTTAAATCTTTTCCGTAAATGCATTGAGGTGTTCTGTTGTTTCTCGACATCACATATTTCTGCACAAACACTAACATTACCTCTACCCTTCACACATGTGACAACTTCATAATGGCATTCATTGCAGTGGTTCAAGTAAATTGCATTGGAACTTTGAACAAATGTTGCAATGTCACCAGGGATATAATAACTGGGATATGCATTCCATCTGTCAACATTAAAAGTAATGATGGTTGTCTGTAAAAGGTCAACTGCAGCAAAGATTTCCATTTCTGTAGCCCAAGACCCTGAGTAATACATACGTGATGTTGACAAGTATTGCTCTACTGATAGGTGTTCATCTCTCAAGTACATGTCAAACCTTGTACTGTTTTGCTTTAGGTGTTCAACTACAGAACGTCGCATTTTCAAATGCTTATTTTCATTACCACATACAGCGTATGCCAATGATCTGAAAAAGCAGTTGCCATCTGCTTGAATAGTTTTGGTCTGACAGGGACATCCCATGGGCCCAAAGTCAATGGTTTAATTGAATATCTCTGTGTTGTCATTGGGTGCATTCAAGTGTTTACACAATGCAATCTTATCTGTTGTTGTAAGAGGTTTAAAACATAAACCTGGATTTTTACTGTCAACAATTATTACATCTATTGTCCCTTCTTGTGTTCCAGTAGATGCATTTTTCTGGTTCTCATTGCACCACATTCTGGCTTCTCCAAAACACACAGTTTTTTGCTGTAACTTTGGTACATTTATCACTGCTTTACCTTTATCACCATGGGATTGTTGTTTACCTTGGAACAGTCCATTACACTCATCATCACTTAACCTCCGTTTACCATTACCTTGCTGCACCTCCTGGTTAGCTGTCAAAACATAGTTTGGGACAGTTGGGACAGTTTACCTTTCAGCACCGAACTATAGGATTGAAGTCCGTCAAACAACTGAGATTGCTTAGATGAAGCACCAGTGACCTCAGAATTACTTGGTTTAGAGTTACCTTTCAACACAGAACTGAAGAGTGGACATGTGTCAGAGGATGTTGATTGGCTAAATGAAGCACTACTTGTCAAGCTTACCGGTGACCTCAAATTGTGTTCTGCCAGTGTTTAATGAAGCAGCAAGGTTAACAACATGTGTGTACAGCATTTGAATGTTATCATAATAAGCCACAATGCTTGTTCCTGTACCAAATCCACACACACCACGACCACTGCGCTGATGAGAGTCAACAACCGCAAACCAAGAACCTTGTCTTATAACTGCACAGATGTTTTCCTTAATATTTAGCAAACATGCATCAGACTGCAGAAGTGCTCTCTGGAATGCTTCATCAAGAGACATGGAAACATCTTGCAATGCCTGATCATACATGTCAATTCCAACATAACCGCTGTAGGATTTCCCATATCTTATTGAAAAGGTTTTGTTACAGAATGTTTGCGTTGTGGGCAATTCAGCAACAGCAATGTAACCTCGACCAGTTGGATCATTGATCTTTCCAAGGCATCTCATGTTGGTATACAGCTGATCTCCATGCAACAGTACACCATCCAGATCATGTGCTGTCCATGTCAACACATTCTTTAACTCACTCATCATTATTGCAGTTAAACTATTCAGTGCGCATTGCCTGTTTCTGTTGTAACCAAAGCGCCTGTCACCTTGATGAAAGGAGCCTCTTATGAAATGTATTTGAGGAAAGTCAACAGAGTCTGTTACATAGACAGATTTATTAAGATCATTGTCAAAGGTTTTGCCAACAGAATTGCCAGAGTTCAGACCAGAGTTCATGCCAGAGTTAAATCCAAGTTTAAATCCAAGTTTTAATCCAGAGTCCATCTTTTTTTTCAGAGGAGAAACAACCTCGTCAGTCATGTCAATTAACACCTTTTGTTTAAGGGGAGGTTTAACCCCGTCACAGGGAGCCTTTTTATGGTGAGGAGGCATAACCTCAGGGTCTGTCAAGTCAAGAGAGGTTTTACCAGTCTTACCACAGTGGTCAGCCATCTTCTTCTTGGCTTCCTGGGATCTTCTGCTGGGTCGTGGCATCTGCAACACACAAAGAAAGAGCATCAGTACTGTTAAGTCTAACATACCACTAAACTACTATTTAACAATTTCATATATGCATACAGGATATTTATGTACAGGGATGCAAACAGGTAAGGGGTAAAAAAAGGTGAGAACATTGCATGGATAGAGAGAACCTGCCACAACTAGAGGGGTCCGGTGGCATGCTCTGCCAGGAGAACATTTTGATTCGCTTTACATACTCATATCTAGTTACTTCTAAAAGGATTCAATAGATGTGGGAGCTGAATACATCAACATGACAAAAACTAAAAGATGAGATGGAATTGTAAGTTGGAAATCAGCTTAAAGTAGCTTCTTTATTAACAATGGAAACTAAAGATCACACTTAGCAAGACATTATACGGAGACTGATAACTGCAAACGTATCCACCCTGTTAAAAAATAACACATTTAGACTAACCTTGTGTCTAGTTAGTTAAGTTCCCCAGCTAGCCTGACGTTGCAACATAAAAAGTAACTCTGTATACCTGAACTGCCTCCTGTATAGGCTACCAAATTGCAAACTCCTTTTTCATATGGAAAAATATATGAATACCTTATGTAAATTATGGCTGTCTTGTGCGTAGTCACTTTACCGTAATACATTTTAGATTTTAGCTATTAGTCTAGCCTACCGTGCTCAACAGTTAACTAGTATCCTAACTAAACTAGCTAGTTAACTTTCATATGGCCTAACATTGACCGTCTTAAATATGCACATTTCACCGTCAGTTGATTTATTATATCATACATTTTTCTACATATAAATAACTAATTATATAGCCATGTTGATTCTATTTTGTTGATAACAATGCATGACCGACCTACCAAAATCTGAAGGTTTTATGATTGAATGCAAAATGATGTACGCTAGGTGTGCACCAACTGCAACTTCCTAAAGACTGTTCTCCAGCCCTGTTCCTTTTGAGATACCTGCCTGAAGGTTTTGGCTCCAACACTAATTTAGCACACCTGATTCTAATAATTAGCTGGCTGATCAAGGGGCGTGTTCACCAAACATTGTAAGGCTAAAAGTAGTTCCTAACTTGCCGATTTAAGAGAAATTCTTAAAAGTAGTAAGGCTGCGTGTCGGTCTTCATTTTTGGATTCCTACATTTCTGTTCTAAAGTATTTCACAAAGCGTTTTAGCCCCAAAGTCTAAACAAATAAAAAATGTCTGATGCTGGCAATCCGCTTTGGAAACATTTGGTGATAATAATGAGCTTTTAAAAATATATCGCCTTAATCTCAATGATAATATGATTGTTGTAGAGATAATCATGGATGTAGTCCTTCATAGAAACAGCCCAATAACACCTGAAATCAAGGTTTTGACAACTCCACACCACTTGGCCACATTGTGAAAGTATTGCTATGCAGCGCAGTCAAACTAGGTATAGGCTAGGCTAAAGCTCAGCCAACAAATATCCTCAACAAACCCCAACACATTCTAAACGCAGAGCAAATATTTTGCAAGCCATTTAGTTCGCTAGCTTACACTTTTAGAGTGACTGACTTAACTACCCAAGCCAACAGCTACCTCCAACACACAAATCTAAAAAAACACTGCCTCAGCAATACACAATTAAATAATTATTTTTCAAATGACATAAATCCCCGACGGTATCCTTTTTGTCCTGCAGCAAGGCATGCTGGGAACCAATAGCGTCTCCACTACAATGCTGTAGTGTTCTTTTAGTGTTGCACATACCAAGTACATATGGTTAACGTAACAATGATTTTGTTGTCAAAAAAGTTGTAAATTGTTCGTGTATGCATGTTTAAAAGGTATAAATTGTATTTCTTACAAATTTATGAATACAAAATTACTTGGCACACTAGGGGATCGAACTTACAACCTTCTGACTTGAATACATGCGTCTTATCCATTACACCACTGACTTTACTCTGTCATGTTAGGTTTCCTAAACAAATGATGCAAGAAATCCGATGCGCTGACTAGCAGCATCTGTCTACAAAGCAAAATAGTTCTGGCTCTTCTTGAGTAGAAATCCCCTCAGAATGAAACATTACCATTATGATTATACTGCTAGATCGCTACGGTACCTGGATTCCTGTTTCACTAAACAGACAATCAGTATCATGACAGACTTGAAGGCTGTGTGGCTGGATTTGAACCTATGACCTTGCACTTCACAGGAGACCATCTTATCCCAGTGAGCTATTGTCAGTGCTGTGAGTTCCTGAAGATAATCTGTGTCAAAGACGGTGAAGATTGGACAAACTTTGAAAGGAGGGGTAGCGGAAAAACTTTTTTTAATTACTTCAAAATGGCAGCTGCATCAATTTGGCTGGTATCTCAAGTTAACACGTGTCAGACATCACTTATTTAAGGTAAACAAATCCACAGTTATTGCCAAAACGCATTTTTGCTTTCTGTGGCCCCTCCCAGTGGTCACATGACACCAAATTGTTAGGACATCCTCAGAAGAGGGTCCCGAGTCACTGTACCAAGTTTGATGTCAATGCAGCAAGGATTCCCTGAGATATGACCTCAGTTCCTTTTTGGCGGCTTTGTTGCCATCTTTGATTTGCTGTAACTGACAAACGATTTGAAGAAGCAAAAATCCATTCAATAACTTTTGTGGGGCTTGGTCTGGAGATCATGTGTGCAAAATATGGGGATGATTGAACACAATTTGTGACCTGTGAAAAATGTCTAAGCTTTTTGATAAAACCGGAAATTGCGGAAAATCCAAATGACTGGAAATGACGCAATTGACTGCGTTGAACTCGTCTTGATCCATGAAATCCAAAGGTACCTCATTTTTTAAAATAGGACATACGATTTAAAAGTTACATTTGTAAACACACCTCCAACTTTGCCCCATTGGTGGCGCTATAGTGCTTGAGACACTGGCATGACACTTGGTGACAAGAGCCACTGTACTGTCCCCAACCACTGTGCCAAATTTCAAAACTTTCCCACAAGCGGTTCTATGGGCTGCCATAGACTCCCATGGCAGAATAAGTATAATAATAATAATACTAACAAATATAGCTGCAAGCAGCAATGTGGTGGCCAAGCAGGTCAGATAAACCAGAAGAAACTTTCGACATCTAGTGACTGCGGTGTACCTGGCTTCCTTTGCAGTGGCTTATAGTCTCGCTAAACAGAGAATCAGAGACATGACAAGCTTCTCAGCTTTGGCTGGATTTGAATCTCTGACATTGACGTTGCCAGGACACCATATTATCCTAGTGAGCTATTCTCAGTGCTGGAAATCAGATGTCAGTGACTGCGTAAAAATATAAGGAATTTTTCCTGTGGCAAGCGGTTGTCAGATTTGTCCCAAGTTTAAACAGCTGTAATTCCGTTCTATTTTGACATTTCAAGGTGATTGTGGTCTGAAGATAATCTGTGCCAAATTAGGTGAATATTTAGTATTCACCAAAAACGTTTTATTCATTCATTCAAAATGGCGGCCACATCAATTCAGCTGGTATCACAATTTAACATGTGTCAGACACGGGATCGCCCCCTAGAGGTTAGATGACACAACCTTTTGTGGACCTCTTTGAAACAGGGTCCCGAGCACCTGTACCAAGTTTGATGTCAAGTCAGCGAATATTTCCTGAGATATGATCTTCATTGCCGACTTTTATCAGCTTTACCGGAATGTGAAAAGGTTTGTGAGGCTTGATCTGAAGATAAATGGTGCCAAATTTTTGCTTATTGCAGCACCACCTAGAGGTGAAATGGCATCACCTATTTTGGACCTCTTTAGAACAGGGTCCCTAGTCCTTATACCAAATTTGGTGTCAATGCAGTAAAGAGGTGCTGAGATATTACCTCACTTCTTTTATGGTGGCTTGGTTGACGACTTTGATTGGCTGTCAAAAGGTTTAGATAATCAAAAAACATGTGATGTCTTTTGTGAGGTTTGGTCTGAAGATGATCTGTGTCAAATTTGGTGAAGATTGGACAAACCTTATAGGAGAGGTAGCGAAAAAACGTTATATTCAAAATGGCGGCCACATCAATTCAGCCACATCAATTTGATTGGCTGTAACTAACAAACGGTTGCGAAAATCAAAGCTCCAGGGGATAACTTTTGTGAGGCTTGGTCTAAAGATCATCTGTGGCAATTTTGAAGAAGATTCATCAAGAAATGGAGGAGGAGTAGCGAAAAAACGCTTTTCCTTAACATTCAAAATGGCGGAGAATCTATATGACTGGGTATGACGTCATAGAGTGCGTTGAACTTGTCTTGATCCAGGGAATCCAATGATACCTCATTTTGGAAAATGCGGCATATGGTTCAAAGGTAACGTGTGTAAACACACCTTCAACTTTGACCCATTGGTGGCGCTAGAGGGTTGGAATGGGAGACATGAAAATTGGTGAAAGTGATGAGGGGACAGGTCCCAAAGAGTGTGCCAAATTTCACAACTTCTGACCATGTGGTTCTAGGGGCTGCCATAGACTCCCATGGCAGATGTATAATAATAATAATAAATATAGCTGCAAGCAGCAATGGCGGATTCCTCCTAACATTGCGAACCATTGAAAAATGTATGTTCTACACAAATTGTCACTGTATAGAAAAATCTATGCTGTAGATTTACCAATGGGATACCAAATCTGAAATGCAATACCATTAAGATCCACAAGGGCTTTTATTTCAAGCCAAGGAGTGAAGGGAGGGGGCTTGGTGAGCCTACCCATTCCAGAAAGCCTTGTATCTTTGTGCATCTGGGCGTGGCCTGTAGCGTCACCTATGGGTGATATTGGGCCATTTGTGGTGTGGTAGTTACTCTTGGCCTATACTATCAATGTTTCAGGATTTGGAGAACTTTTTACCATTGCATTCAAAATCGGAAATGCAATACCATCAAGATCCACATGGGCCTTTGCTAAAGACCAAGCAATGAGTGGGGGCTTGGTCAGCCCACACTCTCCTGAAATGTTGAGTATGCGTCTTGCCAAGCCTGCGCGTGTGTTAAGGGAAAGGCTGAGTGTGTGTGAGAATGTGGAGTGCGCGCGCTGAGGAGCAGAGGGAGACATTACATTGGAACTTTCCTTAGCAATTAGCCAAGCATGCTAGTTTCAAATATTCACAAAAAATCGACTTTTCATCTCACAGTCAACTTTTTCTCAGATTTGTGTACTAAACATTCTCAAGAGTCTTCATATGAACTTGTGATTGCATCAGAGTATCAGTTTTTGACTGGCGGATGTGTAAAGCATTTTTTTAGCATTAGCGATAAATTCGATTTGCTTTATATCAATCATGTTTGGAGATACGAAGTTGCCTTTGCACATGGTAACATGTTGTAGTGTCTTCCACCGATATACCAAGTTTAGTGTTGATATATTAAAGATTTGCTGAGATTTGACCCAAATTCCTGTTTGGTTGCTTTTTGGCCAATTTTGATTGGCTGTACCAGACAAACGGTTTAGAAAATCAAAACGCCATGGGATAACTTTTGTGAGGCTTGGTCTGAAGATCATCACTGGTAATTTTGAAGAAGATATGACAACAATTGTAGGAGGAGTAGGCTTTCAAAGGTTTTTGATAAAACCGGAAATGGCGGAAAATCTATATAACCGGAAATTGACGTCATAGGGTGCGTTGAACTCGTCTTGATCCAGGGAATCCAATGGTACCTCATTTTTGAAAATCAGTCATACGGTTCAAAAGTTGCGTGTGTGAACACAAGTCCAACTTTGACCCATTGGTGGCGCTAGAGTGGTTTAATGGGATACATGAAACTTGGTGTAGGTATAGAAGGAACTGTCCTTAATGAGTGTGCCAAATTTCACAAAAAGTTATCCAAGGGGTCTAGGGGCTGCCATTGACTCCCATGGAACTAGAATAATAATAATAATAATAAAACTAACAATAACAATAGGTTTCCTCCTTACGGAGGAATCCTAAATATAGCTGCAAGCAGCAATGGCGGATTCCTCCTAACATTGCGAACCATTGAAAAATGTATGTTCTACACAAATTGTCACTGTATAGAAAAATCTATGCTGTAGACTTACCAATGGGATACCAAATCTGAAATGCAATACCATTAAGATCCACAAGGGCTTTTATTTCAAGCCAAGGAGTGAAGGGAGGGGGCTTGGTGAGCCTACCCATTCCAGAAAGCCTTGTATCTTTGTGCATCTGGGCGTGGCCTGTAGCGTCACCTATGGGTGATATTGGGCCATTTGTGGTGTGGTAGTTACTCTTGGCCTATACTATCAATGTTTCAGGATTTGGAGAACTTTTTACCATTGCATTCAAAATCGGAAATGCAATACCATCAAGATCCACAAGGCCTTTGCTAAAGACCAAGCAATGAGTGGGGGCTTGGTCAGCCCACACTCTCCTGAAATGTTGAGTATGCGTCTTGCCAAGCCTGCGCGTGTGTCAAGGGAAAGGCTGAGTGTGTGTGAGAATGTGGAGCGCGCGCGCTGAGGAGCAGAGGGAGACATTACATTGGAAATTTCCTTAGCAATTAGCCAAGCATGCTAGTTTCAAATATTCACAAAAAATCGACTTTTCATCTCACAGTCAACTTTTTCTCAGATTTGTGTACTAAACATTCTCAAGAGTCTTCATATGAACTTGTGATTGCATCAGAGTATCAGTTTTTGACTGGCGGATGTGTAAAGCATTTTTTTAGCATTAGCGATAAATTCGATTTGCTTTATATCAATCATGTTTGGAGATACGAAGTTGCCTTTGCACATGGTAACATGTTGTAGTGTCTTCCACCGATATACCAAGTTTAGTGTTGATATATTAAAGATTTGCTGAGATTTGACCCAAATTCCTGTTTGGTTGCTTTTTGGCCAATTTTGATTGGCTGTACCAGACAAACGGTTTAGAAAATCAAAACGCCATGGGATAACTTTTGTGAGGCTTGGTCTGAAGATCATCACTGGTAATTTTGAAGAAGATATGACAACAATTGTAGGAGGAGTAGGCTTTCAAAGGTTTTTGATAAAACCGGAAATGGCGGAAAATCTATATAACCGGAAATTGACGTCATAGGGTGCGTTGAACTCGTCTTGATCCAGGGAATCCAATGGTACCTCATTTTTGAAAATCAGTCATACGGTTCAAAAGTTGCGTGTGTGAACACAAGTCCAACTTTGACCCATTGGTGGCGCTAGAGTGGTTTAATGGGATACATGAAACTTGGTGTAGGTATAGAAGGAACTGTCCTTAATGAGTGTGCCAAATTTCACAAAAAGTTATCCAAGGGGTCTAGGGGCTGCCATTGACTCCCATGGAACTAGAATAATAATAATAATAATAATAAAACTAACAATAACAATAGGTTTCCTCCTTACGGAGGAATCCTAAATATAGCTGCAAGCAGCAATGGCGGATTCCTCCTAACATTGCGAACCATTGAAAAATGTATGTTCTACACAAATTGTCACTGTATAGAAAAATCTATGCTGTAGACTTACCAATGGGATACCAAATCTGAAATGCAATACCATTAAGATCCACAAGGGCTTTTATTTCAAGCCAAGGAGTGAAGGGAGGGGGCTTGGTGAGCCTACCCATTCCAGAAAGCCTTGTATCTTTGTGCATCTGGGCGTGGCCTGTAGCATCACCTATGGGTGATATTGGGCCATTTGTGGTGTGGTAGTTACTCTTGGCCTATACTATCAATGTTTCAGGATTTTGAGAACTTTTTACCATTGCATTCAAAATCGGAAATGCAATACCATCAAGATCCACATGGGCCTTTGCTAAAGACCAAGCAATGAGTGGGGGCTTGGTCAGCCCACACTCTCCTGAAATGTTGAGTATGCGTCTTGCCAAGCCTGCGCGTGTGTCAAGGGAAAGGCTGAGTGTGTGTGAGAATGTGGAGCGCGCGCGCTGAGGAGCAGAGGGAGACATTACATTGGAAATTTCCTTAGCAATTAGCCAAGAATAGCTAGTTTCAAATATTTCCAAAAAATCGACTTTTCATCTCACAGTCAACTTTTTCTCAGATTTGTGTACTAAACATTCTCAAGAGTCTTCATATGAACTTGTGATTGCATCAGAGTATCAGTTTTTGACTGGCGGA
Organism: Thaleichthys pacificus; assembly: GCA_023658055.1. Lineage (NCBI taxonomy): Eukaryota > Metazoa > Chordata > Actinopteri > Osmeriformes > Osmeridae > Thaleichthys > Thaleichthys pacificus. The sequence goes on along the minus strand of CM042863.1, from coordinate 195,278 downwards.
TGTGTAAAGCATTTTTTTAGCGTCAGCGATAAATTCGATTTGCTTTATATCAATCATTTTTGGAGATACGAAGTTGCCTTTGCACATGGTAACATGTTGTAGTGTCTTCCACCGATATACCAAGTTTAGTGTTGATATATCAAAGATTTGCTGAGATGTGACCCAAATTCCTGTTTGGTTGCTTTTTGGCCAATTTTGATTGGCTTTACCAGGCAAACGGTTTAGAAAATCAAAACGCCATGGGATAACTTTTGTGAGGCTTGGTCTGAAGATCATCACTGGTAATTTTGAAGAAGATATGACAACAATTGTAGGAGGAGTAGGCTTTCAAAGGTTTTTGATAAAACCGGAAATGGCGGAAAATCTATATAACCGGAAATTGACGTCATAGGGTGCGTTGAACTCGTCTTGATCCAGGGAATCCAATGGTATCTCATTTTTGAAAATCGGTCATACGGTTCAAAAGTTGCGTGTGTGAACACAAGTCCAACTTTGACCCATTGGTGGCGCTAGAGTGGTCTAATGGGATACATGAAACTTGGTGTAGGTATAGAAGGAACTGTCCTTAATGAGTGTGCCAAATTTCACAAAAAGTTATCCAAGGGGTCTAGGGGCTGCCATTGACTCCCATGGAACTATAATAATAATAATAATAATAAAACTAACAATAACAATAGGTTTCCTCCTTACGGAGGAATCCTAATAATAATAAAACTAACAATAACAATAGGTTTCCTCCTTACGGAGGAATCCTAAATATAGCTGCAAGCAGCAATGGCGGATTCCTCCTAACATTGCGTACCATTGAAAAATGTATGTTCTACACAAATTGTCACTGTATAGAAAAATGTATGCTGTAGACTTACAAATGGGATACCAAATCTGAAATGCAATACCATTAAGATCCACAAGGGCTTTTATTTCAAGCCAAGGAGTGAAGGGAGGGGGCTTGGTGAGCCTACCCATTCCAGAAAGCCTTGTATCTTTGTGCATCTGGGCGTGGCCTGTAGCGTCACCTATGGGTGATATTGGGCCATTTGTGGTGTGGTAGTTACTCTTGGCCTATACTATCAATGTTTCAGGATTTTGAGAACTTTTTACCATTGCATTCAAAATCGGAAATGCAATACCATCAAGATCCACATGGGCCTTTGCTAAAGACCAAGCAACGAGTGGGGGCTTGGTCAGCCCACACTCTCCTGAAATGTTGAGTATGCGTCTTGCCAAGCCTGCGCGTGTGTCAAGGGAAAGGCTGAGTGTGTGTGAGAATGTGGAGCGCACGCGCTGAGGAGCAGAGGGAGACATTACATTGGAAATTTCCTTAGCAATTAGCCAAGAATTGCTAGTTTCAAATATTCACAAAAAATCGACTTTTCATCTCACAGTCAACTTTTTCTCAGATTTGTGTACTAAACATTCTCAAGAGTCTTCATATGAACTTGTGATTGCATCAGAGTATCAGTTTTTGACTGGCGGATGTGTAAAGCATTTTTTTAGCGTCAGCGATAAATTCGATTTGCTTTATATCAATCATTTTTGGAGATACGAAGTTGCCTTTGCACATGGTAACATGTTGTAGTGTCTTCCACCGATATACCAAGTTTAGTGTTGATATATCAAAGATTTGCTGAGATGTGACCCAAATTCCTGTTTGGTTGCTTTTTGGCCAATTTTGATTGGCTTTACCAGGCAAACGGTTTAGAAAATCAAAACGCCATGGGATAACTTTTGTGAGGCTTGGTCTGAAGATCATCACTGGTAATTTTGAAGAAGATATGACAACAATTGTAGGAGGAGTAGGCTTTCAAAGGTTTTTGATAAAACCGGAAATGGCGGAAAATCTATATAACCGGAAATTGACGTCATAGGGTGCGTTGAACTCGTCTTGATCCAGGGAATCCAATGGTATCCTCATTTTTGAAAATCGGTCATACGGTTCAAAAGTTGCGTGTGTGAACACAAGTCCAACTTTGACCCATTGGTGGCGCTAGAGTGGTCTAATGGGATACATGAAACTTGGTGTAGGTATAGAAGGAACTGTCCCTAATGAGTGTGCCAAATTTCACAAAAAGTTATCCAAGGGGTCTAGGGGCTGCCATTGACTCCCATGGAACTATAATAATAATAATAATAAAACTAACAATAACAATAGGTTTCCTCCTTACGGAGGAATCCTAATAATAATAAAACTAACAATAACAATAGGTTTCCTCCTTACGGAGGAATCCTAAATATAGCTGCAAGCAGCAATGGCGGATTCCTCCTAACATTGCGTACCATTGAAAAATGTATGTTCTACACAAATTGTCACTGTATAGAAAAATCTATGCTGTAGACTTACAAATGGGATACCAAATCTGAAATGCAATACCATTAAGATCCACAAGGGCTTTTATTTCAAGCCAAGGAGTGAAGGGAGGGGGCTTGGTGAGCCTACCCATTCCAGAAAGCCTTGTATCTTTGTGCATCTGGGCGTGGCCTGTAGCGTCACCTATGGGTGATATTGGGCCATTTGTGGTGTGGTAGTTACTCTTGGCCTATACTATCAATGTTTCAGGATTTTGAGAACTTTTTACCATTGCATTCAAAATCGGAAATGCAATACCATCAAGATCCACATGGCCTTTGCTAAAGACCAAGCAACGAGTGGGGGCTTGGTCAGCCCACACTCTCCTGAAATGTTGAGTATGCGTCTTGCCAAGCCTGCGCGTGTGTCAAGGGAAAGGCTGAGTGTGTGTGAGAATGTGGAGCGCACGCGCTGAGGAGCAGAGGGAGACATTACATTGGAAATTTCCTTAGCAATTAGCCAAGAATTGCTAGTTTCAAATATTCACAAAAAATCGACTTTTCATCTCACAGTCAACTTTTTCTCAGATTTGTGTACTAAACATTCTCAAGAGTCTTCATATGAACTTGTGATTGCATCAGAGTATCAGTTTTTGACTGGCGGATGTGTAAAGCATTTTTTTAGCGTCAGCGATAAATTCGATTTGCTTTATATCAATCATTTTTGGAGATACGAAGTTGCCTTTGCACATGGTAACATGTTGTAGTGTCTTCCACCGATATACCAAGTTTAGTGTTGATATATCAAAGATTTGCTGAGATGTGACCCAAATTCCTGTTTGGTTGCTTTTTGGCCAATTTTGATTGGCTTTACCAGCAAACGGTTTAGAAAATCAAAACGCCATGGGATAACTTTTGTGAGGCTTGGTCTGAAGATCATCACTGGTAATTTTGAAGAAGATATGACAACAATTGTAGGAGGAGTAGGCTTTCAAAGGTTTTTGATAAAACCGGAAATGGCGGAAAATCTATATAACCGGAAATTGACGTCATAGGGTGCGTTGAACTCGTCTTGATCCAGGGAATCCAATGGTATCTCATTTTTGAAAATCGGTCATACGGTTCAAAAGTTGCGTGTGTGAACACAAGTCCAACTTTGACCCATTGGTGGCGCTAGAGTGGTCTAATGGGATACATGAAACTTGGTGTAGGTATAGAAGGAACTGTCCTTAATGAGTGTGCCAAATTTCACAAAAAGTTATCCAAGGGGTCTAGGGGCTGCCATTGACTCCCATGGAACTATAATAATAATAATAATAATAATAAAACTAACAATAACAATAGGTTTCCTCCTTACGGAGGAATCCTAATAATAATAAAACTAACAATAACAATAGGTTTCCTCCTTACGGAGGAATCCTAAATATAGCTGCAAGCAGCAATGGCGGATTCCTCCTAACATTGCGTACCATTGAAAAATGTATGTTCTACACAAATTGTCACTGTATAGAAAAATCTATGCTGTAGACTTACAAATGGGATACCAAATCTGAAATGCAATACCATTAAGATCCACAAGGGCTTTTATTTCAAGCCAAGGAGTGAAGGGAGGGGGCTTGGTGAGCCTACCCATTCCAGAAAGCCTTGTATCTTTGTGCATCTGGGCGTGGCCTGTAGCGTCACCTATGGGTGATATTGGGCCATTTGTGGTGTGGTAGTTACTCTTGGCCTATACTATCAATGTTTCAGGATTTTGAGAACTTTTTACCATTGCATTCAAAATCGGAAATGCAATACCATCAAGATCCACATGGGCCTTTGCTAAAGACCAAGCAACGAGTGGGGGCTTGGTCAGCCCACACTCTCCTGAAATGTTGAGTATGCGTCTTGCCAAGCCTGCGCGTGTGTCAAGGGAAAGGCTGAGTGTGTGTGAGAATGTGGAGCGCGACGCGCTGAGGAGCAGAGGGAGACATTACATTGGAAATTTCCTTAGCAATTAGCCAAGAATTGCTAGTTTCAAATATTTCACAAAAAATCGACTTTTCATCTCACAGTCAACTTTTTCTCAGATTTGTGTACTAAACATTCTCAAGAGTCTTCATATGAACTTGTGATTGCATCAGAGTATCAGTTTTGACTGGCGGATGTGTAAAGCATTTTTTTAGCGTCAGCGATAAATTCGATTTGCTTTATATCAATCATTTTTGGAGATACGAAGTTGCCTTTGCACATGGTAACATGTTGTAGTGTCTTCCACCGATATACCAAGTTTAGTGTTGATATATCAAGATTTGCTGAGATGTGACCCAAATTCCTGTTTGGTTGCTTTTTGGCCAATTTTGATTGGCTTTACCAGACAAACGGTTTAGAAAATCAAAACGCCATGGGATAACTTTTGTGAGGCTTGGTCTGAAGATCATCACTGGTAATTTTGAAGAAGATATGACAACAATTGTAGGAGGAGTAGGCTTTCAAAGGTTTTTGATAAAACCGGAAATGGCGGAAAATCTATATAACCGGAAATTGACGTCATAGGGTGCGTTGAACTCGTCTTGATCCAGGGAATCCAATGGTACCTCATTTTTGAAAATCAGGTCATACGGTTCAAAAGTTGCGTGTGTGAACACAAGTCCAACTTTGACCCATTGGTGGCGCTAGAGTGGTCTAATGGGATACATGAAACTTGGTGTAGGTATAGAAGGAACTGTCCTTAATGAGTGTGCCAAATTTCACAAAAAGTTATCCAAGGGGATCTAGGGGCTGCCATTGACTCCCAATGGAACTAGAATAATAATAATAATAATAATAAAACTAACAATAACAATAGGTTTCCTCCTTACGGAGGAATCCTAAATATAGCTGCAAGCAGCAATGGCGGATTCCTCCTAACATTGCGAACCATTGAAAAATGTATGTTCTACACAAATTGTCACTGTATAGAAAAATCTATGCTGTAGACTTACCAATGGGATACCAAATCTGAAATGCAATACCATTAAGATCCACAAGGGCTTTTATTTCAAGCCAAGGAGTGAAGGGAGGGGGCTTGGTGAGCCTACCCATTCCAGAAAGCCTTGTATCTTTGTGCATCTGGGCGTGGCCTGTAGCGTCACCTATGGGTGATATTGGGCCATTTGTGGTGTGGTAGTTACTCTTGGCCTATACTATCAATGTTTCAGGATTTTGAGAACTTTTTACCATTGCATTCAAAATCGGAAATGCAATACCATCAAGATCCACATGGGCCTTTGCTAAAGACCAAGCAATGAGTGGGGGCTTGGTCAGCCCACACTCTCCTGAAATGTTGAGTATGCGTCTTGCCAAGCCTGCGCGTGTGTCAAGGGAAAGGCTGAGTGTGTGTGAGAATGTGGAGCGCGCGCGCTGAGGAGCAGAGGGAGACATTACATTGGAAATTTCCTTAGCAATTAGCCAAGAATGCTAGTTTCAAATATTCACAAAAAATCGACTTTTCATCTCACAGTCAACTTTTTCTCAGATTTGTGTACTAAACATTCTCAAGAGTCTTCATATGAACTTGTGATTGCATCAGAGTATCAGTTTTTGACTGGCGGATGTGTAAAGCATTTTTTTAGCGTCAGCGATAAATTCGATTTGCTTTATATCAATCATTTTTGGAGATACGAAGTTGCCTTTGCACATGGTAACATGTTGTAGTGTCTTCCACCGATATACCAAGTTTAGTGTTGATATATCAAAGATTTGCTGAGATTTGACCCAAATTCCTGTTTGGTTGCTTTTTGGCCAATTTTGATTGGCTTTACCAGACAAACGGTTTAGAAAATCAAAACGCCATGGGATAACTTTTGTGAGGCTTGGTCTGAAGATCATCACTGGTAATTTTGAAGAAGATATGACAACAATTGTAGGAGGAGTAGGCTTTCAAAGGTTTTTGATAAAACCGGAAATGGCGGAAAATCTATATAACCGGAAATTGACGTCATAGGGTGCGTTGAACTCGTCTTGATCCAGGGAATCCAATGGTACCTCATTTTTGAAAATCAGTCATACGGTTCAAAAGTTGCGTGTGTGAACACAAGTCCAACTTTGACCCATTGGTGGCGCTAGAGTGGTCTAATGGGATACATGAAACTTGGTGTAGGTATAGAAGGAACTGTCCTTAATGAGTGTGCCAAATTTCACAAAAAGTTATCCAAGGGTCTAGGGGCTGCCATTGACTCCCATGGAACTAGAATAATAATAATAATAATAATAAAACTAACAATAACAATAGGTTTCCTCCTTACGGAGGAATCCTAAATATAGCTGCAAGCAGCAATGGCGGATTCCTCCTAACATTGCGAACCATTGAAAAATGTATGTTCTACACAAATTGTCACTGTATAGAAAAATCTATGCTGTAGACTTACAAATGGGATACCAAATCTGAAATGCAATACCATTAAGATCCACAAGGGCTTTTATTTCAAGCCAAGGAGTGAAGGGAGGGGGCTTGGTGAGCCTACCCATTCCAGAAAGCCTTGTATCTTTGTGCATCTGGGCGTGGCCTGTAGCGTCACCTATGGGTGATATTGGGCCATTTGTGGTGTGGTAGTTACTCTTGGCCTATACTATCAATGTTTCAGGATTTTGAGAACTTTTTACCATTGCATTCAAAATCGGAAATGCAATACCATCAAGATCCACATGGGCCTTTGCTAAAGACCAAGCAACGAGTGGGGGCTTGGTCAGCCCACACTCTCCTGAAATGTTGAGTATGCGTCTTGCCAAGCCTGCGCGTGTGTCAAGGGAAAGGCTGAGTGTGTGTGAGAATGTGGAGCGCACGCGCTGAGGAGCAGAGGGAGACATTACATTGGAAATTTCCTTAGCAATTAGCCAAGCATGCTAGTTTCAAATATTCACAAAAAATCGACTTTTCATCTCACAGTCAACTTTTTCTCAGATTTGTGTACTAAACATTCTCAAGAGTCTTCATATGAACTTGTGATTGCATCAGAGTATCAGTTTTTGACTGGCGGATGTGTAAAGCATTTTTTAGCGTCAGCGATAAATTCGATTTGCTTTATATCAATCATTTTTGGAGATACGAAGTTGCCTTTGCACATGGTAACATGTTGTAGTGTCTTCCACCGATATACCAAGTTTAGTGTTGATATATCAAAGATTTGCTGAGATGTGACCCAAATTCCTGTTTGGTTGCTTTTTGGCCAATTTTGATTGGCTTTACCAGGCAAACGGTTTAGAAAATCAAAACGCCATGGGATAACTTTTGTGAGGCTTGGTCTGAAGATCATCACTGGTAATTTTGAAGAAGATATGACAACAATTGTAGGAGGAGTAGGCTTTCAAAGGTTTTTGATAAAACCGGAAATGGCGGAAAATCTATATAACCGGAAATTGACGTCATAGGGTGCGTTGAACTCGTCTTGATCCAGGGAATCCAATGGTATCTCATTTTTGAAAATCAGGTCATACGGTTCAAAAGTTGCGTGTGTGAACACAAGTCCAACTTTGACCCATTGGTGGCGCTAGAGTGGTCTAATGGGATACATGAAACTTGGTGTAGGTATAGAAGGAACTGTCCTTAATGAGTGTGCCAAATTTCACAAAAAGTTATCCAAGGGGATCTAGGGGCTGCCATTGACTCCCATGGAACTAGATAATAATAATAATAATAATAAAACTAACAATAACAATAGGTTTCCTCCTTACGGAGGAATCCTAAATATAGCTGCAAGCAGCAATGGCGGATTCCTCCTAACATTGCGAACCATTGAAAAATGTATGTTCTACACAAATTGTCACTGTATAGAAAAATCTAATGCTGTAGACTTACCAATGGGATACCAAATCTGAAAATGCAATACCATTAAGATCCACAAGGGCTTTTATTTCAAGCCAAGGAGTGAAGGGAGGGGGCTTGGTGAGCCTACCCATTCCAGAAAGCCTTGTATCTTTGTGCATCTGGGCGTGGCCTGTAGCGTCACCTATGGGTGATATTGGGCCATTTGTGGTGTGGTAGTTACTCTTAGGCCTATACTATCAATGTTTCAGGATTTGAGAACTTTTTACCATTGCATTCAAAATCGGAAATGCAATACCATCAAGATCCACATGGGCCTTTGCTAAAGACCAAGCAATGAGTGGGGGCTTGGTCAGCCCACACTCTCCTGAAATGTTGAGTATGCGTCTTGCCAAGCCTGCGCGTGTGTCAAGGGAAAGGCTGAGTGTGTGTGAGAATGTGGAGCGCAGCGCGCTGAGGAGCAGAGGGAGACATTACATTGGAAATTTCCTTAGCAATTAGCCAAGCATGCTAGTTTCAAATATTCACAAAAAATCGACTTTTCATCTCACAGTCAACTTTTTCTCAGATTTGTGTACTAAACATTCTCAAGAGTCTTCATATGAACTTGTGATTGCATCAGAGTATCAGTTTTTGACTGGCGGATGTGTAAAGCATTTTTTTAGCGTCAGCGATAAATTCGATTTGCTTTATATCAATCATTTTTGGAGATACGAAGTTGCCTTTGCACATGGTAACATGTTGTAGTGTCTTCCACCGATATACCAAGTTTAGTGTTGATATATCAAAGATTTGCTGAGATGTGACCCAAATTCCTGTTTGGTTGCTTTTTGGCCAATTTTGATTGGCTTTACCAGGCAAACGGTTTAGAAAATCAAAACGCCATGGGATAACTTTTGTGAGGCTTGGTCTGAAGATCATCACTGGTAATTTTGAAGAAGATATGACAACAATTGTAGGAGGAGTAGGCTTTCAAAGGTTTTGATAAAACCGGAAATGGCGGAAAATCTATATAACCGGAAATTGACGTCATAGGGTGCGTTGAACTCGTCTTGATCCAGGGAATCCAATGGTATCTCATTTTTGAAAATCAGGTCATACGGTTCAAAAGTTGCGTGTGTGAACACAAGTCCAACTTTGACCCATTGGTGGCGCTAGAGTGGTCTAATGGGATACATGAAACTTGGTGTAGGTATAGAAGGAACTGTCCTTAATGAGTGTGCCAAATTTCACAAAAAGTTATCCAAGGGGTCTAGGGGCTGCCATTGACTCCCATGGAACTATAATAATAATAATAATAAAACTAACAATAACAATAGGTTTCCTCCTTACGGAGGAATCCTATAATAATAAAACTAACAATAACAATAGGTTTCCTCCTTACGGAGGAATCCTAAATATAGCTGCAAGCAGCAATGGCGGATTCCTCCTAACATTGCGTACCATTGAAAAATGTATGTTCTACACAAATTGTCACTGTATAGAAAAATCTATGCTGTAGACTTACAAATGGGATACCAAATCTGAAATGCAATACCATTAAGATCCACAAGGGCTTTTATTTCAAGCCAAGGAGTGAAGGGAGGGGGCTTGGTGAGCCTACCCATTCCAGAAAGCCTTGTATCTTTGTGCATCTGGGCGTGGCCTGTAGCGTCACCTATGGGTGATATTGGGCCATTTGTGGTGTGGTAGTTACTCTTGGCCTATACTATCAATGTTTCACGATTTGGAGAACTTTTTACCATTGCATTACAAAATCGGAAATGCAATACCATCAAGATCCACATGGCCTTTGCTAAAGACCAAGCAATGAGTGGGGGCTTGGTCAGCCCACACTCTCCTGAAATGTTGAGTATGCGTCTTGCCAAGCCTGCGCGTGTGTCAAGGGAAAGGCTGAGTGTGTGTGAGAATGTGGAGCGCAGCGCGCTGAGGAGCAGAGGGAGACATTACATTGGAAATTTCCTTAGCAATTAGCCAAGCATTGCTAGTTTCAAATATTCACCAAAAATCGACTTTTCATCTCACAGTCAACTTTTCTCAGATTTGTGTACTAAACATTCTCAAGAGTCTTCATATGAACTTGTGATTGCATCAGAGTATCAGTTTTTGACTGGCGGATGTGTAAAGCATTTTTTTAGCGTCAGCGATAAATTCGATTTGCTTTATATCAATCATTTTTGGAGATACGAAGTTGCCTTTGCACATGGTAACATGTTGTAGTGTCTTCCACCGATATACCAAGTTTAGTGTTGATATATCAAAGATTTGCTGAGATGTGACCCAAATTCCTGTTTGGTTGCTTTTTGGCCAATTTTGATTGGCTTTACCAGGACAAACGGTTTAGAAAATCAAAACGCCATGGGATAACTTTTGTGAGGCTTGGTCTGAAGATCATCACTGGTAATTTTGAAGAAGATATGACAACAATTGTAGGAGGAGTAGGCTTTCAAAGGTTTTTGATAAAACCGGAAATGGCGGAAAATCTATATAACCGGAAATTGACGTCATAGGGTGCGTTGAACTCGTCTTGATCCAGGGAATCCAAGTGGTACTCTCATTTTTGAAAATCAGGTCATACGGTTCAAAAGTTGCGTGTGTGAACACAAGTCCAACTTTGACCCATTGGTGGCGCTAGAGTGGTCTAATGGGATACATGAAACTTGGTGTAGGTATAGAAGGAACTGTCCTTAATGAGTGTGCCAAATTTCACAAAAAGTTATCCAAGGGGTCTAGGGGCTGCCATTGACTCCCATGGAACTATAATAATAATAATAATAAAACTAACAATAACAATAGGTTTCCTCCTTACGGAGGAATCCTAATAATAAAACTAACAATAACAATAGGTTTCCTCCTTACGGAGGAATCCTAAATATAGCTGCAAGCAGCAATGGCGGATTCCTCCTAACATTGCGTACCATTGAAAAATGTATGTTCTACACAAATTGTCACTGTATAGAAAAATCTATGCTGTAGACTTACAAATGGGATACCAAATCTGAAATGCAATACCATTAAGATCCACAAGGGCTTTTATTTCAAGCCAAGGAGTGAAGGGAGGGGCTTGGTGAGCCTACCCATTCCAGAAAGCCTTGTATCTTTGTGCATCTGGGCGTGGCCTGTAGCGTCACCTATGGGTGATATTGGGCCATTTGTGGTGTGGTAGTTACTCTTGGCCTATACTATCAATGTTTCACGATTTTGAGAACTTTTTACCATTGCATACAAAATCGGAAATGCAATACCATCAAGATCCACAATGGCCTTTGCTAAAGACCAAGCAATGAGTGGGGGCTTGGTCAGCCCACACTCTCCTGAAATGTTGAGTATGCGTCTTGCCAAGCCTGCGCGTGTGTCAAGGGAAAGGCTGAGTGTGTGTGAGAATGTGGAGCGCAGCGCGCTGAGGAGCAGAGGGAGACATTACATTGGAAATTTCCTTAGCAATTAGCCAAGACTGCTAGTTTCAAATATTCACAAAAAATCGACTTTTCATCTTCACAGTCAACTTTTTCTCAGATTTGTGTACTAAACATTCTCAAGAGTCTTCATATGAACTTGTGATTGCATCAGAGTATCAGTTTTTGACTGGCGGATGTGTAAAGCATTTTTTTAGCGTCAGCGATAAATTCGATTTGCTTTATATCAATCATTTTTGGAGATACGAAGTTGCCTTTGCACATGGTAACATGTTGTAGTGTCTTCCACCGATATACCAAGTTTAGTGTTGATATATCAAAGATTTGCTGAGATGTGACCCAAATTCCTGTTTGGTTGCTTTTTGGCCAATTTTGATTGGCTTTACCAGGCAAACGGTTAGAAAATCAAAACGCCATGGGATAACTTTTGTGAGGCTTGGTCTGAAGATCATCACTGGTAATTTTGAAGAAGATATGACAACAATTGTAGGAGGAGTAGGCTTTCAAAGGTTTTTGATAAAACCGGAAATGGCGGAAAATCTATATAACCGGAAATTGACGTCATAGGGTGCGTTGAACTCGTCTTGATCCAGGGAATCCAATGGTATCTCATTTTTGAAATCGGTCATACGGTTCAAAAGTTGCGTGTGTGAACACAAGTCCAACTTTGACCCATTGGTGGCGCTAGAGTGGTCTAATGGGATACATGAAACTTGGTGTAGGTATAGAAGGAACTGTCCTTAATGAGTGTGCCAAATTTCACAAAAAGTTATCCAAGGGGTCTAGGGGCTGCCATTGACTCCCATGGAACTATAATAATAATAATAATAATAAAACTAACAATAACAATAGGTTTC